>CM052717.1:17492163-17516466 GCA_028551405.1 Uromys caudimaculatus | reverse complement strand
CCGGAGCTGCTTGTCTATGGAATCCTAGTGTCCCGGGCAGAAGTTTCCTGCCACAGCCGCCCGCTTTTGGGATCCAGGGGGGTTTCTAGGCCCGCCTACCTCGGTCCCTGTGTCTCGTGGGTTCGGGGCAGTACCTGGTGAGCATCCTTTGGTTTTACTGATGTGGTTTTGATACACCCATGCATCCATGAGCTCCTAATTGAATTTGGAAAGTTGATAGGTGGTAACAATTTATTTGTGTAAGTTATCGATCATAGTTCGTGCTGAGCAGAATGTTGTTCCCTCACACAAACATGAGGTAGTAGTAGATCATCATCTCTACTCAAACAGGAGCAAACTTCTACTTTATAAAACTGAGCCATTCTGGACCAGGAGCCTCTGAAATACCTCAGAACTGCTATTCTGAGCCATATGGAGCAGTCTACACACGGTCCAGCCTCCCCAACACTGCACCTCCGTTTTATCGTCTTTTTAAAAAGTATAACAACAGCAGCTACCCCATAGGTCATAAGGTTCATGTCAGTGGATGCTGGCGCACTGCAGGCACAAACCCATCCTTACCAGGCTACTGTGATCAAGTCCACAACTAGCTACAGCCTCCCCTCACCGATGGGTCCCTCTGGGTCACCAGCGTCCCTCAGAGCACTCCTGTCCTTCCCCTGGCCCTCCATTTCTCTGTCTTCTCTCTCAGAAATGCTCCACCTCCTGTTTGTTCCCCACCAACTGGGCCTCAAGGTCAACTCAGTACCACCTTCTCAAGGAGTCGCTTCAGGCTCCAGTCAGACTCCTCTCAGCCCACAGAAAGGATTTAAAAATCAGAACTATCTCTGTGTGTTTCTACTAGCACTCGGGATACAGTTCCAATCTGCACACCTAATGCCACACTGTTCTTTCTCCTCTGTGACGGTGACCTTGACAATTGTGCCATGGGTCGTGTGCCTCACTGTTCTCTAGTTTAGTGACTGGCACAAGCAGGCAGTAAACACATTGGCTAAGTTTATATTCCTCATAATGAATTTAACGAAAATCATGACCAAAGAAAATATTTATTACACATGGTTTTTATTATATTATTATCAGTTTAGTATTTGTTCTGCCCCGGAAGTTTTAAAAAAACCTATTTCAGATCTTCTCTTAAAACAATGATTTTGAAAGCAAATCTCTTAAGATTGAAATCTATCAAACTGTTTTGTTCCTGCAAGTTTCTGTATCTCAAGAAAAAAGTCATGAGAACTGAAGAACGCTCAATGGTCTTTGCAAGGCAACAGCTGGATGACTCCTTTGGACTTCTTTTTGTAAGGAGATATAAAGAGCCTCTACTCTGGAGATGTGTTTGCTGGAACTGGAGCCTCCCATGCTCCTCTAGGACAAAATATTTATTGTGCTGGGTTTTGTTTTTTGCTTTTGTTTTTTTGTCTTTTTGTTTTTTGTTTTTTTAATTCCTTGCTCTTTAGACTGTTGTTTGAAATCTCACATTTTCTAAGGTGTTGCCAGGTAGAAGAGTGATAACAAATTCAGTCGCATAGAGCAGCCCGCCCTCCCCCTCCCTCCGCCATACACACATAATGACGCCTGCCCATGTTCCCATCCTCATCAACAGACTTCTGTTCCAGGACTGAAAAAGACAGCCTCCCACTAAACAAATAAGCTCTCAAGAAGGTGTGTTGTTCTCAGGTTTTCCTGTGAATTACCACGAATCTCTGCCGTTGTATGGAGTGTCACGGGCACTTTTTTTCTCCTCCCTCAAGAAAAAAAAAAAATGTGCAAAAAGCCCGCTTTCTTTTCCAGCCCTGATTCTTCTGCCTCTATTCAAGCCAGCACCAGTGTTTGTGGATGTCAGAAGGAAAAGGCTCATTTGAAAAAGCACGTCTACAAGTTGCACCTGCCCACTCACACTGTTCTTTGGTGAAGGAGAAGAATTTACACTGAGCTAATTTCTCGCTGGAAATCAAATATTACCAAAGCGAAATATGAAATAAAAGCCATGTGTAAAAAGTTCCTAGTCCTGTTCTCCTAAATGCATAGAAAGTCTTGTTTATGCTCTTAAGCCCTTGGCATCTGCCCTGAATACGTCCTGAAGCCCACTGTCTTCCCTCCTTAATTTCAGTTTATTTGGTTTAACGAGAGTTACTGAACATAAATGCCAAATTACGATGGCACTCTCCAGCTGTGTGTGGGACTTTATATTTTAAGTACTAATTTGTGAAGAAAGAACGCTTCCAGCTCCGTTCTCATCAGCATTAGAGGTTCCAGCAATTGCCAATTATTTTTCTAAATTACCTATTTTAATTAAGTAAAATATTGTGAATTTAAGACTATGAAGTGTTCAAGCATTATTTCATCTTTAACTAATTACCAAGAAAAAAGGAAACATATTTGGGAACCTCATGTGGCTATTTGTGGAGAGGAATGCTTTCTCTGTGGCTTCAGGGCCTTAGTTTAAGGGAAGCAGTAAAATCCCTTCCTTAGGTCTGTCACCTATGGAGTCCCTGCAGAGGACAGCCTGAGCTCAACGTCAGTTCCAGTATAATGTGACATGGTTTGTGTATTAGATGTTCAGGGTAGTAATGGTAATGGCCACTTGGCCATCTGAGTTTATCCAAGCTTCTCTGGGGCATTCCCAGAGGACTAGTGTCATTAGCCCGCTCCCTGAAGTAGACTCATGCCTAGACTTTAGAAAGAAACCCTAATTGTACCTGCAGACATGGCTGACACCAGGTTCACCTTTGGCATTGCCATCCCTAACCTGCTGGTGGGTCAGCATCCTACTCACCCTGTATAGAAACAAGGAAAGCCGAGGAAGCCCGTTGCACATACATTGCAGAAAGGCGTCCAGCACCATTGGCATTGGTACCGACAACATGACTTTGAGAAATAAGCACTTCATGCAGACTGTGACAGCCCCACAGTGTTGTTTCCAGGCAGAAGTCTCGACTGTCTTCCAGCAGCGTGCCCCTTGGCATTCCTCCCCTTGAACGTGGCCCATTATTAGTGCTTAGGTCCCTATAAGACGCAGGTCAGCAGGGCTCCTGCTGGGCTGTGGCAGTGAGCGCCGGCATCCTCGGCCTGGTGAAATACTCATGCAGTCTTGACGAGGTGGTTAGAGGACAAGAAAGGGAAATGGGAACAGTGACATTTATGGACACATTTCGGCTTAGAATAACTTGTGTGTCTGCTTAGATGCTGGCTAGAAACACCCTGCTGTGAGGAGCGGATGCCTTGATTTTTTACTCTTCAGACTGAGGTTTAACTTTTAAGCACAAAAGTGTAACCAAGACTCTATTTGTCTATGACCACAGTAGGCATGGTTGACATCTCGGGTCTACAGCTGAAAGATGCCTAGGGCTGATAAGGAGCCCCGGGGAAGAGAGAAAAGGACCCTTTATTGGGTTTGTTTCATTCATCCACATGATTCTGGAATCCACTTGGAAAATTGTCCTAATGGGTGTTTTAACTGAAACGCTACTTTTAGAGTTGTTTTCCAATCTACCCAGCAAGCAATTTTAGGTAATACGTTTTAAAATACGAAAGAAATGAATTTTGCCATTGTTTCCAACATAATCATAAGAACTCTTAGAGTTCCTAAAGTGGGAGTCTTCTGCATCATTTAGATCTGTGGCACTAGACAATTTGAAGCATCCAAAATGATATAGGCAAACTGGATGGATGGCCCAATTACATGCAATGGAAGTCAATAAAGATAAACGCAAGCCGCTGTCTTGAACAGTAATAATCCCGTAAATAAAAGATAAGAAAGAAAACCAATTAGACTTCAGCATGGTGGAAAGATGAAGAGGCTTTGATGAGAGAAAACAGAATACAGTCAGGAAAATAGCCGATCGTTTCGTGGCTTAGCAACCTGACTGCTACTGAGCATAAGAAGCATGGAGCTAGCCCCACCTCAGACAGCACATTCTCAGCTGCACCATGGGGCTCTGCAGGCCAAACACAAGCTGGACAGATGAAGTGAACCATTCCAAGCCATGATCAGAAGACAAAGAGCATAAGGCCTACTCAAGGAGCCAATGCAACTTTGCACCCTGCAGTACTGTGTCTCCACAAGGAGGTGGGCATTTGAGAGGATATGTAGAAGAAATACCCTGATGTTGACTCTTCAAAGTCCTCTCTGGAATACCTAGATCCAGGCCAAAGTAAGTGGCTGCACCCTTAGCACAGGCTTGTGGGAAGAGAGAGGCCAGAGAGAACCCATGGCGCAGGCAGGAGGGCATTATGGCAGAATTGGGCACAAACACCAGATCTGTTCAGGCAACTCAGGGTGGTGCTCTGACCTCAGTATTTCACCTGCAATCACCATATCTGGATCCGCCTCTCAGTCACCTGCTGTCCAGCCACTTTCCCAAGTAAACATTCAGAGTACCCTATCAATGTGAATTCTAGATGAAGAATAAATATTAGTTTTCCGTATATGCCATGCAAACCTTGAAACTTTTATATTAAAACGTTTTCGTCCCTGTGTTTTGTTTAGTGGTGCTGGGATTGAACTCAGAGTCTTGCACATGAGGACAAGGGATCTACCACTGAGCAACAGCTCCTGCCATTGTTATTGACTCTTAGCTTACAGTTAACTGTACACCTGTGCTGCATGTGTCAACTACAGTAGTAAACCCATGCCTTGCATGGCCATGACCCATGTCCTACAGTCCTACATGTGACATGCAGTACTGCTCTCAACAAATAAGGCTCACAGCTTGCTAGAAGCTAGGTGCAGGGATGTTCTTAAGTGACCTGGAAGAAGCTAGCATACACGTGTATACACACGCACACACGCACGCACACACGCACGCACCCGTTCACGGTACTTTTACATTTTCTCCCAATCCACCCTCCAAAGTGATGCCCTGGTCCAGGGGCTGCTGTGTACTGGATTCTCTCCCTCCAGTCTCCCTTCCCAACCATTTCAGTTGATTTTCCGTTGTTGTTTAACAAATTTACAAAGCAAATGACCTCAAACAGGACCCGTGTGTTGTCCTCCGACTCTGGAACCCAGTTGCCCAAAGCAGGCCTGAGTGTATTAAAATCACAGGCCTCCAGAGTGGTGCTCCTTTCCACAATCCCTGTGCAAAGGCGCACATCCTTGTCTGATCTAGCATGCATCCTACACAGCTTCTCCATTACACAGGCCTTCAGGGCTGCAGCTGCAGAGCTGACCACAGGACATCCTCCAGACCCCTTTTTCCTTTCCTCCACTGTAAGGCCCACGGTAATCACATAGACCTTCCCAGATGTCGGAAGCCCTCAGCATCTCAAGGCCATGATGTACAAAGGAATGTAGTCCCCTCTGCCATGCGTGCGCCATGTTCGTGGACTCCAGGAGTTAGGCCAGGGGCTTGCATGTAGAGGAAGGGAAATGATTCTGACTGCCACCCTCTTACTAGAGTGGTCTTTTTAAAACACATCTTAACCTGCTGTCCTTATTTACTAACTCCTGCTACAGAATCTGGTGTTGCGAGGTCCCCATCCTCTGTGTCACAGCCTATAGCATCACCATTTAGGAAAGCACTCCCATTTATTTGTCCCATGACACTGTGACACAGTGACAACACAGGTTGTAGGCTGCTCTGTAACTTTGTCTCCCTCTCTCTCAGCCAGTGTCCAGTCCTTGGGCAGCTTCGCTAGAGATGGGACTGCACACACTCTCCTCTGGTGACAGTTCTTTCTGTCAGTGTCTCTCTCTCTCTCTCTCTCTCTCTCTCTCTCTCTCTCTCTCTCTCTCTCTCTCATCTTCTCCTCCACTTCGCTGTACCTTATTGATCAGCCTGGGGGAGGTCCCTCCCACTGGAAGACAAGCCCTCAGGAGCAGTCTGGACTGTGACTGGCCCCTAGCCTCCTTTGGTGCAGTTAGCAAATGCCAGCTGTCAATGAAGGAGGGGACTGCAGGATGCAGAGCTGCTGCCCTGGCAATGATGCTCCTGCCCCTCCTCCAACAATACAGACTCAGTCATCTGAAAGCTCGGTAAACTACAATCTCTCCAAATAAAGAGAAAAGATGTAGGCCAACTCTTTACTTATGCAGTGAAACAAAACAGTGAAAGAAACCCACAGCCCTCAGCTTGGGGTGCTCCATCAGCCCCTGTGCTGCTCCATCAGGCCCTGTGCTGCTCCATCAGCCCCTGTGCTGCTCCATCAGGCCCTGTGCTGCTCCATCAGCCCCTGTGCTGCTCCATCATCCCTGTGCTGCTCCATCAGCCCCTGTGCTGCTCCATCAGCCCTGTGCTGCTCTATCAGCCCCTGTGCTGCTCCATCAGCCCCTGTGCTGCTCCATCAGCCCTGTGCTGCTCCATCAGCCCTGTGCTGCTCCATCAGCCCTGTGCTGCTCCATCAGCTCCTGTGCTGCTCCATCAGGCCTGTGCTGCTCCTTCATCCCTGTGCTGCTCCATCAGGCCCTGTGCTGCTCCATCAGGCCCTGTGCTGCTCCATCAGGCCCTGTGCTGCTCCATCAGCCCCTGTGCTGCTCCATCAGCCCCTGTGCTGCTCCATCAGCCCTGTGCTGCTCCATCAGCCCTGTGCTGCTCCATCACCCCTGTGCTGCTCCATCAGCCCTGTGCTCTGCCACTCCTCATCGTTTGGACCACTCTGTGTTTCTGCCCCGTCAGCTCTTCCTGGGTGTCGAACGATGCATGGAAATGGGACCAATGGAGGACAGTTTGCTCCTCAGTTGACTAGTAATGGGTATCAGCAGCCAGAAAGACTAACCTAAGAGCTCCTGGAAACAATCACGGTTTCTAGAAAGGGCTAGACAAAACGCTGAGTGTTCACACCTATACCTCTGTGGATAGCGCTGTCTGTGTTCCTCACCTGTACACAATGGTGTCCATGGGTGTGAACACTCGCTGTTTTGTGCTCTTGCTATCCTCCACATGACATCTGGAGGAGAAACCTGAAGCCCTGTGTAATGGAGAAGCCCCAGCTAGCCTCAGCCTGTGTCCCCTCCCTCAGCAGAGTGGAACAGTGGCTGTGTGGGAGCAGCTAGAGTGGAGAATTACAGAGACATCCAGGGGAGCCAGTCGGTGGAGGAGGGGAGGGGGAGAGTTTCAGAACTGCCTGCCTGGCTGACCTGGACGGCTGAGGCCCTTTCACCCATCATTACTTGTACCTTTCTACTGGAATGAGCTGTTTGAGCCAACCCTTAAAGATCAAAGCCCCCATTTTTATGCAAATAGCCAAGAGCCATAAAACCTGAGAGAGAGGAGTCCGGAATACAAATTACAGCTGGAAATGTCTCACTGAAAGGTACAGGAAGCCCAGTTGTTATTCAGAATTTAACTCCTGGCAATGACAACTTTCTAAACTTGTGTTTAAAATTGCTTCTAAATGAGGAGAGGTATGGGGGACAACAATGTAACTGTAACCTCATTGCCTATCTGAGGCGCCATAGTATTTAGGCGACTTAAATATGCAATTCCGAATTACATCTTATTAGGAAGTACTACCACCTGGATGTACAGGTATCTGCTCATGGGCAGCAGACCCTGCCTTGAGGCTGAAAGTGGGACCTTGTCTCCGTTTTTTTGTCTTAGAAGCCCATTTTACAGGCACAGTGGAGCAGTGGGTCTACATAAGAAACCACACCCAGCTCCTCCCTGGACACATTGTTCTCATGTTGCTTCGAGGCAAAACCTTCCAGGGCAAAGAAGCCACATTAAATGCCATAAGCCTAGGCCTCAGACAATTTGGTGAAGTTCTCTGAGCCCCTTGGGTTATTGTGTGCTGTGGGGAGGGTCTCCTGGTAGGATTTGTTGCCTTCCTGTGCTGGTGTGCTGTGTGTGTTCACGTGTGGGAGTCTGAGTGTGGGGCATCCGAGGACAACCTTGAATGTCTTCCCTCATCTATGCTTTTGTTTGGAGACCAGGTCTTCTCGTCTGTCACTGTATTCAAGCAAGCTAGCTGGCTCACCAACTTTCATGAGTTTTCCTGTCTCTGCCTCCCATCTTGCTGAGCAAGGCTTCCAGGCTCACCCCTTCTCACCTCTGTGGCCAGTGTCTTCCCCACTGAGTCATCTCCCCAGCCCAGGATACATTTTCTAAGGGGTTTAACTTTCCCATCTCTCTGGCATTTGGGTGGGATTTTAAGTCCTGTTAATTTTCTTCTATGAGAAAATAAGGACTTGATATACCCGAAGAAGACGCTGTATGGGTTTTAATGGAAATTAGTGTTGAATGTCTAGGGAAAGAGTTCTGGACTCAATCCCACATTACAGATCTCAGTCCCTGCCCTTCAGTCCCTCACTGCTCCTGTCTCCCACAGCCTTGTGGTCAGTGTTCAACACAATGCTCGTTCTGTTGCATTCCTTCCATCAATTATCTTATTTGCTTTTGTAAGGTCAGTGGTGACATTGATCAAATTATTTAGCCTCCCTGGGTTTCTCTGCAAAACCAAGAGTATTAACTGTTCTCTAGAGTCGCTTCATCAGCAATATTCTAGAGGAATGCTCAAGTGTGTGGGAGAATTCCAGAGACAGAAATCCTAGCGTTTTCCTGGCAGTATTGAATACTTCTCTCCTTCTTCTGGTGCCTCCATCCCTGGTCTATCACAGAGGTTCCTACTCTGCCTTTCCATTCCCACCCCACCCCCACCCACCCATCCCTCCACCCCCACCTCTCTCAGAGACAGCCCTGCTTGGTCCTGCAGGGATTTGGTGCAGTCTTTATATATCTTTAATTATTTCTCACAGCAACTATGTCTAACAACCATTATTAGATTAGGAGCCACAGATAAAGAAATCACTGTGCATATACATATGAGCCCTCTGCCTGACTGCTATGAGCCATCGCCAGCATTTAGCAGCACTGTAATTTGACAGGTTTCTGACTTTGACAGCATCGCTGCTTCTAGAAAACTTACTAAAGATTCTGCAGCTATTTTAACAGTCAGGAAACTATCATGAAAATATATCTGTTCATAACAAAAATGCATCCCCTTCAAGACCGTCCAGCCTAAATAATAACGTCCCACTCGGCACCACAGTCTGCCTCTACATTGCCGTGTCGAGTGTGGCCAAGATATTCAATTTGCCACAGAACAAGCACAAATATATTTGTATTCATTTTCATGCTGAGTTTCACAAGTCACCAGGACTTTAAATAATGGAGGTCCTGACCTGCAGATGAATAATTTCTTTTTTCTACTTCCACATGCTGTACTCATGAAAATACCTTGATTAATTAATAAATGGCAAGGCTTTGTACTAAATCTTACCAAAATAGCTGTTTTGTAGAAGCTTGAATTGCCACCGCACACAGTATTGACATCACATGGGAAAGTCAGTCATTTTAATGATTAAGTTAAACAGTTATTTCGCCCATAACTCCATTCTCCTTCCAGTTTCCAACCCCAATTCAGAGTCACTGAACCCGAAAGCTGCTGGGGAGAAACTATGTGCTCAGCTTAATTTCCCTTCAGCGCCTACAGGAACACATTTCCCTCCTTGGAGGACTTCCCAGCACAATCCCCACCTAACTTTCCTTCCCTCCCCATTAGACATCTGAGCGTCCTGCCAGGGCTCGTCTTCCTGGCTCACCTTGTTTCTTCACCAGCCTTCTGTACAGATGAGGCCAGCGAGGGGTGGGCCAACCTTACAGCTGCAAAGGAAAGGAGGGTCCCTCAGAGCACCACACCTTATCTTCTGTGTGCTGATGGTGTCTCGGGGCTCAGACCTCCAGGTCATCCAGAGTTTGTTCTGAGTCTTCCTGCCTTACTTCCTTCATCCTTGCTGTTGGGTCAGCTTTTCCCCAACCCATGAAATCTCCCTTTCCATTTCTCTAGGCAGCCATGGTGGTAAGACTTAATGGAAGCCGCTTCTCACATTCCTAGAAGACACAATCTCACAATTCCCTGATCCTCTGGCTCTTACTGTCTTTCTGCCCCATCTTTCATGATGTTCCCTGAGCCCTAGGTGTAAGAGTGTTGCATAGATGGATCCACTGGGAGTAGGCTCCACAACTCTGCAACTTGATATCTGGTTGCAGTCTTCTGTAATGGGCTTTGTCTGTTGCAAACAGACGTTTCCTTGACAGGGGAGGGGACTACACTTACCTGTGGGTATAAGGATGAATATTTAGAATGTAGTTAGGGATTATGACAGTCTGTTCTCCTTTTTATGACTTTTTTTTTTTTAGGTTTATTCACTTTTCAAATTTTCATGCAGTGGCTATACTGTTTCTGGGTTTTGCTTGACTTTTTTCCTTGACCTTTTTTTTCCAATCAACTCAGGCCCTTGAAGAAAATTATCTGTTGGGAAACACAGATACACTCATCCATGAAAACTGAATAGATTCCTTCCTATGGATCTATACACGTAACCAGTTCTTTAACAACAGTTTCATAGTTTGTATTTTGCATGTACTTATGTATTTTGTAGATTTGTGTAAATACATCTGAACAATACCATCTTAAAAATAGGATGACCATTCATCTTAGTATCTGCCCTGGCCCATCAGTGCCCTCATGGTTAAGAGGTTGTTTTGCAAGATCTGCATCTTATTCTCTAATTCGCCTTGGGTGTCCTCTGACACCAAGCGAGTGAGATGCCTCTGAGACTAATAGCTAGTACTGCCTGGCATCCCAGTAGGAGTCATCAAAACTACATGAGACTCCAAACCCAACACTACTCCATTGGAACTCAGAAAGAAATTAAAAATGTAGACACATGTTTGCTTTGACCATAACAATTTTATCTCCTCTAATGTCAGAATGAAATTATACAGAAGTCAGTTGATTGCAACAGGCTGGAAGGGCTCCTGCTGGAGAGCATTTACCTGGAGGGTCAAGTCCAAGTCCCTGGAAGAAATGGAGAGCACTGTCAATAGTAAACATCTCTTGTGCTGGAACCTCTACCACGTGGGCTGAACTGAGGGAAAGCTGGGAGACAGTGGCCAGCTGCTGGAGTCCATCCCAGACAGGAGAGCCACATCTTGGCAGGTGGTGGCCTACAAAAAGGAACCTCTGCTGGGTGGGGGCAGTTAGGAAGAAGTCAAGGATGATGGTGAAAATCCAGCCTTATGTTCAGTGTGGCTCCAGATATATTCAGACTTTAACAGAACTGTGGTTCTCAATCCTAAATGTGCGTTGAAGCCCCATGGGAAATCTCCAAAGTTCTGCCACTGACTTCTGTTCCCACTTGTGCAGTCACCCCAGTCCTGTCAAATGCCTCCTGATAACCTGAGTCTCGTGAGTCCACAGCACAGCCCTTTCAGCTCTGGCTCAGCTTCCACCAATCCCTTCCTCTTCTACTCTCTCTAGTCCCCCAAGAGAAGAGACCCGGCTACCAGAGGAGTGGGCAGTGCTAACCTCCTTAGGTCCTCAGGTCATGCATGCTACCAGGGCTGAGGCTCTCCCACTGTCTGACCCACAGACATCCAGGATGCCATCTGAAGCTCAGCCTGATGTGGACTCTGGCAAAGCCTCCTGGGTGTTGCTAACATGCATCCCAGGCTATGATCCAGGCAGCAGACCCAGCCAGGCAAGGTGCCCAGGGCCAGATCCCAGCACTCGCCTGAGTTAAACAACAGTCAAGATTCTATCAAAGCAGGGGAGGAGTGTCTCTAATACAAACTCTGAAACTCGGGGTTCAGAGGTGATGAAGATTCGATAGCCAGCAGGTGGGCTTCACGGAGCTGGCACCATGGCAAGATCCACTGGACCTACAAGGTTATCCGTCGAACTCAGCTGTGACCTAGTTTCCCTAAGACATGAGCGCAACTCCAGCCACATATGCAGCACATCAGTGACTCAAGCAAGGGACGTGAGGAATAAGGACCCTGTGCTTCCTGCCTGTGCCCTGGATCTGCCCGGGACACACACGCCACTGTGTGGCCCGAAGCTTCCACCCAGGGATTGTTAGCCATGCCTACACCTTCCTGCAGTCCAACTTTCTCGTCGGCTCCAGCTCTCTCTTAGCTAGTTTTAAATGCCGGGGGTTTCTTGGTATAAAAATATTCCTCTCTGTGCTTTCTAGTTGCTGTTATGGTGAACTTCACTTTCCCGTTTATAAATTTAGAACTGGATAGCTCAAAAAATGTTCTAGTATCATAGTAAATGTTAAATTTTATAAGAGAGTTTATACCAAAATAGATGTGGGCCTTCAGCCTAATTCCCTTTGGTGTAAGCAGTAGCTTTTATTGTAAAATGCAAGGGTTGGTAAATAATTACAAAACTAAATTTTCAAAGGAAAACAGAATTTATAGACATGCTCAGTTCTTTGAACCCTATGCTACTGTATTTTAGCGTTAAACAGATGCCGCGGCTTAGTTTTCAAGTTGCCATGAATCTAACACCACCCTTCCCACTGGGGCAGTGTTTCAGAAAGTTCCTTCTCCTTTTCCTGTTCTCACACCTAATTGTAAAACTCCAGACTTAAAAAATAAAAAAAGGTTTGGTTTTACAGAAAAAGAAAACATGTAACTACACATTTATAAAAATACGTGAGGTCATACTGCGAGAAGGTAATTGGGAGGCAAAAATTGGGTCTCAGTGACAAAATAGTGTTTGTTTTCTGTTCATCCCTCCAAATGTCTCAAGTGTGGTAGCCTGGTCCTCACAGTTTCTGCTTCTTCCGCATGCCATTTTGCTCTCCTGCTCCGACCAGTGAAGAAGCGTCCTGTGAGCCTACCATGCCATCTCAGCCTTTTGAAGCTCCTCTCACTTCCCAGTGTGACTCTGCCTTGACTGCTGGCTGTGCCCCTAAGTCCAGTCCCTGGTCTCTGGGTCCCAGGGGTGAAGAGAAGTGTCCCAGCTGCCTATGCAGGTTAGGGGTCTGCAAAGACCAGAAATCAGAGCTGCCGTTGGAGTCCCCAGGACCAGTCACCTCCACGGTGCTGTTGGGGCTGAACGACAGAACCCATAGTTAACAAAGGCCACAGGGGTCAGCTTTGCTGTTGTTCCACATGAGACCCCTGTCCTACTTGATGTCAGACCCTAGACAAGTCGATGGGCCATGTAGCTTAGAGACAGGAAACTAGAGCAAACCTCTCTCAGCACTGAGTGAGCTCATGATATCAGTCCAGCTTTAGTGTTGTAGACAAGGGTTTGTAGTGGTGAGTCTTAACAGAAGCTTGACAGCAGAAAGCACCAACCAAAGGATCCCTCCTCATCCCTAACGCCAAAGCCTCAGCCTACCAGGAGCCAACTGAGTCCAGTCACAAGAGTTTCAAACTCACATGGTGGAGGGAAGCTCTGAAGGCAGCTAGGACTTCAGGAGAAAATACAGTCATGTCAGTCCAGTCTGGGGAGTGCAGAGAAAGACACAGAAGAGACAAGGAAGGCATCGCCTTGTTCAGAAGCCATGACTCCATATACCCTGCATGCAGGCAGGGACCATTAGGGCTCTGGGGGGGAGGAGGACCCATGGAACCATGGGAGATCTTGGTGGAAACAGGGACTTGGGTGAAGGTACACTGCAGGCAGAGAGCACTTAGCAGTACTGGGTTCCAGAATACATCCTAAAGGGGACAAAGCTTCAGTCTTAAGGATGCTACTTTCCCATGGGGACGATATAGCAGGACTCCAGAACCCTGCATCCTTGAAGCAACTGGATGTTAGGGAGAGCGCTGGAGAATTAGCTAAGGGCAGCAGATGAGGAATATCATGTCCAGTCCAGGTGTCCCTGAGGGATTCAGAGTTAAGGCTTCAAGGCTTGTCCTATGTCTTAGGGAGACTATTGCTGAGATAAAACACCATGATCAAAAGCAACTTGAAGCCAGGCAGTGGTGGCACACGCCTTTAATCCCAGCACTTGGGAGGCAGAGGCAGGTGGATTTCTGAGTTCAAGGCCAGCCTGGTCTATAGAGTGAGTTCCAGGACAGCCAGGGCTACCCAGAGAAACCCTGTCTCAAAAAAAAAAAAAAAAAAAGCAACTTGAAGAGGAAAAGTTTTATTTGGCTTACAATTCCACATCACAGTCCATCATCGAAAACAGGAACTCAGGCAGGAACCTGGAGGCAGGAGCTAATGCAGAAGCCATGGAGGAGTGCTGCTTACTGGCTTGCTCTCTATGGCTTGCCCAACCTGCTTTTTTG
The DNA here is from genome assembly GCA_028551405.1 of Uromys caudimaculatus. NCBI lineage: Eukaryota > Metazoa > Chordata > Mammalia > Rodentia > Muridae > Uromys > Uromys caudimaculatus. The sequence continues at coordinate 17,502,433 of CM052717.1, read as the reverse complement.
TAGAGCCCAAGACTTCCAGCCCAGGGATGGCACCACCCACAATGGGCTGGGCCCTCCCAGATCAGTCTCTAATTAAGAAAATACACTAAAGGCTTGCCTGCAGCTTGATTTTTTTTTTTTTTTTTTTTTGGTTAGGACTTAATTAGTTGTTTTATATATATAAGTACACTGTAGCTGTCTTCAGACACATCAGAAGAGGGCATCGGATCCCATTACGGATGGTTGTGAGCTACCATGTGGTTGCTGGGAATTGAACTCAGGACCCCTGGAAGAGCAGTCAGTGCTTCTAACCACTGAGCCATATCCGTTGAGATTCCCTCCTCTCAAGTGGCTCTAGCTTGTGTCAAGTTGACATAAAACTAGTCAGCAAAGTCCAGCTGATAGGAAAGACAGGGCACAGCCATCACTGCAGAGCCCTGGAGAGTGGACGGGGAAGCACTCACTAGGAGACTAACTGAAGGACAGACAAGAGAAAGGGGAGAGGATGAAGGGACGTCGGGGGATCAGTGCCACCGCATTAGCTTACTATTTCAAACACTGTTTTTAGTCCAGACTGGGCTGGGGAGGGAGGGACTGCTCTAATATAATACAAGTTTTCTTATTTGAAGCTTTTACTGGTTTCACCAAGAAACCCCATTGATTCAATGGAAACACAAACTGAATGTAAAAGAAATGCCTGTGTGGCTAACACGGAGGTGCCTTGCCCACGGTGGCTGGAGTGGGTCCCAGGGTGCCCCTGCTCTGCGAGGGGCTTGTGAGAGCGTTTTGTGCTGCTTTCCTGTGCATCTGGCAGGGTAACAGAGGCTCTGTCTTCTCCCAGGCTGTCTGCTCTGACTGCTTTGCCTGTTCCATTTGCCCCGCCCAACAACAAGGAGAAGAGCAGCAACAAAAATGTAGATTAGAACCAACCCTTTATTTCGGCATCAGTGAAAGGATTATTTAGTTAATTGGTATATTGATGTCCCCAAACTGCTCACTGTGCCAAGTTATTAAGAATAGGCAGGCGAGGGGCAGATTAAACTTTGGATCACCTGTTCCTTCGGGCAAAACACATCAAGCAAATTGACTGCAACCAAATGTCATATTATTTACATGGCGTGCACAATTTATTTTCTAAAAATGTGCTCCAGACAAAAGATGTGAGTTTGCTCTTAAGCATATAATGGGCCCCACTTAATAACAAACCTCTCTTATGTACCCTTCTCTATAATTAAATCATATGGAAAAATGTCACAAAGCAAAATAAAATGTATTTATTTCAGCCATATCTTCCCACAGCTTGACGTGGAATCTGAAAAAAGAATCACTAAGCATTTTTCTGCCATCTGCACTGGTAGGGGATACGTCTCCAAGCCGTCACTGTAAAATATTCCATCTCGAATTAAGCATAGTCTTCTTATTACTATCTAGTGTCTGGCTGGAGGAGCACAAAATCAGGCAGAATTCCTTAACTGACACAATATTTTTCCCTTCTTCCTTGTTATGTTGTAGCAAAAGCCAGTCTTCCATAATGCCTTTTTCTGAACTTGCATGGCTCCAAAAGAAAGAAATCATTACAAAACTCCATTTGTTAAAATCTCCATGCCATTTCTACTGAAAAAAAAAAAAAGTTGTGGTCTTTTCCAACAATTAAAAATTGCAGTTTCTCCTAAGCACAGTGTATATCCCTGTGACCAAGTGACCCATGTGCTGGGTGAGCCTGGCAATCCCCTTGTTGCTGTTAGCTTAGGAAGTGCCAAGTTCTCGACACATCAGATAAAACCTAAAGGTTTACTTGGCTTGACTGTCTAAAATTTACAGGTACTTAAAGGATTGGTTTGTTTTCTCCTGTAGTCAGTGAAGACCCTTTTACAGATTCTTTGTGAGACATGAAGCCCTGCCCCGTCTTCCTGGACCATTTGTCTGGTTCAGACAAGTGCCCAGGCTAAACACCGAGCAGACCATATCTTTGCTCTCTGAGGCTCCCGGAGCTGTTGTCCCGCACGCTGTTGTTTCCAGACTCGCTCATGGTGATGAGATAGTCCAGTTACAAGCCAAAAGCACTGGGATCTCCTGCTCGTCTGTCTTCCTAGTTCAGACCATTCATCTTAAAAATCCCAACCCCATTAAATTAGTGAAGTACAGTTTACTTGAGAGGAATTTCAGGTACAGTTGTATCATTTGATCATGATTGTGCAGAAAAGTTATGGTTTTGCTGAAATTGGACAAACTGGACATTAGTTTGTCACAGAGTAAAGGGCTACATTCACATAATAAACTATCTTAATTCTGTCCAAAATTCTAAGAAGATGAAAGTGTCGTAGTTTTTCAAGATCCACTCTTAAAAATATTTTAGTAATATTTTTATTGGATCATACTCACCTCCAGTTTGCACGTAATAATTGCATATATTTTGGAATATAAGGTGGTGTTTTTTTACTTGTATACACTATGTCATATTCAAAGCTGGGTCATCAGGTCTGTCATGACTGCCTAGTCACACTCAGCCCTTTCTTCACAGTGAGAACACTAGCTCCATCTTCGTCCAACTCCAGCAAAGGAAAACAGCGTGCTGTGCTTGCAGTCCTCTGTGATCATCTGTGCAGACACCTGCTGTGCAGGAAGTCCCCAGAGCTCTCTCTCCTGTTACTAGCTCGCTGCCCATTCACAGTTCTTTGTGCACCCCTCCCATACTCCCAGCCTCCTGATCACTGATAGACTCTTGATTTCTGTGTTTCAGCCTCCACATGTTAGCGTGGTCATGTGACACTTGGCTCTCTGTGTTCTCCAGTTCCATCTCTGTTCTTACACATAGCAGGATTTCATCTTTTTGTAGCCAAACAGTATCACATTTGTTTCATTTTATAAATGTATACATATATGAATGTGTGTGTATGTATATGTCTATATGTGTATATATGTGTAAATATTTCTTTGAGAATTTCATGTATCTTTTGCTCATATTCACTCTTTCCTCCAACTGTTCCCAGCTCTATACCCTCTTCTCAAACCTTTCATCTTTGTTTAATTTTAAGCCCATCAAGACCAGTTTGCGCTACCTGAAGATCTTTGGATGTGTAGCCTTCCACTGGAGCTAGATGAACTTACCAGGGGCTACACTCCTAGAAAAAACGGACTATTCCTCTCCCATGAACTAACAATTGCCAATAGCTCCTCAGCTGTGGCTAGGATTCATTTCTCTCTCACCTCCTCTCCATGCTGTTTGGTCTGGCTTGGTCTTGCTTGGGTCCCGTGCATGCTATCATAACCATTGTGAGTCCGTATGTGCAGCTGTGAGTCTAGGCTATACAATTTTCTTGTAGTCATCTACACCTATGACTCATGTGTTCTTTCTTCTCAGTCATCCTCAATGATCCGGGAGCCTTGGGAGGAGGGGTGCTGTATACATGTTTCATTTAAGGCTGAGAATTCTCTAGTCTCCTATTCTCTGCACCTTGACCAGTTGTGGGGTCTCTATGTTAATCCATCTGCTACAAATAGGAGCTTCTTTGATGAAGGTTGAAGATGCATTAATCTATGATAAGAGACATTAGAAATCACTTTAGTACCATGTGTATTTAGTAGAATAGTAATTGCAGGTTCTTCCCTAGGACATAGAACCCATCTAAGCATAGGTTCCTTGGCTCCAATAGTAATTTCAGGTATGGGCCTCATCTTGTGGAGCTAGATTTAGATCCAATCCAAGAGTGGTTGGTTGCTCCCGTGGCAGGCATGCCACTATTGCATCGACGGGTGTGTCTTGCTGGTCATTATTATAGTTTGTAAGGCTTACACATGGGTAAAGTTGACAGCATGTACAGCGTCTTCCTGCCCTATGAAGACTCGCCAGTAGGGATAGCTTCCAGGTGTTTACCAGCTTGATTTCTCCATGTTCTATTACTCAAGTATGTGATGCCGTCAGCAATAGGATCCTACTGTCAGTTTCTGGAGGGTAACCAACAGCTTTAGTGATATCCTATAATGTTTGGGGTTCTGTTGGACCTCACAGGCCAACAATTCCAAAAGAAGTGTCTCATCCATGGCCCTGGGCTTTTTATTTATTAACTGGTGTTATGTGGTCAGTATATTGTTGTCCCGTTATAGGGTAACTCCATTCTCTCTCTCTCTCTCTCTCTCTCTCTCTCTCTCTCTCTCTCTCTCTCTCGTGTGTGTGTGTGTGTGTGTGTGTGTGTGTGTGTGTGTGTGTGTGTGTGTGTGTGTAAGCTTCTATACTGATAGGTTTCCATATGACTTTCTCAAAAAGTTTTTAATGTTACTTATCCCTCCCCATATTTCCTTCTCTACCCCAGCTTCACGACCCCACCCCAGTTTAACCTTTCCTGTCCATTATTTCCTTTTAACCCTTTACACCATTGTGTTCTATCCTTCCTTCCATAAAAGCCCCTCCCCATGGCTCCTAAGTAAATTCTCTGGTCTCTATGAGTATTTCAAATAAAACACAGGCATCTGAAGATTCAAAGCTAACACCCACAATGGAGAAAAATGTGACATTTGTCTTTCTGGGCCTGGCTTACCTTACTCAGAATGATTGTTTCCAACTCCATCTATTTACTCTCAAATTTCATTTGTCTTAATATCTAAATAATATCCCCTTGGATAAATACATCACACTTTCACTACCCATTCATCAGCTGATGAATATTTAGATTATTTTCATTTCCTAGCTGTTCTGAGCAGAGCAACAGTGAACATAGATAAGCAGGTATCTCTACAGTAGAATAGAAAATCTTTTCGGTATAAACCCAGAACGCTATAGCTGGGTCATATGGTAGGACTAGTTTTAGATTTTTCAGGGACCTCATACCAATTTCCAGTTTACTCTTCCAACAACAGAGCAAGAGTTCATCTTCCACATCCACATGAGCATTTATTGATTTTTTTCCTTTGTGTATTCTCCATACTAACCCTCTGTCAGATTAGTTCCCATTCAGAGAGCTGCCTCTTCACTTGAGTGATGGTATTCTTCAACATATAGAAACTTTAGTTTCATGAGGTCCCAAATTGTTGGTTTTAATGCCTGTGTTACTATGGTTCTGTCCAGAGAGCCCTTTCCTATGCCAGCGCATTCAAAGCTACTCTGTACTTCACTCGATGATTCAGAGTTGAGTTTTGTGCAAGGAGAAATAAGGATTAAATTTTGTTCTTCTACATGTAGCACCTTGATGGCCACTGTTGTTGAAGATGCTGTCTTTTCTCCAGTGTGTATATAGCATACGTTCTTCATCTGTTCATCATTTAGCGGTGATTGTAAGTGGTGCTGCAATGAGGGTGGGGTGCAGATACCTTGTGGAAATACATGTTTTACTTCCTGTGTGTACATTTCTAGTAGTAGAATTACTGGGTCACACAATTACTCTATTTTTAAATTTCGCTGTGTGTGTGGGGGTGCATATGTCATAGTATGCGTGCCAGGATACAAATGTGGAGGTCAGAGGACCTCTCTCCTTCCACCATGGGTTCAAACTTGAGCCGTTCGTTAGGCTCAAACATGAACATCTCCCACAAAGCAATCCTGGTGGCCCTATTTGTAAAGGGGGGGGCTCCATAATATCTTCCGCAATGGTTGCCTAATATGTATTCCCAACAAAAGCATGTAACGATAATCACATTAGTGATATTAGCTCCCTTGCCTCCACGTTGTCACCAGCTCTTGTCCTTTGTCTTAGCCACTCTCACTGCCATGAGATGACTTCTTTCTCACTGTTGCCTTTATTTCTGTGTCTGTAATGACTGGGATGTTTGGGTATGCTTTCACTTGCCTCATGACCACTTTTGAGAACTATCTATTTAAGCCAGTTGCTCATTTGTGACTTAAATTATTACTTAGGGTTGTTTGTTTGTCTTTACCTTAAGTTGAGTCATTTATAGATTCTGCATAGCAGCCCTTTGCCACTTCCTTTATAACCTGCCCCACCATTTTCCTGAAGTTACTTTTTGACAATAACAATTCGAGTTAAATTGACTTGTAAACTATTAAATGGGGCATAAAACTTAGACGTTGTCACTAATAATATCATTAAAACTGCTGTGCTCTTTGCAGTATTGATCTCATAGGTTCCCATCTGAGCACAGAACTTATTCTTGGGACATCAATTTCACTCACTGATTATTTCATTCTAACACTTGTTCATCGCCTGCCTCTGAACTTGACCTCAAATATTCCCCCTTCCCGATTCAGACCGTTGTGACTCCAGACCATGGGCCTGTAGCATTGACATTGGAACTATGATACAGAGAAACAGAGCTGACACATCAATGAAAATTATTGAATGGCTTCTGCTTTAAACACTATGCTACCTAAAAAAACAAAAACTAACAATGACTTTGACCACAGCTGTTGTAACCTATTGCTCTCATTAGTCCTGCTTGTAATTCCTGGTTCTTATCGCTATATCTAAAGCTGAACTGAGGTTCTCGGTAAGACAAAGAGATACAACCTGTATTGGAGGCACAGATGTAGCCATCCCCAGGATCTCCCTTATACTGAGAGCTCTAAGACATATGGTGTGACCATAGGTCAAGGCATCGTTATAGCTGCAGAAGTGTCCTATGAAGAGAAAACCAGTCATCTTCACCAAGCACTATTTTAAGGGAATTTTGGAAGCATTAAGTGTTTGTGACTGCGAGACTCTCCTCTGACTCGTGTGAAGTATTGGTATTGTGGTCATACTCTTCTAGCTCGAGATGGATCCACTCCCAGCCTGTGAGGTTGAAAACCAACTCGCTGATTTTACCAGTTCCAGAAAATGTCTATATTTTATGAAGGCTCCCAGAATGAGAACCAACCCAATTTGGTAGTACAACTTCTGTGTTTAGTAACACAGAAGAGTCCCTGTATGGTCCTGATTTTGTTATTAGATATTAATTTTTCTCTATGTGCTCTACTGAGCCTTCTCATAACCAAAAATCATGAGAAGTAACACTGGTTTGAATAAAATGATAATTCTGGGGTTTTTCCTTAATTAATAAACCCTGTATGCATTGAGTACACTGAAGCTAATTGCACTATATAGGTTCACTTTTAATACGATTTTTTTTTGTTTGTTTTTTCTGGTGTTGGGGATGGCTTGGCAATGCTGCATCTGAACCACAGCCCCCTGCAATCACATATTTGGGACTCAGTTCCAAGGATGGAAAACAGGGTTTCAGAGGCCAAAGAAAGAGTGCCTTTGTAAGTGAAGAAGCCAGTGTCGCCACAGTCTCCAAATAAGGTCAAGGGTCAGGTGTTGAGCAGAGGAGGCAAGCAGAAATGATACACACATGAGGTAGTTTGCAATGAGCCAAGCAGGTATGAACTAGCCATGGAGCTGACCAGAGGCAGGGAAAGCCTTGGGGTACCCAGAATTGGCTCCAGTTCCCGAAGCTGTGAACACTGCTCTGTGAGGCAGCCTGGCCACGGCCTTGGAAGCAGAAATGATCACGTGGCCACCCATTTTGATTATACCAGATTAGGGAACTGGCAGGTGAGGGTGGTGGTAAGAGGACATTTCTAGAATGTGCCTGGGGATCTGGCAAGAAGTTCAGAGGAGATACGCAGTTGGGCAGGCTGTGTGGGAAGAAGCCTTGAATAACTGCCCTGCAAGCTGTGTGTTTGAGAGGACGTTGGTAAGGGACTGCCTCAGACCTGGCCATGCCAACAACAAAGTACGAATTCTGGAAGTCTAAGAGTCCAAGATCAGGTAGGCTTCTTCTGAGGCCTTCCCTGGGCTTGCAGATGACTTCCTTCATGTCTCCATATGTCTGTCCCTGCCCTCCAGTCTCTATGTCTACACCCTCTTTATAAAGACCTGCGCCCAACCTATGGCATTACTTTTCCTCTGTCACTTCAGCCTCAGGGATTAGATGTCAAGGTTTAAAGGTCAAGGAGGAGTCTTCGGGTGAGACTGGAGGAAGGGGAGCCTGTGGCTCAGGTCAGCAAGAGCTCAGGACCATGCCAGTGGCCCAGTTGTAAGCCAGAGTCAGGCCAGCCAGGGCAAGTGTCAAAGGAGAGCTAATGGGAATGGTGTGCAGATCAGGAGACTTCATCACAGACAGGCTAGGGCCTTGGGGGACTGCTCACCATTTCCTCGGGCTTCTCCCAGATAGAGCTCGATACAGGATGCATTGACATTGTCTGTTCCTTGTCAGCCCCACACTGTAAAGCGCCAACGGCTCGAAGTGACACTTTTCATTGCTGAGTTCCCAACCACTTAGTCAGCTGTGAATAGCTGACCTGAAAGGACAATTCCCAGTCAGACCTTTTTTTTTTTTTTTTTTTTTTTTTTTTGACCCCAGACCAAGGGTCGTGTGCCTGCAGTTTTCTCTAAAACCAGTAGATGGTGATCTTCCATCCTTGGAGGGTTGACCCACAGGGATTAGCACTGACCTTGCTCCTCAAGGACAGACCTTAAACTCTATCTTGTCCTGGAATCTGAGGCCTGAGGCTAGCTCGTCTTCTCTGCTAATTTATGCTTGTTCACGATAACCTAAAAAACAGCAGCACAAGACTTAAACACTAGATCTCTACTGGTGGCGACACAGACTCCCTCATGTGTCCTTGTGTTGCCCCATCTCACACCAATAGCATTCTCCAGTCAGCAGCTCTCACAAACCCCCATGCCTCTGGGTTTCTTTCCGTTTTCTCACACCTGAACCTTTCTGGTCCGCCCCCCCCCCAGCCTCCTGTTCTTTCCCACTGGTAGCCCACCCTTAGGAGAGATCCCTCCTCGCTTTATACCACAGCTCCTAAGCCCAAGGCTCACCAAGTGAAATAGACAGCGAAGGACCTCACCTTGCAAAAGCCTCAGAAAGTATTAGGCTGACTTTTCTGTGAACTAAAAACATGAAGATTTTTGCGTCAACTACCAGCAATACAACTCATTTCATTTGGCTTTGATGTTTTAAAGGATTAAAATTTTGGTATCAGCCATAATATTTTAAAGCAAGCTAGAGTACAATGGCGGTTGTATCAAGAGTCTGTTTGATGTCAAGGAATCTGACTGGTGAAACAGCACTGCATATGATTGATAAAATGGCATTAAAATGTGGTGCTGGCAGTAGAGAATCTCAAAGATGGGGGGAGAAGCTGACCCCTAACAGTGAGGACAGAGAAATGCAACCCAGGTGGACGAGGTGCCACCAGTACCAGCTGAGGCTAAGTCAGGGCAGGCACGTGAGAGCAGTTTGCATCACCTTTCAATGCAGACCCTCTCCACTCTGTTTCCGCCTCAGAGGCTGAACTGAGTTCAAAGAGGTAGAGTTTCCCAGGGTCTCACAGTGCCCTGGTTGTGCAGCAGAGGATGCTGTCTACCATCTACCCTCAATGCCTCATTCGTAATAGCATGCTTATGGTTCTTCAAAGGTGAAAAGGTTCAGAGGTAATCTGGAACAGGATGTACTTCTCTTCAATTCTTCACAAGAAGGAGTAAGCCCCTTCAGGCCAGCTTCAGCCAGCTGGCGGTGATAAAAGCAATGAATGTATACGGGAGAAAAAACCATAGAGATTCCTTCTTGGCAGAGTGTGAGCAGCGACGTGTGAGCCCTCAGATTTGGAGTTCCTCATTGAACCTAACGTGTAGCTAGTCCAGATGAGTCTTCATCCCCTGCCCAAGAACGTAAGAAAGTCAGTTTGCCCCCCTTGGGGGTGGGGCATTTTCCGTCACACATTCTGCCAGGGATTTATTTTTAGATCAAATAAGTAAGAAGCCCATCAACTTGGCACACAGTTAATGTGCCTGCCCTGTGAGGGCCCTGTCTGCCCTTGATTGTCGCCATAACCAGGGCCCCAATAAGTATGCAAATTGCACAACTGTCTTCTAAACGTAGGAATGCCCTTTGCTGAATCCCTGGAAACCCTGAGCTTCTACATTTGACTAAAGTCACAGGGTTATTTTAAGACAAGGCATAGGAGTTTGGTACACACTAAAAATTGACAACTAGCTTTTTAAAGTGTCAAATTTAAAGCCGGCTTTGTAAATTTGCAGTGAACCCTGCACCTCTGCCCTTAGTTAGCCCAGAAGATTCTGTGCCCACAGAGTGGGCTGACCTTCACTTCAGATAGAATTCTCCAAATGCAAGCTACCAAAAATACAAGGAAAATAAACTTTAATTTGTTGTCCTCAGTACAAGAAATTCCATTTTGCTTAGAAAGCAGGATAAACAGCAAGGAACCTGTTGTGTTTATAAAAATATATAGAGAGATATATGTTATATGGGGTTATGGGGAGGTAGGTGTGGGGGAAGGGTGTGCCTCAGGAGGCCCGAGCCCAGGCATCCCTTCCCCCTGAGGGAC
>CM052717.1:17452519-17492063 GCA_028551405.1 Uromys caudimaculatus | reverse complement strand
TTATAGTGGGCCAGGCCCACCTGGCTATTGCCAGGCAACTGTGGGGAGGAGCATACCTGTCTGTTGCCAGGTAACTGTGGGGTGTTTAGACAGAATGCCAACATTCCCCCGTTTTGGTTTAATTAAAAAGAAAAATTAGAAAGAGGCAATGGTAAAGCAGGAATAGGGGCATCGTAATATCTGACTGCTTCATGCTGGCATTGGGGGCGACGTGTCTCTGGGGAAACTAGAAGAATGGGGGTGGGGGGATGTTTGTCCAATCGTAGGAGAGTTGGTAGTTTCCTTGCTGTCCAGGGTTTGTGGAGTTGTCTGAGGGTAGGTCAGAAGGAACAGGTCCAGTAGAAGCATCTGTGTCTGAGAGGAGATTGGAACATCTGAAGGTTGCTTCTCTGGAGCTGTCCTGGGTGTAGTAAACGCCTAGACTTGACAAGATATTGAAACACATTATTATAGGTAGAAAAATAAGGTTAAGTACATTTGGGAGAAAGAAAATTTTTTTAAGATGTACATTTTAAACCCAGAGGAATCCCACCCTTTGGAACAGGTAGTAAATGGGAACTTTGGGCAGATGTACTTATCTGGATGGAGTCTATTGGGTCCATGAGAGGCAGATCTGAGTGGATTTTCTGTAGCTTATAAGTTTATAAAAGAAATAACAACATGAGTTAACAACATGAACAGTCTTTAAGACGAGCCTTTTGTGGAGCAGGGACGAGATTAAAAAGTTGAAAAAGTTGGATCGTATAGTGGAATGTTTAATTAGAGTCAGGCAAATTAAGATAATATTAGGACAGTAGTATAGCAAGAAGAGGAAGGTAAGGAGATAACAGACTACATCTGTGAAAGCTTAGCTGTCAGTGTTATCAGAAGTCTGAGAAATAAACAAAAATCTAGCAATTATATTATTTTAAAAAATGACAGAGTCCACTAGTCAACAGTTCCCTGGTCCGTGGCAACTCGGGCAGAGTCAGTCTGGCTTTCAAGCACAGAAGACGCAGGGCTTTTTCTCTGTAGAATGGATACACGTGACATGGGAAGTAAGCTTACCTTGGTTTAGTAGCCAAGCCCCTTGACCCAAAGTATCCGGTTTTGCCCACTGCGTTTTCAGTGATTGTCATATCACAATCTAGGCAGAATCCTGTAGCTGTGTCCACATCTTCTGAGACCATCGACCATTTTGAGCCAACTGTTAAGACTTTGGGAATTCTGTCTGCTATAAACTTAAGAATTAACAAACTTCTGACAGGATTGAGAACTGTATACATTGGTTATAACTGAATAGAATTTAATAGCAGTAGCAAAGAGACATATGGCTGGGACCAGAATAAGGAAGCAGGCAGCAGTGACATGGAAAGAGAGAGAGGGGGGGAGAAAGTCCCTTGTGTGTGCTGGAAGGTGGAAACGTGACCAGGGATCAGGGACTGGCTGAGCAGGAGGGAGAGGGAGGCAGCAGAGTCCCTGGCAGGGGACGGAGACAGAAAGGGCTCGCATGTGTAGAAATGGCTGCTAAGGCAAGGCAAAAGCTCTTTTAGGGGCAGATAGGGAATGAACAGGAACAAGGCTGCGTTTACCGAGGCTGTGAGCTTTGACGGGGCAGCAGACCTCTGGCAGGATGCAAGGGGCAGAGCCAGACTCACCTTTCCCACTGGGAACCCAGCAGAGCCAAGGAGTAGAGGGGGGAAGGGCAGCAAGTGGAGTGTCCCAGCAGGGAGCACTTAAGCAGACTTGCTTTTCAGGCTAACTAGCTGAACCAATGGTTTCAGCAAGCCACAAATGATATGGGGAGAGGGAAGAGTCTGTACTACGGGTCCTCAACGAGAAAGTGCCAGCTTAGCGAGATGGAGAGAGATTGCTTTAGACCAAGACATCCCATTAAATAGGGACAAAAGTGGCAAAGACTGATCCCTGGGTGAGACACGTGGGGGGGTGGGAGCGGTGCTCCTGAGAGCAGTTGTCCAGGCCCAGCCTGGAATTCGCAGTGGCAGCAAGAAAGCATAAGGAAAGAGGAATGTCCCACCCAAGGGAAAAAGTCCTAACACGAGGGTCAGTGAAAGACTGAAGGTCGTCTCCCATCCTGAAGGACTACACAGGGTAGCTCCGAGCTCAAGAACTCTCCCCGGAGTCCATGTGGTCAGTTATTCTGACCAGTGGGGCATGGGGGTTTACCGGTTCTTTTGAGCTGGCGAGCATGGATCTCTCATGGTGGCTGAGGTGGGATGCAAACCTGCAGACTTTCTAATCTGAGTCACGGCACCAATGTTGTGTTTATAAAAATATATAGAGAGATATATGTTATATGGGGTTATGAGGAGGTAGGTGTGGGGGAAGGGTGTGCCTCAGTAGGCCCGAGCCCAGGCATCCCTTCCCCCTGAGGGACCAGCCACACACAAAGGTATAGTATAGAAATAGAATTTATTTAGGGCATGGGGAGGGGAGTTAAGAGGGTAGTAGAGGCAGAGAAAGGCAGAGAGGGGGAGAGAGTAGAGAAGTAGAGAAGTGGAGGCCAGTCATGACCACGTGGAGAGAGGGGGGAAGGGAATGGGGAGAGGTAAGAGATAAGAGATGTAAGAGAGAGGCAAGAGAAAGAGATAAGAGAGAGAGGAGGGGCAATCAGCCCCTTTTATAGTGGGCCAGGCCCACCTGGCTGTTGCCAGGCAACTGTGGGGAGGAGCATACCTGTCTGTTGCCAGGTAACTGTGGGGTGGAGTTTAGACAGAATGCCAACAGAACCTCCAGAGAAAGCCTCTTTGACCAGATCGTGGAGTGGCTTTTTAAATCATATACCTGTGTGTACATATACACACTTGCTCATATGCACATACACGCATACCCCACACATACTCAGCACTTGCGCAACTCTGTGGCAGCCATTTCTCAGTCTTAGAGGTAGAACTGAGGTGAATTTTTCCAGAGGAGAAATACGCAACACTGGTAAGAAGCATGGCTTCTTGCTTCCTTCTCAAGGCTAGGTCTGAAACACATACTAGATTTTCCATGGGCATCAGGCAAACTATGAATTTGAGAGGAGGGGTACAGATACCAGGGCAGACCTCTAGCTCTGGAGCTGTGTGATCTCTAGAAAAATCCCAATTTCTTTTACCCCAGTTTCTAATTTGTGCTACAGTTAGACTTCAACATAACCATAAATATGACCTGACCATTTTAAGTCTAGAAATAAAACTTAAAGACGGAGACTCAAGTTCTTAGACAGTTTAACCTTTTCTTATCGATAGTGAAAACACTGAAATAAGTTACTTACTCACTAATGTGTCTATGGTCAGGTAGAAATTATGTTTGTTCTATGAAGGAAGACTGTGAGTATTTAAGCGGACGAAGAGTAGTTAAGAGAGAGAAACCATCCTGAAAAATCCAGTGAAAAAACAGGGTGATAGGACATATAAAATAAAATCTTAACTACGTGCTGGTGAGAGAGTGAATTTGTGTGTGTTAAACACCTGCAAAGGTCAGTAAATATACATAAATATACATAATAAAGATAAATAGCCAGAATAGCAGCCTAACTTAATCTTCACAGCAAACACAGGAGGGATACCACTCTCCACCCTTGATCTGTGAAGAAACAGTAGCTCATGAAGACAGAAATGACTGTCCCAAGTACAGCTGGTTAGCAGCGGAGCTGGAGTAGCAAGCTCGGAGCAGCCATCTTCAACACCAAGTCACTAAAGCCTCTGCTTAACCCACCACACCCCTGCCCCACCCCTTTTCTCATCTTTGTTATATGGAGTTACCCCATGCTCCCAGCCCAGTTTCCTGAGGAGGTGACCCAAGGACAACAGAGATCCTGATGCCACCATTCATGAGAACCGAGGGAATGATCATCAGGGTGGGTGGCTCAGAGGGGCTCCCAGCGGCCAGACGCCTGCACAGATAACGTTGGAAATTAGATGAACCACGGTTGGGCTACTTCCTGGCAGCAAGGAAACACTGTCATAGAGTGTGTCTGTTGCAGGTTAAGCCAGGGTTTCCTGAGACATGGCCCATGATGCTCTCAAATATAAAGGAGCATTGAGCTACAGGGCAGCCAAGCATCAGGAAGTGGGCTGTGCCCCCCTGCACTCTCCTCCACTGACAGTGACAGCGCGGCATGCAGCTTCAGGGTCGGAGTGGAAAAGAGATAAACAGGCCTTTTAGACCTTGATTTCCAAAGTCTGTTGCTAGAATAATTTGTGACATAAACCACAGAGTGTGTCTCTGCTCTCTGGCTCTTGGTCCAGGTAAAAGGTCTATTTTCTTTATTTCTGAATAGTTATCTAATTCAGAGGTCAGAGCTTCTAAGTCAAAATAACCTTATTCAAAGAAATAACAAAATGTGATTAGATCAGTTAAATTGGTGGTAAAATGTCGTCTGTCCCCTTTGCTGACCTGCTTCCTTTGTTCAAGCCCTCAGGCGCATGCACACAACCTTGCTTGATCCCCACCCCCACCCCCGGCAGTCAGTCCTGCCTTGTCCTGAACACACAAACCTCAGAGCCAGCAAGCCCAGGCTGCTGGGCTTCTGTCCTGCTTACAGTTGCTTCTGCAAACGCTGTTGTGACCCTGATTTCATTCCAAACATATAAAGCCTTCTGATTTCTAAATCAGTGTCAGTCTGCCAATGAATGGAGGGCACGGGTCTAACAAGGAGGCGAAAGGACACGCTCACCCACACAGCTGAAAACTTCCCGTGGGGCCCTGCCTGGTTTTCTGTTGTCATTTGTTCTGTTTTGTTGACATTTGTGATTTATAATTTACAGCAGTGGTTCTCAACCTGTGGTTTCACAGGGGTTGCCCAAGACCATTGGAGAACAGATGTTTACATTACAATTTACAACACTAGCAAAATTACAGTTACAAAATAAGAACAAAAAAATTGTGTAGTTGGGGGAGGGGCGTCACTACATCATGAGGACCTGTATTAAACGGTCACAGAGCTAGGAAGGTTAAGAGCCGCTGATTTAGAGGATGTTTGTTGAATGGCCACTAGATTACAAGACATTGCTGGGCATGAAAAGGAACAGAGGAGAGAAATGGGGGGGTGGGGGTGAGGGGGGAGAGGGAGAGAGAATTAGAATGAAGGGAAGAGAGGAGACAGGAAAAAAAGGGCTAAGAGAAAGTTCCTGTCCTTAGCGATGTCACACTGCATGGAAGGACCGAGAGACCCACTCACACAGAACACTTCTGGAGCCTAGACTGAAACTGAGAACAGTCATGCATTTCACCTGACTATCAAACCTCCACAGCTGGGAGAAACGTACTCTAGACTATAAATCGAGCCTCTGTACCTCCACCGTACATTTGGTGCTAGGCCATCCTGTTCCCCCTGGTGAGCTGGCGAGAAAGGGAGAAGGTGGTGAGGGTCCTGCCCGTCCTCTTTGGCTTTTGTGATCAGCTAAACCATGGCCTGGGACCTGTAGGGGCTCAAACCCTCATCCAACCTTCATTTGAGACATAGCAGGTCTCTGTCACAGATCTTATACACCCTGTGTCTATGCCTGGCAACCATCCCAACTATGGAGTATGATGTCCCCTCGTCCCTTGAAGGCAGGGTTCGTTTGTAGTTCCTGAGACCATCACAGTGGTATCTACTCTGTAAGTCTATCCCTCGTATTTGCAGGCGGTGTGCCCGAAAGCCAGACAAATGAGACTTCTCGCCCTAGGCCACACAGGCAGGCCCCTCCAACCCAAGCCCTCATCTGCTCCTGAATTCACCCTGGCAAGCTAACAGTGCTCATTCCAATCCACCAGAACCTGCCCCAACCTCAGGAAGTCATCCATCCCCACATCAGCTTTGAAAGCATTCCAGTCTTCCCGTTCTTGAATCTGATCATTTAACCCTTCTAAGCCAGAGACTGCTCTGTTGTTTTCCCACTTTCTCCCTCTGATCCTCCATCTGACCCACAGTTCTAAGAGATTTAAGCTTTTGCACAAGGTTAAGTTCTTATGGCCCATTTCCCATGTGCTCTTGCTTCTCCGGGGAAAGCAATCAATCACTTGATTGATAATTTCTGAACAATGGAGATAAATACTTTCCATTTGGGAGGACTCGTGCTTACAGTTATTGATAGATGCATCTGTCAACCTATCATGGTGGTTTCACAGGACTTCTCTCTATGTCTAGCTCTGGCGGCTTCTATTCTCCATGATGAAAATGAGTAAGCACCATTTGTCACGTGGATCATAATAATATTCTAGAAAGACTCAGTGGCAAATGCTGCTACCAAGTCCCATTTCATGTCTTAAGTGGGAGCTATTATCTATCTGGCTGCCAAAAAGGAATTCCATCCCTTTACCTTTGCCAGCAGCTTGTGAGGTTCTTCCAGTGTACAGGGAACAAAGCATAGTTTCTTTAGGTTGGAAATAGACACCAAAAAAGAAAAATCCAATTTTATGTTTTTCTAAACAAATTCACAAATTATTAACAAAGATGACACAAATGATGATGATTGTCTACCTCTCATGGAGTGAGCATATACAAAATGTTATGTATACTTCTATCTGTTGCCATTTTCATCTTAGCTCTTTAAAGGCTGGGGCAGGATAAACACTCCGGTGATAAACAGGGAGCCTAGCTAGGTAGGAGGGGAGTCTTTGCAACCAGAAATTGACAACCTCTCTGTGAAGTCAAAGCAGCCCAAAAACTCTTGGGTTACCATGGCGACAACTGTGTGGCCCACAGGAGGCAGACATTGGTCTCAACCTTGTCCCCACTTGTCCTGCTGCTGCTGCTGGGACCAGAACCTTTGACCCCCAGTCTCCTGCTGGTTGAAAGCTGCTCACTTACTCCTCTGCCACCATGCACAGATTGTCCCATAAATGAAGGGTTAAAGAGTCCAGGCTTGCAAGTCTCAGCAGGAAGCCCTTTAGGAAACTTTTACCTACCCCTTAGCATCTCAGGGTCACCTACATGGCCCAGCTGGCCACTTGGGGACAGCAGAGACTCAGGGCAGCAAAAGGGAGAGCTGAGACTGGAGATGAAAGAGACAATTCTCCATTCTTCTGTGGTCCCCAGAGATGAACACTGTGACCTTGTTCCCAGTCTCCAGCCAGCTGTCCTCCTCCCCCTCCGAGAACACTCCACCCCCAGGACGTGTCCCTGGAAATGTATCCTCATGTGTTAGAGAGAAGGAATTGAAGATGATTTGTTGTGATTGGGGGGAGAGGGGTAGAGAAAGAAAGAAAGAAAAAAAGCCAAGCCACTACTTTTTAAGAACATTTTATTTTCAATTAGACAGATGTGTTTCATGATCCATACATTAGCCTAAATTCCAATTTTGGTTTTGTTTTCTCCCCACTGGTTAAAATAAATGTGTTTTTTACTCATTGAATCAAAGCCCTGGCATCGTGTAATACCTTGAGCTCCTCTTGCCTGCCTAGAAGGGAGGGTCTCCAGGGCTAGCGTGTTGGCATGGTTAGGTTGCTGATTGCAGAGCTGCACAAACTATGCACTCCGTTGTGTCCAGCCTGCATCCCGGAGCCCCCAGCCAAGGACAGTCCAAAGTTTCAAACTGCTCTCTTCAGTTTTGCTGCTGGAAGGGGGGTTTTAAAGATTCAGGGTCAATGTCCAATGAATGACCAATGTTCGGCTCAAATAGGCTACCTAACAATATTTTTCGAGCTTTACCCTGCTTAATGAGTGCTTCCTGTACTGAAAGTGGGAAGCCAGCAGAAGTTTTGTGGGGTCCATGGTGAAGTTGGGGGATTCCTGCTGTTCCCACCAGTGATTTAGTAACGACTCTCACCCATTTCTAAAACTTCCTTCTCATGAAAGCAGAGAGTGGCTGAAGATGGGCGAGGAAGTCAGTCCGATGTTTACTGTATTTATCTCTCTGTGAAAATGCAATAAAATTGCCATCTTTGCAATGTTCTGTCTGCAGAGTTAGTCCAAACAAGGCTGGTGTTGAGGGTCACTGCCTTCTTCCAAGGTGACAGTTCCACAGCTGCTTCCTGGGAGTCAGGACACACCCAAGAGTAGCCTCTGCTCGGGCCTCCCTTAGAGCCAACAGATTTCACTGAAAGGAAGAATTTCAAAGAATTCCATTCTATTTAGTTGATCAAATTCAATTTAGATAGGCTATGTAAAACTACTATGTAGACACTGAGATAAATATGAGATACATCGCACTCTGGATTCACTACACCATATAGATTCCACAAATAGCCTTACTATGAAATATTTGTCTTCTAGACAAGCTGAAAGCAACAGATCCTAACCAGCTCGCTCAAGGCCACGGAGGCCTTGACTGACAGGGCACAGTCTGCTCTTAGGGTTCTCACTGTTAGTTCTGAGAATAGTTTGCTGTGTGCTAGAGGAGTAGAGGCAAGCACTGTGAGAGCAGAGAAGGGAGATCTTGTCTGTCCTCCCAGTTAATGAGGCTTCATGGAAGAAACACGAAGGATCTAGAATTGGAGCAGATGGGCAGATGCAGCAAGTAATCAGGAGGCTAGTTCCTGATGCATTCCAGAACCATAGCTGAATGAGAGAGGAATGGACGAGCAAAGACAGAGCCACCTGGGTAGGACAAACAGCCGAGAAGAGCACAAAGGGAGACCTTCCCTAGTTCAGGGGACAATGAGGGGAAATGTTGGTCCTGAGAGCACCTTCATCCAGTCAAGCCAAGCTGAGCAGCCCAGAGAGAGTGCTTTGGCATGGAGCAGCCCTGGAAGCTGAGCCCCAGTCCTCTAGATTTGCCTTGCATGTGGGCTCAGAACATCATAACTGTCACCCAGAAGGCTTGGTCCTGAAAAGGAAACAATAGGAACTACAGTGGACACTTGGGAGGTGACTTAGCCAAATCCAAGCCTCACCGAGGTGGGTGACATAGAGGGCGCGTGGTGGTCTTGACTCTCGAGGCCTGGTCTGGAGGCTACAACTCCTGTCAGCTCTTCGTTCTCCTCATTGGTAGGGGCAGCTTTAAGGACCAACCTGGCATCATTCATGGTGAGGATTGAGTCAGGCTCAGGAAAGACTAAGGAGCACAGAAAGCCAGAAAAAGGAAACTTTAAAGCTCTCCAGTCTTGATAGGTCGCCAAATAGACTGTTATGTGGCCCCTCGTTTCATTATGCCTGTTAAGAGGATCAAATGGTCTTACTAAGCTTCTGTTATCACAATAATTAAATGAAGTAATGTCCTGTGCCCAAAATGATTAAATATGTCTCTGAAATTAAGAAAATGGAGGTTTATGATTTTAAAACTGTAACCATAATGAGATTGTATGTCCCTTATTGATTCTATCATAAAATATTTCCTTTTTGCATCCTTAATTCAAAGCAGGGAAATGCTAACATGGTTGAAAATAAAGTACAGAAAACTCCCCAGGCTGTGCTGTAGGGAGCCTGTCACTTGGGCGGGGGTGCTGCTCACTAGAACAGTGTCCGGGCTGTCCTGGGAGACAGTGAAAGGAGTTAGGTTTAGCTTTGCCAAAACTTCTCTGTGAAAGAGTTTCCTATAACAGGGTCTTATTCTGTTCCTGTTGAACCTCAGCCAGTTGAAAATAGAGTATCCCCCACCATCGTTCTAAATTAGCCTTCAACTGCACACAGAAGACAAAAATCAATGTGCAAATTTAGCTCCTTGCACTTGGCTCCTTAAGAAATTCACTGTGCTGCTAATGCACCGGCCTCAAAGGTAACGGAACACAGAGTAACGAGAAGCCTTAAAGAAACACTTCTTCTTTAATACACGTCTATTTAAGCATCTAGTATGTTCCGTATGAAAACTGTTTTGTGAGTGCCTCAGGTTACGCCAACTCTCTACACAAGCTTCAGTAATATAGCCCAATAAAACTGTCACTCACCTAGGTCGTGTGACCATGACAAACTAATGGTGAGATTTTGAATCTGAGACTGAAAGGAATATTGTTAGAGCAAGCCTAAACAACTATACAGTGTGTTTATATATTATTTTAGATCAGGAATTGGGAAGAGTTTTCAACTTCTAAATAGAAAAAGGAAGTGCTCTCTCTCTCTTTCTGTGTGTGTGTGTGTGTGTGTGTGTGTGTGTGACTGTGTGTATGTGAGTGTGTTTGTGCACACCCACAAAAACACTATTCCCACAGGCCATACCAGGTTTAATACTGCTAACTATCCTAAGTCGTTGCTATGGAAGCCTCTTCTATGAGTTATGAACTCTTCTAGAGAAATCATAACTGAAAGGTCCTAGGACCGCCCATCTGCCCAAGACTTCCTCCGCAGACTTCCACTGTTCACTGCCTTCACACAGCAGGAGACAGGTCAAGAATCAGGGAGACCTCTTTGCCTGGCTCTAGGCTTCCTGATGAAGGAAAACATGTAAAAGCCCAGAGCCCCACAGAGAAAGCAGGAGCTGGCCATGCTGGCCAAAGGCCATGCTGTAGGCCATGCTGACAAGCTCAGAGCACACTGAAAGTAGCAGAGCAGCCTGGGCACACTCTGCCTGTTGAGCAAATGAAAACTGGACAAACAATAGGAAACTCTTTGTGTTGGGGAGTTGCTCTGTTCTCATGACTTGGTATTGACAAGGCCAGGGAGGCCATGTAACCAGCAGAAGCCACAATAGGAGGTTAACTGAGCATGCCCGGACTTATGTGGCAGAATGGAACTGTCCACCATGAAAGAGGTGTCAAAGGAATCTTAGCCACATGAAACAGCAAGCCACCAGGGTGTCTCACACAAGGAAGAAGAGAGTGAGAGGGGAGAGGAGCTCTGCTCTGTTGTCACCACAGAACTTTCCTGAAGTAAATAAGTGGGGACAAGTGGCCAGCGTAAACCTGGAGTGTAGTAGAAAGGAGGACAGAAGAGGTCAGGAGGCCTTCTTCAAAAGCAACCTCACAGTTCCTGTGACATGGGCCCATCTCCACGGGAAATGCAAACACGGGGCCCACATTCACTCAGCTCCAGGAGACCCAGGGCCTGTTCCAGGCACTCGGAGTTTGCCGCTGATGGTAGATGCTATCAGTGTGCATGGAAGTCCAGGTCGCCATGGAAATGCTGGCCAGTGCTAGGAATGGAAGGTGTGAGATGGCTCAAGAGTTTAAGGAGCAGAGCATACAGGGTCCATCATCCGAGCAGGTGACCTGCTTCTGACTCCTAATTAGCACCGGGTCAGAGACTGATCCACAGTCCCCGTGACCACCTCAGCTTGGAGCAGTGGTGAGGATGAGGTTCATAGCCAAGTCACAGGACAAAACTTGGTGGTCTTTGCTTCTGTGAGCCTCAGTTTCATTTCCTGGTTCGGAGTTCATATTCCCAGCCAGGGAGGGGACTTCAGTCAACTCATGTGCAGTTTGGCTGTGTGTAGGTTGACAACACTTCTCTCAACTTAGGGCCCCACCCCTATTTTTCTAAGCCCAGCAAATCACCTCCCTGTTCCCAACAGCAGAGAGTTTCTGTCCAGCCCTGTGCCTTAAGCACAATTGCCTTACACACAGACACACACACATACACACACACACACACACGAACACAAATTCATGCACACATACACACACTATACACACAGAGGCACACCACACACACACACACATTCACACACCTACACATAGACACACATATCACACACAGCACACCCCACACCACACACACATACCATAACACACACACACACACACACACACACACACACACACACACACACACACTTATAATCTAACTCTACCTCTCTCTTCCACATGAGGCTAGTCTGTAGAGGACCACTCTGTATGTCTGTGCTTCAATCCACCACTTCTGTTTCATATTTTTATTAAGAAGTTAGGTCTTGATCCCATGTGTCTGTTTCCCATAACTCTTGCCTTAGCATTTGGCTGTATCTTGTGGCCCATTGGAGCTGGCTGCACACAGGTGTATTTTTCTACCCTACTGTGCAATATAGCCTCACCCCCAGCCCAAACTCACAGGTGAAATTTGACAGCGTAAAGAAATCTTAGTGAATCAGTCCTCAGTTCTCTCTATCCCACCTCCTGATTGGCCAAACAGGGTGTGTCTAATGTGCCTCTACCCTCCGTGCCCTGCGTGTGTGCAGAGGGTGATTTGCGTGTTTACCGGTGGGCACTCACAGGCATAGGAAATGCTCTCCCAGGTCGTTTCCTGTGGTGAGGGGGTAGTGGGCACTTACCAAATGTGTGCTCTCTGTTGAAATAATTCGAAGCTGCATAAACCGCTTTGATGACCGTTCACAGCCCAACCCTGTCCCTCATCAAAGTGACTCAACTGCTAACTCTCACTCAAGGAATGACTACTTAAGCACTAAAGCTACAGAGTGGGAACCAAGGAGGTGTCTTTGGTGTCTTTAGAAAACTATTCTCTCCTCTCCAGAGTCAACCATAACCGTCAGGCTTTGGAAGGCTGCAGCCATAGCAAGGGGAGGGTTAACCTGTGTGTGGGATGCTCCACAGAGCTGGGTAAGGGGAAGAGTCTGACTATGCTTAAGAAGGCAGCCTGGCCCATCCCTGTGGGCTGTCCTTCTCAAATGTTGTCTCTTGCCATTGTCAGTCCATGACCTGCAAATTCCCCTCGGTATCTGCGGTTGTCACTCCCCTGTACCTGACTTTTTTGTGTGTTTGTGTTATTCGTGTATTGTGTCTTAGACCTGAGTCCCAGCCATCACGGTCCATGCAGGGATTGCTCACTTGTGGAGAAACATGTGCTTTAATGCACGTGTGCCCTTAGGCGCTCCCATCGTGCTGTTACTCTGAAGATATTGTCTCAGGACTGTTAAGGAATGACAGCTAAAAATGAAACATCACTGACATGTTAACCTATCTTTTCTTGTTTCAAGTTTTTTAAAAAAAGATTACTTATATGATATGTGTATGAGTGTTTGCTTGCTCATATGTATGCACACAGGCAGAGAAGGTATCAGACCCTCCTGAAACCAGGGTTACAGAGAGTTGGGAGCTACCATGTAGGTGCTGGGAACGAAACCCAGATCCTTTTCAAAAGGAGTATGTGCCCTTAATCACCCACCCATTGCTCTAGCTCTGCTTCACAGGTAACTCCGCTGGCCTGGAACTCACTATGTAGACCAGGCTGACCAAATGGCCACAGAATTCTGCTTTTAACATACTCTCCTCTGGAAACCCAGATACCCTGTTAGCCTAAAAAAGGGGGGGGGGTGCCCATTTTTTTAAAAGCCAAAGATAGTTTAGGGAATTAATGGAATGGTAGCTTCAGGAGACATTTTGCCACAGAAAATTGGAGTGGAGGTTTCTAATTTGTGTACAAAGATCCTTTGCATAATCAAAGGAACACAAGGGGCACACCCCACATCTAACCTAGTTTTGCTGCAGAGAAACCGGGCCTCGGATGAGCTGATAAGGAGCTCAGCACAAAGGACAACAGCCGACTAACTAAGGCGGGTCGGGTGGCATGGGTCTGTTGGCGGACTGATGGTTTGTTTGTTACCAGTCTTTTAAGACTCACTCATGGAACAGTGGAAAACTCAGAATTATCTATTGCTGATGACTGGGGGCTATCACACAGTGTAGTAAAGAATAGAATCAGCTACTCTGATACCCACAGAAAGAAGCTGGGTGTCATTGCTAATCATTTTTGTAGCACGTACTTTACTGGACTTTAAGTGCACAGATTGATGGCCCTGCCCATGCTCCCTTTTACACAAAATGGCACTATGTTCCATTTTGTTTCCTATTAGGATATGTTATACAGTGCCCCCTCCCGGAGCCTCCCCCGGAGTCCCCTCACCCCCAGTAAGCTGCCTCCATTTGTGATTTTGGGGGTGGGAAGATGTACAAGAAAGTTCTATAAAAGTGTATTTACATGCAGCACCAAGCCTTCAGCATCAACAGTCAGTCAGCTGTTCCTGGTGCCATGAGCCCAGTGCCCGTGACTGACAAGGCCAGCATTCACTGTCCTCATTTATGTAAATGCTAAGGCCTGGTCACTCCGGGACATGCTGCTTGTTGCTTCTTGATTCATGCTTGCATGGTCAGGCTCCTGGGTGGCCTATCATTTACCTTTGTAGTTTAGATCTGGTAACATCACAAAACAGTATAAATCTGTGTGAAATAGCAGTAAGAGAACCCCAAAGTAAGGAATTCTCTTCTAAGGAGACAAACCAGGAGAACTGGGTCATCTTCTAAGCAAGGTCTTAGCAATGCAAGTGCAGCTAGACCCTGTCATGTTGCTGCTCCGGTCCTGGTAATCAGTGAGTGGTGTTTACTAGCTACCTAAGAGAAAGCTCCTAGTTAGAAGCCTTCTGTGATGACTCAGGTCAGGAGCCAGGAAACCTACCTAAAAACAATGCGAGCAGAAATTCATACACACGCATGAACATTCGTAAACTAAATGAGAAGTCCCCAAATACCCACAGTCACATCTGTTCTCTGTAAGCACAGCCCTAGACAGGAACCCCAGAGATTCCTATGCTTGAGCCAAAGGTTTGAACATCTGATCTCTGAGAAGAAGATAACAGGGAGGGAGTAAGCTAGCTGACAGCAAGAGATTCAAGTTAGACATGAGAAACAAGCAGACCCTGCAGGAGGACACTGAGCTTCATGCACTGGGGCCGCTGGCTAAGGTCCATGCGGAGCTCACCTGAAGACCCTTCCAGACAGTCCCGGGGACTTAAAGAGTGCTCCTCACAACGTGCGGTCATCCCTAGAGCAGCCAAGCCTCTTCTCCCATTTTCTTCTGATTGCTCTTCATTGCTCAGAAAGATTTGTGGGAAGAGAAGCCAACAAGAGCAATGGAACCTCGGGAAATTTTGTTCCGTAAGCCAGAGCTGGATCAGGGCAAAAACAACACTACATTGGCAGTCACGTGGTCCCTCGGTACCCTAAGAGACAGAGCCAAGGATAGCTCAGGTCTCCTTTCCCGGACTGTTGCTGTCTGGCTGTAACTGTTGCCACTCATGTCCACGTTAGCAGCTCTGCCATGCTTCTCTGGAGCACATGGCTGTTCACACACAAACTGCTTGTCACCCAACCATCCCTCAGAAGCAGGCCAACCAGGAAATTCCTTGCCTGGCATTTCTTGCAGGTTGGAGCTTACATTGCTGTTTATATTATGTTGTTGTTGTTGTTGTTGTTGTTGTTGTTGTTGTTGTTGTTTATACTGTTATCCCAGTGACTTGGGGAATGCTGCTGCGATGAACTTTAAGAAAGGCTTGTTAATTAACCCTTAGTAGAAGATAATGGTAGAACAGACAAGTACCAGTTCCTCAGCTATTCTAGACTAAATATTTCATGATTAGGAAGGAGAAAATAAATCAGCAGCACCCCTTTCTAACCCTCCAGCCTAAGGCTTTCTCAACCTCTAGATCAAATGCTGGAAGACAGTCTCTCCTAGTGCTGGTGCCATCTGACCTTCATTCCCTCTGGCGTCCACATCTATCCGTGATGCCTCCTTTGTGCCTGGTAAGACCCATGCACAGCCACTCCACCTCCCACTTCCAGCCCCCTTCTTGAACTCCTGCGCCATCCCTTCAGGTGAGCCCTGCTGTAGAGTGTCTGTGCTGTCATCTAGGGAAGTCGAGGCCCCTCTGTGGCCTTGGAGGACCTCTCTCTGGAAGGTTCCTTCTAGCTGTCAGTTTCAGAGGCCTGTTTCCAGCCCTAAGGCCCTCCAGTCTAGCCTCCCCCTCTCCCCCACCTTCCCCTCCTCTTAGATGGATACCACTTCATCTAGATTCTCTATGGTTACTCCATGAAGCCATACTATGTGTCTTTGTTCTTGCTCTGCCTGTCACCCGAAGCGCTACCTTCTCCTCCACTCTCACCAGCAGCTATGAAACCCCTCTGCATTAGGGCCCTGCAGGATTTTCTAAAACATTTACACCCATCTCTTTCTACCTTGGGGATAGCCTATCTTGCTGTCACGCAGGTGGCACACCCCACACTAGACTATAAGCTTCCTGAAGACTCTCTTACTCCTGTCCTTCACTCTGACCCCCTTCCCAGCCATCACTGCCTTCAGTGGACAAGCCCCGAGGAGTTGCTGAGTTGACTCTAATTAATTCTGTTTTTAACAGATTCTGGCGAAGGATGCCACAAGCTTGCTTTTATAACCAAAGAAAGCACAGTTGTGCAGCTGTCCTGGGTCTCTCGGATCTGGGGTGGGGTGGGAGGGTGCAAAATAGGGAGAATCCTCAGAAGCCAGCTGACCACTGGTCAAACCAGGTGCAAGTTGGGAAAAATTCTATAGTGAATGAAGGAAAACAAGCCCAGTGGGAAGGACCTGGGCGGTCTTGCAGAAGCTCCGCTGAACATCGTCTTTAGAGCGAATACAGGATCACTTCAGCTCCCTTGTTGACTGATTTGTGTGTTCTTCCTACAGATACTTCCAGAAAAAGACCTATTGTTCACATTCCCCCATCCCGACACAGTACCCATTGTTTATAGCCCTAATCACAGTGCGCATAGCTAGATCTGTGGGCTCAGGGACAGGCTGTGTCTCCCCCACCGCATCTCTAGACAGTGAATACTGTGTCCTTTATCTCTTATCACAGCCCTTTTGTCAAACATTTCATGAATTTTTTTTCCCACTAGACAAATCTGTAGTTTGTTATCAACAATAAGAATGCCTATTGCCTTGTTTCTAAGCATTTAAACTTTAGAGTGTATGTCTCAAGACGAGCGTGAATTAAAGTGCTTATTCGGTTTTAAATACAAGAATTTTATGATAAGACATGTGGCTAAATTTCTCTAACATGTCGTCGCTCAAGTGGAGCTGTGTTTTGGCCCCATGAACGTGTGTTTTATTTGGTATGTCTGTGTTTCTGAGGAAGGATGGCTGTGCCCCTGCCTCACAGGCTGCTGTAGCGAGGCACCTGTCAGGTTTAGACAGGTGCAGACACCTGTGACTCGGCTGCACAAGGCCATCACTAGACCAGGACTCCAGCATAGAAAAGATCAAACATACTCCCATTCCCAAGGTCTCCATTTTTCCAAGTGCCCAAGACTTCTTCGTATTCGTTAATTCGTTAGGTTGATCCCAAAGTCTGTGGGAAATAAAAGCCTCTAAAGAAACCAATAAATACAACACTTTCCTGCTTTAAGAATGACAATATGTTGCCTGATACAAGCATTCCAAGCCTTTAATTCAAATGAATATTTATAGCAAAGAAATAAAATAAATCCCTCACACATTGGCATATACCTTCAGGGCAATCTTAAAGTGCCCACATTTTTAAGATGCTGATGAAGTCTACAGAGTTTTAATGTGACTCTTTATATTTCTTATGAATGCAAATTATACAATATGCAATTTGTGCGCTAATCATTCCCCTGAAGCTTCTCTTTGATTGGGAACAGAAACGGTACCAGTCTTTCAGATGCCCAAAGGAAAATAAAAAATAAATTAAAAAAAAAAAAAAAACTTTAGTTTTTCTCTCAAATGTGTTCTGATGTTCTGGTTTAACTTTCCAGAGCCACGTGTGAAGAGTTAGGGGTCTTGGTGGCCCCTCTACTGTGGCTCAAGTTGGATTGCTACGAGCCCCCTGTCCCACGTGACTCTCCACTGGTCTCTGTGAGACCAGGAGGGGCGGAGGGACAGCGATGCTGAAGGCTCTAACTGGGAACCAGAGACTTGGGCAGCCTCATGAAAGGCCTCCTAGAAAACTGAAATGCTCAGTGAAGTCCAGGTGCTTCCGATTCCTTTAAATTCAGTGACTCTTCCTCAAAGACAGCTTCTGAAGTTTTCATATTCCAAGTTAAAATTTATACCTGCACATTGTGTTTTGAAAGTATTCCTAAAATCATTTCAAGCAAAATGATATTTTAACTGTAGTGTATATTTTAAAGTCTCTGATAGAAAAGAAAAGGAGAGAGACTCTTTCTAATCCATGTTGGATATAAGACTATTGCCATAATTCACATTTGGCCATCTGTAGAGTCATCCGTGATGCATGTCTGAGCACAGGTTCCCTTGGCCTTCATAGGCAGCCGTGGTTTGGGGGGAAGGGGACCACAGCCACCTTCCCTCCCATACCCCTGTGCTACAACTGCCCCTTGACCCCTTGCCCCTTGACCCCTCTCTTCCTGCTGCCTCTGCCCTTCCTTGTTCTTTTTGGCTTCTCCACCTTCTCTTTCTCCTTTTCTTTCTTCTTTGTATCTTTCTGTTTGAATCCCTTTGTCTCTGTATGTCTTTCCTAAAGCAGGCAACACAAGCATCTCAATGCTGGATGCTCAGAGTCTATCTGACTCAGAGCCTGCTTAGCCCAGTGAAGCAGAACCCCCATTGCCGAGGTGAGCTGGGTATCAGGCCCAGGTTACAGTGGTTGGCAGTCACGGCAGCGTGCTTAAGACTTCATGGACAGCTATTACATTCTTAGGCTGTGGCTGTTTCATGCATCTAAAAGTCCTGTTTATTAATATGTATACATGTATATTAATATATAATATATATTTATATACATATCAGTGTCCAAGTATTCCAGTTACTAAAGTAAGTCCTCAAGGTTAGAGTACTGGCCCCTCAGCCAGTAAGAATTAGGCTGAGATTTATTTCGTTTGTTCCTTGTTCATCCCCCTGCTTCTCCCTCCCTCTCACCCCCTCCTCCTCCTCTCCCTGCCTTTGCACACTCTGGTCTCCACTGGTGGTGTGCTGTGCAGGCTTCAGGCATTCTCAGACCTGCAGAAGGTTCTCCTCTCATTCAGAATCCACGGGCTTTCAGGACAGGGTTCCTGTTCTCTTACCTCCTAAGTCCATTCTCTTCAACTGGAGCCTTGTCTTGCGATTGGCTCCAGAGGGGGTCCACATCTGTTGACCTTTGGCCCTTACTGTGATTGAAATGTGGGTATGTTTTCAGAGGAACAGTGGAAAGATTCTCCTTTATTGCATTCACAGAAAGAGCATTTGGGATTCGCTGGTCAGCCTAACCACGAATAGATGTGCGCTGTTTTTCTTAGATTATAATGAACTACAAATTGTGTTGGGCAATTATTTATTTTCTTTATTAATTTCCTTTATAATTTCTAAAATCCCAATCTAATCTTGAAGTGACTGTACTCAATGGTATTAAACACCAAAGAAGAAGCTATCCTCCTGTGGCAGTGCCACAGGGCCACACTTCTGGGATGCTCTCTTGGCATTGGTTCTATTTAGATCACACAGTTAACCATGAAGTCTGTTAATGCACGACGTGCCCAATAAGAAAGAGCCCTAGGCAGCCACCCTCTGCCTTTTTCATGTTTCCTCGGAACTCAGTGCCCAGCAGTGTATGTAACTCATCCTTCACTCTCCAGAAGTGCCCTTTACAGGCAATACCCACAGAGCCCTGAGCCTGTCTGGTTGGGGTGGGACTAGGTCTCTCTCTGCTTTTCCTGCGCCTTTCCAACCTTGCCCCAGACAGGTCCTGCTCCTACAGACCCTAGCTCCTGCTCACACAGACACACTACTCTAAATCTCTTAGTTCCACCTCTAAATCTAGCAGTAGTTTACCAGAGAAATGGGAGGCCTGCCCCGAGTCAATCCAGTCTTTCTCCCCTCTCAAGTTCTCCCTCCTCTGACCCTGCTGGGAGCTTCTGGGCTCTGTCCTGTTATGGCTCCCAGGACATCCCTTGCAGCTCAGCACCACCTCCTTCCCTGCTCCCCCACCCCCACCCCCATCACTCCCCACACTCTCCGTGTGAGGGATCATGGATTCAAAAGGCTTCTGTATGTTTGGTTCCTGTGTAGACCCTGTCTTCCTAACCACTGACCAGATGTCTTCCTGGGCTTGCCTTAGGACTACATAAGCAGCATGTGTTCAGCCTCAAAACTCTTTTTCTTGCACGGGTGATGTAGGGTTTGAGGGGAGTATCACTTCTCAGCTCAAGTTTGAAGGCCAGGCAGAGCTTTGGAGGGGTAGACACCCTAAGGTGCTCTAAGAACACATTCCTGAGGCCTCTGCTATCTTGTCACTAACAGCTGCCTTCCCTTGGCCCACCAGGATCTAACCCCCAGGGTGACCAGTCTCACTTCCCTTCCCTCTCCCCAGCTCTTACCTGCTCCAAGGCTTCTCACTGTCTGGGGTTCCCTGGAACTGTGCCTGGAGGATCACAGTATTGAACAACACTTGGGGAGGGCACCGCCCCGCTCCGAGACTCAGGAGTGGAAGGAGGGGACTAAACATCACTCAGCAGGGTTTGGGGTGACATTAGGTAACATAATCTAAAGAAACACTACTCAACATGCCTGGCACTCGATAATGGCTAGGATGATTCCTGGTTCCTCAGTTGTACCTACTGACACAGAATCTCATCGGAGACAAAGGGGATACTGTCGTGGAGGGCGGTGCAGTCATCTTTAATCAAACCAGTACACGAAGCCTAGAAATAGATTTGATACCTTCCATATCATGGGTCCTGGATGACAGGACATTCAAAGGACAGGCACAGGTGGCTCTGAGAGTACATGCTTTCCATCTGGGCACTGGAGAGTTAAAGGCAGGAGGACGAGGAGGTCAGGGTCATCTTCAGCCACAACAGAGGTTTAAGGCAGCCTGGGCTACATGACACCCCGTCTTACAAACAGTAAAAATGGTGGGCAGACACGGAATTTTAAAAAATTGGACCTAATCTCCTCAAGATCATTTCTTTTGAAACTAGAAAAAAATATGCATTTGATTACTAGATATTTAATTTTTTATAGTCAGAAGATTTGCCTTCAAATGCAGTTGTAACTGGCTTTTCATTCGCACTCTTCAGTTTTCAGCTCCGTGGACAGTTTTGGTGTTGAACTGCTCCAGGAGTGTAAGTCTATTTTGAAATCACATTTCATTGTAAAAGAAGAAGAAAAAGAACTACCACCTGCAAATGCTTTATTCTAGAAGCACACCATAGAAAACGAGTCCCACTCACCCCACCCCTGGGCTCTTTTACCCCTGATTTAGATTGTTTCTCTTTACCTTCCCTTTTTAGGGAATTGACAAGGAAACCCTTCTGAACAAGGGTTGTCTTCCCTTCCAGGGCAACACTGAGCAGGCCACAGCAAAATGGGAATTTAAAAGAGTAGCTTCCAAGCCCACGTCAGAAGCACAGACCAAAACAACACCAAGTGGTATTGCACAAAACACCTGCAGCTTCCTGCAAGGTAGCCTGGGAACATGCCATGGCCCGACTGCCATCCCTGCTGAGAAGGGGGTGGCCAGCCCCTGCTAATGCATCCCTGCCCTAGATGAAATTGGAGCTAATACACAACTTTTATCCAATAATACACTCTCCCTTACAAATGGTCATTTTATTTCCGTCTTGGATTTGTTTTGACCAAAGGACCGGAACTACTTAATTCACTAAAATGAGTTTCGGGTTTTTAATATAATTCACATTACCTGTTGTGAGAAATGATGCTTTGCTGTTATAATGGGTGGGCATAACTCAGGAAGCAGGCCTTTGTCCTTTGTCTGGATCAATAGCAACCAACTCTAGATTGTTCAAATCCTGCGCTCTCTCTCGCTCTCTCTCTCTCTCTCTCTCTCTCTCTCTCTCTCTCTCTCTTTCTCTTCTCTCTCTTTCCCTACCTGGCAGATTGTAAGTCTGAGTGCTGAGCGTGACAGGTTGCATGGTTTATCTATAGTAGCCACAGGAATGTAAGGTAAATGTCATTGTCTTCCCTGTACAGATAACAAAAGTAGGGCCCAGAGATGTTAAATGCCCTGTCCAATGTCACACAGTGGTGATTGATAGCGACCAGATGCACAGCCAAGCAGTTTGCACCAGATTCTGCATGACTTAAGTGTCATGCTGTATGGACAGTGTCATGACACCCTGCTCAGCAGAGTGTCTAACATCCACCCCTGCCTGTATCTGGTCACAGCGAACATGTGGCTATCCTTACAGGAATGAATAAACAAGCACCAATGGTGTTTGGGAGACAGAGAAGATTCAGCACAGTGACCAAGATGGGAAAGCCACTTCCTTGCCCTCAGGTACCTACAGTATGATCCTTATAGCTTGGAGTTCCAACCCAGTGTCTGCGGAAATTAGAAGTGAAGACCCAGCCTGCTCCAAGGAAGTGGCTGCCCAGTAAAAGGAAAAAGCACACCTCCCACCTCACTCCAAAGGGAAACAGAGGCACAGGACTTTAAAGGACCTTTTGTGTCTTGGACATGCTGGCAGAAAATAGCAGCATAGCTCAAAGGCCTTGACCGTCAGCATCGATCTTGGCTCCCTCTCAGGTGCCTCAAACCTTCTGAGAGAAGGAGAAAGAGGAGCAGGGATAGAGAATGTGAGCTGACTGAAATCTCACTGTGAAGGAATGCACCTACATGACACTGGTAGCCAGTATTCCGTGGCCTGTGTGGATGAGCACACATACATACGTGTCTGTGTACATGCATGCCCGTGTGTACACACACTTAGGAACGTATCTCTGTATCCACAACACTGTCTTAGCAATGCCTTGAACACTACCGATCATCAAGGGACACCACGGCCTACGTGTATCTCTGTAAGGCTTCCCTAAGGATGTAAAACATTTGGCCACCACAGAGTGGGAAGACGGAGGTTGACACTGGAAAGGAAAAGTGGTAAAGGAATGACCAGGCTGACAGCCATGGACTCCTCAGCTCACCTTTATCTGCTGCCAGTTCTGGGTTTGTCTATATTTTCTATTTAAATTTTTTTGTTTGTTTGTTTTAATATTCAAAAGGACCACAAATGTTTTATTTTATCCATGTTTACAAAAAACAATTCAACACATGGAATGTATTTAAATTTAAAAAAAAAAAGTTTATTTTCTTTTTCTTTCTTTTTCTGTTTTTGTGTTTTGTTGAAACAGTGTTTCTCTGTGTGGCCCTGGATGTCCTGGAACTCATTCTGTAGACCAGGCTGGCCTTGAACTCAAAGATCCTCCTGTCTTCAATTGAGTACTGAGATTAAAGGCATGTGCCCCTCCCACCTGGTTTGTTTTGTTTTGTTTTAAGGCAACTTTTCTGCCCCTAATATGGAAAAGTGAACTCCCTGGGCCTTTTAGATCCCTAGTGCCTGTACCACAAAACTCATAAACAGAGACAGTAATGCTTCCTCAGATCCCACACACATACACACATACACACAAGTGTGTGCGCGCGCGCACACACACACACACACACACACACACACACACCCCTACTGGCTCCTGTGTCTGTACCACGCCTGACTCTGACAACATGATCTACAACATTTGTATGGCCCCGCACTGAGACAGACAGTACTGACCTTGGGCTCTCAGCACCAAGGGTACAAGCATGCGCACATGTCACATACCTCTCAGTTCTTGCATACTTTCCGAACAACACACAGCCCTGAGTAGAAGAGGGGGATAGGATTTCACTAGCAGCATTCCAGATGTATTGACAGAACTGCATGGAGCCCTTCCCTGAGGGCAAACATTAACCTCTTCATGGTCGGGGTAAGGAAACCCACCAGCAGCCAACGGGGCAGAGTACACTGAAAACCCTCCCTGCCTTTAACATCCGTGTACAGCCTGTTTGGGGGTCTCTAGTAGAGTGACAGACTGCCCCAGTTTACTTGAGACTAAAGATTTTCCCAGAACACAGGAGTTTCAGTTCTAATCTGGGACAACTGCTCACCTTACTCTTGCCTGCCCCTGAGCTGGGATGGCAGGGAACTCACAGCTGGCTCCCAGCACCCATGGCTGGGCTG
Organism: Uromys caudimaculatus; assembly: GCA_028551405.1. NCBI lineage: Eukaryota > Metazoa > Chordata > Mammalia > Rodentia > Muridae > Uromys > Uromys caudimaculatus. The sequence continues at coordinate 17,468,507 of CM052717.1, read as the reverse complement.
AGTCTCAGAGGCTCCAGACCTGTGAGTCCCTGCTTCCCCTTTTACTTCTGGTCCACGCCTTTTGAGTTTTTCATATGTGACGTTGTTACATATGCAGAGAGAGCAATTCTAATGGGAAAGAAACAAAACATGGGAAAGCGCTTGAAGACTTGATGGGAAAGTGAATATCATAACAGCATGGAGGCCCTAAGTCACAGGAAGGGCTTGTCACAAGCCTCCTTTTCATTAAAGAACATACATTCAGTCTATGTTGGTTTTTAACAGCGGCTATAAATCTTTTAAAGAACCAGAAAGACTAAAATACAAATCCACTGACACGTGTGTGTCATAGGTGTGCTGGTGTGCATTTATGTCCTTGTTTCCTTAAGACATAGGGTGGTGTAAAAGAGATAGGGGTGTCCCTGAGCCAGGGACAGCAGGCCCTCACTCCCACGGAGAGCTAGGAGGCAGCTTTCTGTAGGTTCTCCTCTCCCTGGGTGTGAGATGGAATAAGAAAAGAGCACCCCTCTCTGACTGGTTCCTTACCCTCCTCCTGGCCCCAAGTCAAGCCAGGAAACCTCAATGGCTGCTTCTGTATGGGGGAGCTAGGAAGGAGTATGCTGGATTCCTTAGGGTGCTTGTCTTGGACCTCCATATTGCCTGTGTCCTGGGAGAGCCGTAACTGCAACCGTTCAGTTTCACCTATAGAAGGCAGGATCACTGCAGAGGTCAGGGGTACCCAGAGGCCCCCCTTTAGCCCAGATGGACTGTGTTATGTGGGGGTTTGCCACCAGCCATGAGTTAGATAATGCAAGGGGCCAAGAGAAGGAGCAGTGATGACCGGGGGATTGTCCGAAGGACAAGTGGGGTAAAGGGAGCAGCTGGACAAACAGGCCTCACTTGGGTGGGACTATGGGAAAGCCCTGGGAAGGAAAGGACATGGTCCTGAAGACAGGAGAGAGCATAGGAAGGGGAGAGGGGGAAGCAGGGATGGATCAGTTGAGGGAGGGTGGGGAAGTGGGCACTTTACTCTTCCACTGGGTGAGTGAGAACCTGGAGCAGCCAGAGGGAAGTCCCAGGTCCCTCCCAGTCCCCATGCGATGCCATTTCTAACCTTCACCGCTGCTAAATATATAGATACATAAATATGCACGCACATTTATATGTATGTGTATTATAGATTCAGAGGGTTTTCCCCCATGTTTCCGCACATTCTGCCAACAGTAATAGAACAAGTTACATAAATTGCCACCAGTCATCAAAGTTTCAGGCTTCTCCCCTCACACAGTTCAAAGAGAAATAGTTGTCATGACGGTTTTCACATTGAAACGAGAAACCGTGAGCTGAGCTAACCTAGAAAGGCCTCCAACGAGCACACTGTGAATTGTTTTCTTGCCAGTAATTTACCTAATCAATCCATACTACAAAAAGAAATGGAATATCTGCTTTCTCTCTAAATTTCATGCTTATAAGGAAAAGACCAGAGTCTTGGTTTCAATAAGTCCTGTCCAACATGACAAGCAGAGGATAGACAGGCCCAGTTAGGAGGTCTGAACCCCAAGGAAGGCCGTGAGAGTTCAGTCTGGGGAGAATATTTGCCCATTGCCCGGTTGGGGGGAATCTCCAAAGCAGGGAGTGGTTGTGAGCCACAGTCTCAGGGCTCTGTGGGGAGCAAGGGATTCTACCAAACAGATGGTGGAGGGCTAGTCATCCGGCGGCTCCTCCTCCTCTGCCTCTGTGTCTTGCAGTCTGCAGACTTCAATAGCTGCTCACCCAAAACATTTTTGCCTAAACAATTAGAGACAAAGGATTCGTCCTCTGTGGGTACAGAGCATCAATCCTGAAGATTTATTTGATAAGGGAAGGAAGTTGGTCCGCCCTGGGTGCTACGCTGGTGATGTTTCTCTTCTCTCAGCTCATTAGCTCTCAGAACAACTGTCTCAGCGTGCCTCACACTCACAAGTGCCCAAAGGGAGAAGAGAATTCTACTCTTCCCAAGTCCAAAGGACAGTAATGGCAAGTTGTAGGCTCATTAAAAATCACAGTGTCGCAAGCTCACAAGAAAGGGCCGAAGGCAGTGTCTCAGCACTACTGCATCCCATGGCTTCCTAAGACTAATTACTTTCGAGAGACGTTACCTGCCATCCAGGTTCCGCACGTATGTGTGCCTCGAAACAAAGGTTAAAACAGATGATTTGCTGTACATTTTACACAGTGTTCTACAAACTGTATTAGGGTGCTGTTGTTCACAATGTTTCAGACCCTCGGGAGGTATGATCCAGTTTTAATTAGTCTCCTCGTAAGGTGAAAATAGATGGTACACACAGACAGTCAGGGGCAGGCATTTGTTTTCACAGTACGTAGTGGTCTCTAAGAAAATCTTATTTTAGTTTGAAATGAACCAAAACCATGAAGTGATATCCAACTTGAAATCTGTTTAGACCCGAGAGTTTCTTACCCCTAAAGGGATCGATGCTTATCACTTGGCTTTGGAACCCTCAACAGTACAGACAGAAGTATGTGTGGACATTGGCAGAAGGCGGGAAATGGACTTGGTGAAACTGTCGTGGCCCCAGGCATCATTTCCTCCCAGAGGACTCAGTTATTTTAGTAGGCAACAGGGGAGGATTGGTGTCCAAGGTCTTCTCTTTGTAAGTTTGAATTCACCGTCAGCCTCGTTGTGTCTCTAAGATTGTGTGTCAGCACAAAACCTTATTACCATTTCGCCTGGACTGGTGTTTCCTATGTGTGCCTATTTTAACCCAGGAAGTGCTGCCCTGGTGAGACAGCCACCATAGTTCCCTGCCTGCCCAGAAAGCCGGAGTGCGTCCACAGGTCGTCAAGAGTGGAGAAAAGAGAAAAACAGTGCTGGCCTAGAAAAGATGCTAATGTTGATTTTCCTCCCTCCCAGTCCTGAACTACAAGAGTACAGCTTTGGGGAGTTTTGTTGTTGTTTTTAGGTTTTTATTTTTCGGATTTTGTTCTCGTACTTTCAACTCTCAAATTTCATGTTGACTAATTCTCTAGTGCTCTGTTTCCTCTCTTCCATAAGTAACGTGTTCAGTGATGTGTTAGCGTTCTGGCTGTGCTTTAAAGCTTTTACTGGGAGATACAAACGTCTTCGCATGAATTTCTTATTCCTGAGAGTGCACACATGCTTCTTTGAAATCTATTTATCCCTTCCTAAGAGGAAAGTCTTCCAGGACAAGTGTTCTGTGCTTTGCATCCTATTATTTATAATTTAGATGATGTCATCCTCTCTGCTGATATGTAAATAGTGACCCCTGCCCATTAAGTTGGCCAAATGAAAGGTGACACTCTATTTATTCAGGGTCTGAAAACAAAAGCCTAGTGGCAAATAAACATGTCCCCAGCAGTACTGACACTGATCACCACGCCAGACAAATGCTCTGCTCATTTTGCTAATTACATAACCAAGCTCTCCAATGAATGTAACACTGTCCCGTTCAGCTTCGAGAACCAGTACCCTGACCCGATACATTGCAGCCCAAAGTTCCTATTTCCCAGCTCCCCACCCCCCCGATGAGTTTGTAAGAACAGCAGTACCTTTCACACTTAGACCCCCCAAGCATCACCAAGAATCTCAGAGCAGAGATGGGAGCCTAGTCCTTTTTCTTATGTTTAAATATGTGAAACTAACTTCTTCTTACAAAATTGAAATATAAGACTGTCAGGATCCATTATTGTCTGCTTTGGAGAGAGCGGGTGAATTAATATCCATAATCTTATTTACGCAATAAAAGCAAGAGTGGCTGATCACAAACATCCAGTGAGATAGAATACCAAGTGAGTCCCCAAGTGTCTCAGAAAAGGCAAGCTCTCAATCTGTGGCTGCCATATGGACATGGCTGAGAAGGAGTTGGGACTCAGGCTGCCAAAGCTGTCAGCACGAGCAAGCATATGGAAGTGGCCTGTTTGGGGCCACAGACTGTCAGCACTGCTTCCGTCCCTTCTCGCTGTGTCTAACATGTTGCCACCGTCTACACGAACAAAACTTAATCACCCATGTGAATTCATTGTCCTTAAACTGGCATTACCCCATTCATACACTGGCTTACATTACATGGCCCAGCCTAAAAATTAATTTTGCTTTATTTTCCACATAAAGCGGGTAGTCTGTATGCGACAGTACAGTGTCTGTTCTCGGACTAGCTCTGGGCTTTTCCTTTTATCCCTATTATTTTCTTTTCTTGCAACATGGTAAGGTGTGGTCCAACAAGGAGGTTAAAATTGGCACTCTCCAATACGGATTCATTGTCAAGAAAACTTCTGACACATAAGCAAGCATATATTTCATTTAACTATTTCTAGTATGCTGGTTGGATTTAAGGTGACAGCCCTAGTTGGGACTTGGATCTTTTGGGTGTGGCTTCTTAGAATTTTAATGTAGTGTCTCGTAAAAAAAGAATGCTAGAACATTGTTCATAATTTCCCAGATCATGTTTTCTTTGTGTGGAAGAAAATGTGAACAGTATCAGGAAAAGGTACAGTTCTCTACACAGATGTCACGGATATAAATATTATAAGTATCCACCTCAGAGCTTATGAGTTTGCTTCTCCTAGAACTGGTGTCATATCGCTGGCAAGAGAAAAAGAAAGAACACATGCCCCTTCCCAAAAATATCTATCCACTGCCTAATGCCAGATTATCAAGCAGAAAGTCTGCCCACCAGCGGGACAAAGGTCATTCTCCTAATCTGTCCTGCGTTCCCCTGTACTCTAAAAGGAGATCCACCGGGCCGAGACAGGCAAGCTGGCTCTACATGTAGCTGCAAATAGAAGCAGAGCTCAAGCCATCCATAGCTCAGCTCACTTACTAAATAAGGATGAAACAATACTGAGTTCACTCCTCTGACACGTTTCCCTGTTGACGAGGGTTGGGTGGAGAGAGCAGAGAAGTCCACAGTGCGCTATTGTTAGCCTTTATCAAGAAACATGACAAATGGCCCTGAAATGGAGCCTCTTATCACCCAAACCTCTCAACAGTCTGCATAAGGAGCAACTGCAGGACATCTAACCTGGTTAACACGACAGCCCACCTCACAGAGGTCCAAAGACAGACTTGGTGGATAGGGTTTCAAGTAGCTGCGAGCTGATACCACATTTTATGTCTCATTAATCAATTCCTCAGTCTATAATAAGAAAAACTACAAGAGGTGGCTAGCTATGAACTAGAGATGGAATGATACAAACAACCAATAATTGTTAATATTGATAGGCTATGCTCCAGGGATTAGCTAATTTCACAGATGCGAACAGCACAAAATGAGACAATGGCTGCACAGTGTTTATTCTGAAGGGTATAACGACCACACTGAGTCCCTTCATTTCCTTCACATTGATTTTTTTTTTCATAATGTGTGAATAAATGTACACTAGCCTAGGTAAGGCTCCAGCACATTCAAACCATCAGTTGGTATTATGAAGCACCCCAATGCAAAGGAAGTACTGAATTGCAAGTTAGCCACTGAAAAATGCTCATGACTGTCCCTCCCGTCTAAAGCATAGACACACACCTTCACTTTTCTCATTTAGAGAAAGGCAGAAGTCAGCAGTTAGCAAGGCTGAGGTGGCTGGTTGGAATCAGCTCTCCATTCCATGAGAAATGTGCCATGTCCCTGAGGTAAGTCTCCTCCGGCATCCAGCCCGTGTGCCAATTGGAGGATCTTGGCTCTGCATCCAGGACTGAGTCACTTAACTGTTGGCAAATGTTCCCCATAGGATCACCATCATGGCTGTCATGCTCCCTGAGATCATTGGAGTCACAGCTCAATCTTCCATATAGTTTTCAAATCTTACTGAAGATAACAGAGCAGTCAGACAAGGCAGCAAACAGACCAAGGAGAGCAGAGCAACACACCTGGTGTGGAATCTGGCCTGCTTTAGTAGACTAGGCCCAAATACAGTCCTTTCAAAGTACCTGCAAATGAACCACCTAAGAATTTGAGAGAGCTTTTTGCCAATGTTTTGTCTCTGCTACAATGAACAATGTCCCTCAAGAATGGAACACAGTGCCCAGGACACAGGAGTCTTCAATCACTCTTGAATGTGAAGATAAAGACAACCCACTGGAACTATGCGAGATCTCCAGGAAGGGCAGAGCACTTGCTGTGGACTTCCTGTCCTGGTCAGTGAGGTTCAAACCTCTTCCTAAGGTGGACAGTGTGTTTTACAGGGCCATGTTGGGGAGAGGACACTGGTTACTACATATTAAACAGCCATCAAGTATCCAGATCCCAGTTGTGAGTTGAGTTGGGGCCTCTCAATCAGTGTGTGTGTGTGTGTGTGTGTGTGTGTGTGTGTGTGTGTGTGTGTGTGTGTGTGTGTTCCTCCTTGCACTATGAATAAAATAATGTAAGTTCTCTATTACTCCTGGCTTGTGCTTGTGGGATAAAACCTTGAATTTCTGAAAGAAAAAAAAAAGGAATTTCCCCTTATCACAATGACAAAGGAATATTAAATGACCATCAACTATTTGAATCACGGACTAGCCACATTGGGAGAGAGAAGTAATCCATCTCAGGGCACCAAATGTTGACCTGATCACCTCTCCCAGTCCTGCGAAGTTTTATGCCCCATTTAATCAGACCTTAAAGGGATCCAGTTTCATAAAATGTAAAAATGTCTTCCTTTGAGTAAGATTGACTTAATAAGTGTCTCCCTCACTCCACTGGAGCCCTCTTTAAGGATGCTAATTTTTTCCTCCTAGGCCTGAGATAGGTTCTAACCACAGACTCAGCCCATCCTTTTAAATTCCCTTGGCTCAACATTGCAATATGACAGCAACAGTTAGAGTTGACCTTTTTCTGACAGAGTTGGAAATTCTCCTCCAGGCAGTGTGGTGATTCTTTAATGCTCATGTGCAAATTACCAACTGCCACACACTTCACAGGAATGTTCCAGAAGCCTGTGTTCATCTGTAACACCAGTTCAATGAAAACATCCATCCTTGGTTTTAGATATACTTCCCCCATGATAAAGACACCATTATATAGAGTAAGGGAACAGACCCCCTCTGGGGTCTGTCAAAGAATTGGTAATTTTTGTAAAAAGAGCAAACTTGTTATGCTTCTCAGAACAATTGCACATAGCACAATGACTGACAGAAACATTATTCTTGTATAATATATCTTACCACAGTGAGAGGTGGCACCCTCATTCTCCCCTGGAAGAGGTACCACGTAAAGCAGTTCAAATGGCTGAGTCTCTTGGATTTTCTGTCCTCCTAAGCTTTGTCCAAAAATTCAAAAATTAAGGAAATAGCTGACATAGATTTTCTGGTCCTCAACAATTAGTCCAAAGCCACCAGGTGGGCCTGTGTAGTCAGGATCTACATGTAGTATAGGGCACTGTGGTAACATAGAGGGGAATTTCAGAAGGCATGTATGGGGTAAGAACACATTGCCATGACCCTGTGATGGTCATTAACTCACCAGAGACAAGAGCATCTAATAAGGCATATTAGAAAGAACAGTGGGAATCAAGGGAGTTACCAATGCAGAGAGACAGAAAATCAGAACAAATCTTGTCATGCTGGCTTGGAACTGGGGAAACTGGTACTGGCGTGAACTCAGGATTTGTAATGCACATACAGAAGTAAGCATGGGTGTGACTATGTCAATGCCCTACCTCTGCCCACTGAGAGAGCCTAAGGTCAGAAAATCCTGTAGCAGTGAGCATATCTAGTAGCTGGATTTTAGGCTTCCAAATACCATCTTCTCCACAAAGGGACTAGAGTTTCTTGGAGAAATACTTGGAAGTATGACCCAGGCAGGAAAAGCCCAGGAAAAATCTGGACTAGAGCCATGTCTAGATGAAGGAAAGTGTTTAAAGTACAGCAAAGAGGTGGAGAGGAAGAGACAGGGTGTCAGCCTGTGGTGTTTTCTGTGAGAACGGCACACATGGGTTCGTATGTTTGAATGCTTGGTTCCTAGTTGCTAGAACTGTTTGGGAAGGATTAGGAGGTGTGGCCTTGTTGGAGGAGGTGTGTCCCTGGGGGTGGGGTTTAAGATTTCAGAAAAGCCCATGCCATTCCCATTTATCATTTTCTGCCTTGAAGTCATTGTCTTTAACTGTGGTCTCTCAGTTAATGCTCTAGCGCCAGGCCTGCCCTCCCCCCGGCTGCCGTGCTCCCACCAGGATAGGAATAGACTTTAACCATCTGAAAGTATAAGACCCAATAAACTCTTTATTTTATAAGTTGCCTTGGTCATGGAATCTCTTCATAGCATTGGAAGGTAACTAAGATACGTACTAAATTTTACATTATTTGGATCTAACTCTGTTCTCAGTTCTGTACGTCTCTGGTTTTCCTCCAGTATCAAACCTCCTGTCATTAACATCTGTCTTGTCATTACTAGCATTTGGTTTTCCTGTTACTGTGATAACATGCCCTGACAAAAGCATCTTAAGGGAGGAAGGGTCTGTTCTGGCTCACAGCCTAAGGTATGAAGGCAGCCGGGCGTGAAGCAGCTGCTCACATGGCATCTTCAACCAAGAGGCAGAGAGGGTTGAGCATCTGTATTCATTCAGCTTCTCCCTTTCATACACTCCAGAATCTCAGCCAGGAAATGGTGCCGCCCACAGCGGGCCTGTCTTCCTATCCCAGTTAAAGAAATGAAGATAATCACCCACTGACATCCTCTTCTTCATATGAGTCAAGAATCTGTTGGCAGTTCACAGTCACATCACGGCATTTAGTAGGACAGTGTCTAGCAGGACCTTCGGCAACAACAGGAATGCTCTGTTTCCTGGTCCAGTGCAGCAGTGGCCCCTCCCCATTCTCAGCCTAAAACTGTGGCTAGTTCCACTGAGGAACTGAGGGTTTTATCTTACTTTCAACCCTCTGGGGTAGTGGGGTTGTCAGCATCCCAGGGGAGCCCCCACCCCCACCCCCACTGACATTCTCTCCAGGATTCTCCAGGTTGTTCACACAAGTGTTTTTCCTCATCTTTGTCCTCTCTTGGAAACTGGACTTTCTGGTTTCCTAAAAAGGCTCAATAGACCCTGCAGGTTGAGTCGCTGTTGCAGTCCTAGCTCTTCCTGAGCGCCTTGGTACGGTTTAACGTTCTCTGTGTCATGCTCCACGTCTCCTTCGAGGCTCACTCTGGCCTCGGACCTTATTTGCTGCCGTAAACTCTGTTCTTATGTCCCCTCCGTTTCGTATATTTTCACACTAATAACCACTCACACAGCTACCGCATGCACATTCTGTATACTGGAGTCTCTTATTTATAATAGTTTGGTTGATTTATATTTTCTATTAAACATGGAATTTGAAATTAGCACAGTAGCTCCCCTGTTTTTTCCTTGTTCTGTCTCTCTTATTCAATACAATTGAATGCTAATTCAAGAATAATTTTTATTGATAAAGTTCTGTTTGTTTGCTATGTGCAAGATGATCTTTGAATATATATCTCTAAGTATGAATGACCAAATATAGCTAATTAAAATATTCATTACCTTACATCGCTATCATTTTGTGAAAACATTGTACACCCAATTGCTGTACCTTGCTAATTAAGGTCGTAGTCTACCTACCATGTCTGGATAGCTCTTCTGAGCTCAGGGCAAAATGGAATATGACTCCCTTTTCTTAGCAGGACTTCCTCTTCTCTACCCGATCTGGCGAGCCCCACCCTCAATCTTCTACCTGAGCAATGTCACATCTTTGGCAAACCTGCAAGTTCAGCTTCCTCCTTCCTGATAAGAACCTGGGATTCTTGGAATGCCTCTCCATGCAAATGTGGCATTCACGGTACTTCCAACTCTAACCAATGATTTTATATTCACCCTGAAAACTCTTTCCTATTCCCCAAGAATCACATATAGCAGTTTCATTCAGTATCATCTAAAAGAGCAGTAACACTAAAATCCTCAGAGAAGGCCTTCCTCAGAGAAAGACTCCTCCCCTCTTCCCCCACTCGACTACCCCACCCCACCCCCATCTCATGCACTCATTCTCAATTGGACAGAGATCCCGCAGACCCCCTCCAGTTCTGGACTCTGCTTCATCCTTCCAGCCTGGTGCAGCAGTGTCTGGATACCCTAAGGAAGGAAACAGAGGGTCCAGAAGCACAGCTGCTTCCCAACTCCCAACCAGCATTTTTTTTAAATTTGGATATTTTATGTATTTACATTTCAAATGTTATCCCCTTTCCCGGTTTCCCCTCCGGAACCCCTTATCCCACCCCCCTCCCCTTGCTTCTATGAGGATGCTCCCCCTCCCACCCACCCACTCCCACCTCACCACCCTGGCATTCCCTTACACTGGGGAATCGAGCCTTCACAGGACCAAGGGCCTCTCCTCCTCTTGGTGCTAGACAGTGCCATCCTCTGCTACGTATGCAGCTGGAGCCATGGGTCCTCCATGTGTACTCTTTGGTTGGTGGTTGAGTCCCTGGGAGCTCTAGGGGGGTCTGATTGGTTGATATTGTTGTTCTTCCTCTGGAGCTGCAAACCCCTTCCGCTCCTTCAGTCCTTTCTCTAACTCCTCCATTGGGGTCCTCATGCTTAGTTCAATGGTTGGCTGTGAGCATCAACTCTGTAATTGTCAGGCTCTGGCAGAGGCTCTCAGGAGACAGCTATAACAGGCTCCTGTCAGCAAGCACATCTTGGCATCCACAGTGTCTGGGTTTGATGACTGTATATGGGATGGATCCCTAGGTGGGGCAGTCTCTGCTCTACACTTTGTCCCGGTATTTCCTTTAGACAGGAGCCATTCTGGGTTAAGAATTTGGAGATGAGTGGGTGGCCCCATCCCCCAATGGGGGACCTTGCCTAACCTCTGGATATGGTCTCTATAGGTTCTCCCTCCCCTTTGTTGGGCATTTCAGCTAATGTCATCCCTGTTGGGGCCTGGGAGCCTCTTGCTTTCCTCACATCTGGAACTTGCTGGTGGCTCCCCCCAGTTCCCCATCCCCCATTGCTACACACCTCTGTTCAATTACCTGACCCTCTGTGTATCATCCCTGTCTCTTCCTATACCTGATCCTGTCCCTCCTTTCCCCCTCCCCCTCAACTCTTTCCCCCAAGTCCCTCTCAGCCTCTGCCTCCATGAGTATTTTGTTCCCCCTCCTAAGTAGAACTGAAGCATCCACACTTTAGTCTTCCTTCTTCTTGAGCTTCATATGGTCTGTGAGTTGTATCATGGGTATTCTGAACTTTTGGGCTAATATCCACTTATCAGTGAGTGCATACATGTTTGTTCTTTTGTGACTGGGTTACCTCAGTCAGGATGATATTTTCTAGTTCCATCCATTTGCCTAAGAATTTCATGAAGTCGTTGTTTTTAATAACTGAGTAGTACACCATTCTGTAAATGTACCACATTTTCTGTATCCATTCCTCTGTTGAAGGACGTCTGGGTTCTTTTCAGCTTCTGGCTATTATAAATATGGCTGCTATGAACATAGTGGAGCATGTGTCCTTAGTAGATGTTGGAGTGTCTTCTGGGTATAGGCCCAGGAGTGGTATAGCTGGGTCCTCAGGTAGTATTATGTCCATTTTTCTGAGGAACTGTCAGACTGATTTCCAGAGTGGTTGTACCAGCTTGCAATCCCACCAGCAATGGAGGAGTGTTCCTCTTTCTCCACATCTTACCAGCATCTGCTGTCACCTGAGATCTTAGCCATTCTGATTGGTGTGAGGTGGAATCTCAGGGTTGTTTTGATTTGCATTTCCCTGATGACTAAGGATGCTGAACATTTCTTTAGGTGCTTCTCAGCCTTTCGATATTCCTCAGTTGAGAATTCTCTGTTTAGCTCTGTTCCCCATTTTTAATAGGGTTATTTGGTTTTCTGGAGTCTAACTTCTTGAGTTCTTTGTATGTATTAGATATTAGCCCTCTATCGGATGTAGGATTGGTAAAGATCTTTTCCCAATCTGTTGGTTGCCGTTTTGTCCTATTGACAGTGCCCTTTGCCTTACATAAGCTTTGCAATTTCATGAGGTCCCATTTGTCGATTCTTGACCTTAGAGCATAAGCCCCTGGTGTTCTGTTCAGGAACTTGTCCCCTGTGCCCATGTGCCCAGAAGCACAGCTGGCTCCCAACTCACACACCACACCCAACCAGCATTTTTCAAGAATAAATGTGTGGGCTGTAGAGACAGCCAAGGATTAAGAACACTTGTTGTTACTCTTGTAGAAAATCTGGGTTCCCTTTCCAACATGACTCACACCCCCCTGTAGCTCCAGTTCCAGGGGAATTGGTACTTTCTTTGGCTTCCACAGCACCAGGCATGAACATGGTGTACATACATGTATGCATGCATACATACATACATACATACATACATACAGGCAAAAACACTCAAATGCAAAAAGAAAATACAACTACAAATTTTAAAGAATATACAGTATTATCAAGCATAGTCACCGTGTGTGTCTTAAAATCAATCGCTTGGATCTGCTCCTCCTGTCTGAACCGTTGTGTCCTCCGACCAGCACCTCCCAGAAACCTTCACCTCAGTAGGGTATAAGTTCTTTTAAGTCCCACATCAATAGCTCTTTTAAGTAGTCATGGCAACGGTTGACATCTTGTCTTGCTCTATGCTCTAATGGGAAAGTTTGGCATTTTTATCACTACCTTTAATTCTGGCTTAAGAAAATAACAGCTCTTGCCTCAACAGTGGCCTCTAACATCAAATGATACTTGTAGAAAAGCCCCTCTACCATCTCCCAGTCTAACCTGTTTAGTCTTGACTTCTTACCATAGTTTAATTTGTTCTGTTTTTAAGTTTTTCCCTATTACTCTACCTATATGGTCAGTAAACAACCTTTTTAATTTGGTTGTGGTACATTTTTCTTGCCATGTGCTCCAAAAATCCCTTTAATTCAGTGAAGGCTGTGTAATATCCAAGAGCATTGTGTATGTTAAAGACAATCTCTTAGGTGTCCGTGTATCACCACCATGAAAAGGGAGAGGAGCTTGTAGCCCTCCCTACTTACCAGGGTTTAGATAGGATTAAATCAGAAACTTCTAAAGCCATGTTGATATATTTTAAGTTCATGTGCTATTACCTTTGATAACTTGTTAGTTATAACTTGTCACTTTGTGTGCTGTCTGCCCCTCTGGAGCCAGCTTAGTAGGCTCTTTGACTAGATACATATTGGTCCCACTAACCTAGCCACTTGAATGGTTCTTTTGGTTACAGAGATCATCCAAAGAAAGTTTAAATTAATGAGAGCAATTGCCAGCATTCAGCAGAGCAGGAAGGAGAGTCCTTCAAGGAAGCTAGGAGCCCATAGCCATGACTTTACCTGTGATCATGGATCTCAAATATGTGACTGTCTTTATATCCCTAGACAATTCTTTTGTTTGGTTGGTTGGTTGGATGGTTGGTTGGTTGGTTGGTTGTTTTATGTTTTTCAAGACAGGGTCTCTCTATGTGTAGCCCTAGCTATCCAGGACTCTCTCTGTAAACCAGGCTGGCCTTGAACTCACAGACATCTGCCTGTCTCTGCCTCCTGAATGGTGGGACTAAAGGCATGTTCCACCATCACCTGGCCACCCTAGAAAATTCTTAATTGTATTCTCTTACATACCAGTGACATCAAGGAACCCTGCAGAGACTTCACTTCTTCACTGGAGAGACAGAGCACCTGGGGCCTGGGGACTGCACAGTGGTGGCTGAGGAAATATTTCTAATCAACAGGTCAGGAATGTGTCAGGCTGTTTCAGAGTCTGAGAATCCAGACAGGCTGCATCTGGGTGAGGAGGCCACAGCCAGGTACAGTTTAGATGACACCAAATTCAGCCAGTGAAGGAACATTGCTCCTGGATAAGTCATCAGTGAGACTAAGAGAGTAAACTGCTAAGTAATCTTTAAACTTATGTTATAGAACATGCTGTTAATTGAAAAGTTAAAAAAAAAAAAAAAAAAAAAACTGGTACACTACCCAGAGCTTCTATTAACATGTCAGTGTGTGCGCTGAGTGAAGGAAAAGTTGCTCAGAAAACTATCCATACTCTTCCAGGGCTACTTTATATGCAATCACAAGTGGGTTGTTGCCAGTCCTCAAGAGAGAGCCAGACATTCCTTCAATCTGCACTTTCCTAGTCTCACAAACTATCTTGGGTGTGGCCACCAAGCTAAGTCAAACTATTGGCCACAGGGCACAGCCTGGGCTTGAGCACAGCAGGGCTGTCAGCTGGAGTCATCCCCTTCCTGACAACTCCATAGCTTCTTCGTGTAAGCCATGACAATTCTTTGTAAGAAAAGAATTTTCTATGGCCCCTTTTCTGTGTTAGGTGAACTAGTGTTCACCAGAGGTATAGATAGGCAGGGGTCCCCCACAGCTGGCAGCTCGCTGGTCTCCCTCTGAGAGCTGGAGAGCTGCAGGTCATTTGCTAGTGACTGAGCCTAGAAAGGAGAACAGCCCCAAGCTCTGGTTCTTCACTGTATAAGGCTGTGTGTCCTGAACCGATAGGATGGGGAAGAGATCAGCTACCGGCCTATGAGAAAGAGGACACGGGTGGACTTTACAAACCAGAGCAGTGGGCCTCCCTCTGTCGTGTCCCTTTCGGCAGGATAGTGCATCAACAGCTGGCCATTTTGTTTTTTAGTAGTCTCTTGAATTTATTATCATCTTGTTTCCCACATAACCTTACCAAATGGAGTTGGAAGAACCCCTTATGTTGTCCTTGGAGAAAACTTTACTGTGAGGAATTAGGAAGGAAGGAAGAGAGGGAGGAAGGGGGGAGGGAGGGACACCCCAAGGGTCCTTCAAGGGGGGGTCAGCAGGCTCTGTGCCTCTCAGCGTCTTTATCAGTAAAAGTCCCCGAGCTTTTTCCAGTGCCAGTGGAGGCCATCCTCAAGACCAAGATCTCCATTCTGTAATTTCAAACCTAATTCAGTTCTGACTGGGTAGTGAAACTCTCCGAAGTGCTTCGCCTCTGGGCATGGGAATAAGTAATAAAAGCAGCAGACGTGCCATTACTGACTGTCACCGGTGTCCTCTGTAGTGTCATTGGGAGGGGCTCTTCAAATTCCTGCTTCCTTCCTAGGGACAGAACATCCTGAGCAAACATCTCTCCACCAAGTGTTCGTGTCTACATGTGCAATGTTATGTCACGTGTCACTGTTTCAAAGGAGCTCTGTAGGTGTGAATCTTTACAATTACAACACAGCACCTCTGGGACAAATTGTTTAACAATCAATCCTATCTCTCCGTGGCTGCGCAAATATCCATGTCCTTTCTGTGACGGTCGTATGTGCTTAGAGTCCCAGCCTTGCCACCACTATCCATAGTGTTTGTGGAACACTTGCCTCCATCCCATGTCTACCTGTGGCTGTGGAAGTGAGAACAGCTTTCACCTCCCCTGTTTGTAAACCTGGGCTGCTATAGCAAGGAAGACAGGCAGGGTGGCATCTATGAGTGTGCCAGACTGCTACAAGGGTAGCGGCAGTTAGGGAAGAAGAGACCAGAAGGTTGCAAAAGCTTGGTCAGAACGATTTGCAGGAGGTGTGAGGGCTGCAGCCAGCACAGCTGTCTGTAGAACAAGGTGGTAGGCAGGGTCTCCCAGGAAAAGCAGTCCTCGAGTGCAGGTGTCTGGAAAGCAGTGGTGGGCATGGTGGTGAGGTAGCCAGGGAGAGACCAGTTGCCCTATGATGTATCGCCACAGATGTGAAGGCCCTACCAAGGAATGCAGCCTGCAGATGCCCTAGATATGCCCTGGAGCAGGAAATAGTTGCTTCAAGTGAGCATCAAGAACCAGGTCCCTCCCACACTCCACAGTACTCGTCATTCCCTCATCCCTCTTTCACCGACTTCCCCCATGACTCCCTCAACGCTATAGATGCCTCTAAAACGGCTTTCAGAACAAAGAGGAGTCCTTGCCATTTGAAGAGCTTCCTGCCGATCCTCATCAGATTCCTTGGTAAAGTGAAGGACCCTCTAAGGAGCTCTGAAAGGAAGCACGCCCTGCAGGCTGTGATGACTGCCCTTCTCAATGGTGACGTCATAGCCTGCCCTGCTGTGGCTGAT
>CM052717.1:17425450-17452419 GCA_028551405.1 Uromys caudimaculatus | reverse complement strand
AAGGAAGGAAGGAAGGAAGGAAGGAAGGAAGGAAGGAAGGGAGGGAGGGAGGAAGGGAGAGGGAGGGAGGAAGGAAGAGAGAGGGAGGGAGGAAGAGAGAGAGAGAGAGAGAGAGAGAGAGAGAGAGAGAGAGAGAGAGAGAGAGAGACTTCCCATAGCACCGCTGGAAGAGGCAAACTATTTGGATGCACCAGGGCCCTTCTGGGCAATTCAGTCACCCACTTTTTCCCTGGCATCTCCTCCTTCTCTGCCCTCTTTTATTCCAGAATCTGCACATGCCTACTTCTCCTCTGTCCCATGTCTATCTGGAAATCGGGGTGTGGAGGGGAGGGAAATGACAGAAATAGTCACAGTCTCTCTCCACAGCCATACGCACTGCAGCCTGCACTCGAGGGGGATAACTGGCCCTTGCACTTTAGTAACTGCATCAAGCCCTCTCTCCTACCATGGTTTCTGCTCCGGGCATGTAGGACAGAGAGGAACCAGGTGATCCCCCCTATTTCCCCCTGCCACATAAATTCCCAAAGACGCTGTCCCATTAACCACAGTTCTTGCGCAGAATTGGGATATCTAGAAAACTCTGTCTGTGTAACTTCAGGCAGCCACTATCGGTTGTCCAGACATGGCCTGTAAACAGAATCTGCAAGCTAGAATGTTATAAGTTCATGAGCTTTCTAGACTGTGGCCTTCAAGATAAACCACACCCAGCCCCACCAGAGAATGCTAGGCATGTAGTCAGTGTTTGAAAGCAAGCTTTCTCTCTTTGGGGTTTTCATCTACAGTACATGTAGAAGTAGACAGACAACCACTTAGACCAAATAGAATGAATGTCTTTTTATGCTCAACCAAATTGGTCACTTCCTTGCCCTGTACCCATGCCAGCTCCTCAGTGCCAACCTCTGCAAATACAGGTGGCATTCCATAAGCCTCAAGGCTCCAAGCTGAAGAGGAAAGGACCTGAGACTAGTGACTCAGGACAACCCCACAGCTACACGTTCGTTCGTTCCAGGAATATTTACCCCTAAGAGAGCCCAACACATAAAAGCAGAAAATTGGGGCCGTGTTTTTATAACAGGATGAGACCGCCTGCCCCGGGTTTCTATTAGCACTTAACGAACAGAAAAGGCTCCTCAGCTACTGGAACAAGGTGATCAAGACACATACCTCCCCCATGTCTTCTGGTATCCAGGCTTCCCCACCACTCACAGCTACAAAGAACAGCTCACCTGAGCAGGTGGCCTCAGCTACAGGGACAGTCAAGCTCACTTAGGCCTAGAACACCCTAAGGAGGGTGGGAGTATCAGCTCATTTCAAAGATCAGACAGCTCCCAAAGGAGACTGAAGAGACAGCCAGGATTTAGAAGACCAGTCAGAGAAGCTATTTCTTATGGGTGCCAAAAGAAGGTGATAAACAAAGAGGGTATCGCCACTAGTTGTCCGAAGAGTAAGAAGTAAGATGGAGGCCACAGATGTCCCAGGAGCTGACCATCATCCTCAGCAGCTTTGATAGAGAGGTGAGACAGAAACTTGGCACAGGGAAAGCAAAGACATGAGAGTGGAAGTCAGGCTACTCTTGGGAGAAACTTGCCTGTGAAAGGAAGCCTGGAAGTATCCTGGTAGAGTTGGGTTTAGGCAGGGTTTTAAAATGGAAGCAACATGGCCACATTTAAATGTAACAAGATCTAATCCCCAAATGGGAAATGCCAAAGGGAAACAGGATCATCTATTGGCTGAGGTGTGACTAGAGGTTGCCTGAAGTTGGAAGCTCACAGCAGCAAGGAGGGCAGGCAGGACTCCTCAGCATGGTGGAGGGATGAGGGATATTTCTCTTATATTCTGCTTGCCTAGAAGGCTCACACCCCATAACAGGTTTCCTCCTGAAAACTATCAGGATATATTCCAGCCCCATTAATGAAATGTAGTATCATCTTTAGAAGACAAGGCCACCCTTAAAATAACCTCTTGATTTCCCAGTTGTCATAGCTGCCTCCCACGAAGAGAACCATGGCCCTGAAATAGATGGTTACTGGAGATCCTTATGACTAAGAAATTTATAGCTCAAGACTGAGGCTCCCTTTTGTTTCTAAGATATGAAGTCCCTGCTCTCGCCTCCCCAGGGTCTTCCTTTGAGAAGGGCCTGTCCTATACACAGTGCTGGCCTATCTTGATAGCTATTCCCCAACAAAGAAAAACTATACTACTATGCTTCAAATTCCACAGCTGGCCAGAGCCCCTTGTCTGTTTTTCTGGAAGACATCACTTTTGAAAGGTTTTACATCTATATTACAGAGATTTATTTTTAATTTTTCAAAACTTCTCTACTATCCTCCAAAGAGCCCTAAACTGTAAGTTCCTATTTAAATTCTGCCCCTGGCAAGCTGATTTATACTTGAGGTTGGTGTTTTTTTATTATTGAATGTCACGTATGAGACAAGGGCATTGGGGAAACCTGCAGACTTTCTGATATTTCCAAAGGTCACTTGTTATATGGCTGAACTCCAAGCACTTTTTCATCTTCAGCTATCTGCGGTGTTGATGGATCCACACATGGGCCACCATGGTTGCAGGAAACGCTAGTGCTCTGGTAGGCCCTGCCACATGGTGTGCGGTGAGGATGCCCGGGCTTGACAATGCCAGAAAAGAACTGCTGCTCTCCTCCCACCAGCTAAAGAGCACCTACCTCTCCTCAAACCCAAAGCAGTTCACACCGAGTGAGCTCCCTGGCCCCACACTCACATTGCCATTTTAAGCTGGTCACCTAGCACCTTCCCTTTTGGAAACTCATGTTTGTCATAGGAGACGAAGCTTTATCTCTGTTGTATACCCAAGCCCAGGGTTTCTGGAGCATTTCGTCAATCACCTGCTAATTCATTAAAGAAGGAGTCATGTGACTGCCGCCTCCTTTGCACACTCTGACTGGTTGGTTGGCCAGGCAGCTGTGTGTGATGCAGGATTCTGGGTCTCTGCCTACTTCAGATGAATGAAAGGCCACGGTCAATTGAGGACTCTATTCTAGAGCCTGAGAAGGGTTAAGAGGAGGCAGAAAGGATGCAAAGCCACCAGGCACTTGCCTTCCCTCTAAGAGGGCCTTGGGTGATTGAGGCATTGCAGCTAAAAGATGTTTTAGGTATAAGTGTAGATTTCCCTGTAATTAGTCAGCATAGTAAGTTTAATCAACCTAAAAGACATAGTATTGTCTGATTGTTTTGAGAGGCATGAGAGTCTAGCCTTCAGCTCTCTAGTCTGAGATTATTTCTGTCCATATTATTGTTCCATAAAATTATCCTGGGATTACATACATCCCAGTTTGCACTTACTACATTTTTGCAGTAGATAAAATAGTCCATAATTTCTGACTTAGTATTTTCTACATAAACATTTTTACCAATGCTGTTGAGTAAATATGAAAAGGGAAGATAAATTAGCTGTTGTTTATTTTTTGTTTTTCTCAAAACAAAAACATTCAATTTTTAATGAAAATGAAAGACTAACAGTATCATGGTCCAAAGCACAATCCTCCTGCTTAAAAAATAGGAGATGGGGCATCCTCTACCACCCCACTGCTCTCTAGAAAGCTACATTTCTGTTTTCTAAGAGGTTGTAGGAAAAGAGACAAGTGCCACAGATGACAGGAATAGGTCATGTTGTCATTTGTTTTCTGTTGCAAACTCTTCCTCTACAGAAACTCTGACATGCAGCGTCATAGACCGTTGAGCCTAGCAAGCTTTAGCCACAGGATTTGCTCAGTATTCTTCAATGCATCAGGTAATGCTTTTAGTTACCAGCTAACATGGCCAAACTCTCTAACGTGGAGAAGACGCTTGATTTATATATGCAAGAGTTATTAGTTCCTGTGTTAACATGTGTGTATCTCACCTGCACCTAAAATCCCTGAGGCCGCTTGCTAATCACGAAATACAGAATATTCCCTAAGGCATACTATAGAAGACAGTCCATGTCAAATTAAAATGTATTTTCTTCTTAGTTAACTGATAAAGAACATGACTGATGGTACTCAGCTGCATAAAAATTAATTTTACTCTACGATTGAATATGTGATCAAATTTTCATATCTCTATCTTTTAAGGGGGTACATTTTGTTTCTTAAATGAAGTGTTTTGCTAACTCAATAGATATTTTGTTTGTAATAGAATAATATGAGTATGGAAGAGTCTTTGTTTCAGCAAATGAGTTTTGTGTTCAATAACAAGTCATTAAATCCAATCAATTCCTGAATTCACAACTCAGTTCTTAAATAGGATGAATAGAGTTTTGATTTAGTCTGACTGAATCTATGGGAAATGTTGGTTATGCTTTGATCGGCTTTATAACTTAGTGTTACTTGGAAGACAGGAGTATTGAATACTGAGACATAACAAAATTTGGACCAGTTTAACTAAGAGAAGTCTCTGGAAAGAGTCAAGAATGATGGGGGGAAAATGATTTGATAGATTCTCTCTGCCCCTGAAGCCCAAGCAAGCTTCCTGCTGGTGGCCACTCTGGGTATTTTGGCCATATCCTGCTGACAGTCTAGACAAGAAGTGACCTTTAACTGGATGACACAGCTGTCACTCCTGCACTTTGAGTGACTCTCCCTTGATTTCTATCTCTGTTCATCTTACTTTTTCTCAGTAGTATAAAATAAGACATAAGAAAATTTCCCCGAATGAAGATCTCCCTAAACCGTTCATTGCTCATTCTCCATCTCTGTCATCATCCTTCCTTCTTGGCCCTTCATACTTGTGTTGATCCATCTCATCCTTCAACACTGGGCTTGGTTTTTAATTTTTACATCTATTTATTTACACAGAGTGGGCATGTCTGTGCCACGAGGCATGTGTGGAGGTCAGAAAAAAATTAGCAGAAGTCTTTCTCTCCTTCCATTTATTTACGTGGGCTCTGAGGATCAAACTCGGGTTGTCAGGCTTGGTGGCTGATGCCTTTATCTGCTCAGCCATCCCAGAATTCCATTTTTGGTGTGTTATAACTGGTCCAGTGATTTTGATGTTCATGTCTATGACCTGCCCCCTCAAATGGCTTTCCTGGAACAAAATGTTATCTGCTCCAGCACCCTTATCAACTGACCCAATAGTCAGCACTTGGCATGTCGTAAATAAATATATATGGGATGAAGTGAAAGTTTTTCAAATTTCAGTTCCAAATCCTGTCATCCAGATAAAGTACCTAATGCAAAGCACATATTCTTGGGTGTTTTCCATGTTTATAAAGTGAGGCTAAGAACACCGTGTTTCTGGGTTCCTATATCAAGCATGTAGAACAGTGACTGAGATCTGTGCTCTATGCAAGAGCCACTTCTTTCTCTAGCCTCAACGAGAGAGAACAATCACACATTGTTCTGAGTGTCCAGCTGGTGGACCCTGTACTCTGTTGGCTTCAGCACACCATAGTCTTCTGCTGTTCCCAGCATCTCTAGAGGTACCTACCTGCCTGTATTCTTGGTGATTGGTTCCTTTGCTCCTTCCTCTGGCAAAAGCAGTGAATAGAAAGAAGGAAGGAAGGAAGGAAGGAAGGAAGGAAGGAAGGGAGGGAGGGAGGGAGGGAGGGAGGGAGGGAGGGAGGGAGGGAGGAAGGAAAGAAGGAAGGAAGGAAGGAAAGAGAAAGAGAGGGGGGTTATTTTGGCTTACTATTTGAAGGACTGTCACCTCATGAGAAGGAAAGCATCACGTCAGTTTAGGTGGCTGTTCACCCTTTGTCCATGTTAGGAAGCAGAGGTGGCTACTGGTACTCAGCTTCCTTTTCCATTTTTAGTCAGTTGAGTGCCAGACTATGGAATGTTGCTGTTCACATTTGGGGAGGTCTTCCCACCTCAATTAAATTTGTCTAGAAATTCCCTCACAGACACCTAGAGATTTTTCTCCCAGGTTATTCTGGATCCTGTCAAGTTGACAGTATTGAACATTACACTTACACTTGGTTTCAGGAACTTCCTCTCTGAGAGACTCCCAGGTCTAGACTTCAAAGTTTGGCTAACCTCTCCCCAGAATTGTGCCTGGAGCCCTGAGCTGTTCAAGACTCCCTAGAGTTGGATCTCTTGTTTTTCCCACATACTAAACTTCTGCCTCTCTTACAGCCTTTATCCTTGTCATCATGACATAGTAGGCCATTTGCACTCTCATGCATGAGCGGGGGCCATGCACGTGTGCATGCACGCACGCGCACGTACACACACACACACACACACACACACACACACACACACACACACAACCAGGCTACAAGCAAGGTGTACTTGCAAGATTGTGGGCAACCAGCAGCTTAGTGAAGTTCAGAATTTGCCTCCAAAGCTCAATCATCAGGTAATGGAACTGTAGAGTGATGTCATGGAGGAGGTGAGGAAGATGTAAGGAGTAGCTGGGTCTGGAAGTGGCATTAAGAACAGAAGCCATATATTAAGGAAGCTGCAGAGTGGGGAGAGGATTTTTAAGGAAAAAAAAAAAAAAACAGAACGGTTTGTTCCTTTCCAAGCACAAACTCGCTATGCCCATCCTCCTGAAGGCATCCATGAAACCTACAGGACTGAGTGCAGCTTCTGGTGTTGAAGTTTAGGGTCTACAAGTACAGGGTGGGGTCAAAGGTGCTGGAGCTGTCACACTGCCAGTGCTCATGGTCCTTCTGGACCATGCTCACACACCAAGAGCTTGCATAGCACCTCAGCCTCCCCCAGGGCATTCTCTGTTGTGGACTCCAGTCATGTGAGGGCTATAGTTTCTGAAGGTGTAAACGCTCCAGCCTCAGGTCCTGGCCTTAAGCAGATATCTGGTGAGTGGTGAGGGTAGTTCTTGCCCTTGGTGAACTGACTCAAAAGCAGGTTTCTACAGAGCCTGCTAGGGCCTGTGTCTCAGATGTGTTCGTGTTCCAGAGAGATTCCTCCTGCCATCTTACTGAATTTTTCTTTGAAAAGGAAAAGAAAGGCATTACATTTCTCTTGATGTTTTTAAATTCTCTCAAAAGGCAATTTGAGTCTACTTGATGTCTACTTGAGTCTATTTGATGCCTACATCTGCCCATCTCACTTCAATTCTTACCACAAATTATAGAGAAAACTGATAGTTGGTGGTTTTTAGGCATGTTGTTTAGAGAAAAATAAGATTTTATACATAATATGAATTTCATTAAGTTATAAAGACAGGTGAAAGTGACAGTGTCGCTCAGGAGTTAATGCCTTTACTACAGACTGTCCCAGGCCCAAAATCAGTAAAATATCCAACTGTTTACTTACGGTATTTTTTTCCTCGCTTTTTTTCCTCAAGACTTTATAGATTTACACATTAAGAAAAATAGAAAGGATGACAGGTTAGAATTCAAAGCAAATTCTTAAAATTTATGATTATTCCAACTCTACAGCAGACAAGTAGGGGTTTGGGAGATTATTAATTCATAATCACTGTCCTGTCCTTTATGGGAATGATGTGGCCAGCACCACAAGTGACCAAGTCACTTGGCTCCATATAGGCGCTCTCTCAGTTCAGGAAATCTTCTCTTTTTGAGTCAGGGTTGAAGGAGGAACCTATGGGTAGAGCCAGGGTCACCAGAGAGGCTGAGTCGGAGAAGAGATATAGCCTGGTGGGCGTGGTTAGAGCAGAGATGGGTGTGGCTGGAGCCAAGGTGGGTGTGGCTGGAGCCAAGGTGGGTGTGGCTGGAGCTAAGGTGGGTGTGGCTGGAGCCAAGGTGGATGTGGCTGGAGCAAAGGTGAGCACACTTTGTATTGTTCACTCAGAGAAAAGTGAGGTGAAGTCCACACCATCAGGGAGCCGTAAGGTAGGTAAACTGGTGCCTTGGAGCTGGAAGAGAAAGCCTGGGGAATTAGAGACCACACGTGAGTTCAAAGGATGGAGGCCTGTGGTCAGAAGTACTGAAGCTAAGTCTCAAGCAAACCCAACCCCTTCAGAACTCCCACCATTCATTGCGAATACATTCGGTGGGAGAAGTGAAGGGATGGATGCAGTGTGCTCTGCCTCACAGCCAGTAGTGTCATCCTCAAGTGGGCTTACCCAAGAGGAAACAGCGCCTTCCTGCCTGCCCGCCGGTGTTTCCCTCCCTCGCCTTCCCTCCCCCTCCCTCCCTCGCCTTCCCTCCCCCTCCCTCCCTCGCCTTCCCTCCCCTTCCCTCCCTTTTATCTCTTCCTTTCTCTGTTCCTTTCTTGAGGATGGTAGCCAAAGCTGAGCTCAATAAACACAACACCTTGTCGTTCACCTTATCTGCGGCTGTTCCCACCCATTACACAATAACAACAACAACAAAAGAAAAGTGAGTCAAAAGTCAGGAAATTGATTTAGGTTCATTCACACAGACATTTTTTCTCCAGCCCTACAGGGCCTGCTGGCTTGAGTGGAAACCCTGTCCTTATATTTAGCATATTTAGGTAAAGGATAATCATCCGCTGAGTTGTACCCAAGCTAATGGCCAGCAGATACCTTGGCGGCGCACCGCTCACGGGGCAGCGCTGGCTCTGTTTGTTTCTGCACATTCTTTGGTGCGATTCACATGCGTTTTAGAAAGTGCGGCACTTGCCGACTGCTAGGCTGTAATCACTGTAGCCCTCTCCCCTTGATTTATAGGGCTCAATTATCTCTCCTCAGTCATATGAGATGTCTCTTCTAATAAAGGGTCAAAGAGTCTGAGAGGCAGCATGGGTGCTGCACACACACACGCGCACACACACGCGCGCACACACACGCGCGCACACACACACACACACACACACACACACACACACACACACACACACACACACACACACACACACACAGGAGGGTGATAGGATCACAGCAGGTTCCCCGTGGCTTAGCAAACATTCACAAACAGGGGAAATTGGAGTTGCTCATCCAATATGTTTCAGCCTCCATGGACTCAGCTAATAAAGTAACCATGGAAAAATTAAATATGTGTAAGCCAGAGCACCTTTATGGTACTTACCGGGTTATTGCATTGTGTCACTTGTAGCAAAGACCGTTTCCAGGCTGCAGGGGGGAGAAAGAAAATCTTTTTTCTTTTATTTGAAAAGATGATGCTGTCTCAAAATATTATAGAGAAAACTGTGTCCAGATGAGTGCACCCAGACCTGAACCAACAGTAAATGGGTCTGCCTCATGTATCACACACTGCGGATGAAGCGGGCCTTGTTGTGTGGATCTTTCCAGCTCAATGCAAATGCCTTTTGCTTTACTGGAAGAAACACTGCGTTCGGATTAAGTAGATCTCGGTTTGTATTTCTATTGCCGTTGTTCCTTAGCCAGTCAAGATACATTTGAATAGCTGTAATAAGCCATGAGAGCAGGCACAGTCCTATCCAAGGCTGTCCTCTCCCTGTCACGGTAGCCCGGGAACCACCGTCGTGTATTCCTGGAGGGTACCATGCACTGACTCCACTCAACTTCTGTCTTAAACAAACATCCCTCGCACCACAGAGCCTGTCTGTTCCTGACACTGCCATACAGAGTCTCTGTGAGGATAGACTACCACGAGAGGGGGCAAGTGCTGGGGTGGGGGGGACCTGACAAGCCCCTGGCTTGGAGTCACTCCCGCCACAAAGAAGTGTCACACCTGAGCTGTCCGTGCAGCTCTGTCTCTGTCCTGTGCAGACACCCAAGGATGTGCCTACACCACCCCCACCCCTACGCCCAGTCTTTAGTTTCCCTGTGTAGGTGCTGTGACACTCAAGCTGGGGTACTGGGAACAGAACTCGGGGTCCCCATTCTTAGCAATCGCCTAGGTTTGGTTTTGTTTTCATTAACATTTAACCTTGCTGACATGCAGTGACACACCTCTAATCCCAGGCAAAGTAAGGTTGATTCCTGTGAGTTCCAGGCCAGCCATGGCTATATGGTAAAACCCTATATCAAAAAGAAAAAATAATTAATCTAGGCACCTAAACCCCAAGTCCTGGGGATCAGAAGGAAAGTCATAGACCCTGCCCCACAGTGGATGGCTCGGCCAGTGACCAGGCGTTCCTAAAAGGACATGATGTAGAATGTGATGACCACGCCTTGCAGCAGAGGCTCGAAAGCTTGACAGTGTCACTCATGGTCTTCAGTTTGAACTCCTGACGTCTGTGTTCACCAGTGACTCACAAAGATGACGTCAGTGCCACATGTGCCTTCAAACAAATCCCAAGTGTCTAATCTGGAGGCTTTCTCCAACCCATGTCATAGAACACAGAGAGGCTGTGTGCACTAACCACCACCCGATCATATCCTTCTCGGAAGAGTGTCCTCTGAGGATAAATGCCTTTCCTAAATCGAATCTTTAATTCTTCCCACTGCATTTGGTCCCCGGAGACTGAGTCTGTGATATTTTTCTATGAGTTGTAATCTAGGACATGGCATAAATCATCAGCATTTTCTGTGGTGCTTGACCACCCAGACCGGAAGTGTGGGCTTTAGAATGGACACATTCCAGACACTGGAGAGCATGCAGTACCTGGCTATAAGAGCCCCTGTCCTGGGAGCAAGCGACTTCATTTTCCCTTGTTTCTGTTTACAGAACAGAAGCCCTGGCGAGTAAGTTTGTGCTTTAGACAAGACCTCCCACCAGACCCCACCAGATCCCAGCAAGGGCAGTGAGGCTGGACATAACCCCCAAGCAGGAGAGAAACCACCTCGGTACCATTCCATATCCCGAACCGTGAACTATTACTTAATTTCCTGATAAGCCTGTACCCCAAAAGTACCAGCCCATCCAGTTGCCAAACTAAGTCTTCATTTTGATGTAATCTTTTAGGAGAATAAAAGTACAAAATGCTAGAATGAAATGCTTTTTAGACAATGGTGGTGTTAGAATGTAAAGTTTTAATGTTGGCAAACAACGTATTTCAGCCACTGAGAAATCACATAGCAATAAAAACTGCTGGGCTTTAAAGAGAGAAATAAATTGCTACTCAACCCTGAGTGGCCGTCTAGGAAGAGAGTAACTGTCCCCGTGTCGGAGTGAGATGGGGATAAGCAAGCTTCATCCTTTCCCTCTGCTCGAGTCTACCTCTGATGCTTTTAAATGTCCATTTCTGTTTCCCAGACTACATTTTCCAACAAACAATATTGATTTCATACATTTCATCATTTATACTTGAACTAAATAAACGGGGACGCCATTTCTCTGGAGGATGTTAAAGACACATTATTCTAGATTTATCTTTGAATGTCAACTTTGGAGGCATGTTTTTAACACAATTCAGTTCCATAAACTATTTCTGTTAATAACCGTCGGGTCTATAAACCATTGTCTTTTCAAAATGTGCATTTCTGTCTGAATTATAATTACTGCTTGAAGCAAAATATAATTTAGTAGTTATATGACTTGGGGTGCTTTTGATGTAGCCATAAAGGACCCCCAATGAACCTGGTTTTATTTTCTAGGAAGCAACTGACCCACCCAGGCTACCACATACACACAAAGGTGGGCATTGGTGCTTCCTAGCTGAGAAAAGACGGGCTCAAACTTCCTGGAAAACCAACCCCTAATTTCTCTTTTGTTCCTTACCTGTCTTCTCCCTTGATGTCTCAGTCTATCTCAGCTTCCAAACCCTTCGTCCCAAACACGCACACACACACACACACACACACACACACACACACACACACACACACATGCATGCATGCGCGCGCGCGCATGCGCACACACACACACACACACACACACACACACACACACACCCCACCTGCTTGTTCTCTGCTCTGCTGAGCTCCTAGCCAGCATCTGTGCCGGGGCCCTTGGGCTTTCGAAGGAAAAAGTGTTGAAGGCAACCTTTGACCTAGCTCCGGAGCATTGTCTTCTCCGCCTCAGTTCCTGTATCAAAGGAAATGAGACCGTCTTCCTCTCTGCCTCCTACATACACTCACATCCTACAGAAACAAAGGGCCCCACCTCTTCACCCAAAGGGTCCGACCCCTCAGGACTCCAACTGAGGCCTGTCACCTAGGGTGCCACAACTGCTCCACAAAGTTCTACACAGCAAAGAACAAAGTTGTCCACATCTGTGAAGCAGATACAATGATCCTTTTAACAATGGTTTGTTTAATAATGCCAGGGGCCCAAATTAAAATGTAAGACGATGATGGGGAAATGACTGGAGGTCTGAGTTAACATGCTCCAAGCCAGAAAACCACTTTTCTTCTAGAAGATTAAACTTACAATACAGTGAACACTGCTCATTCTAGAGGGCTAGGTAAAGTCGATAGTGCACTGGGCATGTGCCTCAGTAGTGCACTGGGCGTGTGCCTCAGTAGTACACTGGGCGTGTGCCTCAGTAGTGCACAGGGCGTGTGCCTCAGTAGTGCACTGGGTATGCGCCTCAGTAGTGCACTGGGTATGCGCCTCAGTAGTGCACTGGGCATGTGCCTCAGTAGTGCACTGGGTATGCGCCTCAGTAGTGCACTGGGCATGCGCCTCAGTAGTGCACAGGGCATGTGCCTCAGTAGTGCACTGGGCATGTGCCTCAGTAGTGCACTGGGCATGTGCCTCAGTAGTGCACAGGGCATGTGCCTCAGTAGTGCACAGGGCATGTGCCTCAGTAGTGCACTGGGCATGTGCCTCAGTAGTGCACTGGGCGTGTGCCTCAGTAGTGCGCTGGGCATGTGCCTCAGTAGTGCACAGCGAGTGTGCATTAAGGATACATGGGTGTAAACGGGTGCTGCCTGGGCCAAGGAGGGTGCTACCTTTCCTGCCTTTCATGAAACACATACTAGGCTCTAGAATCTAGAACACCAGGCATTTGCCTCTGGAAAACATTCTCCTATAGACTCCCTACTCCGTGTTACAGCTCAAATCTGGTCTGCTTTTTCCCACAGATTCCTTCATTTCTGCCTTTTGTTTGCTGTTTGTCTCTAGACTTAACTAAATGTCAAGAAAAAAAAGAAGTACAATGTAGTTTGTCTCTTGTGCCACATGAACTTCTATTCTCTAAAACTTAAGGTGCTAAATAAGCCATTCCTGTCCTAGCTGTTCCAGCATGAACACAGCGAAGCACAGGACTTGGCACAGAGTGGGGCTGGAACTCAGGAAACTGACCAAGGCCCCATGAGCTGCTCTAGCAGCTGGAAGGCCAGCTTACAGTGCAGTGGAAAGCCATCTGAGAGCTGCCTCAGGTCAAAGTTAGTCTTTCCCATTAGATCCTCACCGCAGCCCACACACGGCTATTTTACCACAGCCCATGCTAGAAGCCTTGACACTGCCTCATCCCATCTATACACCAAGGAAATTTACCTCCCTTTCCCTGGACCCATCCAGATCAAGAAAAATTCTTTGCTGCTTTTTCCCCTGTGAACAGCTCTATTCTGTTTTGGGTTTTGTTGTAAGCAAGCTCCTTTGAAAAGACAGACTCCGGTCAGGCAGAAGCTCAGAGTATGGTGTAGTTTGTCATCTGTCCTCTAGGGACCCCACAGACTTTCCAGTAGAGCCAAAGATGGTTCCATAGCCCGAACCCCCTCCCAGATACTGCCACCCCCATCCACCACAAAATGGCAACTGGTACCAGCATTTCTCTCTGCTTGGCCGAGGGCAGAGATAAAGACAAGAAAAAGACTGGGGTGCCAGGCAGAGAGGTTGCTGAGTGTCTCATGGGTAGGTGGAGAGACATCATGTGCCCCATGAGAAAAACATCCCCCTTTGTGTTTCATTCAGCTGTCACTAAGAATCAAAGAAGGCCTTGGTACCCACTGCTGTGCGCAGGACTCTCGGCCTCCCAGCTGGAGGCCACACTCTGTTCCATCCTTACGTTGTATTTATTCAGTGTCTTTTCAGCATCGCGTGTGTGACTGTATTTGCATTTCGGGTACTTGGGGGCCAGCATTAGGATTTTGTTTTGTTTTGTTTGCATGCATGCACTTTGTCAAAATAAATCTTCCTGCCAGTCCCCAACCATTTGAATATTTTCACACTCGCACTGTATTATAGTAGACGCCAACTACTCTGAGACGCAGCCTCTCCCCCCCCCCCCCCGCCCATCCATCCCATGCCTATCTGGATGGGGGAGTGGGACAGCCATCACTTCAACCTACCAAGCCCTGCAGCCCTAGTGTCCAAGAGAAATCTAAGTCTAATAAAAAACTCTTGGACATCAGACAAGTTTGGGATTTCTGAGCAGTTTTGACTTAAGCCAAGGCCCATACTAACTTCCAGGGAAGTGCGCAGCCATATGCCAGTGCAAAGCAACATGGGGTCCAGCTTGTTCATAAGAAGACTCAAAAGCAGGAGAAATTGTGTTTTAACATAGGTGTTCCTTTAGCCCCAATAGAACAACAAAATACTAGCATGCTGATAACGATTAGTGATCTATACACCAAGCTTTAATCCACCCATGGCGTCTGAGCCAACACCAGTTCATCTGTAGAGCAGAAGTTGCCCGCAAACTTAAGTTTCTTACTGCATCCCAGAGAGTCTCAAAGACAGAAAACTATACAGATATAGAAGGTTTCCGTTTTCTAAAAACAAGCGAACAAACAAAAAGAGCCTCTTAATAAAATCACTAAACTGGATTGTTAAATTGACCCCATTGGTTTGTGCTGGCCAATGAGCTTATATCATCAGTATAAATTAGAAATATGATTATGACTGAGAAATTCACAAATGAATTCTGGTTCTGGGCATGAACCTTTTACAGAAGGAGGCAGCCTCTCTCACTCCTGAACAGACTACAGGGCATTTACATTCTAGGATGGAACTCACAGTGGCTCAGGGTTAGGTAGTCTCCATGAGGAGCAGAGAAGGCTCTGGCACCATTTTCAGACTCACAACCCTGCAGGTACCTGTGGCCGATGCTAGTGGGAAGGGCTGGTTTGCCCGCCTGAACTGGATGATCAGCTCCATCCCAGTGACCAGCCTTTGGGCTAGCTCCTCCACGCAACCCAAAGTCAAGAAGCATATGTTTCCACTGACAGCTTTGTTGTTCCCCCGGGAAGGGAGGTGACAGCAGTTCTGAGGCAGACAGGAAGGGAAGGTGGAGTAACCAGCTGCAAGTGCATTCAGTATACTCACTCGTCAGACTCAGTCTCCACCATTGGCGGCATCCACAGTAGAGCCCTTGGCCTCATCGCCCGTTTTGACCACTGACACCATTCTTCCAACTGTCCCTAAGGCCAGAGACACTTTTCCCAAGAAAATGACAATTCCACCATGACACAGAATAGGCGTCAGAGTCAATGAAGAACAGGAAGCAATGTACTAGAGACCTTAGCCCGCTGGCTGCCTGGAAGAAGCCCCTCTCCGTTGTCAGTACCCCACCCCTATTATATAACTGTGTGCAGCTATAAATTAATTATCAGCTGAAAGGTATGGAGTCTATCCACTCGGCTGAGACTCCCTACAGGACACTTTCTGATTGCCCCTGAGTTCTCTCCCAGTGATGCTTGGCCCGGCTTCTGATCATGTGCTTTGGACATGTCAGCTAGAACCCTGTGATTCTGGAAAGAGTGTAGCTCCTAGCAAGAGCTACCCAGCCACCACTTAGAGCATTATCCACCACTGAAGGAGAAATTGAGGGTGAGCTTTGGAACTCAAAGTAAATGGGTACATGAGGGGATTCATGGTCGGTGTCAAGTGTGCATGCCTGGGGTGGAGAGGTCAAGAGGGCATTAGCACATACATGCACGCACACGTGTGCGCGCATCCAAGGATGGTGTGTGTGTGTGTGTGTGTGTGTGTGTGTGTGTGTGTGTGTGTGTGCATGTTTCTTCTCCATCACTGGTATGGCCTATTTTGATTTTAGAAGCATCAAAAAAAAAAAAAAAAAAAAGTTACAAGCTAAAGAACCCAGAGGGAGAAAGTCTTAGGACAATTCTAAGAACCATCCTGTTGGTTGGGATCTAAAACCATTTTGTAGTTTCTGAACAAACGGGATTTTTTTTTTTTTAAATTTCAGAACAAATGTTTAAATCTCTGTGTAAACACTGAAGATTTTAGAGGTAGGAGGGACATTAGATTGTCTCTCCAAAGCTGCCTCTTTTGCAGGACAGGAAACAGGCCTGGGAAGTTTTCCAGTCCGGTTGCCTGGCTCAGTAGAACAGTAGCAAGTCATCTCAGAGTTAAAGCTGTCTGTGCCCTGGGCCAGGCTGACCACACTCTCCATTTAGAAGCATGTTGTGTGTTCACAGGTCAGAGTAACATGAGCAGAGAGGTTAAGCAACACAAAACCGGCTCCCTTCGCCAGGTGCCTCCCTAAGCCAGAAGCTCCACTCTCTGAGCTAAGACATTCCTGCAAGTCTTTCCAGTGGAAAAACCTACAGTTAAACCTGAGCCAAGGAGCCCATGGGGCTGAGGAGGAGCCTAAACCTGCCTGTCACTTAGGGCACAGCCACCGAAGCAAGGGCTCTAAATCCCACCCCACAACGGACAAGCTGGCCCATTGTTACCCCACTCTCGATCTTGGAGGACAAAGCAGTTCTGAAGGATCACCGATGTCAGCACATAGTCTGGGTTCCTTGGCTTAGAGTGGGCACCCGTGGGCTCTGGGGAATGCAGAGCACCCTCTGCTCAAGGTCACTCACTGTCCAAGGCAAGGCAACCCGAAGGCCTTGCAGACAGTGTGAATGAGAGGTGGCACCTCTTCTCAGCCTGGACCCACCCACCCACCCAACCACCCACCGCAAGTCATAGAACCTTGGAGACCAATGCCGGCCCCACCTATCCACTGGGCACCTGTGAAGCAGAAACAGAGCAGAG
Source organism: Uromys caudimaculatus (assembly GCA_028551405.1). Classification (NCBI taxonomy): domain Eukaryota; kingdom Metazoa; phylum Chordata; class Mammalia; order Rodentia; family Muridae; genus Uromys; species Uromys caudimaculatus. The sequence continues at coordinate 17,435,748 of CM052717.1, read as the reverse complement.
ATGAATCTGGTCCCGTACACTCCCTGGGGCCTTGGTTTCCTTAATACACTCTTCCAGTCAGCCACGTAATTATACAAACCACGGGATTCCTCAGACAGGGTCCCATTCCAATCAGGGTGAAACCTGGGTTTCTACAGCATTAAACTAAAGAGCCTGTGACACTGAGAAGTTAGTTACATCACCTGGATGTAAACTCACCATCCTCTGGGGACCCAGGACCCCGAGTCTGTGTCCCTGGCAACATCCAGAAGTCCAGATCTTCCCTGGATGCAGCCTCAATACTATGCAGATCTCACTGTTTCCAAGGTATGAGGAGAACAGGAAGGAAGAGTGAGCAAGGAACAGAAAGGATCACTAATCCACAAGGGCAGAGCCAGCTCCAGGAAGTCTGTTTGTGGTCCAGTGTAGTCCATAGGGTTTGGGAAAGGCTACCAGGCAGGCAGGTGACTCGGTCCACGCTCAGAGGTGGCCGGTGGGCAGTGACCTATCCAACACATTGAGGCTACCATCCTGGTTCTCTAGGCCAAGCGTGGGCCCAGACACCAAACAGGAAGCGGGATTCACTGATGTGTTCATTGGCAGATCAGTGAGGAGAGAGGAGAGCCTGGGGTGTAGGGCAGAGCCTGCAGCCAGGTGCTCTGACCCCACAAAGGTCTCTGGTTTTTGTTTTATGTGTTTTGGGTGTTTTTTTGAACAGCAGAACCAATAATTGTTAGCTGTGAAAGTTGCCCTCCTGCCTCTGGTCTTCAGAGGTCATCCTGCCTGGCTTTGCACCCTGTTGCACTCTCTCTGAATTTTTGGCTGATTCTTAAACGTATTTGAATAGTCTTCATTTAGCAGACAGGAAGGCTATATATCTAAAATAAATGTCTCTAATATGCTGTATCTCAAAACCACGTATCAGTTAATCCTCCCCCAATGATTCTGAATGCCTGCTTTATTTATTATCTACTGAATTCCAGCTCCTAATTCAGTGTCTTTGTGTTCAACAAACACGAACGATGCAGTCCTGGGTGCTGGAGACAAAGCAGAGAGCACAGCCCAGCACATATCTGCATCTGCAGAGAGGGTGGAGTAGGAGGGGACAGGCTAGACAAAGGCAGCCTTGGACTAGATGGCCTACCAGGTGGGGGCAAATTCCATGAATAAAAAGTAAAGACATGAGAATCCAGAGTAGCCGAGGTACAGTTTAGAATAGAGTACTCGGGGAAGAACAGGACACGAAGAGGGACATTGCAGTTGCAAAGGATGATGGGTACACACAGGAGAGAGCATGTGGGAAGCCTTGAAGGGAACAGTGTATGTGTTCTGAGGCCGTGGGAATGAAAGAGAAGGCAAGGGAACGGCCAGCAGCTCAGGGAGAAGCTGATGCTCCATCCAGATCACAGCTCAGTTGATTCAAGGATCAGAAACGCAGCTTACATGTCTGGAGAACAAACGTCCAACATGAAGGCATCCGCCATGCGGGTGTGCATCCTTAGCTTCTTATGGGTGCAAGGCATACTGGGCATCCCGAGGTGGCAGGCACGGAGGAGTGGGTGTCTTTTCTCTGTCTCCACTCCCATGTGGCCCACTCCCATGTGGCCCACTCCCATGTGGTAAGGGTCTTTGGAGTAGAGCTTGCTCCAAGTTCAGCCTGGGTTCACAGCTATGGTTTCAACTTCAGTATATCCGAAGAGACCTCTTTTTGTAGGTATCTTTATTTTTATTGTATTTTTATTTACAATTTTATGTATGTTCACTTTGCATACTGGCTACTCTCACCTTCTATCTCCCTCCCACTCCAGGGCACTCTCCCCATAAATATCTCCCACATATTTCTGCCCATTTGCGTTGGTTTTTGACCCACTGAGCTTGGTCGGGGCCTTCTGTGCAAGGGTGAGTTTGGAGCCATCTATAGCAACACAGTGGTTTCAGCAGTGGGCCACAACTAAAGGCAGTGATTCACCCTGCTCTTTCTAAAATTGATCAATGGCCAATAGTTCAAAGGTAGAGTAGGGCCCCAAGACTCCCTCTCCCTTCCATAACTGTCTGTCTGTAGGGCTGGTCTTGTGAATACCCAATCTTACCATGACTTAATGATTACAGTAGTTGTTTCATGTTTAAGGACTGGCATTTTGGAGCCCTTCACCCTGTCTTCTGGTCTTACATGTACCCCACCCACTCTTCCACAGTGGGACTCCTGTAGAGATGGGCCCACATGCATTGCTCCATTTATGCATCTTGTTCAGTCATGAGTCTCCACAGATACTACTGTTTTTTGAAGGAGAGGCTTCTCTGATGCAGGCTGGTAGGTCCTTGTCTGTGGGTATAAACATAGGTGTTTCAAAGACATTTGCTGCTGTGTCAGTTTGGTTAACCATTAGAAATACGTTCCCACATGGGCCCAGTCCTCTCTCATGCCTGAGCTGTCAGCTAGGCTTACGGTAACCAGGCATTGCTCCCCCTGCCTCTGTGGAGTCTTCAATCCTTTCAGAGGACAGTTATCTCTGCTACAGTCAAGCCACTGTTGCAAAGATGGGCACACCTTATTTTCTAGCTGCTTTCTTTACACCCCTTTTATGCTGGCTAACTCTACCATGATCCCATGCCCTCATTTCCCCAATGCCCCCACCCCCTTCCTCATTAACTTTTAAAATCTATGCTGTATTATCTAGACCTCCTTCCTTAAAGTGACCCTGCTGCCCTCCCCCCACCGTCCCCCCACCCCTGCTTCATCCCCTCGTTGTCTCCTAGCTTTAGCCCAGATGCTCATATTATACACTGTATAAAGAGTTGACACCAGGATCGTCATTCGAGTGACCATGCAATGCCTGTTCTTTTGGACCTGGGTTACATCACCCAGAGTAGTCTTTTCCAATCCCATCCATGTCCTGCAAATTCTTATGATCTCGTGTTTCTTTACAGCTGAGTAATATTCCATTATACATTTGTACTGCATCTCCATCATTTGTAAATACCAGTTGTGGATGAGTGATGAGCACAGATCTGCAGGTACTCCTGTGGTACAGTGTGGATTGTAGCTTATTTCATATATAGTCAAGTGTATGACCAAGAACAGCCATCACAGGAGTGTAACCTTACCAAGAACAGCCATCACAGGAGTGTAACCTTACCAAGAACAGCCATCACAGGAGTGTAACCTTACCAAGAACAGCCATCACAGGAGTGTGACCTTACCAAGAACAGCCATCACAGGAGTGTGACCTTACCAAGAACAGCCATCACAGGAGTGTGACCTTACCAAGAACAGCCATCACAGGAGTGTGACCTTACCAAGAACAGCCATCACAGGAGTGTAACCTTACCAAGAACAGCCATCACAGGAGTGTAACCTTTAGCAAGGACAGCCAGAAGCTTAAGAACACAGCAGCCATGTGACCAACTGTGTCACTCATGAGGCCAAACCCAGGGGAAGCACAATTCAAATGTTAGAGATGCCTGCCATGTCAGCTGCAGTGCTCTGTCCCAAGGTTGAGTCACAGAATCAGCACCTGAAAAAATCACACCCACACATACACACCACACACACACACACACACACACACACACACACACACACACACACACACACAGGAGTACTATTTAGCCATATAGAAGAATGAAATCATATTGTTTGAAAGAAAGCAGAACTGGAGCTCACCATGTAAAGAAATAATAAACTAGACTCAGAAAACAAGTGTGTATTCTTGCTCGTGTAAAATCTAGATTGTATAGTTGTTTTAAAGAGAATAGAAGGGCACTGTTTGGGAAGAGAAAGGGGGCCCATGGCAGGGGCAGGTGAGGGGACCTGGGGTGACATCACACTCATGTAAGAACTCCTAATGGAATCCATCACCTTATGAACTGATATAGAGCAATCAAAACCAAAGAAGCAATGGCCACAGACAAAAGCACAGAGCTCCTGCCGTTATTCCTCCGATAGAGGTGTTCCAGAGGACCACAGCCCTGTCTCAGTTCCTCTGTCCCTGTGGGCCTGATAGACTAAGTCCCTCTTTACTGTCATGGTTTCATTACAGAACCATTTCATTACTGTTAAAGTTAAGAATATTTTGTGTCCCCATTCAGAAATATTATCAGTGAGTTTATATAAATCATGAGGGAGACGAACATTTTAGTCTATGTGTGTGTGTATGTCTCTTTCATTAACCACAATTTCCAGAACACTGTTAGGCAGCCATCCTTGTTCCAGTTTTTAAAACTGAACCCAGTGAATCTACCCACTAAGCTCACTGGGTTGCTTATGTTCTACAGCTCTTGATTATGATAGGGAAATAGACTGTGTCTAGCATTTCGGTATCTTTAAGAACCTTGCGCTATTTCTTCTACTTGAGAAATCTGGAGAGAAAACTAGGAATGTATATGCAGTCATCTCATCAACTAAGACAAGAGGCAGTGACTCTGAACCCAGGAGTTCTGATCCCAGCCTGTGTGCTTTCCAAAGCCAGACAGACAGACAGCTTGGACACAGATCATCTGGAGCGCAGCAGGACCTGGTGGTCTGTGGTGAGACCAGAACATGGCTTCTTAGGAACTCTCCCAGATGTTCTGTGCTACCCGAGGCCAGTGGCCAACCGTTCCCACCTACTTTGTTTATGTGCATGTTTCTTGGTTGTTAAGATCAGTTAGATGTGCCACCCATGGGTCCTCCAAACCCAGGTTCCCTGCTGACATGCTCAGCCACCAACACTTGCGCCTAGTCTAGGAGTGTCTCTGTCATAGCTCCATCCTCCAGGTGCTCTAAGGTCCTCTCGTGTCCCCACGTACTGACTCAACTGACCCACCCTGCCGTTTCTCCAGCCACTCTACCCATGCCTCACTTTGGGCCTGGAAGGAGACTAGCCTCTAGAACCTTCTACTCTGGCATCGGGTCCTGAGCACTGCTTCCCATCTTTTACCTGTTGCCTTTCCCATGTCCCTCCTCCCCAGCATTTGTCCCTTTCCCCATCTGGAGGGTGGCCGTGAGTTCCTGCACAGCAGTCCTCTGAGGCTGAGGGATGAAGAGGGAAGCTGGAGAGGAAAGTGTGTTTCTGTACTGTGGCTCTCTGGAAGGCCTCCCCAGTCCCAGGGTCGAAACGCTCATGCCCTCATAAAGAAGATTCTCCTCTCCCTCGCTGGGCCAGAAAGCCCTTCAGTTCCAGCCCAAGTATCCTGTCACCTCCGTGTTAGGCATGTCTGCCTGCCATCTTTGGGGGCCCTCTATAGTGTTACCCACTGCCCAAGTACTGCAGGCCGCTGCTCACTGCCATCCAGGCCGTCCCCAGAGCTCCTTTCCCATCATCAGGTCCCTGGCAGGCCCCTGCCCCAGCCCTCACTTCCCCCTTCCTTTGGGCATCAAGCACATGGGCGGGGATCGTCCTGGTCCCTTCCAGGCCTCCGTGGCAGCGCACAACAAAGAACAAGGGTGGGCCGGTCTCTAACCCTGCCATTACTCACAGCTCAGTCCTCTAAAGCGCTGAGATTTTCCTGCCCCTTCTTCCCAAAAGCTCTGGCAATTGTACCCCTGGCCACAGTCATTCTAGCTCGGTTCCTAATTGCCATTGTAGAAATCTGTGCCTAGCTGAAGCTTGGGGAGCTGCCAATCTGTGCTCTCCCTTCAGATGTAAATGTGTTATGCAAATGCAGTCTGGGGCCCTGAGTGGGACCCCGTGGCCGTCCCTGGATAGAGACAGGAAAAGAACACCACCAAGGATGCAGAAAACCGAGACAATGCCCCGCCCTCCTTCAATGCTGGCTGCTGGGACAAAGCTTCCTGTCTCCAAGCTTCCCCTCCCACTCCCAAAGCTCACACAGAGTGCTGCTTGGGGTCACCGTTCCTTGGCATGTGTGCCCCTAGGGACCTGGGCATGCTGCTTAACTGTACTTCCCCAAGATCTCAGGACCCTAGAGGGGAGGGTGACATGATATATAGGAACCCTTTTTAACCACCTGTCTGAGCAATGCATTAAAATACTTTGTAGCTAGTGGCACTGTATCAGCACAGACAGCTTGCCATCGCAAGGAAAGAAAACTCTTTGAAAAAGAGGTGCATGACCCATCTCTAGAGGCCTTTCCTTTTCTGTCTTGGCTCCCCATCTGTAGGGCCCTAAACTGCTTCCTGCCACCCTCGCCTCTGCCTCCTTGCTCTTGGACCAGGAACACACTGTCCTCTCTCTGGGCATTAGCTGTCTCAGAGGATTCCTGGGCTCTGTAACAGCAATCTAGTCCACAGAAAGTTCTCAGCCCATAAGTTCATAAGCCCTCCAGTCCATTAGCAATGCGACTTTGGACTCTGCTGTGCCGGGCACTCTTCTAAGCTATGGGCAGGATAAATTTATGAACCTTTTTGCCCGAGACCAGTGCTTCCAGCTTCAAGGTTGTTTATTGGTGTTATCATTGAATGTGAGGGAAGTTACCAATAGAAATGTATTCTGAAAGAAACTAAGCTCTAAGAAAATGCCCCCAGCCTGTGGCATTGAGCGATTTGTCCTTATTCGGGAATGTAGCATTATTTAAATCCCCACAGCCCTGCTGAATCATTTCGAATTTTGGAGAAGGCAAAAGGAACTCACTCACCCCTGGAATATCCTTTATGTTGTAAAGTGCTTTAAAAAATCAAAAACCTTTCAAGTGAAATTAACTTAAGAGGAAGTGATTTCTTAGTTCCTGCCTGCCCCTCAGTATCCCCGGGAAGAGAACCTACATAGAAATGTACACTTGAACTCTGAGTCCAGGGGGAATCTCCTTCATGTAGATTCAAGGTAGCTTTGTGATTACCCAGCAGCTCACTGAGCCTGGTCAAACGGAACCTCTCTGATCCTTTCAGAGAAGACACCACCTCTCTTTTTTTTTCATGTCTAACAACAAATCACAAATTAGCACATGTCTATGAAAGCCATTTATGGCTCGGTTTGTCATTCAGATGTGCCATGGGCATGTCATTGTGCCTTCCCCTGCAGACAGAAGTCTGCAGTAATGTTTCTCAGGGAACACAGACCTAGTTTGCCTAAATATGAATTTGTCTGATAATGTGAAAAGCAAATATATACTCTTGCCTCAAGGCCTTAGGTTTTAACAACTTCTAAGTTGGATATTTTGCTGCCATCTCCCCCCCCCCCATGACCTCACCTCCCACCCCCTATCCCTCAGACCTGCTGCTTGTAGCCAAGACTTTGAGGAAAGGGAGCCAGAAGCTGCCAGAGAGGCAATCATTGTAACAAAGGATTCCCCAAAGAACAGCAGCTCGCTGGCGTGTGCCCACCCCATACTCTATGCCTGAGTGTGGGGATCACATGGGAGCCGCATTTCCCTTTCCCCTTGAGGACAGCCTACAGAGCACACTGCATGCTGGGGACCAGAACCCCATGCCTGGGAAGGCCTCTTACCCTGAGACACAGCAGTTCCACACACCCCTCCTCTCCGGTGACAAAAGCTGTTGGCAGTCTCCGTTGGTTGTGCAGACAGCAACAGTAGGAAAGGGTCTCATGGGAAGAGCATGATACTTTCCCACTGAGATCAGGATCTAGCGACCTAGAGTAAGGTTAAAAATGGCATCCCCCAAAGCAATTTATGAAAGGCCTATTACCCAGCAATTTCACATTCGAATGCAATTACGTCCATGTTATTAGTACATCACGAACGCCACTAATACGATTATTGTTTTGTGTGGTATTACAGGAAATTGATTTAAATAGATTTACATATTTTTCAGATAAAGGGCACTGCTAAGGTAGATAAATAAGAAATTAGACATTGTTGTAAAAACAAACAGCTTGGCAAGACTGGGCTAGATCTCCTTTGCCACGTGAGCATAGATATAATGGTGCCTTCCGGCTACTGGCAATAGTTTATACTTCCAACGGTGGTTTTCGTATTTAAAGGAGTCACTTGACTTCAGCTCACTAGGCCCGCTACAGTGCCTTTAGCTCCCTTTTATCAGTGAATGAGGATCAAGGTATAATGAAGCATCCTGTCCCAGATTTACCCAAGAGCAGACACTTCTACACTGTGTAAACTCACCTGCCTATGCCTCAGCTCATGTCACCAGGTCAGCCAGGTTCTGACGAAAGGAGGTGGGGCCGCTAGAGGAGGGGTCGCTTTGAAGCCCACGTGATTTCATCATCTGAAGATCACACTATCAGTCTGGGAGTCCAGTCATTTCAGCGGGTTGCTCCACATTCCCTGTGTCCCTATTGTGTGCCAACTCTGCACCTCTGTGCTCTGTGACTGGGACCAAGCACTCGACCACTACAATACTAGGGGCCCTACTGAAAGAGCTTGATGTTGACAGAGGTCCTGAAAAGGTCACCCAGGGGTGAGATCTCGGCTAGGCCTGGGCAGAGTCCAGACAGGACATCTGAGGTCAGGTGAGCTGTAGGTGCCGCAGGAGGAGGGGAAACTACCCACAAACAGGCAAAAGGCAGGGGAAACAGAGAGCAACCCTACAGGCTTAAAATACCTGCATTGTGCATGGAAAGGAAGTGCTTTTACTGAAGGAATCTGGAGCTGTATGCAGAAGGCATTAGAGGGAGAAGCAAGAGGTTAGGAAACAAACGTTTTTCTCAATGGCCAGCCTCGTGTGGGAGAGTTCTGAACTCTCTGGGAAGATAACTGCCATCCCTGGCTGGGAACAACAAATGAACTGATAAGCTGGTCAGCCCCAAAGCACACAGCTACACCATTTGTGCCAGCACTCAATGATATGAAGTTAGACTGAAAGAGCTCTGAGGAGCAGCAAGCTGGCACACTCTCCCGTGAGGTACCAGTGAAAGTTAAAGGGATGAGTAAATGCATGGATGGATGGATGGATGGATGGATGGATGGATGGATGGATGGAGGAATAAACGGGTGGATGAATGAATAGGCACATAAATGAGCAAGTGGAAGAACTAGTTCCATCAGTGGGCTTCAAGCATCCTAAGATTCCTGGGAGCTTTGTCCTCAGGGGACATGTGCCTTTCAGGAACACCAAGGCTTTCTCTCTCGGGGAGTGGGTCTGTAAGCCTCTGCTTGAGTGTCTTGATAGCCATCTGACTTAACAGCCCCAAGCGCAGAAATGGCGGTGATGATATCATCCTTCCTCTGTGCTCTGGTGAGGGTTAAATGAATTTAATAAATATAAAGAACTTTGCAGCAAGTTCTTCCTTTTCTTCACAAAACATTTCCAACCCAGGTATAAGATAAAGAAGATTCTTGATTTCCTTCAGTAGGGAAAATTCTCCTGTTTTTCCTTTAAAATAGCCATGTATTTCTCAGGACCTAGTTGACAAGTGAATGATCGGGGTGAAATATTACATTGGGATTTTACTTTAATGATCACAAAGATAAAAGCTTGTATTTTTATACTTGGGATTTACCATAGAAAAATGTGGCTCAAGTCTGAATCAAAGATTATTACTGTAACGTTTTGACTACTAAATATTTTACTTCTGGAAATAATAATTTGATCTGTAAATTAAAATGGATTTCAGGGTATCTCCAAGTATTTAGCTTTAAAACATTCTGTCCTTACTTCCTAATTAGTAATAATGGACCAACTCCCAAAAAATCCATTTATATTTAATCAAATTATTAGCTGTATCTGGTTAAATTCTGTTAAAGCCACTACAAAAATATTCTTATGCCTCTCTTACTGATGGGTTTGTCTACAAATATCAATTATAAGAGTTGAACATGCAGTGTAGAGTCTAAGATGGGGATGTACACCTCTAAGACCAGAACTTGGGGGGCAGAAGCAGGTAGATCTCTGGAGGGTAAAGGCCGACCTGGTCTACATAGCAATTTCCAGGCCAACCAGTGAGACCCTGTCTCAAAAATAAACAAATATGAAGGGGAATTAACTCGACCTTACACTTTGGAACAGACAAAATAACTGTAAAACCAGAAACTAAAGTTAAATTTCAAAGCTTATGAGTAAATGTGACACTGATGGAAAGGTGGCACGTAAAGATGTGTTCTTAGAGAAGCCGTACAAAGGAAAGGATGGTTTCCATTTACTCTCAAGAGATCTGTCTGCGGAAACCTCAGCTTGGGCCACAGGGCCCCACAGCTAATCGGCGCCAGGACAAAGATCCCTCTCAGCAGATCGCAGGACCCAGCAGAGGGCCAAGGACACGCCCCACAGCTCACCAGGTGCTGCCCCGAACCCGCGAGACACACGGACCAAGAGACTGACGGCCAGCAGTTTCCGGCGACGGCCGGAAACCTCAGCTTGGGCCGCAGGGCCCCACAGCCAATCGGCGCTGGGACAAAGATCCCTCTCAGCAGATCGCAGGACCCAGCAGAGGGCCAAGGACACGCCCCACAGCTCACCAGGTGCC
>CM052717.1:17368003-17424950 GCA_028551405.1 Uromys caudimaculatus | reverse complement strand
GAGAGAGACGGGGGAGGGAGGGGGTGGGAGGGGATGTCTCTACCTGCAAGAACACTAGTCTTATTAGACCAGGTCCCCACCCATGTGACCTCAGTTAGCGTAAGTGCTTCCTTAGGGGGCTCATTTTCAAAAACAGCCGCCCTTAGAGGCTAGAATGTCAGGTAACTCACATATGCAACAGTTTAAGACAGGACATGTTGGGATGAGCCATAGAGTCTCAGCAGCCATGGGACTGGAAGAGAAAGCATTCCGTGCAGTCAGTGAGTCATGACTGAGCATCATGGAGTCAAATGTAAGCAAACACAAGGTGTGCACACAGGGCACCGGTGTAGGTGCTGACTTTGGGGGCGAGATGAGAATGCAGAGGTTCACAGGAAAACACCGCCAGCTGTAACAACCGGTTATTACTCGTATCAGTCTACTTTCCACGACTATACCAACGCATCCAAGGCTGAGCATCCATAACGAGAAGAGCTTTAGTTTGCTCACAGGTTTAAAGGTTAAAAGTCCCAATGGCATGGTATTGGTTCTTTCAAGGGCCTCCTAGGCTGTATCACCTCATGGCCTGGTGACAATATGAAGCTTGTATGAGAGACAAGATCACATATCAAGGCAGGAAGCAATAACCCTCATCTTAAAGGCCTCACAACCTTTTACCACCACACTGAGACCCAACTCTCTAACACATGAACCCGTAGGGAGCAAAACATACCCAAACTTTAGCAGCTATTGTCAGTCGGTCCGTATGGGAGGGGTGAGAACAGTGGACGTACTTGGAGCAATGCCCTTGGAACTATGAACTATGGTGACATTATGTAAAACTGAAATGTGGGGGACCAGACAAACCCCGAACTGCAGGACTGAAAACTGGTGACAGATGAACATCAAGATAACATCCATTTCTGCTTGTTTTTTTTGAAATCCAGATAATGTAGCTTTAATTCAAATTTGTTTCAGAAGTAGACATCTACGCAAGCTGGGCTAGAAAATGGTCATCAAAATTCATCATATTCTGAAGATGGAATATAAACATCAGATTCAATAATTCAGTAATTCCCAAATGTAAGCAGAGCAGAGCATTCACAGGATAAGGGTGTGTAGCTGAAATACACCGTGTGAATCAGCCCGCACTGAGCTAACCTTTTGATCTCCTAATTTAACAGCATAGGGAAAAAAGTGAGCCCTACCCAACTACAGCATGCATTCCAAATTCAATTAACTTTAACCAATGTGTTGACAGCATGCTTTCTTATTAAAATAAAGTCTAAAACATTAAAGATAAAATCTTGCCCACAAGAAGCAGATCGGGTTTTTCAAGAATGTGTAAAAACACTGTAGGTAGAAAACATAAACAGAAGATTAAAACAAGCAAACAAACACTGGGATAGAGTGATGAGTCAGTGGGAAAACTGCTGCCTTTGCAAGCTCAAGGACCTGACTTTGCCCCCCAGAATCCCCGAAAGGCTGGGTGTACTATCACATGCCCATAGCACAAATTCTGGGGTGGCAGAGACAGGAGGATCACAGAGGCTTGCTAGCTAGCTAGTGTAGCTAAAACCATGAACTCCAGGTTTAGTAAAAGACCCTGCCTCAAAAATTAGGATAAGTAATGAAGGAAGATAACCTCACATTGACCCCAGCTTCTATATGTGCACCCATAAGTGAGCATACTTACTGCTACCACACATACATCACACACTCACACACACACGCACGCACGCACACAAACCAACATAGTACAGCATATAAGTAGGCACAGAGGAATAGGTTTATTATTAAGACTATTCTACTGTTGTAGTTCTCCTTATATAGAAAATAAAATATCTCTTCTTTGGGTTACTTGAAAAAAAAAGTACAATTTTCTTTCTCTCACTGTTCATAAAGATACTTAAACCAATGTGCCACAGAAGAAAAATTCCAACAGATTAACACCAATGAAAGTCAAAGCTAATCCTAGCTACACATGGTGTACTGATGCTAATTCACAGCTGACTTATCCGCTGGGCAGAAAGAATATCTGTAGTCCTGCTGTAGCCGTTAGGTCAGGCGTCCTCTCAGAATCAGTGAACGTCCAACAAAGTCTGGACTCACATGCTGCCTCTCATGACTCTATTTTAGCTTCTTGAATGTGTATATGCATGTGTGTGTGTATGTGTGTGTATGTGTGTGTGCGCACATGCATGTGTATATACATATCTGTATATTCATACATATATATTCCTCCAATATTTTCATGAAAGGACTCATTGCTTTTGGACTTAGAAGACACAGGCCAACTAGCTGTGTGTTTTTCTTCACTTCCTCTTAGATGTAAAGAACTGTTGGAAACAGCAGTTTCCTGCTGTAAACACAGGCATCAGACTGCTTACTCATCAAGCCCTCCTGGGCCTCTGGCCCCCACTCCGTCACCGCGCCGCTGCGGCCAGCCACTGCCTCTGTATGGCCGTAGAAGTCGGCCAGGAAGCTACCTTCCTCTTCCCCTCCTGAGCAGCTATTATCAGACAGAAGAGCCCCTTGGAGTGGAGAAGCAAGACGTATCCAAGGACGCATCTCACCTCTAGCTCTTGGCATGTTGCTTCTACATGCATGCAGAATCCAAAAGTCATTTTTAAAAATATTTTTTTTTTATTTTATGTGCATCTTGGTTTTGGCTACATGCACTGTGCGCACCGTGTTTGTGCCTGGTCCCCTTGGAAGCCAGAAGGTGGCATCAGAACCTGTGGAACAATAGTTACAGAAGGTTGTAAACTGCCATATGCATGCTGGGATTGGAACCCCAGTCCTCTGCAATCTCAACAAGTTCTCTTGACCACTGAACCATCTTTCCAGAGACCATCCCCTATTTATATTCATAGAAAAAAACAAATTTAAATAGTGTTTCACAAACAGATTCATTTTAAATGTTTTCAGTCATTGCAGCCATATATGTATATGTGTATGTGTATGTGTATGTGTATGTGTATATATATTGCAAGCTTATAAAAGGCTGAGTGCTTTTAGGGCTGAATTTGCCCCTTCTATCATCTTAGACAGAAGCCAGCCCTAGTTCAGAAACGGCACATCATCCCCATCCCGTGCCAAGACTGCTGGGTTACTGAATGAGGCCCAGGACTGTCCTGTCCTCCCTCACAGAGCTCCCCCATACCCATGATGAACAGCACTCTGCAGAGGGCCCTGGACTAGGAACCAGAGAGCAGCAACCACAGCCTTGTTCATTAGGGTTCATAGTGTTCTTAGCAGGTTAAGCCTCTCTTACCTTAGATAGATCTTCAAGCATGAAACACATTGGTATTGTAGCCTTGATGGCATCGTAGGCATGCTCTTCCAGACTCTGGGTTGTATTAGAGTTCTGGCCATGTAGAGCCACCTGCCTTCCCCAGGACTCAGTCTTAATGTGGCCAAAAGCAAATCTTTGTTTCTTCCTATCCCTTGAAGCACTGTACTTCCCCAATGTCCATTAGCTATCCAATATCATCCAGCTACGAGGCCAATAGTCTCTATGCATACCCTCTGTCAATCTATTCATTCGATGCCAGCTGTTTGTCTTCGTTTCTCTGTCCCCCTAGACCAAGCCACTCTGGTCTCACTGCACCTAGATGATATGGCCCCATCAAATCTTGTATAAAGAGCAACCAAAAGAGAAGACCAATCATGCCACTCTGTAAACCCTCCTTGGCCTCCTTACTTGACACTGGTGATAAAGGTGAGCTCCCTTCACCTGGCGTTTCCTTGAAGCTTCAGCCCATCTGCGCTAGTACTGCCGTGCTGGAGTCGTCTCCACCTCTCCATCCCCCTCCCTTCTCCCTGCTTATGACCCTGCATCCCCCCCCCCCTACATATTCATCAGGCTTCTCCTGAAAGTCCCACGGCACATGGGAGCTTCTGTAATATCCCTTGTCCCTGCTAGACCGATCTACACTGGGTCAGAACAGGTCTTTCCTGTGGGCCCTCTGTCTCCAGTTCTTTGTACAATCTGGGTACCACAGGGATGGAGGAGCATGTCTCTGATCTCTGCTGTGTGTGAGTAGTAGCCAGCGAAGCCAGAGTTCTGTGGAGAGTTCTGCCTGTAAAAGGATGAGGGAGATGGCTGGGCCTGGGGAGCCTCAAAGCCCAGAATGCACCATTGTGTTCTGATTGACAGCACTTCGGCCCAGGTACAGGGTATAGGATGCGAAGGAGCAGGGAGCAGAGCTGTCTCAAGTGCACGTGCTGAGGCTCCATGTTGGAGTGTCTATACTGCACTGCTATCGTGATGTTTTGTAGACAACAGCGTTCAGCAAAGACATTGCCCCCAGCAGGCCAAGCACATGGTAGGTCCCACCTCCCATCACCTGTAAACAGAGCCTGTCCAGCCAACTGAGAAGGAGCTAAGCAGGTTACCTGTGCCCATTCACTCCCAGGATCCAGGGAAAGTGCCGGTGACATGCTTCGGCCATGGGCATCACATCTTGAAATGTCTCCTCTATCTGTAAGCGTAGGTTTTCTCTGGAACTCCGTCTATGTTTATGTAGATGGAAGGAAAAGCAGAATATTTCATAGATAACTATTTACTGACATCTCGAGCTATTTTATAGTCCGTGTCGTTTGGAATGGATAGAAGTTCATTATTCGGGGTTTATAAAATCTTTCAGACTGAACAATGAATTTACATGTGTTACAGTTCGTATGGGTGGTAAAACAGGTGTAAGGTGCCCATAAACCTTTACTGTCAGAAAATATCAGCATGTACTGCTGTTTTGAGGAAAATAGTGCATATTTTATTATCCATAAAGCGGGACGTTTATGTTTACTACATATGATATCATAAGTATTATGGAAACTGTACTCAGTAGGAGAAAATCCGAGAGGTGGGGAAGCAAGGGTGACATTTTGGGTGTGTGTGTGTGCGTGAGTACATGCGTGTGTGAGAGAGAGTGTGTGTGTGAGTGTGTGTGTACAAGCAGGGGCAGTACATACATGTGTGTCCCTGTTTGGCGCATGCCTGCGTTTAAGGGACAGAAGTCAACATCAGGTATCTTCCTCAATCACACTCCACCTTATTTTGTGAGGCAAGATTTCTCTTTAGACCTGAAGCTCATCAATCTGGCTAGGCACGGCAGCCACTGAGCTCCATGGAACCGCCACCACTACCATCCCTCAGCTACCAGGAACTATAGGTACACTCTGCTACACCTGCTTTTACATGGGTGCTGTGCTCTAAAGTCAGGTCCTCATGATCATGTGCCAGGCACTTAACCAACAGAACCACCCCCTAGCTCAAATTTGGAGACTGAAAACAAGTTTCACAGAAACTTTTTTAGACCCCATATGGTAAAATAAACTCCCTGTAATGTATTAAGAATAAGAGCTTCAACCCAATTGAGAGCTGGCAATTCAGTTTGGAATCTATGACAATATTATGATTTGCATCATAGAAAATGGCTTAGTGTCTACTGAATAGGTGATAGTCCTACCATTCTCAGCCATGACCATCAGTCGTGGCCATCTGCCATGAAAAGCACTCCCTGTGAACCCCCTCAGTCTTCTCCATAAAAGCTCTGTTAAGGGAAACTTTAAAAACAGATTCATGTGTGATATGCATGTGTGTGGATATTCATGTCGGTGAAAATTTGTGTGTACACGTGTGTATGCCCGTGTGTCTTTATGGGTATGCACAGGTGAAAATGTGTCTTAGGGTTTTAGGGCTGTGAACAGACACTATAACCAATGCAAGTCTTATAAGGACAACATTTAACTGGGGCTGGCTTACAGGTTCAAAGGTTCAGTCCATTATCATCAAGGTGGGAACGTGGCAGCATCCAGGCAGGCATGGCACAGGAGGAGCTGAGAGTTCCACATCTTCATCTGAAGGCTGCTAGCCGATACTGGCTTCCAGGCAGCTAAAGCAGGGTCTTAAAGCCCACACCCACAGTGACACACCTACTCCAACAGAGCCACACCTTCTAATAGTGCCACTCCCTGGGCCGAGCATATACAAACCATCACAGTATGTGTGTGTATGCGTTTATATGTGTATGTATATATGTGTATACAGGCATATATCTACATGTTGCCTTAATTTTTTTTTTTTTTTGTTCCTATGTTTTCCAAGAAGCAGGTGGAATGTGAACAGTCTGCATCTAATGTTTTTAAAGCTTCTGTATGTGTAACTTGGTGGCTCCTCAGAATGCGGGTGATTCACAAAGTAACACAGTGCTGCTGGCAAGACCCCTAAGGACATATATCCTTAAAGTCTGATCAAGCATTTTCAAATGTAAAGTCTGCTTTCCTCTTGCCTACAGACAAAAGCATTGAAAGGTCCCCTCTTCACAAGTAGAGCCAAGCTACTTTGCCCAGTGGGAAGTCCTGAGAACCCTCCCCACCAAGAGCAGCCACTTCCCCCTTAGAGGCCACCACCCATGAGGCAGGGGCCAGCCAGAGTTGGCCAGCATCAGCCAGGACCTGCTTTCTTACCACTTCAGGCTCGAAGTCCTACTCCAGCCGCCCCGGGATCTATTTCTTATCTACTTCTTCCCAGTTCCGACACTGTCTTATCAAACTTTCCAAAGTGAGGACCCAGCCCATCACTTACAAAGATTCTCTTTTGAGATTGGAAAAGAAATATGCGAGTTAAGAAAAAACAGATGTGGAGGCTGGAGAGAAGGCTCAGCAGGCAAGATGCAGTGCTCTTCCAGAGGTTTGGCTCCCGGTACCCACAACAGGCAGCTCACAACTGCCCGGATGGGAGTCCAGATCAAAGGGAGCCAGACACCCTCTGCCAGCCTCTGTGTGCCCCTGGAGTATATGTGGTGCACATAAACTCATACATCACATACAGATATATGACAGAATGATACTAGATAGATAGATAGATAGATAGATAGATAGATAGATAGATAGATAGATAGACAGAAAGATAATAGATAGATAGATAGATAGATAGATAGATAGATAGATAGATAGATAGACAGATAGATAGATAGTAGATAAATAGATAATAAATATAGATGGTAGATAGATAGATGCTATTTTTTTAAAAACTGATGTGATATAACCTGCCTATGTAAGCAGTGTAGGAAATTGGCTTTCCCTCTTTGATGGAGATAAACAATGGGGCAAGACTACAAGTGGATACTTTGTTTTAACTGTAGTGTGCTCAGGTTGGAAACTGGTGCCTCAGGCATGGCCCAGTGGCCACAGAGGGGACACATGTATGGTCTGGAGGTTACTGGAGATTTTCAAAATGAGGACACCATCACGGGAAATATCTGTATGACGTTTTCTTTAAAAGCAAGGCAACCGTTGAAGAGGCTGGGCCTCCAGCCTGTCTCCTCTCTCCATCCAATTAAGACATTATTCAAGTAGCATTTCACCTGTGTCATCTTTATATTTAGAGTTTATCTTTCAAAAAGCTCTGTTGTTTGTGGTGATAGCCAGGACTTGTTCTACTTTTCATTTTCATCTCACGCAATTAAAATTCCCAGTTCCTGGGGGGGGAGGGCTCTGAATTAATGGCATTCACAGAGTTAGTGTCGGTGCACAGCCTGAAGCCAGCTCTGCATGACCCATCACTGTCAAAGTCCTTTCCAAAGATTGAGAGCTTAAAAGAAACTGCTTAGACGGGCAGTGAAGAGTTCGGCCGTTAGCATCTTATAACCTATACAACAAGCTCCACACGGCAGCAACAACAACAAATCAATTTCAGAAACATTTTCTCTGGAATTTTAACCTAAAATTCATTTTTGATTGTCTGGGAAAAATAATAAATCGAGAACCCGGGAGGGGAGCTGTGTGCGTGCCTGTATGTGCATGAGTATTCCCATTTGTGCACACGTGTGCAGGTGCGCTTTCCTTGGTGTGCACATTTGGAGACCAGAAGTCAATGCCAGGTGCCTTCCGCTATCCAGCATTCTCCACTTTGTGTTTTGAGGCAGAGTCTGTCACCGAGCCTGGAGCTCAGCTAGACTGGGTGGCTAGCAAGACCCGGGACCCTCCTGTCTCTGCCTCCCTGGCGCTGGAGTTACAGACACATCCACCATACCTGTCTTTTACATGGATGTGGAGTCTCCAGAACTAAGGCCTAATACCTCCTCAGCCAGCATTTGCCCATCTCCCCAGCCCTAGACCACCGGAAACCCTTGAGAAACATTGTTATTACAAAGCTATGAAGGAGTGTTTCCCAGTTACCACTCAAGAGTATATATAGCAGGAGCAACAATCTGTCAGATGTGATTGCTAAAATGACTTGAATTTGGTGGATATGGATTTGGACAGTCATCCTTAGGGAGAACAGAAGAGGGCTGTCCGACTTACTCAAGAAAAGCCATGAGTACTGAGTCACGGTTAGAAGCCACTGGAGAGGGTGGGATCAAGGTCAGCCACTCCCACCCCTCCATTGGAGAGGGTCGGAGCGAGGTCAGCAACTTCCAGCCAGAATGCTAGAGTAGTAGGGGAGGCCGGAGATGCAGGGGAAATGTCCTGAGTGAGCAGAAACAGAGGTCTTCCTTGGGCTCACTGACCACCACTTCCTCTGTGTCAGTGACCGCCACTTCCTGTGTGGGCATGGGGAGGGGAGCTGCTATTGTCCCAAACTTTCACTATTAATTTGATTTACTGCTTTAATTTACTGTCTTGGGTGAACATTAGAAGATACATTAGAACCTAATCAGCTAAGAAGTATCATTTTTCCTATACTTTCTTTTCTTAAACTTGCTCCAAGCACTGTGCGTCCAGTTACCGGAGACTCGAACTGTGCTTATAGCCTTACATTAGTGGCACTTCTGTTTTCCCTTGTAAATAGTCTTTCACTTGCCTCCCTCTGTATTTTCTCTTCTGTATTATTAGTCTCTAAAGATTTACGATGACCTTTGAAATCGAGTTAGGTGGACATTATGTTTGCCTTGTAATTAATTCAACCCTGCTGTATCATTATACGAAATAACCCCAACATGGTGCCAGTATAAACAGCAGCTAGAGTGGTGATAGTGTGTCCACTGGGAACCCCTTCACTCCGGGCCCTGCATGGCGTTAGTTGTTCCAGCTAACCCTACACTAGTCCCTGGAGGGCGTTGTTATGAGCCCATATCCTCTATGAGGAAGTGAAGGCCGCTAGGGTTGGGAAGGTGGTGGCCACCATGGTCAACTTGTGCTCCCAACGTTGACAATACCCAGTCATGACTAACCCTCACCCTGCTCTCTCTCTCTCTCTCTCTCTCTCTCTCTCTCTCTCTCTCTCTCTCTCTCTCTCACACACACACACACACACACACACACACACACACACACACTTTTTTTGGCTATTGCCTATAAGTCATCAGTATTTTAAAAAGCAAGGCCACCTTAAAAAGAGACTCTGATCTCATGTTCTTACAGGGTTTTTTCCCCCAATCAATTTATCCCAATATAAAAATGAAGCACAATGCTAATATTTAGCTCTTCCCAGTGTATCTAGGGACTGCTTAAGTGATTTAGGAGAAAATCTTCTGTTTTTCTTCTAACATGAACGGCTTGCTGGCAAGAAGTTCCTAGGGGACCTTGTGACCATCTTGTTCTTTGGAGACTTTAATGACATAGAGGTTGTGAACCATTGACTTCAGGCTGACTGGAAGTGCCTTGGGCCTTCCTGCCATGCCCTGTGGTAGTCTACACAGACACCGGAGCCATGTGTGCACACGTGCAAGCAAGCAGGAGGCAAGTGAACATGTGGGGGGCGGGAGTCAATGCTGCTTCGGTGATTTGCAGCATCCAGAGGCCCAAAGCCAGTCCTTGTCTTCATATTCGTTCTAATAATAAACAGACAAACAATTAGCTTTTCAGAGCCCAGAAGGCAGCCATCAACACAGCAGTATCATTCAGCCTGCCACACCTGCTTCTGATGCAATGGCTACCAGCCACAGTGGCTCCGTCTCCCAACACAGATCCCGTGCTATTAGCAGTTACACCATGATTCACGGAGATGTGACTTGGTAATCTGGCAGTCCAGTCCCCTAAGCCCGGGCCCATGAGACGATCAGGATTTTCAACTAAAAAGTTGTAACTTTCACATAAAGAATTAAAAGTCAAGAAGACCTGATTTCCACAAGATAAACACCCAGGTCCCATCACCATGAGACCTTGAATATTCAACATCACTCACTGGAATAGGAGGTCTTTAACGGACATAAGGTTGTAGAGCTTACAAGATTTTAGTCTAGAGAAAAATACATTGTTAACATAAATGTAAACGACGCGTAAGTGAAAAACATGACGAACAACATTTCAGGCTCAGTCCGGATCCACATCACCAGCTCTCTCCGGCCTCGAGCTCAACCCTAGCTTTTGGTTTTGCTGAGACTCTGTCTAGTCCGAGACCTCCAACAGCCCTTACAGAAAATGACCCAATTATTTCTTTAAGGGAAAAACACCGGGGTTAGGAAACCAAACGCATCTTAATGAAAATCATCTAAAAGAAAAAGTGCAATTGGGGGGAAACAGATGAAGAAATTGTACTTCCTTGTATTAAAATATTTTCATAAAACATTAAAAATATATTAATGGGAATTTAATCTCATATAAGAAAGTTAATCTGCTATAATATTGCTTTATATATGTTTATATGAAATTGCACACAGTAAAACAAATTATGTCACCATAACATTATCCTGTATCCCCTACGGAAATGTTTTTATAAAACCATTAAAAAGCATATTATGGTTGGGTGGGGGAATATGTAAACTTAGCCTTGATGGTACCTAGAAACAAATAATTTTTGTGTGAAAGCAAAGAATATTACAAACCCCCACAAAATTTATATTTGAATCAGTCAATGAAACTGGAGCTGTCATGTCAGCCTTGGCTTTATCCAACTGTAAAATGGTAATGCAAGCAAAAGAAAAACACTGGGAAAAACTAGAAAATAAAGAAATCTCCTTAAGGAGCAGGGGTAATTTCTTTTTTTTTTTTTTTACTTTCTTTTGAAATAAATTTTGTGATAGTCATTCCTATTATGATATTTAAATTAACAGTGACTCTGGGATACAACAATAGTTACTAATTGGTAATTAATTTCATAGATAATTCAGAAGCCAAATGTGATTGATAGGGTGAAGATTAGGACTCAGATTATCATTTAGTTGAATAAGATGTCTATTCTAAAGGAAAACATTTATTAAATTATAATTTTTAGATTAGTTTTTAATTTTATCGTGTATGTGTGTGCATGGACGTCTGGGGCAGGGGGCGGCAAGTGTCCATTTCTCTCCGTCCACCACTGGGTCACAGGGATCAATACCAGGTCATCAGACTTAGCAGCAAGTGCCTCTTACCCTCTCAACCATCTTGCTGACCCTAAAGTGATATCCCTATCATCATATAATTTATTTTATCATCATATATCATCATACATATACATGAGAACCAGATGGGTAAAAACACCCATAGATAATTAGTCGTTTTGCATATGGCAGTTCACATTTTGTACTCGACTGTGAGACTCGCAGTTCCCTTCTGGACGCTCCTCATCTGCAAGACAGGAGACGTAGCTTATGCCCCCAGGGAGCCTGGAGAGATGGCTCTGCCACTGAGAGTACACATTTGGTTGCCAGCACCCACGTGAGGCAGCTCACACCTGCCTGTAACTCCAGCTCGAGGGGAGCCCACAGCTGTGCACCCCCCACAGGCGCCTATATCACATGTGTACACAAGAGCACAGACAGACACACACATATACACAACTTAAAAATAGATAAAAGATAACCCTTTGAAAAGGGTTAGGAACTCATGTCCATGCTTGGATATGTCTCTTTTAAGAGAGAGAGAGAGAGAGAGAGAGAGAGAGAGACTAAATAGGAAAATGCACTTAGATGCTTAGTGCAGTGCCCGACACATAGTAAGAATTAAAGTTTAGGTCGGGTTTATAAGCCAAAAAATGATTGAGTATAGGCAGGACCATTCCATTCAATACAAAGCAATATGAGCTTCTGTAATTAGTATAGGGTATATGCATATTTTTACAGCAAACAAAAAAGCTACCATCATTCCACTTTCAATGGTTTTGTTTTTAGTTTGGTTTTGTTTTCTCTCCGTTTCACTCCTTCTGGGGCACAGGAGGAAGAAGGCCGTGGAGCCAGATATATGCAGCGGCCAGTAGTGCCCAGTGATGTAGTGCCCATGGAAAGACCTGCCACACTAACCTTGGGCTCCCTGGGCGTGAAGGCAAGAGAGATGGGAACCTCAAAGCTGTTGGTTCAGCCCCATCTCTGACACTTGCCCATCTGCAGAGTGGGTATGCTTGGAATAATAGTAAGTGCAAGCTTCTTCCATCAGCCTTATTAGGGTGCAGAAGGGAGGAGCTCCCCAGTGTTAGCCACGTGTGAGGACCCCAGTGCTGACTTGTAATAACCCTCTGCAGTAAATGGCAGCCAGCTCCAGTTATGTACTCAGTCACACTTCCTGCCCACAGTCAGCACTCTAACATAGGTTCCTTCGAGAGAGACCATTGCTGGTGTCTTCGCCATCACGGTCTTCACTGCCAGCCCCACAGACATAATGAAGCCTCTAAGACTCATGCCTGATACCTTCTCTCACCAGAGGGTCAGTTCAGGCCCACAAGACATACATGCCTGTAACTGTGTGTCCTGAACTGTCTGCCAAGCATAACAGGCCGCTCAACAAAGCCCAGCAGAGTGTTTTCTTCTCTCTCCTCCTCTCTGTCTCTCTGCCTGTCTCTGTCTCCACAGTCTCCCTCTCTCTCTCTCTCTCTCCCTCCACCCCCTCTCTCATATGAGCAGAACGCTGACCCTCAGTGCTTTAGTCTCCACCTTCCACACAGCCTGTAGCCCTCCACCAAACAGCAGCGGTGAGTGCTCTGGAACCTTCCAACCATTACCCACTGAGACAGGAAGATCCCTGTAGAATCCTCTTCAGGTGGTACTCCACCTCCACCCTGCAGGACACGCAGGTGCCACAGTCTAACGTGCCATGGAGCTTCTAATTCTTCATCTTATAGCTGTCAGGTTCTTTAAAAGAACAATGAAACTGATTTAAAAGTGAGCCGATTGAGCTCTCTCTAGCTGAAAACAATTGTAAGAAGGCTTAGAGGTACTTAAGGGTTTGAGTGGTTTTATTCCCCATCGGCTTTGTGTGGAGCTGGTTTGAGGCCCCCATTCTGTGGTCCGCTGAAGGATGAACGGAGGGTTGCTTGACAGGCTCAGTTATAGGGTAATGGCTGGGTCAGGTGGTAGTACACGCAGCCTGCAGGTGTACTTCCTCCCACTTTATTGTACCATGATCTCTCAAATAGGCTAGTAATTAGACCTGCCAGCAGGAGCGTGTTTCACACGGATCTGTAAATGGCCTGCTTTATCTCAGTTTATCACCCATTTGCTAACAGGTTCCAACAGCATAAAAGAAAATCAAGATAATGAAAGGAGATGATTCTGAACTAAAGATGGCCTGCACTGAATGACTGCTCCATCCAAATAATTACGTTCACCTTGGTTCATTGATGGCCCTATCAGTTATTGATCTGACTTTGATTCTGATCTCCCTGCATCAATCAGAAATTCTGAATGCCTTTGTAACTTATTTTGAACTTTTAAATCTACTCTCCACGTGTCTCCCTGCTCCAAAGCCTTGCTTCATACACTAACAAATACGTTCCCTCCCCTGTTAGCACTAAGGTTGTGGGCACATTCATTGCCGGAGCTCCAAACAAATCATTGTACAGCCAGCTGTGCCTATGGATGCTTTAAAAGGACATCAGCTGAAGCCGGTTGCCACCAGAGGTCACGCTAAGGCTAAGGTCGTCGGCATGGATTTATGTGGAGGCTTGTGTTACAGCTGTCTGCACTATCCCTTGCCAGAAGATAGATAGCAGACTTTAGTCTCCCCCAGCTACGGGTCAGCCTCAACTCTGACCCCATCTTCCAACATCTACGCTGCTGTCTCTTCTCTCTGACTCCTTGCCTTCAGCTATTGCCTCCCCTAGGTCAGGGGAGCTAGCCCTAAAGTCTCTGAATGCACCTACGTATTACAGAGCATTCACATGCCAACACAGGCTGCATCAACTTTAGTTCCAGGATTATATATGTTTTGCAAGTTAACACTTTCCACGTCAGTCAGAGTAACAATGGTGTTTATGCATCCATAGGCAATGCAGTTGAAAGATACCCACAAAGTCTTTAGTGAAGACAGTGCATGTCACAAGGTAGGCCCAGAAGGTAGACATTATGGACAGGCACACTTCCCAGCCTCTGGGGTAACAGCAGATCTACCACCTACTTTTTCTCCTTGTAACACTAGGCTGGCCATGTGGCTGCTGTACTTGCTAGCCTGCCACTGTCGTGCAAACTTTCTTATGGTAGACTGTCTAGATTTCCAAGACCCTACCTCTGGCACTCACTGGCACTCACTGGCACTAGCTCTCTGAGCTGGGGGTGTAAATGCAAACAAGTGGTCCAGACCTAAGAAGCCATAGCCCTATATCAAGCCCTTGAGTTAGAAGTAAATCTCAGGCACAGGTGTGTAAGAACAGGGTTCCTAGCTGGGCGGTGGTGGTGCACGCCTTTAATCCCAGCACTCGGGAGGCAGAGGCAGGTGGATTTCTGAGTTCTGAGTTCGAGGCCAGCCTGGTCTACAGAGTGAGTTCCAGGACAGCCAGGGCTATGCAGAGAAACCCTGTCTCGAAAAAAACAAAACAAAACAAAAAGAACAGGGTTCCTCAGTGAAGAATGTTCCTAAGGCTGGGATTGAGCTCAGGTACAGGCCATGGACAGTTGAACAACAGTAGATCCCTGTTGAGAGACTCTGGGAAAGGGCCAAGAAGTCTGATGAGCCTCGTCCAGGTCTCCACATACATCCTGATGGGGGTCGTAATTGTCCTGTTCTGACTTGACGGGTCATGAGACATAATAACTGTCCAACTACTGTGCTCATCTGCCAGGACGTCAGTCCAGTATCCTCATAGCCATTGCTCTGCAAGTGAATCTAGGCATGGAGGAAGAGTTCATTCGGACTCCCAGGTCAAAGTAAGGATCTCTATACTGGCAGAGATCTTAACAGTGCTATATGAAGTGGATTGTATCTTCTCAGGTCCCAGAGATGGGACAGAGATTCAGGCTCATAGCCTTCCCACCTGGACATCCTTCCCTCTTGTTGTCCACATCAGGCAACATCCCTCTCCCCCAACCCATCTCATTGTCTTATATAAAATTAGACTTACGGTATGAATATTAACTACCACTTAGCTATCTCTCCTCAAAACAATAAAAAGGGGAATTGTCTTGCAAGCATTAAGCCCCACAAGATAATATCCGAATAGCTTGAGGCCCCCCACATCATGATCATGACAAAACAAAGCCCCACTTTTTCCTATTGATTTGCTAGGACTGCAACTCTCACAGTGAGGCAGCAATAGAGAGAGTAACAATAGCAAAAGTGTAGTCCTGAGATTCGAAAAGTCAAGGGTCCACGGTGGCACAAGACAGAACCATCGACCTTCCTCTAGCCAATCCTGCCACAGGTGGGAAAACAAGAACACTCACTTAGACACCAGGACTGTTGTGGGTCTGGAGGAGGAGGGTGAAATTAGAGAGTGTATGCTTAAGCTAGAAACTGTTGACACGTGAAGTCCTACTGCCAGGGACCGTAGCTACCTGGGCTGCAGACAACTGCAGCTTAGTGACAGTGCAGCCCATAGGTAATCATACATGTCCAAGGCCAAACTGAGCCCACTCATCATGACCCAGGGATCCCATCGCCATGTTTTTACATCACTGCAGCCCTTCGAAGTTATGCAATGAGCTTTTATTATCAAACTCTTTGGAAAAATGTAGACTACACGGTGCTCACTGGGGTCTCTCCCTGCCTATCTAAGAGGAGGGTTACATAATCTGCCATAATGTAGGAGTCCTGTATGTGCAGTTATAATGACCAACATGTTTCAGTGGGTTTTATAGCACTAAAGACACACGTGCAGACTCTTGTCTATCAGTGCCTCTGACCTTTGGGTATGGTATCAAGGCTGTTTCTGTCAGAGCAAATTGGTAGCAGGACATGCAGGGTGAACAGCAAGTCTTCCTGCATCCTCTTGACCCTCCCTCATCCCATCGTCTGGTTTCCATGCTGTCTTTGTCCCTACTCCTCTGGACAGAGTCCTGATTCAGAAAAAAAGCAACAGGGTATGCTAAACTCAAGAACTTTAGGAGATAAAAATGTAACTCGGGCAAACAAACATTCTTTATTCAAAACTCTCCAGCGTCAGCATGTTCCACTTATCAGCGCTTCCAACAAGCTCTGGCATCCATTCTTGCGCAAATCCAATTTTTCCGTGGCAAATTAAACGGTCACATATTAATTTTCCTCTGCAGTCTCTCTCTCTCTCTCTTTCTCTCTCTCTCTCTTTCTCTCTCTCTCTCTCTCTCCCTCCCTCCCTCCCTCTCTCTCTCTCTGTATGTGGGTGTGTGCACGTGCATGTACGTGTGTGTGTGTGTGTGTGTGTGTGTGTGTCCTCAAAAAGTTTTGATTGGACTCTGCAGAGCTCTGGATACTTGTGAGCCTGTTGCTATGCAAGCCCCAGGCTTCTGCCCTGAGACACTTAGTGAATGTCCCCTGCCACATTTAACTCACCAGTGTAGAAGCTGATATATGTTTATCACCAGAGCTTTGAAAGATAGTTCAAGGTTATTTCTAACTGAAGCACTTAGGAACAGCTAGAGGGTGTTAGCTCTGTCCCCGCTTCCGGTACTTAGCTCAGTTTAGCACAGTAGATTGCTTCGATTTGTTCATTAAATATATAATTTTTGCATTAATTGAGCTCATTTGATGAGAAATATTCCCACTCTATAAAATTTCTGGCTAATGGCTTGGAAATCTATTCAAATTCCGTACTCATAAATTCACTTCAGAACTTTCAAAGAGTAGATCCTCAGGCAAGCTGAGATGCAGCCCACATACCCAGGCAAAGTCTAACCCATAGAAAAGCTGGGCTGCACAACATGGCTTCCTCACACCAGCACAGTCACGGAGTGCATCTATTTAATGTTTTAACGTAGAACAAATCATGCATCACAGCATTCAAGTCTTTAGCGCTGGGCTTTGTGCCCTGGAGGCAGCCTGTCACCTGGCAGATTATACCGGGTACAAGATCGCTTGGGAGCTGAGATCATTATGTAGATGAAAGGTTTTTCTACATTCATTTGTCTGTGTGTGCACATGTGGGTGCACACATGTGCACATATGCCTGGAAACCCAAGGACAACCACCCGGTTTCATTCCTAAGGTGCCCTCCACCTTTTATGCTTATTACTCTTTTAGGTACAGGGTCTCTCAGGGCCTGGGGCTCACAAAGCAGGCTCAGCTGGCTGACGAGCCTCAGGGATCCACCTATCTCTGTCTCCTCAATCCTGGACCTGCAAGAGCGAGACGCCACACCTGGCTCTTTCGCACAGGTTCTGGATGGGGCTGGTTGGGAGGATACTTTGGTTCTCATGCTTCCAAGGATATACTTTACCAACTAAGCTATCTGGCCAGCCCTAGGTGAAAGTTCTAAGAACCATAAGATGTGAAATCAAATTATGGAGAACTCAGACTACTAATGAATTTGAAGATAACATCTTTTAGAAAGCCTCAGTTACAGAAAAGAAAACAAAAACACGAGACTAAGAAGTGGTTGCCCTGTAGTGGTGGTGTGTAGAAACAGAAGGTGGTGCTAACCTCTGCCCTGCAGGCTCACCTACACAGTCCCCAGCATCAGTCCACAAGCCGCTAAAACTATCCCAGCAACTTTACATCATTCCGGAGCAGCCTCCTGTAAGTTCTTCCAACAAAAACTCACTTGTTTTATCAAAGGTGACTAGAAATGACCAAGTATCTCTGAGAGAAATTTAATCAAGCAAAACTTAAGTGTTAATTACAAACTCCATGCAGATCTTATGTTTTCTGCTTTCTGGAGCAAAGGCTGCTGACAAAGTCACTGGGACAATCAACTTTTTCCCTTTGGAAAAGGAGAGATGGTTCAGGGGTCGTTCAGCATGTCCTTCCACCAGAGGGTTAGACAGAGTGTGGGGGTCCCGAAGAGCGTCTCACAGGAAGACCATAACCTCCCCAGCTTCAGGAAGACTGGAAACTCTGAATGTTATTCAGAAAGTTCTCCAACACCTGTGGCTTTCCTTTGGCCATCCGTGTTTGTTTTGAAAAGGCCAGTCAGCTCCTAAGAAGGTTCCTACTTCTCAGCTTCCCACCTGGACCCCTAGGCAAGCCTCTGCTCAGCAGCCATAATCTCTCCCATTTGCATCAAAAGCCCCAGATGTCCCTCATCTATAGGCCATAACTAAGACACATAAACCCTAATAAGTGCTCATAAGGATGAGAAGATTAAATATGGAACTAATGCTCAACTTCCCATGTGCTTCCCGTGGATCCACAACACAGAAATAAAAGTGTCCTTGAAACCCCTTATGTTGTCATCCTGCTCATGATGAAGTAACTCGAGCAAGACCACCCTTTTCACAGGCTTGAGGCCAAGATAGGCCAGTACCCACCATGGGAGATACTGTGGGCAATCCAGCTGCATCAAGTCCAGTACCTGCTGGCATGCCCTCACCTGGGACCTCCCTGGGGTCAAGGAGCCTACTCTATGGGGCCGACACCCTGCTGTACTTTGGAGGCACCTTTCCAGTCTCCTGTGGTGACAAGTGACACCCAGACCCTCTTGCAAACCCTCCTGTCTTCTTTCTCATGGGTAACAGGTTGCTGTCCAGTCCCTCCCTTTCAGTACCACACTGTTAGCTGTGGCTTATGGCTTCTGTCACTTTACTTGATCGTCTGACCTGCCCAGACATTGCTTCGCTTCTTCTTGGAGGGAACTGATAGTAGTATCCGGCTCACACAGCTCTTGTCCCCAAAGACTGAAGCTGCCTAAGAGACACTGTGCTCTTGCTGTTGTGACTCTGCCCTGAGACAGCAAGTGGGGAGCAGATGCAGAGACTGCCTGATGCTCTGCATCCTTCTTGATATATCTGCTCACTGCATCCTGTTGTCCAAATGGGAAAAGAGATCACCTCACCTCAAAAGCCTGCACTCTGCCCCTTTCACTGGCTATAGACTCTATTGGTATGTTTATTCCAGACAGGGATAAATTAGTAAATTCACCTATTTTTTTTCTCAATATAGCATCCAAATTAAAGCTGTCATTGATCAATGAAGATTCTATTTGCCTTTTTGGTTGTTGTTGTTGTCTTGACTAAATCATTTTCAACTGGACATGTAAAATAAGTTATGCTATACTAAGGACTAATAAGCCTTACAGACATTGAAATTGTAGACCCGGATAACATTTGGTGGTGTGTCAACAAATAATTTGAATGTCGACAGTGCTCTCTTGCCTGACTAGAATTAATTTTGTGAACATTTGTTCCCTTCAAGTTTTCTTAGAACTTGACTTAAACACGGAACTTGGTGTGGCTAGGATTTGTGAATTGCTTTGAAGAAACGTGTGCTGCCGTGATGGCGGGGCAGTCTGCTGGAAAACCGTCCTGACGCAGCACCTGGCCACAGCTGTACTGAAATAGTGTACAGAGGTGTAACGGTGAGAGGGCAAGGTTCATCCTTTCTTACACAGAGACCATGACTAAGGGCGAGGTAAACAGCTGCTAAATTGCAGAGAGTTTATTTCATTTTTAATTGAAAAAATTTTTTCATACGGTATACGTCGGTCATGCTTCCCCTCCCCCTGCTCCTCCAGGATTCTCCCTGCATCCCCAGTTACTGAGGAATTTTATCCTAGATTATGTTCCATGAGCCCAGTGCTTCCTCCCCTACTCCAGAACTTAGAGAAGTAAACTGCTGTTGAAAGATGGCAGTTGTTTACAAACATCCCTTGTCCAGGGGGTGGAGACTTGGGTATTACACTGGCTGTTGGCCAACACCCATAACATTTCAGTTCCATGAGTGATGTCCACCGGGGGCCTCTTGGAGCCCTCGGGGGCAAGGGCTCAGCAGCTTCCTGCTTTCATTCCCGGCGCCCATGTCAGGGAGAAGCAAAGAGTGGACCATCCAGCTTCAGTGTCACAGGAAAGGCGAAGAGTGGGACACCCAGCTGGGCACCCAGGGTTTGCTTCAAAGCTTCCTTCTTCAGAGGAAAGAGACCTTGTGAATTTCATTAATGTCAACAAGATCTGAGCAGCCTGAAGGATGTAAGCCCTTGGGCATCTCCACCATGCCAGCTGCTATGGTTATTAAAAGCTTGTGGTTGCAAAACTGTTGTGGCTTTAATTCACACACCCTGAACCAAGGCTTTGGAACTATCCACTGCAGAGTCATCCTTCAGGGTACAGTCTCCAACAGGACTTGGGGGCCATGGAAGAGACAGTGCCTGGGTGTGGCGTCTGGCACAGAAACACCAAGAATTCCCAATGGGATGACACATAAACATGATTAAGGGGGTAAAGAGTAGTTCCTTCAATGCTAAAAATAGTAATAATATTACAATAACAATACAATTTAAACAAAACAAAGTGAAAGGCAACACTTCTGGGAGTTTCTGAAAGCAGTTAACCTCAACCACTGCCCCAAAGCCAACTCCTCTTACTGTGGGAAAGTGAGTTCTGCCCCAGTTCCCTGGGCACTTCTCTGCCTTGCCACCCCTGACCTTCAGGTCTCATAGTCATTCCCCCCTCATTAGCCAACCTCCAGAGAAGGGAATCTCCTCACCCTAGAACAGATAAAGCTCTTCATATAAAGGGATCCACAATGACACCAAAGAAAGAGCCAAGTAGCAGTATGTGCCCACTGTGGTCCTGGCACTCAGGAGGCTGGTAGAAGAAGATCTCTAAGCCTTGGATTTGTCAGTGTGTGTGTGTGTGTGTGTGTGTGTGTGTGTGTGTGTGTGTGTGTGTGTGTGTATGTGTGTGTGTGCACGCGCGCACTCGTGCGCATACCTCTGTATCCTAGCCATTCTCTGACTGGAATAAGATAAAATCTCAAATTAGTTTTTATTGACATTCCCCTGATAACAAAGATACATTTTTAAGAATACCTCTCAGCCATTTGTACTTCATCCTTTGAGAACTCTGTTTGGTTCCATGTCCTATCTTTTAATTGAGTTGTTTGTTTTCTTGAGGTTTACTTTGCTCAGTTCTTTTAATATTCTAAACACTATTCACATATAGATGTATAGCCGGGAAAGATTTTTTTCCCCATTCTGTAGGCTGCCTCTTTGCTCAAGTAATGGTGTCCTTTACCCTACGGAAAACTTCTACTCTTGTGAGATCCCACCTATCCGTTGTTGCTCTTAACGCCTAAGCTTCCAGGGTTCTGACCGGAAAGTCCTTCCCTGTGCCTGTAAGTTGAAGCACACTCCCTGTGTTCTCCTCTGTTAGGTTCTGGGTATCTGGTCTTAGCCTGGGATCCCTCATCCATTTGGAGTTGACTTCTATGCAGGGTGAGAGATAAGATTCTAGTTTCCTTCCTCTACACACAGCCATCCAGTGTGACCAGTACCACTTTTTGAAAGATGCTCTCTTTACTGTATTGATGGCTTCTTTATCAAAGGTCAGGTGGTTGTAGGTGCGTGGACTTACGTGTGGGTCCTCAATTCTGTTCCCTCGGTCATCTGTCCGTTTTTACGCCAGTGCCATGCTTTTATTACTTCATAGCTTTATTACTATAGCCCTATAGTAACTTGAAATCTGGGACACAATAGCTCTAGCACTGTTTTTATTGTTCAGGATTATTTAGGTTATCCTGGGTCTTTTGTGTTAGCATATGAAATCTAAGATTATTCTTCAATTTCTGTGAAAAAAAGCCTGTGTTGCATTTTGACAGAGATTGAGTTGAATCTGTGGATTGCTCTTGGTAGAATAATCATTTTCACTATAGAAATCCTACCAATGCACGGACATGGGAGATTATTACATCTTTGCAACTTTGTTTTTAGCATCTTAAAGTTTTCATTGTACTTCCTTGTTGATGTTTGTTTGTTTTGTTGTTGTTGTTTGTTTGTTTTTTGTTGCTATGTTTTTACTAGTGAGAATGACATTATTTTCCCAACTACAGATGCTGGCAAGAGTGTGGGGAAAGGGAAAACACAGTCCCTGCTGGTAGGAATCCAAGCTGTATATCAGAATGGAAGCTCCTCAAAAAGTAGATCTTCCCCATGATCCAGCTGAACCCAGGGTATCCCAAAAGTTCTCTAAATTCTATTAGAGCAACACTTGCTTATGCATTCCCGTGAGAATGGAAACAGCTTAGATATCTAGCAACCGTTAAATGGGTAATGAAAATATAGTACACGAACACAACAGAATACTATTCAGATATTAAGAAAAGTGTGTGAGGTAACCCAGACTCAGAAAGACAAATGTCACTTGTTTTCTCCCATCTGTGGGTGTTAGCTTGAATCTTTAGATATGCGTGCTTCGTATCTAATACATAATCCGCCTCCATGTGGAATACCCACAGAGGTCAGGAGATTAGTAAGAGGACATGGGGAGGGGATTCAAGGGAAGGGTGGTAGATTGTACAAGTATAGATGGGGGGAAGGAATAATTGGACAGGGAGGGTTAAGTGAGGTGGGAATGAGGAGGGCAGTGGAGAGAATACAGGAGCAACAAATAATACCAAAGACCTTTTTAAAAAAGGTGGGCCAGTGTGGAGGCTCCTTAAAATACATACGCATGTAAATAGGAAAGAGTTTAAATAGACTTGCCAAACAACGGGGTGGGACTTCTCCTATTACACAACACTGGGTAACAGGTAAGAAAGCCCAGTGCCAGAAAGGGTTAGTGCTTCTGGAGTTATCACTCTGTGAGGCCCCACAGCCTCCCAGACATTACAGGCTATCGCTCCTTGGCAGTAAGACTCTATTGCTGGGGACACCACACAGGTCAGTCAACATGGAGAAATCAAGCTGAAAGTCTCAGGGTGCTCATCTCGGGGCCCTGTTTTTCACACTGCCAAAGGCGTGGTGCGTGCTTCTGGAAGAGACCAACAGTGTCAATCTCACGAAGCTGTGAGTCCTACAAGCTGCAATAACAACTGGTGCGAAAGGAGACTCCCACTGCTGCTATTGTGGCACAAATGTCATGGGGCTAGCCAACCATTCCTGACCAGATTTAAGGTCCACTTCATATGACAAACACAGACAAACTCCCATGAAGAGCTGAGCTAGGAGGTAGACGCGGGGCCCCATTCCTAAGTCTCTGTGTGTGTGTGTGTGTGTGTGTGTGTGTGTGTGTATGTGTGTGTGTATGTGTGTATGTGTGTGTGTGTGTGTGTGTGTGTGTGTGTGTGAGAGAGAGAGAGAGAGAGAGAGAGAGAGAGAGAGAGAGACAGCTTTCTTTAAGTATTTAAGGGATAGTCCCTGGTAGATGGATCCATATGCAGGAATATATATATATATATGTGTGTGTGTGTGTGTGTGTGTGTATTATTCTTTATATATATAATATATATATGAAACTATTTATATATTATTTGTATATAATATATATTTGTACATTTTATATATAATATATATACAATTTAGATAATATATATGCAAAGTAGGGAAGGCAGGTGAGGAGGCAGACCTGGGAGGGGCTGGAGGAGGATTGAATATGATCAAAATTTATTGTGTGAAATTTTCAAAAAATTCATAAAATATTTTTAAAAATAATAGCTTAGGCAACATAATGAGATTTTTATCTCAAAATAAAAGTAAAAATTACTCAAAATCTACATTTCCTAAACTCATAAACATTACATTATCTCAGTGACATTTTTTAATATTGGGAGTTATCATTTAAATAAATTTCCTTTTTAAAATGTGAGTTTTAGTTCACTAAACCTGATACCTGCTTAAGCAACAGGTATCACAAACAGGAAATTGCCATTCTGACTTTCTCATTCTTCTGACTGCTAAATCCAAGCAAGCCTGGAGCAAAGTATCACTCAGAAAACCTACGGTTGTTCCCTGTCCAAAAGAAATGTATCCAATGGTGACATTTGCAATAAGGCCAGCACCTGGGCCCTGGGCTCACTTTATCTCCTAGTGATATCACCACAAGCCAACGCAGCTTTAGCTGTAACTGGTGCCGTGAGAAATAAAAATGTAAATAATAGGTAGGTAGATAGGTAGATAGGTAGATAGGTAGGTAGGTAGATAGATAGATAGAAAGATAGAAAGATAGAGAGATAAATAGTGAAATCACAAGTTAGAGAGAGAGAGAGAGAGAGAGAGAGAGAGAGAGAGAGAGAGAGAGAGAGAAATCACAAGTCTTCTCCTTTGCTTTTATTTCATTGGATTTCACTATACCTAGCCTGGCCTTGAACTCAGTATCCTGCTGCCTCTACGTCTAAGTCTAGAGTGGAATTGCAGGTATATGCCACCACATCCTGAGAGGTCACAGGGACTTTTGATTTCATTGAGAACCAGGCACATGCCTTTTCTGATCCAGAAACAATTGCATTTTTTTCTATTGATGTATTTTCAATTCCACTTCATGTTACTTGAGCAAGCTCACCCCGCCACAACGAACAAGAGTCCTGGCCGCCCCCGGGACCAGCACCCATGGCCTTGCCCCCCGAGATCAGCACCCATGGCCTTGGTGTCTAAAGGCACTTTGGCCCTTTGTTCCATATTGAACTTTCCCTCCCCAGGGAAAGCTTCCATTTGGTTTTGGCCTTGGGCCACATTCAAGTACTCTGTGTGCAAAACAGCTAATTGTGACAGCAAGACAGAGGGGACATGGAGGGTGTCACCAAACCATGATTTTCAGCAGTGCTCTGTTTCAAAGCCTGCTTTCCAGCTGTCATTCAGCCCCTGGTGTGAGAGCCAGTTTCTCTCAGTAACTGACACTGCTCAGGGCAAAGGCCAGCTCGGCTCTGCCTGCTCACTCCTCTCTTATCCCTGGCATACTTCCTGGTTTCTTCAGTTATTTCAAGGCCTATCAGGTCCTTGGAAGGCAACCCCAGTCTCTCTTCTTATTAAGCTCCATGAGTACAGAAAGCCAGAACTTCTAGAAATTAGCAAAATGGGCAAGGAGAGACTGGGATCATCAGAGTCCCACCTCAGCCGGAGTTCTGTTCTTGTTTTCTTTTGGCATTTTTATTACATCTGGTTTTTTGTTTGTTTGTTTTTTGTTTTTTTAACTTGGTATGTGCTTAGGTCATAAAATTCTTTTTTTTTTTTTTTCTTTTGTAACTGTCAGTTTTAGTTTTTGGATGTGTAGAGGTAAGGGTAAGCCACGGTACATGTGGAGGTCAGAGGATAAATTGTGGAATTCAGGTCTCGATTTTCTTCCTGCAGATCTCATGTTGTCGGGATTGGCAGCAAGTGTCTTGACCAAGTGAGGCTTCTCACCGTCCCTCACCCCTCATCTCTCCTGGCCCTCACAGAACCATTTGGCCATTGTAGGCCCCCGGGGGTGGAGGTGGGACCGGCACCTATTTGTCATCCTCACCTGTGACATTGCCCCCAGCTGTGTGGTCCTGTCCTGCTAGGTCCTGAGGGCCAGGCTGCTGCAGCCTGGGGCCATGATGTGTCACAGTTAACAAAGATACTTCTTTCTTAAAATGGGCCTTTTTATTAGTCCATGTCAGAAAGAGCCAACAGAGTTCATCCTTTGCTGTGTCAGCGAAGGCCCTGAAGCCAGCATTTATTTGTTTTCTGTACATTTCTCCTGATTTAAATAAGGCTTTTATTTCCAAGTAACAGTGGCTGTGGCTGTTCCCGGGACTCTTTTCATTTACCATTAAAGAGTATTACCAAAACCAGCATTCAAAACAGAAAAAAAAAGAAAAGAAAAAACAAAAAACAAAACAAAACAAAACAAAAAAAAAAAAAACCCAAATCTGAATGGAATGTTCTCTGAGCCAGGTGACCATCCACCTATTCTTGATTTGCTTTTCCTGTCTCTCACCTAAAATTCCCTTGGGCACCTAGCTAAAAGAAGTGGGCCAGAGTTCTCTCAGGGCCCAGGCCCAGTGGGCAGCAAAAGAGAGACTGTAAGGCTTGGCTTCAAGAGCAACGTGTGCTCGCATGGGTGCTGGTGATCATTTGCTCTGTATAAAGGGTAGCCTGTGAGCGTTCCTTCCCCAGCTGGTGAGCTCCCCCAGAGGCAAGGGCCTGATGCATTCACTCGTCCTTCATCCTGCAGGGCCCAGCAGAGCTTCCCTGTGCACAAAGTACACCCTATAACATCAGCTGCAGATCCCACCAAGGCCAAGGGTGGGCTCAGCCCCAAGGAGCAAGGCTTCAGAGCCAATCCCAAACCTGGTTTAAGAAAAGCGTGTGTGCCTGCTCCAGCTAAACTGGCCTGCCCTTCTGCTTTGAATCGCTCACCTCTGATTGTGACCCTTCCTTTTTGTAACAGTAGTAACTAAATAAAGGAGAAGAATGGGCTTCCACAGTCTAGAAGTTGAAACCACAGTGGGGATGTTTTATCAATTTCTACATGATCTCTGTGTGCTATTGGCCAGCGTCCATGGAGTAGCAGATATCTGTGTGAAACGTAAATGTGTCTTACATAACTGCCCTTTGCCATGGGCTCTAGTGACAGGCGTGAGCTGAGCCTCTGCACCGGAAGATGCCATCGGTGGGCAGACGGGAAGTTTACACATCTTGCCGTGACTTGGAAAAGGCCAAGAAGTAGCATACAGTTCGGAGTCATTTCAAAGGGATTAGACAAGAGAGGAGTTTGAATGTGTTTAATGCTGAAGCAGGTTCTCAGATAATCAGAGAAGATGCAACATCCCAAGTGCTAAACGGAGTTTAAATAACTGAGAACTGGGAACTGTCTCTGGGAGGCAGTTGCCTGCCTCTTGCATGCCAGCATCTCTGAGAGCAGCCCCTCTCCCTCGTTCAGCTGTTTGAATGTCCTTCTTATGGGACACAAATCTGCCTTGCACCCTCCCCATAAGCCCCACTTGCTTGGTTATACATAAAATATATTGCCAGGCAGTGGTGGCACACGCCTTTAATCCCAGCACTTGGGAGGCAGAGGCAGGCGGATTTCTGAGTTCGAGGCCAGCCTGGTCTACAGAGTGAGTTCCAGGACAGCCAGGGCTACACAGAGAAACCATGTCTCGAAAAACCAAAAACAACAACATATCTTTTCCATCATCAACGTCCCTTCCTAATCATCTGAACGTAAAGTAGGCGCCCCACTTCCTAACTAGTAATATCAGCTCCTAATCAGAGCTGGCCATTGCAAATAGCCACCTGGCTGATGTCGCTGTTGTTATTTTAAGGGTCCCGTTCTCACAAACACATTTCCCAGTGGCGTTGTCTGCATTTAAAGCAGGGAGCTCAAACGAGTCACCTGCCTCCACTCCTGCTTCCCAAGAACCAGAGAGAACAGCACAAGTTTCAAAATGGAGATCACACACACCCCCCACCCCCCACCTGCCTGTCAGCGTAGCTTGACATTAGCCTGGCCCGTGGT
Source organism: Uromys caudimaculatus (assembly GCA_028551405.1). Lineage (NCBI taxonomy): Eukaryota > Metazoa > Chordata > Mammalia > Rodentia > Muridae > Uromys > Uromys caudimaculatus. The sequence continues at coordinate 17,397,570 of CM052717.1, read as the reverse complement.
CATTACAGCATGCAAAACAAGGTGCGGGCTCTTGATTTTTGTTTAGCTTTTCTGTCTCTTTCTGCCCCCATGATACACACTCTGCAACCATAGAACATAGACTACAACTCCCTTCCGAACAAGCAGCTTCTATTCTGCTCTGTTCTTTTATCGTTGGGGTTGGTACAGTGAGAGACAAACAAAGCCACAGAGCCTACTCCCACAGCTAAATAGTTTTTAAAAAGTAAGAACACGGAATAAAGTGTTGCTTGTCACTGCTGTGCTCTGACTGGGAGTGAGGCCTTGGGTGGCGTTAAGGTCCCCATGGTGCACAGACTTCCCAAACCCCCTCAGCTACATTGGAAAAATGTGCCTGTCCTGTGACCCATTCAGTCTTTGACCTTTTGGGTACAACAAAAGGCGCTATTTACCAGTGATTAATACATGGATCTTTGTCTAAAAGGAGCTGTACCAAAGCTGTCACAGCCCGGCATCACCAATTTGATTTTCCAGGTGCCTGTGGAGCAGGGAGTACTGCAGGTTCAACTGTCCCAGGCAAACAGAGCCTGCCTATTTCTCCCTAACTGTGTGAAAGATCACAGGCCAGTACTTACAAGGAATGTCCTTTGGGAGAGGACACAGGATTAGCCCAAGACCTCCTGGGTCACTTTTCACTCCAGGTGGACTGCTGGGATATTGGCCTCATTCCTAAGGACGGCACTGAGCCATCAACCTTCGCTCACAGTGTCTGCTCTCCTGTAGCTTGCCCCGACTCTGTTGGTACCTGACTTCCTGGCCCCCTTCTTTGTTTCTAACCATTTTTTCCCTCACACTCCATCTCTGCCAAATCCAAGCATCTCACAATTTCAACTCCAGGACCCTCTCCTCTCTGCAGAGTCCTCGGAGAGCCCGGGTGTGGCCATCTTCTTAGGGTGCCCCATGCCAATCTTTAATGATGAAGATGATGGCAGTCTGTTTGCTTACACATGTATTTACCTGTGGTTTATTTTCTTATTGATATTTATGGGTTTTTTTTTTTTCAAAAATATGACAAGCATCTTTACTATGCTTCTCTCTTGGTGATAAATATTCTCTCCACACAATAAATATGGTCTTGAGCAATGTTCATGGATGGGTTCCATGCGTTTGACATTTTGAATAACCAGCCACTTGGCGAGTCAAGCTTTAAATGGACTGAAATCCATTACACAAGGTATCCACCATGGGCAGAAAAGTCCCATAATCACAGTTTTGCAAACCTTTGTAAGTTCACCTTATAGAATAAATTGATATGCGCCACGGTTGTTAAGACTCCACTTTGCAACTTTGCTGTATTCCTACCTGCCTTCGCTCCTACCAAAGTGGTCAGAATGACAGTTTGTTTTTTTCTGTATTATCTCAGACAGTCCTATTTCTCTAAGAAGTTTCTGGAAAAAACATCAGATGAAAGTAGTGCCTGCTTGTGCTGTGTGGAGTCCTAATTGTTATCTTTGCTCTGGTCTGAACCTGATCCTTTTGAAATGCCCCAAATAACTGAGGATAGGGAGTCTGAAACACCAGTTTGACCTCCACTGTTTTTACATCAAGCTGGGTAAACAGTCAAAGGCTCTACCTGAGGTATGCGTAAAGTAAACCATTCCTCTACAAGGTGGATGCTTCGAGATGCCCTGTGCTCCCTGGCCCGCACCCTCTGGCCCTCCATCACCTCTTCAGCCCTCTGTCTCCTAGAAGCCCAACTTGTCGGCCCCTCCAGGCACATGTGTCACCAGGCAATGTGAGCAACTTCTCTAAATGCAATAATGTCTCCCTTCTGGGGATTTCCCTCGGAAATCTGTGGATGCCGCAAAAAGTGTGTTAATGACTCTGTAAACAGAAACCATGATCACGCTGGAGTCTGGAGGGTGCACAGGGGCTGCACCTCTGTGAGATCCGGGCTTCCTCCAGACATCTCACAGTCTAGGTGCTGTCAGGGTCCTTTGGTCTGAGTAGCTGCAGCCTGGTTTTCGGAGGAGACCTGAAGGTTTATAAGGCCTGCCAAGGTCACCTAGGACTCAAGTCTTTCATGGCAAAGCAGGCACTGTGGTCAAATGCAGGCTGCAGGAGGATGGGCTGCAATGGAGCCTACCTGAGCTTGCAAGCTCCAGAACTGGCAACAGTAGCTCCCTGGCATGCCATGACCCTAAGATGAGTCATCAAATGTCCTATGTCACCCAGGAGCAGCCACAACAAGGTTCTGGGAATAATTGTAGGACCCTGTCATCCCCAACCCTCATGAGAAAGACTCACCATGCACACACAGTTGCAAAGATGTGGGCCACAGCTCTAAGCTGAGCCTATCCTTCTCCAGCCTGCCTATTGTGAGCTACATGGGGCTACCTGCCTGGTCTAACCACAGACAGTCCCTCTGCTGTGCACTGGGCTGTGATGGACAAGGTCTCCTGCCTGGAGTTTGTCCCATGATTCTTTCACACTTGTCTATTTTAGATTAATTTTCACCAGCTCTGCCCTGGATTTGAGTCATGTTACTCTCCTCATTTGTTTAATGGGCTAGTTCAGTGGTTGGTTGGCTTTTAAAAAAAAATTCAAGGGGTCTTATTATGTAGTCCAGGCTAGACTCATATTCATAGTGATCCTCCTGCCTCAGCTTCTCGATGCTAAGATCTCAGGCATGGCATCGCCATCATATGCAATTTGGTATTTTTGTGGAGTGGCCACCAGCCTCAAATTGCAGCAAGATAACGTGAAAGTGTTACCTGTCCGTGTCTCCTAACAGGCGCTCAGGAAATGCCTCGTCTGTGGGGTGGGACTCTGGGGACACTGAGCAGAAATAACTGCCTCTTTGTTTATTTGCCTGAACCAGTGAACTCCGGGGATGGCATCGACTACAGTCAGCAGAAGAGGGAGAACATTGGCGATCTGATCCAGGAGACCCTGGAAGCCTTCGAGCGCTACGGAGGAGAGGACGCCTTCATCAACATCAAATACATGGTACCCACCTACGAGTCGTGCTTGCTGAACTGACCAGGCAACGGCAGGGGGGAGCCTCCCTCGGTGTCACAACCGCCTGTCCCCATAGCCCTGGCATCTCCTTACTTGTGACTTCTACAGCTCTCTTTCTATAGCTGCAAACGTAGTAGCTTCTGGGCCAAAAGACTGTTAGCCCTATTGAGAGTAAGGCTTTCCAATACATAAATAGCGCCTGTTTCTTAGATTACAATAGTGTACTGTGCTTATTTTTCCCCCCCCCACGAGGAGAATTACTTCTTTATCCAGCTCAGATGGAGGCAGGAGTCCGAGTTTAAACCTTCACTTGTATAGACAATGAAACCATAATTCTCATATGCAGTTCACCATTTGCCGTGCTATGTCGGCCTGCCCCAAGGGCCATGTCATGGGCTGTAAGGAAGAGTCTGTGCTGAGAGCTTAATAGGTGTCTGTCGTGGAAGAGAAGCATCACTCCAGCAGCTAGGTGGAATAATGCTCTCTGACATCCAATAAAACTGTGGAATGGATACCCCAATTACAGCAGGAAAGGTTTGCAGCCCATAAGCTAAACTATAACTACCATTAATGTTTCTGACCAACTAGTGATCTAGGCTTCAAGGCCTTTGCAGTTCATATCTGGTGGCAGATGAGAAGTCTGGGGAGGGGCTAGAGTCCGGGCTCAGGCGTGAAATGTTAGGCTCGCAACACAGTTAGTTCTAAGGAGAGAGCTGGCTGGAATCCTCGCTCCACCACTTTGAGGAAAGCACTGTATGTCTCAGGGCTTCTCACCATCCCTGAACATGGCTGTGTGCCTCCTAATGACCCCTGGAGAGGGTCGATGTTAGCCCTAGCCAGTCTCCCCTGACCCGTGCTTCCTCCCATTGCTCTGGTCTCACAGTTCCATGAGAACATGGGTCTGATGGGAATTTTATCGAGTCCAGAAAAGACAAAAGGACGTGTACCTTTTCATTCAGCCGAGAAAGAAAAAAAAATGCAAAGCAAAGACAAAACATAAGGCCTTCAGCCTTGGACCATGACTGCTCAGACATGCCAGGCAGGAGGCTCTGAGCATCTGAAACTCGGCCCAGAAAACTTCATAAGGAAGAAGCAAGCCTGCACACCTGAGAAATGGCTTAGCCCCCCAGAAATGCCTAACCTCAAGTGCTCGCTTCTGAAGCAAAGTGCAGTTTCTGCATAAAAGTGGGGAAAGGCCCGGTGCTCCTCCCCCTGCCTCTGCCCTCCGGCCTCATCACTGATACTAATTGTTTAAGGTTTTCTGGTTCCAAAATTAAAGACCCGATTCTGCAAATGAGTTAGTTCATTATTCATTCCGTTGGGTGGGTAAGGGACACAGAGTCTAACCTTGGGGCTGCTTTCAGGAGCTCACTCGGGGTAGAGAAAGAGGACTAAGGTACTGTAGCGATGGCATTTGGAAGGCACAGCTGTAGGTCCAGTGGCATGCACGGCTGTGGCCCTGGCATTGGTAATGTTATGGAAGGAGACCCTAAAGTCAAGATCTTGACCTGGAATGGCTCCCACAGGCTCCACCCTCTCACTCTGCCACACGTGTGAACATCGCCTGATTTCAAGCCGGAAGACAGACCGGCTTGGAACTGAAGCATCAGCCTTGACCACCCAGCTCTGTTACTCATTAGCTGTGCTGCCCTGGGCAAATTCCTTAATCTGTCTGAGCCCCTTGTGCCCTCCACTGGGATCGGCCTGTCTGTAGACAGTGACCCACACCAGAGGTGACCTCCACGCATGCAAGTGTTGTATGTTCACTGAATCTTCAGTTTGAAGACAAGCCATATATGAAGACTGACTCGCTTTACCCCAACAGGGCAGTACCCACTGGAACATCCCTCAGACAATACGGTGCCTCCTACCCAGACACGGACGTCACATCACAGTGAGACAGTTTTTCAAAGACCCAAACTAACGACAAAGGCAGCACTTGGTTCTCTAGGGATTAAAAAAGCAAAAACAAACCGAGCTACATTCTTGTGTCGATTCATGGGTACAGAATTAAGAATGACCTGCTTTCTCTGACCATACCCCAAGACTGACATCCACGGTCTGAATAGTTTCCAAGGAAGTCAAAATGAAAGACCTAGCATGTGGGGCATTGGGATTCATTCCTCGGCAGAGACAGACAGACAGATCCATACACACGCGCACTCGCACACATAGAGAGACAGAGAGCAAGGCAGACACACATACAAACATAGGGCAGGCAGGAGGGAGACAGAGACAGAGAGAGGTCTGTCACTGGGCATTAGACCCCTAAGGAGGACACTGGCTTCCTTTCAGTGTGTGTGGTATTACACTGGACACTGGTCTGTCGAGCAAGGGGTTAGGTGGTCTGTTTCTACCTTGTTACTGTGTTGTATGGATTGGAACCTCCCAACCAGCTATCCTTCTTTCTTGAGTGAAGCAACAAGCGACATGGGCTGATGACTAGGCCAGGCTTGTTTCAGGAGCCCCACAGCTCGTAGCAAGCCACGGTTTCTGGCTGTGAAGTCTCTGTCCTCCACACAGACACCTCCTGGCTTTCAGCAGATTATGTAAAGTCTCTAAAAATGATAGCCACTAGTCCAAAATGTTCTCAATAACACCTACCTTGCATGTTTTCTTAACAACCACACACAGAAGGCCCTCATTTAAGGGCTCAGCAGGGTCCATAGCTCCATTGCAAATGTCCTGGCCAGGTGTGTGCTCTGACCCTTTTCCCTGGCCTCTTTCTGGTCTCACCTAAATGTCCCTTCCCTACATGGGCCCCTTTGCTCTCTCACCCGGCCCACCCATTTGCTGTTCTTACAAAGCAGTGAGAAGCCTCTGACCCTGGCAGTGAGAGGCGTCTGACCATGGCAGTGAGAGGCGTCTGGCCATGGCAGTGAGAGGCGTCTGGCCATGGCAGTGAGAGGCGTCTGGCCATGGCAGTGAGAGGCGTCTGGCCATGGCAGTGAGAGGCGTCTGGCCATGGCAGTGAGAGGCGTCTGGCCATGGCAGTGAGAGGAGTCTGGCCATGGCAGTGAGAAGCGTCTGACCATGGCTGCATATTTTTGAGGTTATTCACTTGTACACCTACACACAGCATGCTCATTCTTCAGGTGGCATTTGTTGGACAAACGACTAAAGGTGCTTTCAAAACAACACAGAAGTCCATTGTCAAGCTGGTGCATTTTCTCTGTGCCACATAGGTCACCTCACCTTGCCCTTATGACTCCGAGGACATTTGTCACTCTGTGAAATCCCTCTCTCATAGATGGTGCTGTTCTGGAAGATGGAGACTCACATTATAGTCAGTGTCTCTGAAGAAGGGACCCACAAGGACAACCTGGCAGTTCTGCCATGTGCAGGCATGCATTACACTGTCAAAGGGAAGCATTTTAATCTCTAAACTTACACACATACTCTCAGGCCCACCGGGCCCTTCAAGGAAGACAGCAATCTTCCCTGTGCGGGACATAAACAGCATGCAGATGGGTGTACCAAACTCATTGTCTCCTTCCGGGTCTGACTGGATGTCTACTCCGAACCCCAGCTTGCCTCTGTGGAACTGTACAGATTCCTCTGTGAGAAGCCTGCTGCAACCAGGACACGGTCACCTCAGTAGGCCACAGTCATGCACATGTTCCTCCCAGGGAAAACAGACTCAAATAGTTCAATCCATAACCCCATAGCAACCAAACAGAAGGCGCTCTTGTCCTGACACCTTTGACAATCAGAGTGGCCCCAGCAGACTCTAGACTAGTAGCTCCCCATCAAAGTGTGCTCCCCAGTCCCAGCTAGGGTGGGAGCTGGGGTGGAATGCAAATCCTCAGGCCCTGGCTGGGACTTCTGAGTCTCAGTCCAGGGCCTATCAATCTTCCACATGACTGTGACGTACCCTGGGGTTTGTGGGCCGCTGTCCCAAGCCCAGGCTTTCACCAAGATGTCAATCCTCAGCCCTTTTGAAGGTCCTGGCAAACTGAAGTTTGATGACCATCAAGCCAGGTTCTCCATTGATGCCATGAACTGGCCTGGCCACTCCCGTGGTCTCCACTAAGCAACAGGCTCCAATATGAAGTGAGCTTTGAGAACAGCAAGTGCCATCAATGTCCCTTTTGTGGGAGATAACTGTGTTGTCCTCAGTCCAGAGGGCAGAAAAACATGATTTAAACTTGTCAGGACCAAAGCCAATGACAAAACCCCATCATCTTTGTTGCAAATGCCATCAAAACAAAAGAAGGATCTTCAAGTGTTCCCAAATATTCACATCTTTGTCAACTTTGTGCTTGAACCCTTAAAAAGGAGAATCAGGTCCTTAATTTCAGAAAGGGAAATTTCTAGGAAATATTCAAAATGCAAAGATTTCAGATCAGCTAAAAGGAGGGTTCATGGGGCTCGGCTCAGCAGACATTCACTGTCCCTGAGGGAGAGGTCTCTTATGTCCCTCCCTGTACAGGCGACAGTCTCTCTCCGGGTGAGTGAAAGCAACCCACAGCTAAAACTGTATTCGCACAGAGCAGAGCCCACGTGGCACCAGATTCAGTGAGAAGCATAATAGGGCCATTCTAAGACCAGAGTTTTAAATGGCCTTTCTGTCTCCTCCCTCATACATCTGGGGCAGGGGACGTTGCATTCAAATGCAGCCAGAAAAAAAAAAAAAAAAGTCCCATAAAGAACTTTATTGACAAAAAGGTAAAAATTTAATAACCCTTCAGTAGGCGCCATTCCAGAGGGGTGCTATGTCACAAGACCAGAGTTTTCATAGCCCTCCGAGGAATTCCCCACATTAAAAGAATGTTTTCAGTTTAGAGAGAGCCCACAGGGAAGCATTCTGGAGGGTGACAAGCTCTACCTCACTCTTGTTATATGGTGAACCTTTGTGTGCTCTCTCTTTCTCTCTCTCTCTCTCTCTCTCTCTCTCTCTCTCTCTCTCTCTCTCTCCCCCCCCCGCGTGTGTGTACGTGTGTGTATATGTGTACGTGTGTGTGTGTGTGTGTGTGTGTGTGTGTGTGTAAGAGAGAGAGAGAGAGGGAGAGAAAGAGAGAGACTACATCCTGCTAAAGGGGTTTTCCCCTCCATTCGTAGCTTAACAACCAAATGAACTAAAATGCTTCCCTAGAGAAACCCAGAACACGGCTTTCAGACATGCTTATTTCAGACATGCTTATTTCAGACATGCTTAAATGGTGAATAGTATCCCCAGTACTACCAAGGCCGCCTACCTAGCGTATGCCACAGAGTCTTACAAAGGAGGTTAAGGAGCCCCACTTGGGCCAAGCTTCTCTCTTTAAAACATCTATGGGAATCTACAGAGAAATTCAAGTGTATCGACTGCAGTAGACCTCCCCGGCAGCCATAGAAACTGCCACATAGCTCATGGAGGCTGTGTGCCTCAGAAGGCTTCTTGTTCCTATGGCTGCAGTTGAGCTCCTAAGGGTAACCTAACGCATACGCAGGAAGAGACGAGGCACATGGCGGATCCTGAGCACACTACGGCAAACGCTGCAGTGTTGGTCTTAACATCTGAATCCAAGAACCTATTCACATCAGATGTAAGACAAGGGCAAAGGTCTCGGGGTGGGGGAGGGTTGCTGATTGCTTTCAGGTTATACTTAAAGGGATGGTAGAGAGCGAATGTGCAGATCAGCCAAAGCAGCTTTGGAACTAGGGCTAAAACCCAAGAGAAAAAGTCTGGGAACCAGGTATGAGGTGTTGAGCAAACCACTTGGTGAGGGTCGGGTCAAAGCCAGGCTTTAAACTGTAGCTCTTCTGCATCCACACTGGACAATAGCAAGGTTCCAGAACAACCCTCCATCCCCACCCTACCCCCACCCCGCTCCTGTTTTCCCCATGCAAAAAGTGCAAAGAAAGCATTAAGAAGACAGTGTTCTGTGAACGTCACTTAAATCACACCTTACATTTTATCTCTCAGTAGACAACGTTCAGAGCGTATGACAGAATAGAACAATATGTATGTAAAAGGTAAAAATGTAATATAAACACAAACAAATAACAACAGAAATACGATCGTCTCTCTGAAATTTCAGACTCAGTCTTAGAACACATTGTCACCCAAACGGCCATGGGCAGGTCTGAATGGCTGTCTGTCTGCTGTGCTGAGATCTATCCCACAGTATGTAGGATGCTGACCTCGGATGGCAAACCCTGTTTGTTTACGGCTGAGAAGACCAAGGCATGAAAAATACTTTTTTTTCCCACCTTATACAGCCGTGAAGTGATTTGGGTGTTACTACAGAACACCAGGGGATGTCTATTTTTAGCCCTAGCAAACATAGCCTTCATCACTTTACAGTTTGCTCCTCAGCGTTTTATTGGTGAGGCTGTCGGCTCCGTTCACCTCCAGAGACGCAAGGCCTCCTCTGGTTCACAAGCGGCCACCTTTACATCCCCTTTACAGTCAACCTTTCAACTGGCCTGGCTCTCCCACCGCAAGTACCACACGCACCGAGCCATCTCCCCAGCTCCACCTTCATACCCTTGGAGAGCATCTGCTAGCTAACACTGCTGGCTGTGCTCAGGGGCCTTGGGCATGCTATCTGTCCACAACATGGAGGAATGCGGCAAGAAGGTCACCACAGCTAGGCCTGTCAGTGCCTTCTTCACAGATATACTTATTCCAGGGGTTGTGACCACCAGGTAAGACAAAGGTGGGACGGCTGGCTGGTCCATGCTGGCTGGCAGAGCCCTTCTTCTTCCCCAGTACCAAGCATCACTGCTCTACCTGTCCCTCACTAGGCTCTGGTCTACACTCCTATGTTTCCCTGCTCAGATAGAACACTCTGGCTGCGCATGTGGCTGCCTGGAGAATGAGTGAAGATCCAGGAAGTGGGTCAAGAAGAGCCTCAGGGTACAGGAGTAAAAGGCTGGGTAAAGTAATGGTGGGTGAGACAAGAGGCGCCGGGAGCTTTGGGATCCTTGTGAGTGTTGTTCACACCCCTGGGGCGGGGCCTTGCTTTTGTTTTATAGCTGAGGGGATGTTCACAGAAATGAGACCGGTTGCTCAAGGTCATGTGCCTGGTGAGCCACCATACCAGTGAAGTCTACCCTGGCAGCTCCCAGGCCCCGTCCTACCACCAAGCATAGGGCCTCAGCGCTTCCAGAGAAGTCGATGGAGGCAGCTCTGCACACTCCCCGAACAGCATCCCACCAGGAGCCACAGGTTTGATAGACATTCAAGATTCAGGGCGACATTTATGCCCAGCCCCCAAGCTGAATGGTCAGCCCCGGTGGCAGAGGCTTCTCTCTCTTCAGAAGCTTCTAGAAAAGTCACAGGGCCTCAGGGGTTCCCATACTGGACAGGAAGGCAGTCAAAAGACCCTCAAAGTCCCTTAATTCCCTGACATGCTGATAATCTCTGCAGCACAGTCTCTGCTGCAAGAAATGGCTAGGCTGTGGATTGCAGCTAGTTTACCTCAGGCTTTGGCCAGAAGGCGACAAAGGATGTTATGCCCTCCCATGATGCTTTAAGCATCCTGCATCTCTTCTCTGTGCCTCTTTGTATCTACACACACACACACACACACACACACACACACACACACACACACACACACACACACACGATATGTGGCAATCACGTGACAGCTCAGGATGGGTCATGATAAGCTCATTAGCATATCCCTTGACTCAGTCATTTATCGTTTCTTGGTGTCGGGTGCCACGATAACTTCAGCTCTCACAACTACCCCAAAACTGACCTTAGCAGCCTTTGTTCGTGGGGTTCAGACCAAGAGAGCACTCTCTATTTTTAATAATTATTTTATTTCATATGGATGGGTACTTTGCATGCATGTATGTCTGTGCACATGTGTGTGCCTGATGCCTGCGAAGGTCAGAAGAAGGCATTGAACACACTGGGACTGGGGTTAGAGATGACTCTGAGCACCATATAGGTGTTCGAACCTCAATGATCTACAAGAACATGTGTCCTTAACTAATAAGCCTCCAAGAGAGCTCCCTATTGGTTCTAAGTTTCCCTGGATCCCATCCATGGGTTCTTTTCCTCCTGTGGGTTTGAGGGACTCATCCTGAACTAGAATTTAGACACCACGCAGCTAGGAGCTCTGGGCCAGGGGCCTTAAGCTCTGTTTCTTCTGTAAACGTATTGGGGTTATGACTTCTGCAAGTCCCCGCCAGAAGATAGAATTCTGTCATCGAACCCATGTTAGCCAGAGCCTGGAGAATAATGGTCATTTCTTTCCTGCTTCCCTCTGCGTGCCCTTGGAAGAGAGCAAATAGCCAGAGTGACCTTAATCTGGGGCACTCTTGAGGGAGTGCATCCCTGAGATGCATGGTCCCCCCCTACTCCCTTCGCCAAAGCTTTTCTCAGACAGGAAGTGGGACTCTGCCCAAGGTTGTTTGCTGGGGCCTGGGAACTCACAGTCCCCAAGTGTGGCCAGGGTGAGGAGCACTGTGTGCCAGCCCACAGCCCTCCTAGAGTTCCTGGGGCAGCGCTGCCAAGGGCTGCTTTCACCAGAACTGACAGGGGCTGGGCCGCCAGGGCTTTCCCACAGCCTCTCTCTGCTGGAAGGATGCTTGTCATGGCGGTCACACAGGGACTTGCCTTTGTCTTCCTGGACCTTCTTCTCCATGAGCCCTTTCTTCCTCTAATCCTTGCTGGCCTGATCTCTGCATACCCCAGCACCCAGGCTCTGTCCCTGGCGACCTCTCAAGCAGAACTCACTGGGCTCTCTTACTCATTGCTTCCTTCTTCCTGTGTTTCATAGTTTCATATCCTCTCTCTCTTTCTCTCTCTTTCTCTTTCTCTCTCTCTCTCTCTCTCTCTCTCTCTCTCTCTCTCTCTCTCTCACACACACACACACACACACACACACACACACACTTAAAAGGCTGGGACTGTGGCTTTGGGAAGCCAGTTTCACATTTGGGACCGGCCCCATGGCGGCCCATCATACTGAAGAAGCAAGATGTGTGACTGGGAGTAAGGCGAGCAACGGAAGGCAACTCTCAGACACAGGCATAGACCTGTGACACAGACCTGGCACACAGGGTTCCAAAGAATACCCTTCCTGCTCATAAGACAGCTCCATTCATGAGTCCTGTTCCTTACCGAGTGTGCTTCAGCACTACACTTAGGCTACCACGGGAGGGTGGACGACAGAGGCCTCAGTTTCTCACAAAGCCTGGAGGAGGTGGGGAGATGCTGAGAAGCAGGGCCAAGGTCCTTCTTTCTGCTCTCCTCAGCCGGGGATTTCTCTGGCCATTTGTACTCCATGTACTCTCTTCTCCTTCATTCCTTCTCTTTGGTATATACCAAAGATACCCAGTAAAGTTCCTGGCCATCTTATAAGTCCACAGAAAATAGACCATCCATCCCATCAAGATGAGTGGCTGTAAAAAACAGGGGGGGGGGGACACATCAGTGGGACTGGGAACAAGTAGGCCTGAGAAGGACAAATGCCACCCTGATGAAACAGCATGGGATTTCTTTGATTCGCAGGCACAGGAACGCAGGTGCCAGGCTATGTAGAACCAGGCTGTGAGCTGCTGTGAGGCTCTCCCTGGTTCTGTCCTGATCTCTTGCAAACTATCTGAGTTGCCTTCGAGGAACTTCCAATAAGACACGTGTCAGTGCAAAGCTTTCCCCTTTAACCATAGCCACTCAAATCTCTGTCTCTTCCCACCAACCCTTAAGGCCAGTTCACTAGACAGAGGGTCTGTGCTGCCCTTTCCCCAAACCCTGATGGTCAACACCATCTGAGGAGCCACTGCAGATGCATCCCAAAACAGCCTCACCCACCCACTGTGCGTGACAAGACTCACCCAGAAGCCTGCGGGGCTCGCCCTGGATGAACCCCAAAACTGTACTGAGCAGGGGAGAACATGCAGCTCATTCTAACCACACTCAGTTCTGGGAGAGACAGAATAATCTATGTAGAGAAATAAGATCCAGGAGGCCAGGGTGGTGCTTCTAACACATAGGAGGCTGAGGCAGGAGAATCAGAGGTTTGAGGACAACCTGGCTTCTATAGTGAGACTCTATCTAAAGAAATGAAATGAAGAAATGAAGGGGGAGAGAGGAAGGAGGGAGAAGAGGAGAAAGAAAGCAAAGAAATAAAGTCCCTGGTCTGTCTGGGAACTGTGGTTGGGCAGTGATTGCCCGGGGAACGGCATGGGGAGGGGATTGTGGGAATCTGGAGCGTGACGGGTGAATTCTATAAGAATACATGCGTGGTTTTTAAAAGTCAAGTGTATCTAGGGAAACGGCTCTGTCATGGATGTGCCACATGAGCACAGCACAGAGTTTGGATTCCCAGCACCTCTAGAGAAAACAAGAGCAACAGAAAATTTCTGAACCCTCAGCAGGACAGAGACGGGAGGAGCTCTGGGGCCCATTGTCTAGCTAAATCGGTGAGCTCCAGCTTCAGTGAGAGACCTTGACCCAAAGAATAAAGTGGAGAGGGATTGAGAAGGACACCTGGTGTGAGCCTCTGGTCTCTATGTGTGTGACACAAGTGCAAGCACTCACACATGCACACATGTGTACATCCACACACACACACACAGACATGCACATCCACACACACACTAGTGAACTGAATGAGTACACACACACACACACACACACACTTGAGCACAAGAACACACACACACACAGACACACACACACACACAGACACACACACACACACACACACACACACACACACACACACACACACACACACACTGGAGGCGATAGCCCTGTTTTTCCCTGGAAGGCAGCGAGCACAGCTGACCCAGCGTCTGGGAGTCTGAGACTCAAGAACCAGAGCTTGGAGGCATGAGTGTGGTAGGGCGCATGTGCCTATCACATCACATCTGTGGGCCAAGCCTGTCAGGAATGCCAGCACAGGACTTCTTAGAACTGAGTGTCTTGAGACCGTGCAATCCCAGGCACATCTCAGCTGACCCTACTTACTTCCTCTCCCACACCAGCTGCCACCAGGAAGGGCAAGTTCCCCCTCAGCCATCAGAAACTTTCACAGCAGAAAAACCTCAGTGGGGCAAAGGATTGTCTCTAACGTGAGCTCCTACATCCAGGCTAGGTAGGAACCTCGAGGCTTACGTAGGACTTGACACGGCTGAAGCAAATGTCCTGACACCTGACTCTTATGTGTGCCAGCAATGCTGGCTATCCAAAAAAGGCTAACTTTGAAGCATTTGATGCTTAGCTGCAAGCCTCCGTCGCAGGCAACAAGGGAAGTAATGTCACAAGACTGACACATTTCAAGGGTAGAGAGGGTAGTGGCCCGCAGTGGATCTGGCCCAGAATTAGTTACAGAAAAAGACCAGTTGCATGAAATGGTCCTGGGTCCATTTTTGTTTCAACAAAGTCATTGTTAAAAACCCAGATGAGGTACTAATAAGAAGACATCTGTAAAATCAAAAAGCAAAGATCAGACAAAGCAGGCAACAGAATTATATATATTCTGTAGCATCTTAAGATACATTTCCAGCCGGGCAGTGGTGGCACACGCCTTTAATCCCAGCACTCGGGAGGCAGAGGCAGGCAGATTTCTGAGTTCGAGGCCAGCCTGGTCTACAGAGTGAGTTCCAGGACAGCCAGGGCTACAGAGAGAAACCCTGTCTTTAAAAAAAAAAAAAAAAAAAAAAAAGATACATTTCCAGAAGTGTGCACCCTAAGACATTCACTGCAGTGGTCTGAGTGGCAGAAACAAGAAGGTTTACTCCTTTGATTTTTGCTTGACACAATTTTCCAAACTGTTACAATCCAGGTAGTCTCCATCTGTCACAGGCTCAACTGTCTCCCCATCTCTCTGTTCCCTCCTTCCCCAGATTAACATGTAAAAGTACTGGTCTCCACCGGACTTGTACCTTGGAATGTGGGCTTGTTGAGGCAGACCTGCTCAGAAAAAGAGTGTGTCTGTAGTCAGCTAAGTTGGAGTGGGTCCTGCTAGAGTACAAAGACCATCCATTGTGACTGTGTCCCTTTAAAAGAAGGAAATTGTAGGTGAGATGAAGGCAGAGACACACCGAGTTGTGTTTCTACATGCTGAGGAACAGCAGGATACTGTCATCATCAGGAGCTGGACTACAATGGCAGATTTCCCCACTCAAACTAGGCAAGAAGCTACCCTGACAGTCATGACCTCAGACCTCCAACTTCCAGAAAACCCATTTGGGCCGCCAGGCTATGGTCATTTATGCCCACCTAGGAAGCATGATGACTCTAACAACAAAAATTATTCAGACTTTAAAGTTAAAAGTGAGGCTTGGGTGGGTATCTGGAAGTACAGAGAGCAGCTGTCCCCTCCCAGGAACCTCAGCTTTCTGGGTTGGCAGCCTCTTTGCTCTCAGCTGTGTGAGAAGAGCATCCTTCACAGCCCCAGGACTCTGGGGAGCCTTCCCTTCCTCTCCCCTGTGGGCCTCCCTGAGTCACTTCTGCTCCCTGGAGCTGCCAGATTTTCTGACTGATGGAGACCCTCCCACCATCATGGCAGCTTGGCTCCAGCCTGACCACATCCCCTGTGGCTGATACTGGGATGAGGCACATGCTATAGGGTGGCGCAGGTCACGTTGGGGGTGTCATGGAGTGCACACGGGCCTCTGAAACCTCAGAGCGCCTCCTCTTCAGCGAGCAGAAGTCTATTATTACAATGGACTGCCTCACTCTCAACTTCTCCAGCCTGGGGCTGGGCACGGAAACCCGAACCATAGCAAGGCCAGCGGATCAAAATAACTTCCAAGAATAACCAGGCAGCCGCAGGCCTGTGCTGAGATTCAGGCATGGCTGAGGTGCTCTGGCTCTCTGGCCTGGGCCTTCACTTCCGCCACAGCTCCCCAGGAATGAGTTATCAAGTGACACAGTCTGAAACTCAATCAGCCAAAACAATGGGAGGAAGTGTGGCGCTTTCTCCACAGCCAGCCAAACGGGGAGCCCCCTCTTATCAAAGGGACAAGATTTATTCAGTTGCTACAAACTTCCAAAGACTTCCTTTCCCAAAAGAAAGACCCACAGGAAGGTCAAGTCCTTCAACCACATCTAGTGAGTCAAAAGTGCCTTCTGTTTCACTTCAAGCTCATCAGTCAGGTGACTTCCACCCTGCCCCCAGCTGCTGGATCTGGGCACACAGCTGCCCCAGGAGAGGTCTGCAGGCTCCAGAGGGTCTGGAGACAAAGGCACAGCTGGCCCTCAGACCACAAAATAGAGGCCACGAAATACAAACTAGCACCAGCTCAGGGAAAATGAGACTTATGGTCACTGAAGCAGGTAGGCCCTGGGCCCTCTGGAGTTCTTTTCACACGGAGCACCCTGACTCCTAGTAGGCTGGACCTCCAGTTTCACAGCCCCCTGGTTCTTTACCAGTGGACCTTTTCCTATATACCTTGTGCTTCCAGACAAGCTGAGCATCCTGGGGCCTGGATGTGACCTTCATCAAGATCTTCCAATCACAAAGGAGAGAAGACCAGTCACACCCACTGCCCCCAACACACAGTACACAGCTAGTTCTAAAAACTCCATAGCTGGATCTGAGCCTGGACCACACTGCATACATGCCACACTGTATCTGATAGACATTTGTCTGTGCCATCTGAAGAAGAGCTTGTGCCACCCATAGATGGGAAGCCTCTCCCAAGATTTCTGGAGCTCCCTGCCTCAGAGAGTGGCATTTGAAGAGACTTGTATCAAAAGGAGCTGAGCCTTTCTCAAGGGGTGTGTGCCCAAGACAGTTTCTCTCCCTCCCCCCCCGCTCTGTGTCTCTCTGTGTGTGTGTGTGTGTGTGTGTGTGTGTGTGTGTGTGTGTGTGTGTGTGTGTGTGTGAGCTTCATGATTGGAAGGCAGATGTAGAAAGAATTAGTAACTGGAGTAAATGTGTTTATGCCTCACTAGCTATGGATGCCTCACAGATAACCAGAGGATTTCTAACTAAGTATGGACATAGTTTCAGAGCCCCGTCTCAAAACTACAAGTCACCCATCCTTGAGTCCATAGACACGTAGTCAGGGGACAGCTGGGTTCTTGGTATAACATCCCAAGACCCATGTGCTCAGGCATCCACTCCTCTTGTCTATTCCTGGTGGGGCTGAGCAGTGGGGCTTGTGTGGGGGCACAGCCCATGCCCCACTGAGGCAACATCCACACCAGAGGCCTGGCAGGTTCCTCCACCCCAGCCTTCTCAGCCTGGACACTTGACCTAAAGGTATTGTCCATGGGTTCCTTTTGTATCCATCCATTCACCGGCCAACATCTAACAACACCCACGGACATCTGGAATCTTTGGAGTGAGAGTCATGTAGAGATAACGCTCTGGTGCTCACCTCATGAATACCATATCCCCTGCATAAAATCAACAGTGCTTAACGAATCAGACATCTGTATCCCATAGGCTGAAGTGAATGGTCACTGGCTGGTAAACATGGTGATCCACGAAGAGAAAGGCCTGGGTGCCTTCCTGCTTCTTCGTCTGCCCTCTGTGGAGTCTGCGAGGGCTTTGTCCACCCTGGGCATCACTGTAAGGGTGGTGTCTGACAAAGAAGATTTAAGCCCTCCTCTCTCTTGAATGAGAATACTCATTCCTACAGGTCCCTGATAAGCTTCCCTTTAGCTCTTGTGGGTCTGCCTGGCAATAAGCCCAAACCAAGCACTACAAAGGAAAAGGCCCTCCATGTTGGTGTACTCCCTTGAGGGCAGTTGTCATCAGGACGAAAGATACCATAGAATGATAACCTGCTGGTAGGCAACAGGGCACACACACTGGGTACAGTTTCAAGGAATTTTGAGATCCTCAAAATCAGTGGCTCTCAACCTTCCTGATGCTATGACCCTTTAATACAGTTCCTCGTATTTTGGTGACCCCCACCATAAAACTATCTCCTTGCTACTTCATAACTGTAATTTTGCTACTGTTATGAATCGTAATGTAAATATCTCATAAGCAGGATTTCTGATGTGTGACCCGAGGGGGTCGCAACCCACAGGTTGAGAACCACTTCCCTAAAGTTTTCCTGTAGGACACCCTTAGGATCTCCTAAGGGGCTACAGGCTATACACCACATCAACACCATGCTGCATGGGGGTCATGGAGACCCAGGGAGAGTTTCTGTTCCAACAGGGGGCATCATGCAGATAGCCCCCGGCTTCAAAGACACCTACTGACGATTACCATGTCATGTGTAAAAGCAGATAACTAGCCCACAGCTGTGAAACCTGCAGGTACAGGAGGTGGGAGGTATAGGAGCGTAGAGTTAGTCGCAAGGGTGGAGCCTACCCCCGGAGAAAGAAGAGAGGAAGCAGCCATTCCACACCCAGGAGGAGGCCAGCGCTTGGCAGGCAACTGCAGCTGCTTGCAGTCTCGGCGAAGCCATGGGCCAGCCCACCACTGTATTTATGTTGAGTCCTCGTGATGACTGCATGAATTCCGAGA
Organism: Uromys caudimaculatus; assembly: GCA_028551405.1. Lineage (NCBI taxonomy): Eukaryota > Metazoa > Chordata > Mammalia > Rodentia > Muridae > Uromys > Uromys caudimaculatus. The sequence goes on along the minus strand of CM052717.1, from coordinate 17,379,205 downwards.
ACAAAGCTTCCAGGCTCTGGATGTGTAAACTAGAACCTAAGGAAAGAAAGAGCTGCTCTTCCCACATGCCACAAAGGCACAAATCAGGTGGACAACTGACCATTCCAATCGTGGCTGGATCCACCATGCAGAATACTCTGAGCTATTCAGTTCGCGCTGGAGTAACTCTCCCTTCAGGTAAAGCCTAGTGGCTTGCGCATTGCTTGTGGGCATAAACGAGAATGATTTAGAAGATTAAAAAGTATAGTTCTTATAATAACATTGAAGAGATAAATACTAGGGAGCAAGTGTAACTGTTAAGGCAGTGAAGGTTTCCTTGAAGAGACAAATATACTCATTCACCACTTTTAAATTAAAGTCAGAAAATGTCCTGAGAATGACAGTAAGAAATGACGCAAGGCCCCCTAGACGGCTTATAAGGTGAAGGTGCTTGCTGCCAAGCCGAGCAACCTGAGTTTGATTCCCAGGATCCAAACAGTCGAAGGAGGGGACCAACTCCTACAAGTTTTCCTTGGACACACACACACACACACACACACACACACACACCCCTCAGGAAATAAGTAACAAATGTAGTAAATGAAAATTCATGACATAGATAGCTTATCATTATTCCTTCCCAGAACTGGATTTCATCTGTCCTGATACCTAAACGGAAAATGAAGAATGATCCTTAGCAAGTGATTTGGAGGAATTACTATTATTTGTTGTATGTATTAAAATATATTTATTAATAAGACAACAATAAATAGTTGTATAGAAATTCCTCTACCTATATATAAAATGCCTTGACCTAGCTTTGTCTCAGCCTTACCTATACATTTATGCTGTTCCAAAAATATGTTCATTCTAACAAGTTACATTCTCTTTGGCATTACTGTATGTTCTGTCATTGTTAGTCATAACGTAACATGCTGTAGGCCTGGTATTTTATGGAAAATTAGCTATTCCTGTATTACTAGGTGTTACATTTTTAGGGCCCTGTGCACGTTGTGCGGCAGCCACCCGGCCTCTGAGCTATAGCCCTGGCATGCTTCCTTACCTTTCATTTGAGACAGTATCTCACTGAGTTGCCAGGCTAGACTTGAACTTGTGATTCTCCTGTCGGAACAGGCCCTTGTTTCTGTCATTGTTCCCCACTGTCAACATCCTGAGGTGACGGAAACATGGTCCTGTCTATGCATGTGAGTTTATGTGTACGGCGTGTGCACACATGCATGCAGAGACCACAGAGCGTTAGATCCTGAGGACCTAGAGTCCTAGGTATTTGTGAGCGACCATATATGGGTGCAGGGACTGACATGGGGTCCTTTGCAAGAGCAGTGAGTACTCTTAACTAGCAATCCATCTTTCTAGTTCCCACAAGGGTTTATAGATAGATAGATAGATGGATGGATAGATATACGTCTTTTTGTTTGGGGAGATGCTTTGTGAGTTTCACAACAAGCCACTATTGCTACAATATCAGTACTATGTTGAGTAATTTCAGCACAACAATGCTCGGCCTGTCTTGCTGTGTTCTGCATGCCGTGGCTTCAGGTTCCTAAGACGTGATTTCCATGGTGAATGTTCACACTCTTTGTTTCTCAGCAAACTCAATTACCATAAAGTATATGTTGATTTTAGCCGACTTGGTATTTCAATAACCACATCCACTAATTCCTGTCTTGTTTCTGAGGGAAATTTGACGTTGTTGGCATCGTGAAACAGACACCCCCTGTGGACACGTGGACCTGTTTGTCCCCTCGTTTGCTTTAGATATTTCCATGGTTACTCCACCTGTTCATCTTTATTTTAAAGTTATCCTGAACAACGAGACTCACTCTCCTGGATTTTGTCTCCTGCATACTGCTTGTCCCTGAGAAACTGTTCTCCTTGTTAGAACAATTCCATCTGATTCCCAGTGAGCTAGAAGCACCGCTCTCGTCATACGAGGTGACCAGGCTCTCCCTTTGACTCCATTCTGGAGCCTGAGAACTTAGCCACCCCAGGTTAAAACAATACAGCTCACTAGTACCACATGGCCAACATGGCCGAAGGTACATGGCAAACCTACAACACAGATTACTGGGTCTCAAAATCTACCATTCTTGTCTTCTGAGTAATTCTAGCAGTGGAGGTGTTTCTCAAAGAGTCAGGTCCCATGATTCTCCTAGATGGAGATCTCTCCCACACTTGGCTGCTGCAGAGGAGGAGCTGAGAGTCCTTGACAGCGCATCAGCCTTCCTGGTTACACAAGATACTGCCTCTGGAAACCGCCGACCACTAGACTACACAGTCTATATTGAGGGCTGATACGTACAGTGGTCAAGTTTTTATCTCCCATTCTCAGCTCCCTGTCTTGAAGCAGCCTCTTATTTCAGACTTTGTTTCCTCCCCAGTGTCTAGTATGTTTGCTTATTTGCCCACTTGTTTGAAGACAGGGTCTTCCGTAGCCCAGGCTCGCTTTGGAACGTGTGTCCGGAGCTGAGTCTGCCCTTGAATTCCTAATGCTCTTGCCTTCACCTCTGAAGAGCTGACCACAGATGTGTGCCCCATGCCCGGCCCTTCAGAGAGTCTTCGATCTGCTGATTTACAGGCTTCATGACCTCCTTTCTTTTCTTTGGCCCCAGCTGACATTTCCCTGACCATCTGTGTTGCTTAGGTCTTTGTCAAGATGACAAGCTAGAGTCGTCTGGGAAGAAGAAATCTTCATTGAGAAATGCATCTGTCAGACTGGCCTGTAGACATTTTCTGTTATTGATCATTCATGCGGGAGGGTCCAGGCCTCTACAGGTGGTGTCACTCCTGGACAGGGGCCTTGGGTTGTATAAGGCTGAGCAAGCCAAGGGAAGCAAGCCAGTAAGTAGCATCCCTTCATGGCCTGTGCTTCAGTTCCTGCCTCCAGGTTCCTGTCGTGTGTTCCTGCCCTGACTTCCCCACATTGATGGACTGTAAACTGTAAACTGAAATAAACCCTTCCCTCCCCAAGTTGCTTTTGGTCAGTGTTTTGTTCAAGGAACTGAAACCAAACTAGGACATCTGCGGTGCTCATTTCCACTGCCAGCCTACTTTCTCAGTAATGCCTTGTAGACAGACTAGATTGGAAACTTCCCTATAAAAATGGCTCTTTGCTTCTTTTGCCTATGGTTTATTCCATGGCTGTCCTGATTCTCAAAATATCACACCCAATATACAATAGCCATGCCTCTGGGTTTTTTTGTTTTGTTTGTTTTTTGTTTTTTTTGTTTTGTTTTGGTTTTGGTCTTTGTGTTTTGTTTTTGTTTTGTTTTTATAGCAATGATAGGTTGGTGTTGAGAAGCTGGCTGTATCAGCTTCCTGGGGGCATCATCACAAGCACCACAAGCTGAGGTTTAACACAACAGAAACCATCCTCCCTACTGTTCTGAGGACTGACTGATGAGTTGTCAGCAAGGACTGGCTCACTCCTTGGTGGAGGCCCGGGGTATTGCCTGGTCTATGTCAGTATCACTCTAACTGTGCCTCTGCTGTCACTGCTGTTCTCCTGATCCTCCCTGGCATTTTTCTTGCAAAGATAGCATCATTAGGGACCACTCTAATGAGCTCGCCTTAACTTGATTTACATCTTCAAAAACTCCCTTCCTGATAAGATGACTGTCCCAAATCTCCTTCCCAGCTTTCCCGGGACCCATCCTATTCCTGTCCCTGAGGTTGCTGGAGCCTAAGCAGGCTTTGTGATCTTGCTAATCTCAGCCACAAGAAGCAGTTCCTTCAGGCAGCCACTCAAGGTTGAAGTCAGGTGAGTGTCCAGAAGAATAGACCCACCAGATGCTCCCTGGGCCTGAACAGCACAGGGTGAACTGATATGTTTTCATCTCAAAGGGGTGGGGGGTCTACCCTGCCTTTGTTCATTCAGTTCTCAGATAAAAGACACACAACTTTTATATTTGTAATAAGCCTTAATCAGAACTAATGCTGGGCAGATATCTACCCTCTGTGCTATTATGTCTACTTCCCTGACAATAACCCCGAGTTATAACTTGCCATGTTCCGGGGCTGCTCCAATCAGCCAGCCTTCCTGGCCATGTTCTCATGATTCACCTACCCCATGACATCATCTTCTCTCTCTATCTTCTTTCTCTTTCTTCCCCCTCTTGGGGAAGTTCCTGCCTCAGGCTCCAAGCCCAGGAACTGAAACTCTGCCTACCTCTCCTCTGCCCAGCTATGGGCTGTAGGCATTGTTATTCAACCAATAGTTTTAAACTAAGGAGCAAAGTTACGTGCATTATTTTGTGTACTTGCAGATTTTATGATCTCTGGGGGCCACCAGGCCTTGGTAGGGCAGTATTTAGCATTGTAATACATAGCAACAGACCAAACCTCAACACTCAGCCACTTGGAATCTAGGCAAGGCCACCAAAGACCCCAGCTTTGAACAGAAAAGTCACAGTGGGGACTGATAATGAGATGCAGACAAAAAATATAAGTCTGGGTCTGGATGGTTAGCACAGGTGTATGGAGTCTCGGGTGCTCTCTCAACACCTACCACCATGTGACTGATCAGCTGGAAGAGACAAAGCTCTGAGGTACCCTAAAAGCACCCCACACAGTGGTCAAGGCAGCTTCTATCAAGAAGGCTGACACAAAACCAAACCCTGTCTACTGTCCCTCACCTAGACCTGAGAGGACAAACATCCCCCCTATTGGGTCTGAGCTATCTGACCACTGTGCATACGTTGCACGGACACGCCCACCCCATTATTCCTGGCAACTAGGTTAGGGAGGAGAAGGCTGAAATGTGGACCCTGCTGCCTGAGGATAGACAGGCAGTCCCTGCCACCACTGTCTGGCCCCATTGCCCTGGTACGCCTTCCAGGATTAAGATAAAGACCTGAGGTTCCAGCCTCAGCTGGAAGGTGGGTCCCTGGGGGCGGGGCTGGGTTGGGAGAGTCAAGGGTGCGTACAAATACAGCACCGGAAAGATGTTCGTAGGTGGGGATGTTACATCTGGTGTGGTTTGGAATCAGCAGCTCATGAGCATGCTGCTCTCAAAGTACTGCACCAAAACCCCAAATTCAGGCAACGGATCTGGTGGCTATCCATCGGCAAATATGCCCAGCTGCCTCCTTCCAAAGTTTGCTTTGTAAAGATTCCTCACAGATGCTGTAAGTGCCAACACTTCTAGCACACCCTTAAAGCAACTGTGTTTAGAACAACTCATTACTACATGAAGAGCAGAGAGAGGTGTTATCTGTTCGTGCCTGTGTAGGAGGATACCAGGCAGAAGTAAGCGACCCCTGACATGCCTGTAGTTGACACGCAGGCACATATTGAAATATGCTGGTTTGTCATACCGCAGAAATTCTGTATTCTTTTTTAAAGACCACACCTTTCGCAGCCTCCTGGCCTGGCGCCAGCCCAGTCCCATCCAGGAGCCCAGCTGTGTCTTCTTTTCCTCTCTGGGCTCCTCCAAGGCAGAGATTCCGAAGTAACTGAGCCACAGAGGAGGCTGACTCCCCAAAGCTTGAGTGTGAAACAGATCACCCCAGTGCACATTCCGTCCTACAACTCTACCTGATACCTGTAGAAGGGATGGGGAATAGGCTTTCCCTGGCCTCCCCAGCATCCCGGCCCCCGTGTTTAGCAGCGGTGTGATTGGCTTACCTGTCCCCACGTGTCCCGCCCCTAGCGCTCCCCTTCCACTGGCCTCCTTCTTTTGCCTTAGTCCCCTGTCTTTGTAGACATTCCTAAGCTTTTTAAGGGATTCCCATACTTAACCACCTTGCAATACATTTGGGTGGGGCAGTGCAGCTACACTTTCCGCATGTGTCTTCAGCGGTGCTGGTGCTGTCGCTCATGTGGGTCGTCTGGGAAACGGCTGCAGGTGCAGGGTGGGAAGGCAAAAGACAAGATGATCCGGAAGGCTTGTGGGAGGGCAGCTTCGACCCTGAGGTAGATCTCAGCTGGGGGGGGGGGGCCACAGTGGAAGGTGGCCAGGCCAAACTCTCACCTCACACTGCCCTAGCAGCTCTGCCACTCACTTGAAAGATGGGCCAGAAAGGAGGACAGGCAACCCTGAGGCGTACCCCTGTGGGACAGCAGGGTGGGGGTTAGTGGGGAGGGGAGGACTGGGAGGTGCGGGAGGGGAGGTGTTGGGTGTGCTCCTGAGCATGTTGTCCTGATGCTTCTTCACTGCTGTTCTTTCTAAAAAGAATCACCTCTTCTCCTTCCTGCCTGTGGCCATTAACAGGAGCCACCAAACCAGCTGTCACCTTTCCCTGGCATCACTGTGTACCACTGTAGCCACTACCTAGCCAACACTCTGCTTCAAAGGCATGGAGCTTGAAAACTTAACTCATCCCGTAGTCTACTCCTGCAGTCAGCACCCAAGATGGAAAACAGAGAACAGAATGAAGACTCGTGTGTGTGTGTGTGTGTGTGTGTGTGTGTGTGTGTGTGTGTGTGTGTCTGTGTGTGTGTCTGTGTGTGTGTCTGTGTGTGTGTCTGTGTGTGTGTCTGTGTGTCTGTGTGTGTGTCTGTGTCTCTGTGTGTATATGTGTCTGTGTCTCTGTGTGTGTGTGTCTGTGTCTCTGTGTGTATATGTGTCTGTGTCTCTCTGTGTGTGTATATGTGTCTGTGTGTGTGTGTGTCTGTGTCTCTGTGTATATATGTGTCTGTGTGTATATGTGTCTGTGTGTGTGTGTGTCTGTGTGTGTATGTGCTTGTGTCCATATTCATGTGTCAAAGCCAGAGGTCAACTTCTGCTATGCACTGTGAGTTTTTGAGACAAGAGTCTATCACTGATCAGGAACTCTCCAGCTGGCTGGTGAGCCCCAGTGATCAACCAGTCTCTGCCTTCCTGTCACTAAACTAAGATTTAAAATGGCCTTTCTGTCTGTCTGTCTGTTTTTCTTTCCTTTTTTTTTTTCTTTTAAATGTGCATTCTGGTGATCAAACTCGGGTCCTTGTGCTTGCCAGGGAAGCAGTTTACAAACTGAGCCATCTCCCGAGCCCCTGGGGACTCTTGTTAATGTGTCAGTGTGGCTGCCTTCATGGAACAGCAGCAGGTGGGAGAGAACATGACAGGCCCTAAACCTTCCCTGGGGCTCAGAGGATCAGAGAAGCCTGCTGGTCCTCAGCCCTCTGCACTCTGCCAGGCCCTCAATGACAAGGAAAGATACTGTGGATCAGTTCAAGAGCCCCTTGGCTGCACAGCTCAGTGCTTGGGTCCCAGCGATGTCATGTCAAAACAGCCCTAAAAATAAGGACTGATGTCAGGATGTCCAGGAATCAGAGATGTGGGGCAGAAAGAGAATCCAACCCCCAGCAGCGGGGGTCTGTGCTGTTTTCTTTCCTGAGGACACTGAAGAACAGTGTGTCCACAGAGGGTCAACTCTGGCTTCAGAAGAACCCCACAGTGCTCACTTTCCAGTGATGATCTTATCCCAGGAGACCTTATAAGCTGTGACCTCTGACCTAAACTCCCAGGTTAGCACTCAGCTCATGAGTCTGAGGGGTATCTGGACTGCAGTCAAGGCTCTGACTTCCTCCAAGCCTGTCAGCATCTCTGCTAGTCTCCCAACTCTTTATGTAAAAAGCCTCCGCTGGGTCTGGACAGGGACAGAAGAGAGGTGTGGACATGTGGCCACCAGTCCATGGGAGCCTACAGGCCAGCCCACTTCCTAAACATCCAGGAAGAAGCTTCAGGTCTCCCAGGACCAGCAGCTGCCGACCGTCACTAGGAACATTTTTCTTTTCTGATTGTTAACATGTTAGGAGCTGTAGAAGCTCATAAGACAGCCAAGTAGTTATGAGCTCAAAAGCTTTGAGAGAGATTTTCTCTGAGGACTCGTTAATGTGATGTTTTAATGGAATCGTCCCCAATCTGAATCCTGCACTGGAGCTTTCCATAGAGCTGATAAGCGCTGGGTAGGGCATGTGGCAAAGCAGACGAGCCTGACTCCCTCCTCACCAGGGAGGGGACTGCACAAAGAAGGAGGAATGATAGGGCAGGAGGAAGACAGGAGTTCACAGACTGACATTAAAAACCCACAAGCAGGGTGGGAAAGGTACCTCATCCGCAGGGAAGCTTAATGGGGTAGTTAAAGACACATTCTGGTGGCCAAGCTCCGTGGAGCTGCCTCTCAGAACTACCATTAACTTGGATAAAAACCATAAATTAACCCAACCATGAATACAAATATTGCCCACTCCACCCCCTGCTACCCCACCCTGGGCCTAAAATACTCAGGCAATTCTTGCCAGGTGACTCACGACTTCCTGGGCCCGCCCCCTTGGCCTATCGCCCCACCTCCCTGGCAATATATACATGGCTGAGGGAATCTCTCTGAGTATTTTTGGGAGACAGCTGTTTGCTCTTCTAGTCAAGAGTCTGAGATGCACAGGCACAAAGTGGGCTGGACCCAGGAACTGGAATTAGTAAAAGTGGGCAGAAAAGATGTTGCCTGGATGGCCCTGCAGTATGCCCTGGTTCAGGGAATGGATGGGCAGATGGTGAAGTCTCCGCCTGAGGGTGGAGGAGGACATCTCATTTCTCACCAGAGATTTCAGAGATGAAATGAAGACTTTCTCTCCCCAGTGTTCAGTTTACTGCACACTGACAAGTGACAGTCCACACGGAATGTGCTAGAGCTTAGAGTCACAGGTCTCTTCAGACTGTAAAGAAACATCTCCAGACTCTCTTGTCTTCCTGAGACTGGGATCTATTTTAGATGTTTCTTCATAGGAGTTTTGAAAAGGATGGGATAGAAGGCATTTGATGAAACAAGAGTAACAGATACCAAATTTTCTGATTTGGACTTTGTATTATACACAAACACATCCAAAAACAGTCAATATGGAGACCCATGCCTATAATCCCAGCACTCAAGAGATCAGATAGGATCAGAAGTCAAAGACCAGGCTTGGCTACCAGAGAACCTGTTGTACAGTGTTCCCTTTGAATAGAGGGAGAAGGGAAGCTTGTAAGACTCAGGAAGTACCTGAAATTTACAAGGATCAGGAAGGAAATCCCAGGGAGCACCCAGACTTAGAAAATTCACAAGGTTCAACCCCCAAGGTTATATGAACAATAACAATGGCTGGAGATGAGGACTCTCCAATCTGCCCAGCTACATGCAAGTCGTACAGGGAGCTCAAGGACACAGCTTCTGTGAGTTGTCACCCAGGCTGGGGTGGGATTTTTCAGAGATATAGCTACCATTATGTCACCCCCATGCTCCTATTAGTAATTCCGACATGCACGCTGGTTCACAAAACTAGACTTAGATAGAACTGTTACTTTGGTCTGCTGCTTGTGCTCTATCTAGGGTAAGTCAACTTTTAATCACATCTCAGCAGGAAAAGTATTGAGGTTTGGTCTGTTGCTGTGTATTGCCGTGCTAAATTCTGAAGGTCTGGGCCTATGAGTGAATTCTCACATCTACAAGCTTTTGTTGTGCAAACCTTGTTCCTTAATTTAAAACTATCGGTTAAATAAAACTGGCTATAGCCAATTACCGGGGGGATTAGAGATAGGTGGGTTTTGAGTTACGTGACTTGAGGTGGAGAGGAAAGACATGGAAAGAGAAGAGACCACAGGAGGAGGAAGAGCAAGGAGAGGAGGATGCTGCCATGAGGGGAAGTGGAACATGAGCATGTGGCCAGGAGAAACACCAAGTATCTGGAGTTCACCGCTGGAGAGGTAGCCAAGCAGCAGTGAGAAGAGTAGATTAGGGGTGACCCCCCCCCAGTAATTGTTAAAGCCAAATTAAATAACCATATTCTGAGTCTCATTTATTTGTAAGCTAGTTGGGGATAAACTTAAATTGGTTATACTACAGAAAAGTCACACAACAAAGTGTGCCTCGTTTCCCAAATTTTTTTGTCTGAAATGAACATTTGTGTGTGTGTGTTTGCAAAATGTGATGGGCAGAACACCCTTTCCCAGAATGTCCACATCCTCAAACCCTAAGCCTGTGAATTATGACACCTTACCAGATAAGAGGGTCTTGCTATATGTTTAAGGGAAGATAAGCCCAAGTGTGCTAGCTAGTTGTTTATTGGTTTAATCAACTTGAATCAAGCTAGGATCATCTGGGAACAGGTGACCTCAATTAAGAAAATGCTTCTATCAGATTAGTCTGTGAACAAGTCTGTGGGGGCATTTTCTTAGTTGATGATTGATGTGGGAGGGCTCAGCCCACTGTGGGCGGTGCCTCCCCTGGGCAGGTGGGCCTGGCTTATATTAAAAAGTAAGCTGAGCAAGCCATGATGAGCAAGATGGTAAGTGGTATCTGTCTATCGTTCCTGTCAATGCTCCTACTTGACATTCCTGAACTGACTTCACTCAGTGATCGACTGGGACTGGGACATTCAAGACACAAGTCAAAATGAAAAGAAGACCCTTCCATCCCTTTCTTTCTTTTGGTAGTGGTGTTTATCATGTAGTAGAAAGCAAACCAGGACACCTGGATTCTCTGGCAAGACCTAACCAATCACCAGGTGTCTATAAGAGCGCAGAGGAGCCCAAAGGAGATGTCATGGAGGATAGAAGTAGTGTGTCAGCAGATGAGGGAAGAGGCCACAACCCGAGAACGGGAGTCCCCTCTGAACGCTAGAAAAGTCAAGGAAACAGGATCTCCCCAGAACCTTCCGAAGACAAGGCCTGCGACATCATGATTTTGGGGCTCATTTTATAATTCTGACCTTCAGAGCATGAGTGAACATACCTATGTGGTTGTAAGTCACAGAGTTTGTGGCAATTCGGTACATAGGTAGCTACAGGAGATTAATAGCATGAGGTGTGCTGCTTAATAGAACATGGAAGTAAGAATATCCTAGCTCAGGTAGTATTATGTCCATTTTTCTGAGGGTCCGCCACACTGACTTCCAGAGTGGTTGTACCAACTTGCAGTCCCACCAACAGTGGAGGAGTGTTCCTTTTTCTCCACATTCTCGCCAGCATCTACCTGAGGACCCAGCTATACCTTTCCTGGGTATATACCCAGAAGATGCCCCAACATGTAACAAAGATACATGCGCCACTATGTTCATAGCAGCCATATTTATAATAGCCAGAAGCTGGAAACAACCCAGATGTCCCTCATCAGAGGAATGGATACAGAAAATGTGGTACATTTACACAATGGAGTACTACTCAGCTATTAAAAACAATGACTTTATGAAATTTGCAGGCAAATGGATGGAACTTGAAAATATCATCCTGAGCGAGGTAACTCA
>CM052717.1:17250834-17367503 GCA_028551405.1 Uromys caudimaculatus | reverse complement strand
AAAAAAAAAAAAAAAAAAAAAAAAAGAATATCCTAGCTCACTGTCGTGTACTAAGAAAGGACCAGAATTTGCCTTCAAGCAGTCACCTACACTCATCTGAAGAGTCACATCCCTTGTGAACCAGGTGTGTCATTGTTTGGCTCACTAGCATGATGCAGGAGGGAGGTTGACAAAGATTCCGAGTCCGTGCTCTGGAGTAAGGCAGCTGGGTAGCAAATGCCTTGCCCAAGCACAGGGCTTCTGAACTAGTTAGTACCCACTGCCAGTGTTCTATTTCTTGATACATATAGCAAAAGAGACATTGGTATACCACCCAAGTTCTCCCACAGGAGAGTCTGGAAAGGGCTTAGCAAATGCCATGGTTGGATATGGATTGAGTATGTCCTCAGGGACTCAAGTGTGGACATTTAATCCTTACTGGATGTGTTAGATGGGTGGAAACTTCAGGCCTGGTGTTCAGCAGTGGGGCTTTAGGAAGCAGTAGGGGTAGATGTGGACTTTCCAGTGCAGCCCCCATGACTGGTGTTTTTATTAGGCATCTGTTGGTACAATGTACACTGTGACCAAGAACAGCTTGGGGAGGTAAGGGTTTATTTCAGCTTACAGCCCATCATGAAGAGAAGCCAAGGCAGGGGCTCAAGGCAAGAATCTGGAGGTAAGACTTGAAACAGAGGCCATGTAGGAGTGCTGCTTACTGGCTTGCTGTCCACAGCTTTCTCTGCTTACTATTTTATACTATCCAAGACCATCTTTTTGGGAATGGCACCATCCATAAGGAAATAAGTCTTTCCACAACAATCATCAATCACACACACACACACACACACACACACACAAACTTGGCATCAGGGACTTGCCTACAAGCCAATCTGTTGGAGGTATTTTGACCTCATCTTGTGTCAAGATGACAAAATAAAACAAAAACAAACACAAACAAAAAGAAAAAAAAAACAGGAAAAGCAAACAGAAAACCCAGCCCAGTTGGATATCAGGGTCTTTGTGGATACTGGGGTCTTTAAAGGAAGACAGATACCAGGCATGCCTGGGCCCTTTTTCACTTGCTACTTGATGGCCCTGCATCACCTGAGGTCCTGCCAGCAAGACTGTCACCGACAAAGCCTCTGAGCCTTGGGCTTTATACTTTGAACCTAAGTAAACCTTGTTTCTTTATAAAGTACATAGACTCAGGCATTTCATTATAGTACCAAAAAATAGGTTCCCAGAGCAAAGATCACTCTACCATTACTGTAGAGAACCAGTTTCATGTTAGTGTTTGATGCCAGAGCTGATATGACGGTAATTTTTAAGACTCCTCTGAATGCTTTGGTGCAAAAGTAAGAGGTGCTAGGGAAAGGCCTGAGAGAAGCATGACGCAGCCATCCTAAAGTCACATGGGGAGACACTGGTAAACTGAAGGACAAACGCTTCCAGTTTGGTCCTTATACAGGAATTCTGTCCTGAGGCCACACAGTCCCCTTGCTTTGTATCAAAGGCAGTGAATTGTTCTCTGTTAGACCTTCCGCCCAGGATGGCTGAATGAAACAGTAGGCTGTTTTTGACACAGGCGCATTGTGTGCTTCTGCTTCCAGTCCCCCCACCCCTCCACCCCCACCCCGTACATTGTTCCTTGGAATGTTCTCCCCCACCTCCTATCACAGGGCTGCTGTCCCCAAGGTCGGTCAGCTCCAGATTAGCTTCTCTATCAGTCCTCTTCCCATGGAGCTGTCAGAAGCAATCTTCACTCTCTAGAACAGCAAGTGGTTGGTCCACATTCCCTTCTTGGCTCATCTTGTGCTCTCTACCACATCCCAGCTGCAAGTTTGCATGCCTGCCCACCCTTGTCTCCTTCCTAAGGAGACAAGCTGTCATGTCTGCGTTCTTTGTATTATAAATGTCAGAAGTACACACGGACAAACACCACGTGCAGGTGTGAAGGCAAAATCCAAGACTGTGATCATTCTTTCAAGCCACCGCTGTCTCTCTGGACTGACCCCATAAAAACTGTTTCCAGAGAAGCAATCTCCTGCCCCAATAGGCGCTAACAATGCAAACAGATGTTTTGGGGTATCACCACAAGGCAGGCTCCTCCTGGTATCTGGAGGGTCTGGGGGAGGGGTGCTGCTGAGCATGCTACAATATACAGCGTGCCCCCCAAAACAAAATGAGTACTGTGCCATAGCAGTCAGTCTGAAGTCACTGTTGGCATGCTTTAGATACATGAAAATCAAACTGATGGACAGGCTGCATGGAGCTGGATCCCATCAGGATGTGAATTGCTCGCCCCCGTTTCTCTCTGTAAGCCCCGTATACTCTCCCCTCTCTGCTGACTGGGCTCTCTGCTCCCCCATCTCTAGTGTCCTAAGTTCAAGCTGACCTAAGTTCAAGCTGACCATAGAAATAACTTGTCTCCCTGGATCAAACTCTCTCATTTCTGAAGCTCAGTAGTTAGTCACTCCATCTTGAAAGAGATTCTAAGTCAACTTTGCAAGTCACTAGCACAACATGGCTGCCGAGGGTCTCTGGGTCGTCCCAGAGGCTGAGAGAAGGTCCCTGGCTAGGAAGACATCAAGGGTGTCTCAAGGGGTAGAGGGCACATATTCTCATATCAGAGGTTGAATAAGAAGACAAAGTGAATATTGTTTTAATGTGTATATTATCGTTTAAAGAGAAATATGTCCAGTGAGTTCTAGGTGGTCTGAGATCTTTCTGGTATGTTGTAATTCTTTACCCTGCCTCCCTCTGTCAACTCATCTGGGGGCCAGGGCTCTTCCTCCCTGTCTCCACCCATATCCACTCTCTGCAGAACTCTCATATGGGTCTGTTTGTCTCCTTGTTGGGACCCTGGTAAGGAACAGACTGGTGGGTTGAGCTACTAAGACAAACAAAGGTGTTTTCAGTTGGGAATATTTCCCATGCCAGCCTCTACGATAGAGGTTCTAAACCCTCCTAATGTTGTTTGTTAATACAGTTCCTCATGTGGTGGCGACCCGGCCCCCAACCATAAAATTATTTTGTTTTGCTACTTCATAACTGTAACTTTGCTGCTCTTCTAAATCGTGATGTAAATATCTGATATGCAGGCTGAGATGTGAGCCCTGTGGTCAAGGCGGGTCTCCTTCATTAGCAGGGTCAATGAAGAGAATTTGTATCCAGGTGCCTTTCCCAGGCCCCACTGAACATTAGTAACAACGCCTGTGTGTCAGTACCTACATGCATCAGATACTGTCGTGTGGAGTTCACACACAGCATCATCAACCCTCATACCAGCAGGATCCCCGTCAGTCAGGCCCCTCAAGGCCTTCCAAGCAGACCTGGAGGGCCTCCAGCTATTGTCTGCGGAACACCTGCTCCACAGAGGGGCCCAGCAGAAACCAAGCTTCTGGCTCCATGGGAATCTTGCACTTAGCACTTAGCTTTCCTGAAAAATACCTCTGTGGGAAGAATTTTAGCAAATCAAATCATAAGTGCAATGGAATCGATTCTTGGAGACTCACTGCTGTGGCCCAGCCCGGAAAGTAAGGAACATCCCGTGACGAGCAACCGAATTTCAACATCTGTTGACCTTCGTCATTTTTTGTTTTGTTTAGGTTTGTTTTGTTTTTTTTAAACTGGCTGTTATTATATAGCCAAGGATGGCCTCAAACTCATGGCTGTAGCCTTAGCTAGCCCAGAACCGTCCATTCTCCTTCCCCAGAAATCTCCATGCTGAGGCCACAGGTGTGTACCATGCCTGGCTTCCCTTTGCCTTTCTCTGTTATCTCTAGAGTGCAGGCCAAGTGCAGTTAGGTCACCTGCCAAAGAGTTTTGCAGAATTAAAAAAAAAAAAATCTGATAAACCAGCTGGTATTCCTGGCCCTCCCAGCCGGATTCCAGCCTCTGCTTTTCTCAGGAAGCCCCTAGGCTCTGCAGATGTGGAGGAAGAAGGTTCAGGACAAGCTAGGGGTCTAACCTCTATCCTGCAGTCAGAAGCATGCAATAATCAGAGAACTCCAAGCTAGTGATGACCCAGAATCCGCAGGGTACCCAACAACGGGAACTTGTTCACACTGCCTGCACACCCCGGTTCCAAATTGCACCTTGGACTGTGTGTGGCGCTGAGCCTGTGCATGCACCTCTCACAGTGACCTGAAGAATGCTGGGGTGCGAGATACCAGCAGCTCCAAATAATAACAGAGAGAACTATTTTTTTCTGGGTAAAAACTTGTTCTGTCCCTTATCAGAAAGGCTGAGGGAAACATTTCCCTTCAGGCCCTGGTTGGGGCAAGAAATCCGAGGGAATGGATCTTACTTTTCTGGTTACAGTAC
Organism: Uromys caudimaculatus; assembly: GCA_028551405.1. Lineage (NCBI taxonomy): Eukaryota > Metazoa > Chordata > Mammalia > Rodentia > Muridae > Uromys > Uromys caudimaculatus. Next base: position 17,363,198 of record CM052717.1, on the reverse strand, counting down.
AGATGCTGTAAATAGCATCATAATTAATCATTAGAGGAAGTAGTCATCCTGTCCACAGACAGGACCAACATATAAAGAAAAAAAAATACCGGATGCCACTACCTGGGATTCCTCCCCGTCAGCACTGTGGGTCTGGGGTTGCCACTTTTGAGGAAGTACCTTGAAGATGTTTTGCCCTCAGAAAGTCAAAAGGGAAATGCTAGGTCTGGGAGGGGGGAGGGGGAAGGGGGGATGGCTCAGTGAGTAGGTGAGAGGTCATGGTCTGCAATCATGAGAACTGAGTTCAAATCCCCATACACTGCAAACACATACACATACAAAGAAAATTCTGCTTTTAAAAAAAATGGTATGTGTTCATGTGCATATACATATGTGATGGTGTGCACATGTATAACCACACATATGGAAGTCACAGGTTGGCACAGTGTCCCCATTCATTCTTCACTGTAGTTTTTGAGACCGGGTACCTGACTGAACCTAGAGCTCTCTGATTTGACTGACTGGCCAATGATCCTTCTGCCTCCACCTCCCCAGTGCTGAGATTACAGGGGAGAGATGAAGTGCGGCTTTTATGTGGGTTCTGGGGGTCAATATGATCAGCAGCATTTTACCAAAGAACTGTCTCCCCCAGAGCAGCGGTGCTTTCTTTATCTGGTGCTGTTCGGGCTGGGGGCATAAGGAAGAGCAGACCCTTGCTCCCTCTTAGTATTGCTTCTCTGTGGTCAGTCCATGACACTGCTGTGGCTTGTGGAAAGACACGCTAGACAGAGATGTCATCTCCCTGTCAGCAACAACACAGAAGGATCCAAATAGCCCCCAGGGGAGTGGCCCTGCTATGCTCGAGGCTGAAAAGGAAGGAATGTCGCCGGTCACATTCATTTCCTTCTTTGATTTTTGAGAGGCCAAGTTTCATTTCCCCAAAGAACACTCTAACTCCCACAGCCTACCCCTGGTGGGAGCATGGGGCAAAATCCTAAGCTTTGAAGCAGAATGTGCAAACTTGCAGTTCTGAAAACCTTACAAACTTGAAGGCATTCTGCCTTCAGCCACACACCTCAGTGACGCAGGTGTGAGGTAGGATGGCGCTGGGGAGCACATGGGTAGCTTGTGTATGTAAGCACTATTTTATATACTTCCTAGCTGTGTCTCAGTAGCAAGAATCAATGACCCCTTAAAGCCTCTGGGGATTTTGGCTAGACATGAAGCCTTTTCTTGTCCACTTGGCTATAAATGTCTGGAAGAAGTGAGTCCATGCCGACCAATCGCCTCATTTCCATGGTTTCTCCACAATGCCACGGCTGCTTGGGAATACACTTCCCCAGTGGGTCAGCAGGGCCAACAGTAAAGACCAGCGCTCAGGCCGGAGGACAGCTCCACCGCCCTGCCCAGCCCCACCCCAACTTCTGTCCCTGAGGCAATCAGCTGCACCTTCCTCCAGAGGGAGAGCTAAATTGTTGGTGACTCCAACCTGAAGAGCCCCTGGCTGCAAAATCAGCTAGGAGGATCGGGTCACCAATTAAATGCAGAGAAACCAGATCATGCAGGCCGATAGAGACCTGCGTGACTGTGCCGTGGAGATTAGTCACCAGCCTGAATCAGCATAACATCTATTATGGATGACATTTGCCAAGCCAGAGAGATAAATTGAGTGTTTTATCTTGAGCCAGTGACAAAGATGCACGACTTGTATTGCACCAGCAGATCAATTCAGAGCCAATAAGTCATGACATCTAAGGGTTCATCATAGCTGAATACTGGGCCTGGAGGTGGCTTGCCGAGAAAGCACGAAGACCTGAATTCAAATCCCCACAGGTTGGCCAGGTAGTACACACCTAAGACCCATGTCTTCAGCCAGATGGGAAGTGGAGACAGAAGGATTCCTGGAAGCTTTGGGGCCAGCGGCATGGCAGACAGAGTGAACATCAAGGGATCCCATCGCAAGAAAGGTGGAGGCTGACGGACCAACACCTTGAGGTTGTCCTCTGACCTCCATGCTGTAACACAAACGTGTCCTCACACTCACGTATGTACACACCACACGCACACACACACATACACACACAAAGTATATATACTATATACATATATAACTACACAAACCTAACTCTACACACATGCGCATACCAAATGCACACAGCTGTGGCTACCACACACGCACATGGACTTAACTATATACACACAACGCACACATAACTACACAGACGCACATATACACACATACACATACATATATACACACACCACACACATAGAGCTGTACATATCAAATACCCCTACAACTATACACATGAACACATAACCCACACACCGCACACACACAACCACAAATACATAGCACAGTGCACACATACCTTCACAGGCAAACATGCACACACATGCATAAGTACACAAACCAGCCCAGATCACCTACACATATGTACTCACACAGATAAACCCTCATGCAGTGTGTAGCTCACACAGTTACACACTCTCACATGTACATGTAGGCAAGATAGCCTTCCCTTTGGCTCCTCATTATGAAGCTATAGTAACTGCTCCTTTCTTGTCCCATCCCACCCTTCCGTGTCAAGGTCAAATACCATGGAATGACCATTAGAATACTGAGAAGGAAGCAGAAAATGTTAGGACGGAATATGTGCAGTGTTGATACTGGAGTCAGAGAAAGTACTGCCGTCTGAAAAGGGTCTCCCTGTATCCTGAAGAGAAATTGAAGCCAGGAGCACGGGTACATACCTTCAGTCCCCAAACACATCAGACTGAGGGAGGAGGATCCAGAATGTGAAGTCACCTGGACTACAAAACAAGACTCAGTTTCCAAAGAGGTGCGTGGGTGTGTGTGTGCGTGCGTGCGTGTGTAGGGGCAACAAAGATGAGCAGAGTTTGGTAAGAGCAGTGATGAGCTGATCACGAGAGAAAGGGAGAGTGATAGAGGGCCCAGTGGATAGAAGCTGTGCAAACCCCAGGACCTGAAATCAACATGGCCGCCAGCATCCAAGTAAAAAGCCAGGCATGCTTGTAACCTGTGTGCTTCATATGTATACCTGGTCTACACAAGTCAGAAAAAGACATCAACAGCTAGCCAGCATTGTGGGGCAGAGACAGGTGGATCCTGAAGCTCACTAGCCAGCCAGCAGAGCAGAAATGGCCGCTTCAGGCACGGCACGGTGAGAGGCCCTGTCTCAAGGCAAGAAGGCAGAGAATGGTAGGGGAAGATGTCTGATGGTCTGCTTTGGCCTCTGCACGCATGCGCACACGGGTGCGCATGTACTCTCCACCAGCGCCGCAGGCACAGATTGAGAAAGGAAGGCAGGTAAGGAATGCCCTCCCGGGGACAGTGCCTCAGCCTGGAGAGTAAAGCAGCCCTTTGAAGTGTGGGTGGGGTTTGCAGAGCTGCTCTGGAAATGTCCGAGTTTTTCTGACTGCATTATGGAAGCTCACAGATCAAGAGGAAAGTGAGCATATTATATTTTCTATTTCCCCAGCAAAGCTGCACTGGGCATGGGATAGGGGGATCCTGCAGTTCAGATTGACTGGGTGAAAGCTACCTGTTAATGAAGCACTGAGCAAGAGCCTCAGATTTCCTGCCTAGCCAAAGGTGGGTCCAGGGGACACCTTAAAGAACCAATATTTACAATAGCTAACTTTGAAGCCAGGTTTGGTTCCCAACACCTGCACAGTGACTTACAACCCTATGTAACTCCAGTTCTAGGGGATCTGATGCTCTTTTCTGGATTCTGTGGGCACCAGGCATAAACATGATGCAAACATATACATACAGGCGAAACTCTCATGTACATTAAAATAGATAAGTAAATAAATCTTAAAGAAAAGGCAGTATCAAGCCCTCACCAGGCACCACCAGCTTTTTTAGCACTGGCCCGTCGTGAAGGCTGCCTTCACCAACTGAAAAGGAAAATGTTCTCATTCGATATGCATTGTCCCCAAACATTGCTTTGTCAAGCTACATGTAAATAACTTTTAAAAGTAAAGACACAGAATCCGAACCCCAAAAGCCTCTAGTCTAAAAAAGTGCAGAAAACAAGAATCCAAAAATAGAAGAAATGTATTCTTCAAAACATCACTAACTCTAAGCAGTTGCTAAAAACAGCGGGAATTATGTTGTATCCTAAACGGCAGTTGGTTTGAAGGCCTCTTGATGGCATGTGACACGTGCCATGTGTTGGTGTCCAAGAGGAGGAGGAAGAAGTCAGAAAGGCCTTGTAGCAAGGAGCTGAGGGGCAGTGGCTAAGCTCAGGTGACAGGCAGATCAGGAGAGTGGGCTGGCAGAGTGAAGTAAACTGTCTGCATGTCGGGGAGCAGATTCAAACTTCACTGAGAGGCCTGGGTTATACTTGAAGGGAATGCAGCAAGTTGAAGGCTTCCAGGAAAACATTACAATGCTAGGGGAAATTCTGTGGGCGCAGGGTGGGGAGAAAGGCAAGGGGTGAGGTTTGCAGAAGCTCTGGGGCTTGGAGTCGCCCACTGTGTGAAGGGGAAATAGAAACTGACAACAGGAAGCAATGGCCCCCGAGGTCAGAGACTGGCTGGATATTGTAGATGGGGAGGAAATTCAAAAATAACCTAGTAGTCTTTAGTCTCAGCTACTGGGACATAGGAATTCACCTGGTGATTGGGATACAGGAAGAGATAACATTTATAAGGCAGACAATGTGTGGGCCTTGGATGTAGATAGATATATTTAGCTATACAGAGTTGTGGGTTTCTCAGTGGTGGATTTCCTCCAAAAATAATAGGAAGTCAAATGGCTAGACGTGGTCTGGGTAAGTAGAAGAAAATATAAAATGTTCCACAGTAGCAAAGGCATGGGTACCGAAGAAGACAAGGCTTCCGAACACAGTCCCAGGCCAGGCTGGGCCATCTGACCCACAAGGATGAAGGTCGACTGTCCTTCAGGTTCCACAGGAAAATAGCTGAATGAAGGCTGGGTTGAAGCTCAGTAGGTAGGATGGCTACCCAGCATGCCCAAAGCCTGGGTTCAACCCCTAATCCCCAGCACCTCACAAACTGGCTGTGGTGGGACACACCTGGCAGATGGAGCAGGCAGATCAGAATCTCAAGGTCATCTGGACCACACAGCAAGTTTGAGTCGAGCCTAGGTTACCTGAGACCCTGCCTTCAAGAGCACTGTTGCTGACTGTTGAGTTGATACCAACTGGGAAGCTGTCAGGAGAATGTCACAGGACTCCCTTTCTTATCCCAGCGAACATTTTAGTCATTCACACGCCTCTCTTTCTTATCTCTTAATAATTTTTCAGGGAATAATCTGAGATATACAGAATTGGTTGCAAAAATACTCTAGATTTTGTCACTTCCTGTGAGTCTCCCCCTGCTCTGTGACAGCTTCCTGGAGTACCCTTGTATCTGATGACCTTGGCAATTTGAGGATGTTTTTTGCAAATGTTCCTCTTTGTTTTGTTTTGTTTCTCTTACATTTTCTCTAGTGAATAGACTACAGCCAATGGGTGTGGGGAAGGAGGACCAGGAAGGACCATAAAGGAAGCATATCACACCTGTCACCTGGCCTTAAAGGCACAGCAGCCCACCTGCCAGCTTTGTTACTGATAGCATTTGCCTTGATCACTGGCTGAGGGAGTGTGTACCAGGAGCCCCCCTCAACTCTTTGTCCTTAGGGAAAAAAGTAGTAGGTCCACTGGCCTCAGGGATGGGGCGGGGGAGGTGGCAAAGTCTTGCTCTGTGTGTTGGACGGAGGTCAACTATATAAATAATAGAAGGGCTTTCCGTTGAAGACAGACCCTCCCCCCATCTTTTCTCGATCCTTCAGTTATACATGCAGTCATTTATTCTGTTACCACACACTCATGCATAGTCATGTTACACCTTGGGTTTACTTCGTTTTCTTTGCTCACTCTTACACAGCTTTGGCCATTCTAAGTTGGCACTTGAGTTCCTTCGACTAGCCCTACATCTTAAGTAAAATCTGAGTGCTTCCTCTCTTTTTGCTAATAATATAAGACGCTGCAATTTAGACTTACATTTCCCTTGTTCCAGCTCTGGAAAGCCATTTAGCTCAAGTGCCGTGGAGAACTGGATTTAGAATCTAACCTGTGGAGCTAGGATAGATGTGGTTCTTCTGGGGTGTTGCTTCTCTGTTCTCAGTGGACGGAGCTGGGAGACGCGCGTATATACGCATGCTCCTTTTTGCAGGGCTGCATGATTCAGCTCATGCTGCTCTCTGTCCCTGAACCAGCTGCGCCCTCTCTCTCCCCGTACTTACAGCTTCCTGGTCCCACCAAGGAAAAGCTGTCTCTCAGGAGCCACGGTTGTTTTTTCTGATTAGTGCAGCCCCAATACATGTATACAGCTACTTAAGGTCGGCAACCTGTAACCCCACTGAACGCGGCTACCTATGCTTTTGACATAATTATTAATGTGCTAGCTTTGTGCATAATTAAAATATTGAAGGAGAACAACACTGAGATTCAAGAAGATTCTAGTAGTCAACTGGAAAACTGAAGCTGAGTAGGAATCTGAATTCACCGGAGTTCAAAAATAGATAAAAATGACTTAAATGGCGAATAATAGAGAGCAGGCTCACAGCGCCTCGTGTGAGGTGGGCAAATAGGGGGAGGATTTGATTGACCAACAACCCAGGACATGATGGTGTTGCTAAACAAAACCAGTGAATGAAAATAGAATAATCTAGTGAAGGCAAGAAAATGCCTACTTGTCTGTGCATGAGGCAGACACATGGCCACTCTTGTACACATTTATACCTATCCTTTAAAAGAGTGCATGAGGAGAAGGGGAAGAGCCACGAGGGAGAGATGGGATCATGGTCTTAAAATACTAGCAGGGATTAGATGTACCCTGCACTGCCACAGGGGACGGAATTCGTCCCAGGGAAGCAAGGGATCATTCCCAACTGGTAGGACTGAACAGAACCAGGACAAGTAATCTCTTCCACACTCTCCCTATTTGGGGGAACAGCAGATTCCACAGGTATGCCTCCATGAAACCAGAGGGCAACCCTAGAGTTAGAGAACTGTAGGGAACAGCTGGAAGACAGCCCAATGGGGTCATTTGGCGACATAGCCTCCAGGTAAGTAGAAACAAATAATTAAAATGAGGAAGGTCAAGGGCCCAGAATAAAGGTGGGATGGAAGACAAGAGAGGGTGAAGTCCTGCCTTCAGGCCAAACCTATTTAAAGGCATGGGGCAAAATGGGTACAGGAGGACAAAAAAGGAAAGGTAGAGTTGGTTTGATTAGAAGGAAAACTTCCTAACAGAGCTGAGCAAACATCAAACGAGATCCTTATCAGGATAGGGGTTCCCACCTACCCAAGCCCTGCCAATGACTTCAAAAGAACACTTGGATTCTGGAGAGTTCAGAGGGCATCTAGCCAATGTGAGCTTCCAGGGCCCAACGGGAAGACGTAGGTCAGCATGCCAGGGGCCAAAATGGCTTGATGAGGTCCCAAACCACACTCTACACATACGTGATTGGGAAGCAAAATAAACAACTGTCATGTGTGTTTTTAATTAAAATAAAAGATAATGTTCAGGAAAGAGAAGACCGTCTAACCCACTAAATTGAAGCCAAGAAAGAGCATAGGACTGGAAGACTGGAGTAGCACAGTAGTGGACCTGCAGCCTCTGTGTGTACCTTGGCCCCGCAATCCATAAAGAAAAGAGATTGGGCCCTGGACTTCTAAGGCTGCATCCAGTTCTAAATATTTTTAAGAAGAGAATCTGTTACGTAGGAATAAATACTACATTCCGAAATGCAATCAAAACCCTTTCCCAAGCTTGGGTCCAGTTTCTTTAACAACTTTTTGTTAGCAGAAAGAAAATGAGTTCAGAGTAGAAACACAAAAGACTGCGGGTCAGTATCTTGCTCCCACCAGGCACGCAGTTCAAATGGAGATGAGGAGAGAACAGATTCAAAGCTTACAAACAAAGAAGCAAGTCAGCCTGGGCCCAGTCAGTCCCTCTTAAAGTATGCCCAAATGGCACCGTGTCAGCGACTTGAGAAAGGAACTCAGCACTCGGAGACCAGCGCTATTTTGGTGTGCACGTGGAAAGACATCCTGTCATGGGATATTATGTTCTGAGTGGGTGCCTCAGAGCACAGGGACAAGTGGATCCTTGGGAGACAAGAAGGGAGGTGGATCCTGGGACTGAGCTGCCTCCAGACTATGGGCCTGGTTCACAAGAGGACCTCAGAAAATGTTGGCTGAAAACTCTGGAGAACAGTAATGGAGGAGAAACTGTCTCACCTGGAGAATGTAGACATATGTACGTCCTCGGTGAGATGAACACTTCTTTCAATACGCTTTCAGCCGGAAGTTCTCTCTCTACAATACCTGCATAGATTCTGAGCCGAAGATTCTGGATAAGAAGAAACTTCAGAGGGACTGAGGGGATGGCTTGGACAGTAAAGTTCTTGCCAGTCAGGTATGAAGACCTGGTTTTCTAACTTAGCCACTGTGCAAAGAGCCAAGCACAGTGTCATACGCCTATGACGGTGTCATATGCCTATGATCCCGCTACTAGAAGGCTAGACAAGAGGATCCCTGGGGTTCTCTGGCCAGCCAACCTAGTCAATCAGACAGTGAGAGACCTTGTCTCAAGAAAAAAAAAAAAAAAACAAGGTGCAGGGCGATTGAGCAAGACACCCAACGTTAGCCTCTGGCCCCCACACGCACACCACATGAATGCATAGACACCTGCACATGTGTGTACACAGAGAATCTAAGCGACCTCAGACAGAAAACGCATACCAGTGTCACAGGGAATGTGAAGCTATTGCCCCAAAAGATCAAAACCATCAAGACCACAAGATACAGTAGTGAGGTCATAGTCAAGTGTACCCGGTGAGACTATGGCCCCAGGATGATCTCACACTCTGAGCCCTCAAGCCTTCCAGAGGCCTAGGCTCACTGGACACAGCCTGGTGGGGAGGGTCCGACCTGATTTACAACTTTGATTATGTGATGTCATTTGGCTCGAGAAAGGTCACCCAGCCTCTCTGGGTTAGATTCAGATCTAAAAACTAGGAATTTCACGACTCCATCTTCACAGCCCTGGCCACAATGCCTAAGGTGGAATGTTCAGCACCAAACATGGTCACAGCCAAGTCAATAACCCATTGCATATCTATAGGGCAAATGAATGAAAGAATGAATATGAATCAAGTCTCCCAAAAATATTTTTTTTTTCTTGAAAATCTTGAAGGAACGATCAAAAGCAGAGTTCTGGCTTGCGGACTTTGATTTGCTGTCACTGAACAAGTTGAAAAATCTGACTGAGAGACACTTGAACCTTTTAAGTACCATCTTGGAGTAGTGATGACCTCGTGTGCATATTTATACACTAAGATTTATAATAACCACTTGAAAGACTAGGGTTCTCCCCCCCTCCCCCAGGGAGCAGAGCTATGTAAGAAAATATTCCAAGTTCAAAGGTCCAAATATGTAAGATATGGCAAACTCGAGTTCTTTCCACAAGTAGAAAACACCTTGGCACTTGACAAACCCATTTTCTTGTGGAGCTAGGGCACAGGTGGGCACTCAGGTGACCCTTGAAAGCCGATGAAAGCTCGACTCGCCCTCACCCAGCATTCCTTCTGGGAAGCGTCGCCAGCCTGGCTGAAGTGGGTATAGTGTTCCTGGGTCCAGAGAGGTAACATTTGAAGATGGGGAAACTGGTTCTTGGTCAAGTGCTTAGCAAAAGAATCCCAAAGAGGCCCTGCACCCTGGGTCACTTTGCAAAACCTTCTTGTAGATAGAGCAATTCTAACTCTCTCAAAGTAAAATCCTATGCCCCTCCCCTTCAGGTCCCCACCCTACCCCATCTCCATCTCCCCCATAAGGGAATTGTTTAATTTATTTTCTTGTATGAGTCAAAACACTACTTCTATTATTAATTAATATGCTGATATCACATTATACCATTCTGGACATAAGAAACGGAATTTATTACTTTCTTTCTTTTTTTTTTTTTTTTCAAGACAGGGTTTCTCTGTGTAGCCCTGGCTGTCCTGGAACTCACTCCGTAGATCAGGCTGGCCTCAAACTCAGAAATCCACCTGCCTCTGCCTCCCAAGTGCTGGGATTAAAGGCGTGCGCCACCACTGCCCAGCAGAATTTATTACTTTCAAATGTGTTTTTTAAAAGGCAGTTAAACATAATGCCTTAATCTGGTTTTTTGTTTATTTTGTTTTTGTTGGTGGTGGTGGTGGTGATGGTTGTTTGCTTGTTTTCTTTTTTCCAGCTGAGAATAAATTTCCTTCCCGGAAATCTCACTTCTTTCTACCATTATAAATGACTTAATACCATTTATTTTTCCAAAGAGGGAGGGAACATAACAACGACATAACAACGAAGCATTCAGATCACATCTCAGACATGAAGGTATTTAATAGTGGAGGAAGAAAATGAAAACAAAAGCCATGCAGCCAAAAGGAAAAAGAAGCATGCACAGGACCCAAGGCCAGTGTCGCTGCGCCAGAAACTGAGAAGAATTCTTTATTTTTTGACCAATTTTAAGTATTCTCTGATTTTTCTTTTCTCCTTGATCAAAGTAAAAGTATAATTAAAGATTCAGAAATTTCTCTTCTTGGAGACAGGCAGAAGCGACATGTTCATCCTAAAGACGGCATGAAAGATTTATCCCACAGTGGACACACCAGGACTTCTTGATTCACTGGGTCCTTCTGCCTTGATGAAATTCCTCCTGATACATCTACCCCAGCACACTGCTAATTACTTTCTATTTACTTAGTCAACCTGTGAGTGGAAAGCAATCTCTTGCCAGGGAAATGTTTGACTCCCATGCTAAGTGGCCGGCATTCCGATCCTGTGAGGTTGAGCCCAGCCTGGGACCTACTTTTATCCCATTGCCACCTCAAATTAGCACCTATCAGACACCCAGTTTGACAGGACTTATATTACTCCTCAGAAAAAAACAGTAGCTCTTAGACGTCAATAAATGGGTGCAGGGCAGCCTCTGCTGCTTTTGCCTTGAAAAGGATGGTAAGGGTTAACTGTAAAGTCTGAACTGCAAGGAGGGGAGGTTTCATGCCAGATACATGGCCTTTTAATCCAGGACACAAAATGAACTGAGGGCTGCTGAGACAGCTTAGCTGATGAACTGAGTTCATGCCCGAGAACCCACAGTGGAAAGACAGAGCAGACTCCTGTATGTTATCCACTGACTTCACACGTATCTCTCCCCCCCACCACCACCACACATACACTAATAGTGAATAAAATACTCTTTAAAAAGTATGCTAAAATATAGGGGAATAACTCGTTCTGCAATGCTCTTGCTGGGCAAACATGAGCATGAGGTCAATCCCCACAACCCGAGTAAGAGGGCATAGCATGGTGGCACCCAGGGTAATCCCAGGGCTGGCGAGGCAGAGAAAAGAGGACCCCTGGGGTCTGCTGACTAGGCAGCTTTGCCTATTGGTAAACTCAAAATCCCAGTGGGACTCTGTCTGAAAAAAAAAAAAATGGGGACAGCTCTCAAGGTTGACCTCTGTCCTACACACACACACACACACACACACACACACACACACACACACACACACACACACCAAATCCATACATATCCATGTGCTTACACACAAACCCATCTGCACACATGCATATATACATACAAAAATGTGATCACAAAGATCAACTGAGGAGAAGACTGACATCCAAAAATACCCGTGAAGGTCAGCTCTGTGGCCTTGCACCGTGAGGCCACATTAAAGCAGATTTGACCTATGTCCACACCGAGGTCACATGGTGGTCAGTTTAAAGGAAAGCAGAAGCAGAGATAAGGCTTAATCTTTTTCCATCCTCTCCAAGCACCGGAGAGGCAGCAGACATGTGGCTGTCCTGTGGAAGGCACTTATTTAAGGCGAAAGGGAAGGATCCCAAATCTGATGACGAGGAACTATCAGCTTCATTTCTGTTCCTCAAACTGGGGAGCAGAGTCCTTGAAGTGCTCCGCATGCAGCCACTCGCTGCCCACGAGAGGGAGAAGCGGCCCTCTGCATTTCCACTTATTATTTTTGCTTTGCTGACGTCTGGTTTGGTGAGCTCTCCCGGCCCTCAGTAAGTCAGGTCTCTCTCTCAAACATTCAAACTAGCTCTGAGGAAAGCTGTAGACAGAAAGACTGTAAGACAGATCATGAGCATTCTTTTTCTGCTTTTGTCTTTTTGTTAGACTTATTCCCACGCTCAGTCATAAGTCTACTGAGGATGGCTCTATAAAAATGACCCCCTAGGTATGCAGGGACCATGTTGGACGGGTCCTAGTCCTTTAAGGGCATCCCCCCCCCCCTACTTTGGTCTCAGGTCTCCATTGTCCAAAGGCACCCAAAGCAGCTCTGCCACAGTCACCTAGCCCTGCCTTGAAGTCCCAGCATCCCCCCTTGCAATAGTTTTGCCATGTTTTCCTTTGCATCTGCTTATCCCAGGGCTTCATCTCTTATAACCTTCATGGTGACACCCTAAGGTTTGTTCTACCAGTCTTACTTGTTTGGATCTCTCTGGGAGTCTTGCAAAACCTGATCCTAGGTCCTGTGACCTATGACCTCAGATAGAAAAAGCAGAGCCTAACACCGACATCCTCTGAAATCCACTGCCCAGGGCTGTCAGGCCCTCCTCACCCCTCCCTGTTCATTCTTCTCCCATGATGCCCTTCACGGATATGGCTGGGACTCTGTTCAGCCTTGTCTCCGCCCAGATCATTCTGATGAGGGCAATAGAGCAGGTCCCCACCCCACAGGCTGTACAGCTAGGGCTATTTTAGAATGTCTACCAAAGCCCCCGCAGGTCTTGGAAATATCTCCCAGCCCTTCAAAGCCTTCTCCCACCAGGCTAACAATTTTCCCTGATGCCTGACCCTGTCAGTGGGGACAATACTATCTCACTTTCAGAATGCTACTTCTGAGAGTGTTCAGATAAGGATCTCTCTCTCTCTCTCTCTCTCTCTCTCTCTCTCTCTCTCTCTCTCTCTCCCTCTCTCTGAGTCAATTATGCATCTGAGTCTATTAATCTTATCAACAGCTATGGAGCTGAAGATGCTGAATCGAACAGCTGAAGTCTTAAGAAGTTGGCCTACAGGACCATTATTATAATGAAGCCCCATGATATGTAAGCTCGGCGCTTGATGGGTGACCAGGCACAACTCTTTTACGTCTGCAACAATTGTAAATAATGTGTAGAGTCTTTTTTAAAGAGTGTACATAATAGTTCCCCATGGCACCTGTTCCCAACCAATAGCTCCCCACGTCCCTCCCTGGGGGCACTTGCTCCTGCTGGCTCAGCATTCTTCAGAGCTTCATCTCAAAGCTGCAAGCCACCGATGTGCAGAGCAGAGGCGCCAAGAACTCCTATTTCTCCTTTCTCCCTGTCCCGCCCACAGGGCACAGAGACTGGGACTGAGGTGAGTGTGGACAGAGAGGGTGTGCAGCCATCCCCCACTCCCAACGTGCTTGTCTTCCTGCCTCTTCATTTTGGTTCAGCGGCATAGAGAAGGGGATTTAACTTTTTTTCCCAGATGCAACAAACAGATGCTAGGCCCAAAGACCTTGCATCGCCAATTAAAATAAAGTTATAAAAATCTGTAAAACTGCTGAAAGAAATCAGAATTTCAGCAAATTCTAGTTTTTGTTTTTTGTTTTCTAAAGGCTGCTCGCTCCTTGTGATCGTCTACGGGATGAGGAGGGGTGTCCTGTATAACACTCCATCTGTTCACCTTAGTACAACTGAATGTGGTTAGAAGCCGGGCAGAAGGTGGGGTGAAGTGTGAGCCTGTGAGCCTGATGAAGCAGAGAGGGTGGATGATGCTGGTGATAAAGACAGAGCTGTCATAATCAATTAGCATTTAACTTTCCACACAGATCTCGAATGCGATGGGTTCCTTCCGTTTTAATGTGTGTCTTCAAAGTAATTTTGTAAGCTATTTAAGCGCTGCTCCCTTTTACAACTTCACATAATTTGATTATACAAACCATCCTCCAGTCCTTGGATATGCAAATCAACATCACCATGATTTCCCCCGTATTTTGGTAGAACTGGATGTTGGTTACAGTGATAGAAAGTGGCACAAATAGGTATCAACCGCCCATTGTCTGGGCAAAGAGGCCACTCAGGCTTCATGTGGCAATAGGCTAAATCCAAATTTAAAAATAACCTTCCAATCAAGCATAGCAGCACACGCCTTTAATCCCAGCACTCTGAGAGGCAGAGGCAAGCAGATCTCTGTGAATTTGAGGCCAGTCTGGTCTATACGGTGAGTTCCAGGACAGCCAGGGCTACATAGCAAGATCTTGTCTTGGAAAAAAAGTCTGGAGCTCATAAACAGAGCAGGGAATGGGGCTTGAAGTCAAACTGCCTTAGGCTGTTAAGGCTACTGAACACTGGGCTTGTGAATAAACCCTTGGGGCCTCAGTATCCCCCCACCTATAGAATGGGGTCTGCATTCCATGAGGCAGACTAAGCATAAACAAAGGGGCTGTCCTGGCTACAGTGGTAAAACATCCAGACAAAGGTAGTCTTGTAGAGGAAAGGGTTTTATCTGACTTATAGTTCCAACCATATGGTCCATCATTTTGAAGATGTCAAGGTAGGAACTTGAGCAACTAGTCACGCACATCTATAGTCAAGACTGGAGAGAAATCAACACACTCCTGCTGCCCGATTGCTTCTGCTAATGCTCAGCTATCTTCATCTCCAATAGATCAGAGTCCAGCCATTATTGGTGCTGGTGCTGCTCACCTTCAGGGTAGGTCTTTCCACCTTAACTAACAAGACAGTGCCCCTCAGGCATACCTATAGGCCAACTTGATTTAGATAATCTCTCTTTAAGACTCTTCCCAGACAACACAAGGTTGTGTCAAGTGGACAATGAAAGCTAATCAACAGGATTCGCCTAGGCAGTTGCTGTTGTGACCTTGACACCACTAAAGTGTGACTGGAAACAGAAGCCAGGCCGGACTTGTCCTTTATCAATGACAAGTAAGGACACAGGGATGAAATCTTTCCAGTGGCGAGGATAAAGGTACAGGCATCTTGCAGACGTCTCCCCTCAGGGAGAGCCAGCAGCGAATATAAACATATGGTCCATTCGTTCCTCTTCTCTCAATTCCCATGGATCAGACATGCTGAGTGCAGAGAACTGGAGAATACAGATTGGACTCATAATCGACCTCCTGGAGTTCACAGTGTGATGAGGTTTACAGTGTGACAAGGAGAGGCTAGAAATTACCACACCACCAATAAGCTCAGCATCCAGGTTCTGCACCTTGGAGAGTGCTGACCAGTTCTGCCCTGGGGGCAATTCTGGAAAGTTTCACAGATGAAAGGGTGCTTCTGTTGAGCCAAAGAAGACAGGTAAGATCCCCAGATGGACACAAGAAGCTCCTTCCCATTAGGAAAGTAGTTAACTGACTGCTAAGGATACAGGAGGGTTTTAGAGGTGTTGGGGGAAGGGGCCGGGTTGTCCTTGGATTGTCATTCCTCAGGAGCATTCCACCTTATTTTTTGAACAGGGCTTCTCACTGCCTGGGGCTCACAGATTAGGCTATGCTGTCTGACCACTAACCCTAAGGATATCCCTCCAAGTGCAGGAAATACAATCGTGTGCCACATCTCAGCTGTTTTATGTGGATCTGGGAACTGAACTCAGGTCATCATGCTTGTGTGCCAATGCTCTGTCAACTGGCTATTTCTCTAGGCCAGTATTGGAAACTGGACTTGTGTGTGTGTGTGTGTGTGTGTGTGTGTGTGTGTGTGTGTGTGTGTGTGTGTGTAGTGGTTCTCAACTTTCCTAAAGTTGTGATTCTTTAATACAGTTCGTCATGTGTTGACTCCCACAACTATAAAATTTCTTTTATTGTTATTTCATAGCTAGTTTTGCTATTGTTATGAATCACAATGTAATCTGATATGCAGATGCTCTTAGGTGACCCCTGCAAAAAGGTCATTCGACCCCCAAAAGGATCATGACACACAGGTTGAAAACCACTGCTCTATTAGATAGTGACTGGCAGGGATAAAGTTAATAGACACAATGATCCCTTCCCTAATAAAGACCCACTCTGTCCCAAATATCAGTGGTTTTCAAGTGGAGAACTGTAGGACCATGAGAGGCAGCTTGGTTTCTGGTTGAGCTAAGGTTTAAAACCCTGGAGCCCCAGTAGGGGCTCCCAGCAGGGGACAACCGTACAAGGAATGGTAGGTGTTTTGCCATGCTCCTGGGCCCCAGGCTCCTGACACAACTCTCTATAGGTCTGTGACCATCAGTCACATAGCCCCAAACCCCTCCACGGGTAGAGGTGTGGTCACATAGCCTCAAGACATCCCATTTTAATGAGGCACCTAGAGGCTTAGCCAATAAACTCCCCTTCCCAACCACTCCTCACTGCAAAAGGTATTTTAATCTCAGGCCCACCCTGAGGTTGTGGGGTACAGTTTCACTCATCACCACTCTCCACCTAAAACCATGGACTGTCTCTCTTCATCGGATCCGCTTTGAGGACCTATGTAACAGGCTTTAGTCTAAAGAGTTGCGTCTAGTCTCCCACAGAAGGCCTCACAGCACTTCCAGCCATGGTCTCCACCGAACCAAGCCAGAGGCCGACAAGCCAAAGACTCGATCCCAGCAGGACCCAGCCTGTCTCCTCCCCACCTTTCCCCCTTGGCTCAGGCTAGATCTGGCCCGAGGACCCCCACTCTGTTCTCAGCTCTCCTGCGGCATCCAGCAACACCTGGGATGCCCAAGAGCCTGAGAACCAGACAGAGCCAGCTCCCAGCAGTCCCCAGGACAGCAGACCACACTCTCCCACCCCCAGGCAGTGTCCCGAGGCTTCTTGCAGCAGTGCTGTGGGGCGAATGCAGTCAAACTTCCGGAGTCTCACCTCCCCCAGAGGCCCCAGCCCTGGGGTGGACTCGGGACTCCCTCTCACCACACCAACCCAACAGAGAACAAGTTATTAGAAACTCGACATGCAAACACAGCACGTATGAGAGTCACAAGCTGACCAGGAAATGAAGGTTCTTCACCCTGACCTGGAATCAACCTTTAGGAGTTTAGGACCCTTTAGGAATCAACCCATGAAGGGCCTTGCTAACTGTCACCAGCTGAGAGTCTGTCCTATTCTTGTGTTTCATGAATTCCCTCTAAAATAGCTTTAGTCAGAGGAGATTAAAGTCAGTTCTCCATATTGAGTAGCAGTGGCCTGAAAGAGCCAAGGTCCCTGTATTATTCTACAGGTCAAATAAATGTTTTTCTTTTTGTAAGTTACACACACACACACACACACACACACACACACACACACACACTTCCCTCTCCATTCCATTTCATTTTCCAGTGGCCGTGTGAACAGATTAAATGGAGACTCCAATAAAATACTGTTGAGCTGGGCATGTTGAAATGCCTCACTCTATCCTGCCCTGGCCTCTACTTATACCTTGTTCCAGGTTATCTGTGCCATATACCCTGTACCACCATCGGTCACTCAGTAGCCTGCTCGGTATCAGAGCCACCGTTACAGTAGAGTATCTGTGCCAGTAATTTGTGTTTCACTTAACAATGGCCCAAGGCACATGTGTTTCTTACGATATACTGTTATGACTGTTTTACTTCAGTATTAGTTTTGTTCTTCATCTTTTACTGTGACTAATTTCTAAGTTAAACTCACTCATAGGCATGTATGTCGGAAAACTACGGTGTATATAGAGATCTTTTGACTGTTCTTGCTTGAGTTGCCTATGTGGCAGGAGGGGTGGATGAGGGTGGAGCATACACACCCCTGTAGATGAGGGAGAGTAATGGTATGGTCTCCTTACTGTAGAAGTTGAAATAAAATCAGTACTTCGTGAAGACAAGGTCTTGAATATAATCTAGGAGGAGAAGAGGAAAGTGTTGGAAGGCCAGAGGCCCTCAAAATCTGAAGCCCAAGAGGTTGCTGAGGGCAGTGTGGCTATCTGAGTCCAGTGTCAGGATTGCTTCAGAAGGACCAGTGCAGCCATGCTGACAAAGCCCATGCCATCAGAGGGCTGATCCACAACTGAGTTTAAGAGATGGAATTTAGGCTAGCCTCAGATTCCTGGGCTCAAGAAATCCTCCTGCCTCAGCCTCTTTAGTAGATGGGATTACAGCCATTGCCACTGCTACCAGCTGTGACCAAGTACATTTGAGATCCAAGGTTACAGCTCTGATTTTGAACTGATCCCCAACAGAATGAAGACCAGAAGAGGTTCATTTACACAATGGACACTGGCTGGACTGGGTCGAACGCTAACTAAATTCTGAGCCCCTTCCCCTAATTTCACTGTGTGACCTGAAGAAAATCACATCCCTTCTCTGACTCAAGAACTTCTAGCCCTGGCTGCAGGGTGGACCTTCCCAGGAAGTAATAATGCCATAATATGATACAAGATCTCAGTGGATCCCTGTACACCTACGCAGACCCCTGCACACCCACAGTGTACTGTGACAGCTTTGAGGGAGGCCTCACGGAGCTCAGCAGCTTAGAATTTAATTACCACCTTGGTAACTTCATCCCTTTGGGCCTTTTGAGTTATTTTGGCCTTCAAGAGTGACTTATTATATGAATTTCCTGAAACCCTAATCAGCCAACATCTTGGGCTCCAATGATTGACAGGAAGAGGTGAGAGCCAGAGGAGCATGAGAAGACAGCCACCTCGCTCTGTAAGACCAGGGATAATGTTGCTCTCGTTTCATACACGTAAGCAGCACACTTGTTTGAGTAGTTGTCTTTCTCTTACAAAACTAGAAATTAGTAGATTTTCTATCCACCCAAAGGGCCTCATAGCCAAGGAGAAAATGCACACTGAGAGCAGGAATCATCTACTCAGCTGCTTTCCCTTTTTATTCCCAAGCCCATGGTTACAGGGCTCCAAACCACAAGATATAAAGGAAATCCTTCATGTTTGCAAGTCGGTTTTCCCAAAGATTGAGTAAGGAATTGAAGATGGCCTCCACGGAAGCTTCAATTCTATATCTTACAATTGTAAGGACCACTGGCTGTGAGCTACCTCTGCCATAAAACCCAGGGGCTGGGCCTCCAGACTCCATGGAACGGAGCTCTGGTCATCAGCCCCACCTTCTTCCTGGTGAGCAGGTAGGACTGTCCTTTAGAGATGGCTGTCCTTGGCAGGAAGCTGGTCCAGACATCCTGGGTTACAGGAACTGGAGTAGGTGCCTTTGATGATGTGTGCACCCACCCTGAAAAGGGTGCCTCCCCGGTTGGTTCTTGACCCAACTGAGCCAATGCCAAGAAAGCAACTCAGGTGTCAGAGACATTGATGTATTTTAAATCAGTTTTAAGCATTAAGAACTTAGATTTAGTCAGCCTGGTCTGGAGAGTCAGTTCTAGGACAGCCAGGGCTACACAGAGGAAACCCTGTCTCAAAAAAAAAAAAAAAAAAAAAAAAAGCCTAAATAAATAAATAATACAAATTTAAATTTGTTACATATAAAAAAATTCATAAATGAGCTCAGTTTCACATTTTTATTGATTGGTATATCTCAGCAATAACAACCATGCATATCATTCTAAAGATGTTTTGATGGCTATCTTTGCTAAATACCAGACTGTGCTGACTTCCAAGGGACCCTCAGCTGCTCCTGAGAGAAAAGCTTTTGCAGTTTCACCAGTGCAGCAGAGCCTCTGCCTTGCAGTGGCTGGAACCGAGCTGGAGTCCTGATAGAACCAGATTCTGTAAGAGATTCTGGGTGTAGTTTAAAGAGCTCTTGCCTGACTTGTCTCTAATCCTTTGGACAGCACTAGGAAGGTACCAGGCTTGCTTCTATTTCAGGGAAGATATGGAGTCACTAAGATGCCTGCAGCATCCCCCAGTGCGGAGCCCAGTTTCAGACTCTGAGAGTTAATAATGCCTTGGAAGCTCTTCCTGACTCTGGCAACAGTTCGCCAGTGTGTCTGGGACTCCTGACTAAATCTGTCCTATGGGCCTCCAAGACCAAAATCACCCTTAATGTTGGGGAGATAACCTTAGTCTCCTTTCTCTATCAAGAGTAGGAAATGCTATTTTCCCATGAGAAGACAAGGAACTTCACTGATCTGAGAGTGGGATGCAGGTCCTGTGTAGAGCACATCCGCTCAGTCTTTAACAAGGTTGATATTGGAAGATACAGATCGCCTCTCCAGGGGTCTAGATAACTTTTAAGAGTATAAGGAAGAAGTAGGGCTAGGAAGATGGCACAGAATCCGAACCCCAAAAGCCTCTAGTCTAAAAAAGTGCAGAAAACAAGAATCCAAAAATAGAAGAAATGTATTCTTCAAAACATCACTAACTCTAAGCAGTTGCTAAAAATAGCGGGAATTATGTTGTATCCTAAACGGCAGTTGGTTTGAAGGCCTCTTGATGGCATGTGACACGTGCCATGTGTTGGTGTCCAAGAGGAGGAGGAAGAAGTCAGAAAGGCCTTGTAGCAAGGAGCTGAGGGGCAGTGGCTAAGCTCAGGTGACAGGCAGATCAGGAGAGTGGGCTGGCAGAGTGAAGTAAACTGTCTGCATGTCGGGGAGCAGATTCAAACTTCACTGAGAGGCCTGGGTTATACTTGAAGGGAATGCAGCAAGTTGAAGGCTTCCAGGAAAACATTACAATGCTAGGGGAAATTCTGTGGGCGCAGGGTGGGGAGAAAGGCAAGGGGTGAGGTTTGCAGAAGCTCTGGGGCTTGGAGTCGCCCACTGTGTGAAGGGGAAATAGAAACTGACAACAGGAAGCAATGGCCCCCGAGGTCAGAGACTGGCTGGATATTGTAGATGGGGAGGAAATTCAAAAATAACCTAGTAGTCTTTAGTCTCAGCTACTGGGACATAGGAATTCACCTGGTGATTGGGATACAGGAAGAGATAACATTTATAAGGCAGACAATGTGTGGGCCTTGGATGTAGATAGATCCAGGGGTCTAGATAACTTTTAAGAGTATAAGGAAGAAGTAGGGCTAGGAAGATGGCTCCGTGAGTAAAGGGCTTGCCATGCAATCACAGGGACCCGAGTTCAAATCCCAAGAACCCACATAAAGCCAGATGTTTTGGCGCACATCTGTAATCTCAGAGCTTCTGTGGTGAGATGGGAGGTGGTGATAGAAGAATCTCTGGAACTTCACAGACCAGATAGCCTGGCATATGTGATGCTGAACAGCAGGCAGTCTCAAAGAAGATAGAAAGTAAAGACTGACTCTCAAAGGTGCCCTCTGACCTCCGTCTGTGGGCAGTGGCATGTATGTACCAGAACACAAACTTGCAAACATATATAGAGAATAAAAAAATAAAAAGAGTGCAAAGATATTCTTAGACAAACAGGCAAACAAGCACACCAAGTGTTGAAAAGCTCCTCTCTGATTCTCTCATTCTCTCATCTCCAAATCTATGTCTGCCTATCCCAGTCCCTTCTACTCTCTGTCCAGCCTTGAAAAAGCCAAATCCCTTGGCCACCTCTGCTCACAGACTTCCTGAGGACCACTCCTCTAGACCCTGGCTTGTATGACTTCTCCAGTTCCCTGAGTGACCATGCCTGTATCCTGAATGACCAGTACCTTTGCTTGGGCTGGGACACCAAATTCTTTCTTCCTGAAACACACCCAGAAGGACAGACTGATGTCCCTGAAACCATGTGTTATATAAAGTTGTGGAACATGGTAGAGTCCAGTGATAGATTCTGCCCCAACAGTCTCTTAGGTGGGCCTCTTAGCCTCTCATTAGTTCTCTGTGCTGCTTAAAATGGTTGGTTTGTATCCTATCATCACGTAAGAATGCTTGGGTTTTGGGTTTTGTTGTTTGTTTGTTTGTTTGTTTGTTTGTTGTTTTTGTTTTTTAAACCATTTAGCAAGTAGAAAAAAAAACTTGGATTCCACACTTCACCGCTTATAATAATCTACTGATTTACCTTACTAATCCTGGTGACTGGTCAAGTTGCATGCTCCTGCCCGAAGCTGCTGTGAGTTGTCATCACTGGTTGTGATCAGCTGGCCACACATCCCACACTGGCCTCAACAGCCACATCTATGCTGTGGTAGTAGGCAGTTTCTTCTTCCTCTTCCTTGCCCACCACAAACCTACTGAAAGGGAGCCTCCCGCCTCTGGGTGAGATAGGATCTAGGAGGGCCAGGATCTGATGGATGTAGGTATTCCTTTGTCTCAAAGTCTCACTGAGAGGCACAGATAGCCCAAGGGACAGCCACAGACTTCTCCTAGAAATGAGCAGTCACCTGTGTAGCTAAAGGAAATTTAATTAAAACAAAATTAACAGCTTGGTTATAACGGCTCATAAACATAGTATTAGAACGGGGGAGGGCAGAGGCAGGAAGATTGTCCTAAGTTTGAGGCCAGTCTGGGCTGCATGGTGAATCCCAAGCCATCTTGGGCTACAGAGTGAGATCTAATATATTTATAAAAATATAAATAGATAGATAGGTAGATAGATAGATAGACAGACAGACAAATAGACAACACTCACTTGGATGTGACAGGAAGAACATGTGACTTCTGCGCTCATCCCTTACTATTCCCTCCCTGTCACTTTCTATCAAGGAAGCACAGCATGGTGGCTTCTAGAAGGATTAAGTTTCCCAAAACTCTGGGAATGTGGTGTTATCCAGAAGGTGTCTTGGCAGGTATAGGTAACTTCTGGGTATTGGCACGCAATCATCCTTCTAACTCAAGTGGACCTCAATCCAGTGCTGTGTAAGAGACACAGGAGAGGAGGCAATGGGAAGAGACGAAAGCTACACAGTAAAGAAGGCAGATATTGCAGTGACATGGTCACCGGAGGCTGGAGGAGGCTGATTAGAGTCTCAGTTCCCAGATGATGGGTGCTGCCCTGCAGATGGCTTGATCTTAGGCTATAGCCCTTCAGAATGTCGAGGGGTTTGTTCTCGTGTAAAGTACCAAGCTTGTGGCTATTTGTCACAGTATCCCTAGGAAATGAAGCTACCTTCTCAGACGAGAGCATGATGGTTTTAGAGACCCTTACCTGTTGACAACCCTCTGCTTCCAGAAGGTTCCTCAGCACACCGCCATGCTCCTTGTTCCTTGACTGATCGACTCCTGCTCACCTAAGGTGGTCTCTGTTGCCATTGCTTTCTTTGACATTCTGGAGTTGCCTGGAGATATCCACACTTTCTTGGCTGCTATAGACACTAAAGATGGTTGGCTGTGACTTTTGGCGTGACTTTTGTGGCCCAATGAAAGTAAAGAGGAGCTATTCTTCAGATAGACAGTGTGGTGTCCAGAGTGCCCTGGTGCACAGAACACAATGGCTTATGCCACTCCCTCCTTTATCCCTGGAGCTTGGCTCTCCTGGCTTCTGTCAAAGAGTTGGTCATGGCGACCTATATCCACCCTTGCACTGTATCACTCTGCCTTCAGCCCAATGCCCTCCAGCACCCCCGACAGACACCTTGGATCCAGCATCTTTCATCAGTGGGCCCCACTAACCTCAGCTACCTTCCTCTCTGCTCATTGCTCCCCCATTAGACATAGGTACATACAGAGAAAATACCTAGATGCTGAGTCTGTACCTCCTCGCCTAAAGACGCCATTCTTCACTCTTGGGCTGAAGAACAAGCTCTAGGTTGAAGCATCATTGGGTACAGGGTTTTATAGTTCCCCAGGTGTTGACCACTGATGGAGCAAAACTAAGCTATAAAAACAGGAGCCATGGATTCTTATGACACAAGGCAAAATGGAAAAATTAAACTGAATTGACAAAGACCTGTTCATTAAAATACACATCCTATATTTGTGCAGTCAGTCTTGCTGTTAAATTACAATTCCACAAATAATTAAAATTGAAAAAGTTTATCATAACAAAAGAGAACTGGGCAGGCAGGGATCTCATTTTAGGCTGATTTTAAGGTACACATGCTAGGAGACAGCCTCCCTCCATCCCCATCTCCTCCACATTAACAGGAAGAAAGCCAGGATTCAGATGACCATTTCTGACCAAGGGTTAACCACATAGACGGTCTCCAGATCCCCGGAACTCTACAGAAAACAGGTGTTTTGGTTTTGCAAGTTATCTGAATGTGTGTCATTAAATATTAAAATCAGAGTTTTCACTACAAGAGAAGTAAAATATTGAGCAGGTGAGGGAGAGGTGATGTGCCTATGGCAACTCAGAGGACCACGCAGTTACACAGGAGCCGCCACTGTGTCATGGCACCAGAGTCAGTCGCCACTGTATAATGGGGTTGGAAGGGCTGCCCAAGCAAGGGGCAGAGCATTCTGTTAGGTGTGGTAATGAATAACAATGAGCCAAGGCTTAGTCCTGGTTGGATAAGGATAAATGACATTAAAATTCAGAAATTGGTTTTAAATGGATTGTTAATTGCTGTTGGGTTTTAAATATTTGAGTATATTAATTTCTCCCTCACCCCCTGAATTATATTTCAGCAACATTCCCCTGTTATTAGGTTATTAAATCAGACATATCAAAAAGGAAGCATTTATTTATGTCTTCAGAGACATGTACATCTAATTAAGACAGTGGCACTGTGCATATTTTACAGTAGACTGCCTGTGACTGCTGTCCAGCCATCTCTGGAAGCTTCCATGAGCATTTGGAAGAGTGGACTTGGGCCAGATAGGCAGGCTTCCTGTGTCTGAGCACTGAATTCTAAAAACCTTCGCCCCAAAGGAAGCAGCTGTTACCAGGTGCTGCCAAGAGCCTTGAGAGTCAGAGAATTCAAAATGGTGACCCCTGGGAGATAGGGATTTGGGAACTGGCTGAATTGCCACAGTGTTTCTGTAGGAATGAAACTTATAATCTAGCCACCAATTAAAAATCACATCATACTTCAGCTAGTGAAGCTACTAGTGAGTATTGATGGACTTGAATGAACCTGGACCACACAGGTGGGAGGGACCATCAGGAACAATCCTGTTTTGGAGCAACTGCACCACCCCACCCAGACCACCTCTCTACCCTGGAGCCCAACAGTGGTCCACCATCTAACATCCTTATACGGCCCTTACAGGACCAGGGGTAAATGACATCATCACTAGTCTGGAAATTCTATTTGGCTGAGGGATGTTTCCTCCTATGTGAGCTTCTGTCAACAGTGAATCCCCTCTTCTGAGGGATGATACAATTTTCCATGTGAAGCCATTTGTGATGTGTAAGAGTGGTCAGTTGACGGGTGCCCCCCTTGTTTATCATCAGAGGCTTCCTTAGGCCAAGAGTCTCCATCCTTTCTTCTTTCATGTGATACGGAAGTTAATAGAGAAAGTATGAGCTTGGGTCATATTGGGATTGAGGAAGTCTCTCTCTCTCCCTCTCTCCCTCCCTCCCTCCCTCCTTCCCCTCCTGCCCCCACCCCTCATCTCTGTCACTCTCCAAGACAGGATTTCTCAGGCTGTCCTGGAACTCTGTTCAGAGACCCAGTTGGCTTCTCACACAGATCTACCAGCTTCTGCATCCTGAGCACTGGGATTAAATCCATGTGCCACCATGCCTGGCCAAGGCAGTGAATCTCGAATAGTGCGGGTTTCTGCTTGTTTGTTTTTACATGCAAACCCTATTCTTACCGTTTCTTAAGCGTGTCATGCACATTCAGGCCACACTGTCTGAGATGACAGCCTCAAGTCACATTCAGCTGCTTTCGTTGATAAACATTAAATGAAATCTAAAATGTGGCTCCTCAGCCACCTGACCACATTTCGAGTGCCTGATACCCACATGTGGCTAGCGGCTGCTGATGGGGCAACACATGTCAGAAATATTCCCCATGAAGCTGGAGAGATGGCTTGGTGGTTAGCATCACATATTGATTTCCCAAAGGACCCCAGTTCAATTCCCAACACCCACATCTGGTAGCTCGCATCAGATGGCTCATGACTGCTGGAGCTTCTACTCCCGGGGATCCAGTGCCAATGGCGTCTGTGAGCACTCTCACACACGTGGCATACCAACACGTACATACACAGGATTTAAGACAATTCTGAAAAGATTTTCCATGCCTCAGAGAACTATCCAGGACGTAGCTACAAGGTGATAGGGTCTGCCAGAAAGCAGGTGCTGGCTCTCACAAACCAGATGTTGAGTGGGAGCTGATTATGTATAAGCCCTGTTCCAAGCACAGAGGTTATTCAAAAACAAGTTGCCATAAGGAGGGCCCAAGGGCACACGCCTATCATCCTAGGTGGAGGCAGGAGGACTGTGAGTTCGAGGCCAGCCTGGCTATACAGCAAGATTATGTGAGTCCCAAGCAAAGCACAAAGTCTCACCTTTAAGAAAGAGTTGTCGTTAATGTGATCATGCTTTTTAAGGTCCCCAATGAGTGTGGGAGTGCAGAGCAGTGCCCAGGAATATTAGTATAGAGCCAGAGATGTGGCTTTGAGCCCGAGCTGAGTGACCTATGCAGATTTAGCTCCTCTTTCTAGGGCTTACTTCCCTCTTCTGTAAGATGGTGTCTGTGTGTTTTCCATGACTATGATGGTGTGCCCAATAGCGATTTAAAAAAATAGAAAAGAAAGGAAGAAAAGGTTTATCTGATCCACATTCTAGAAGTGGGACATTTGTACAGTATGCCACCCTGTCTGCCTGTCTCTGTTGATAGTGTCCCAGAAGATGGCATCATAGCAAGGGCATTTGTAAGAGTAAGAGATTGCATGTTGTGACAGGCCGGGTGCTCTGTTTACATCAACCCTCTCAAGCACTGACTTGGAGTCCCACACAACTCTGTAAGTCCTTTTAAGGGCAGCACCCCCAGATGTAGTGAGTGCTTTCACCTCTTCAAGGTCCTTTCATCACACTGAGGACCCCAATGTATAAACCCTCAGGGGACACGGGCAAGGTATTGCTAAAGAACATGGTAGCAGTTCAGAGAATTGCTGCAAAAGTAAGAGATGAACTGGATGTCAAGGTGTGTGGTGGATATTCCCAGTTGTCAACTTGACTCTATCTGGAATGAATTACAATCCAGAAATGGGTGACACACCTGTGATCCAGATCTTGAGGCTGGAAGACATAAACTTTTGATCCGGATCTTGAGGCCCAGTGGCTGTGAAAAGGTTAGGCCCAGGCAAGATGGTACACACCTTTAATCCCAGGAGACAGGGGCAAGCAGATCTCTGCGTTCAAGGCCAGCCTAGGAGAGAACAAATTCCAAATAGAGAAAAGCTTAAGTCCAGGTGTGATGATACACACCTTTAATCTGGGTCCTCCTTCTGCTGGAGGCCTACATAAGGACAATGGAAGAAGGCAAGCTTCCTTCTTCTCTGCCTGCTTGCACTTACTCACCAGCACATTTGTTGGAACTCACTTCTTCAGGATTCCAGCTTATAAAGAAGACCAGCTGAAACAACTCGCCTCGTGGGATTGAGTCACTACTAGATTCTTGGACTTCCCCTTCACAGCTGTCCAGTGTTGGTTAACTGGACTGCAGACTGTTAAGTCATTCCAATAACTACCCTCAATCTATAGGGACATTCCATAAGTTCTGTGACTCTAGAGAACCCTGACTAATACAAGGTGTAACCATTGCCTGGTACTGTGGGTGTTCAATAAATAACTGCTCTCCTCGTTCAGATAAAAATCAGTTCTCCTAATTGCTGCTCTGTTTATAAAGTAAGAGATTTCTCCCCACTATTCAGGATTTATCGGTATAGCGTGAAGACGCACTTGGGATGTTCCCGGAAGTGAGATAAAACGATACTGATGGAACACTTAAGGTGCCATAGGGATGGCTTTGTAACTCACATATAGGATTTAGTTGCTCAAATACTAATCTTAACATTCCTTGATGATATTGGTCGTTGTGATTCTAGGATCTTGTAGCTTGAAGACAGATCAGGCCAAATACACAGTTCTCTGGAGAAAGTTCTTAGTAAACAAGGCAAAATGTAAGTCAGGGAGAGGCAATGACTTCCCCAAAGTAGCAGAGGGAATCAGTCAGTGGCAGAGAAAGGAACAGGGTGTGGGCCTCTGGTCACCAGACACAGTGTTGCTAGTGCTTAGCCACTTCCAAATGACAGCCCTTCTAGCCACTGTTGGGATAGTAAGCCTTCCTCCCACTGTGGACACCAGAGTGAGCCCCCACTGGGAAGAAGAAGACATTCAGCCCCAGAAGCACACTGGACCTAACCATGGTGATGCCCCTGGGGATCACTAGACCATTTTCCAGACCTCATTTCAGTGGTTGTTGTTTGTCTTCTCAATCTCCTCTTATCCCACAGTTTCCTCCTCAAGCCAAGAAGCATACTGAGTGTGAGGCCAGCTGGTATATTAGCAAGCTCCAGGTCAGCCAGGGCTGCATAGTAAGACCATATCCAGAGTGAGACTGAGAGAGGGAGGGGGAAGGGAAGGAGGGAGGGGGAGGAGGAGGGAGAGAGGGAGGGACGGAGGCAGAGAGAGAGAGAGAGAGAGAGAGAGAGAGAGAGAGAGAGAGAGAGATTCCATGCTTAAATCTTTGTATACAAAGCAGGGAACACAATCCTGAAGCATTCTTCAGTTTTCTTACCAGAAGATAAAAGGTTTTTACAAAAGCAATCACTGGCCAATGAATTGGACAA
Source organism: Uromys caudimaculatus (assembly GCA_028551405.1). Classification (NCBI taxonomy): domain Eukaryota; kingdom Metazoa; phylum Chordata; class Mammalia; order Rodentia; family Muridae; genus Uromys; species Uromys caudimaculatus. The sequence continues at coordinate 17,334,646 of CM052717.1, read as the reverse complement.
AGCAAGAGCTTTTCTATCTTTCTTTTCATTTTATTGTTTCTAAAATCTTAAATATTTTGGATCTTCATTAGGAAACACAGAGAAGAAAGTCACAATCAGTTCTGGATGAATACTGGGCCACCTGGATGTCCTTCTCTTCCTGTTCTGTCCTGTTCAGGCCAGTGAGGCCCCTGGGCTAGCCCTCCTTTTCTCTCCTTCCCTCTGGCAGTGGGTGGAGAAGACAGGACAGAGCAGAGACGGGCATTTTACTGAACTTGCTACATTCTAAATCCAGACAGTATAGACGGAATAATCACCGATGGTCGCTAATAGATTAAAGTTAAGAAGAACAAACTAGAGAGAACTGAACGTGTTCTTTTTTTTTTTTTTTTTTTTTTGTCAGAATTTTTTTTCAAGAATTGAACAGTTTGATCTTTAGCAGGTGCCAGTGTGCCTTCACCTGTATGCGTGCCAAGTTTATACTTAGAGATCTGCAGCATCGTGGAAGTAGGCTTTGAAATGTCTTACTTTTCAGGGAGTTTGAATTTTTTAAAAAGGCTTCTCTCTCTCTCTCTCTCTCTCTCTCTCTCTCTCTCTCTCTCTGTGTGTGTGTCTGTGTCTGTGTGTGTGTGTGTGTGTGTGTGTGTGTATGCTTGCATAAATGTAGGTGCACACATGTATCACAATGTGAACATAGAGGTCTTTTGTAGACATTATAAAGTTGGTTCTCTCCTTCTGCCACCTGGAAATTATATAAGGGTCACAGCATTTGGAAGGTTGAGGCCATCTCACCAGCCCGTGGTGGGTTTTTATATCGATCATACATCTAACAGAGAGCCCAGGCCAGGCAGTGGTGGTGCACGTCTTTAATCCCAGCACTTGGGAGGCAGAGGCAGGTGGATTTCTGAGTTCGAGGCTAGCCTGGTCTACAGAGTGAGTTCCAGGACAGCCAGGGCTACACAGAGAAACCCTGTCTCGAAAAAATGAAAAAACAAACAAACAAACAAAAAAAAAAAAAAAAAAGAGAGAGCCCAGCCCTTCTGCTCCTTTGGAATCTTATAGTACTTGGTTGGTAGAATGCGCACACACACACACACACACACACACACACACACACACACACACACACATATACCAAGAGGAAGGTAAGGGAAGAGAAGGAAGCATATGGGTGGTGATTAGACAAAGTAAGGGATTGTCTGTCTCTTTCCTCTCTACGCCGTCTCATAAGTTCATCTTCACTGTGCGTTTTGAGCTCTTGAAACTGCTGGGGACCGCCTTGGCTCACTGTACTCTGGATATTTCGAAGGGCATCAGAGAGGTGAGGGTCTGTTTTTCTTTGGATAAAGGTAACAGCCGTCAGCCTGGAATTGGCTCCACAGCTATAGGGGCTTGTTCTGAGCTAGAATAACTGGAGATTCCCTCTAAGTGATGAGTTATAAATGTGGGAGCAGAGTCAACCTTGGGGGCTATCTGGGGGCGTGTGGAATGTTCTAACAGATAAGTTTGCAAGCTCAGGGCTGCTGCCCAGAAGATCTGCCTCCCTCCGCCTTGGGGAGTGCAGCTCCGCGGTGGCCCTGCAGTGAAGACCTTCAACTATGGCACCGATTCCTGGTCTTCATCTTGGCTCTCCCTGTGGCTCAGTGCCTCATTCTGGCTCTGTACCCTAGCTCCTCATTTTCCAGGTTACTTTAATTTATGACTGGTTTGGATGTACTCATTGGCCATGACCTTGGCCCTCACCCCAGGATATTATTTTCAACGTTTATCCGGTAGCTCTCCCACTGCAACCTTGGGCAGGAGGTGTCTCTCCCATCGCAGCCACACACCCCAGGTCCAGAGAGACAACGGGCAAGGCAAATGTATTCCAGGTTCCCTGTTACCCCTTTCCCCATCAGGCTCTGAGCAAAGGGGGGGCAATGAACCAGTGTCAAGGTCTGCCATGAGCCCCACTTTTACAGTAAAAGGTCACGTGGAAGCACTCAGGGTCACCTTTCTTGCAAAGAAATGTGGCAACCGCTCAAGTCTTAATCCTTTGGAGAGACAAAATGTTTATAGGAAACAAACTGAGACGAGAAGCAAGCTCTGCCCAGATGTATCAGTGAGCACATCAGAGAGCTGAGAGCCCCCACATTCATACACTGAAGAACTCCTGAGAGAGAGTGGGTCCTTGCTGCACAAGCCCTCGGGCAATGGACCTCAGTTGTGGGCCTCAGACCATCTTTATGGACCTGAGGTACCCGGAAGGGTTGAGAGAGGCAGTTGGAGACACATTCTCTCTGCAGAGCTACTACCCGCAGGAACCAATTAGAACAGCTGGAGTCACCATTATGAGTTGAGATCACTGGTGTCCAGGATGTGTGCCCCTTTTGGGGTGAGAGGCATCGTTTAAGACAGGGTTTCTCCATGTAGCCTTGGCTGTCTTGGAACTTGCTCTTTTGACCAGGCTGGCTTTGAACTCTCAGAGATCTGCCTGCCTATGCCTCCTGAGCTCTGGGATTAAAGGCAAGTACCAGGGGCACCTAGTGCGTGGCCCTAAAACTCCGTACAGACAGGCACATGGTCCACAGTAGAGAAGACTTACAGGAGAACTGTCTGTGAGTGGGACGAACCATGGGCTGTACTCTTCTGCAGTAGCTTCTACAACTGGTACTCTGGAACACAGTCAGCTACAAGACTTGGTACAAGCACTTCATAAGCCATGTTCTGCCTGAAAAACTTTCAGGGCTCACCCCAAATGAATCTCCCATGTGATTCAACAGGCAGTAAATACAGTGTGAGCTATGGGGAAAATCTCTGAAACGGTACTGCTTCTTTACAAAATAGAGACAGGGTGTCAGCACCTGCTTCTGCATGCCCATGAGCGTTGCGCCTGAAACAGTTTGCAGTGTTAGCACTTCTCGTGCCAGCTTCCCTCTTTACCTTCTGTTGGTAGGAGGACTTCAAGTGTATTTGGTGATTTACTACCCCTAGGCACCAAGACCATATAGGGCAGTGAAGAGGGGAGAGGGGGAGGGGCTGCAGGTGGTTCACTCTTTGGTGCATTGCCTGCTGGGACTCTCCTCTCTTCAGAGGTACCTCTCTTCTCCATTGCTTCCAACTTAGGCTACTAATGCCTTTTCCGAGACTTTTTAAGTTTCCTCATGCTGTCATAGTATAGGATTTTGTTTATTTGTCATCTAGTAGTTGTAGGATTCCAGCAGCCTCATGTAACAGCAAGTTTGATTGAGAGAATGGAAAATGACATACAGTAAGAAGAGAGAAGTGTTTTGTTTTGCTTTTTTAAAAAAATGTTTATTTAGCCGGGCAGTGGTGGCGCACGCCTTTAACCCCAGCACTTGGGAGGCAGAGGCAGGTGGATTTCTGAGTTCGAGGCCAGCCTGGTCTACAGAGTGAGTTCCAGGGCAGCCTGGGATACACAGAGAAACCCTGTCTCGAAAAAAAAAAAAAAAAAAAAAACAGAAAACAAAACAAAAAAACCAAAAATTGTTTATTTATTTACTTATTCACCATGTGTGGGAAGCGTGCATGTGGTGGTGAGGGAACACACTGTGAGGATTGGTTCCTGCCTTTCACCATGTTAGTCCTGGGGATTGAACTTTGGCTATCAAGCTTGGCTGCAAGTAACCTTACTCTCTATGCTGTCTGCTGGGACCATATAGGAGCTTTTAAAGATACATATATATATGTTTTATTTATATATATAATTTATATATATAACTTATATATATATATAATTTATATATAATTAATTTTTATATATAAAGTTTTCATATATATAATTTAAATATATATAATTTTTCTTAGACCATTTCTAGCTGAATCCATGTTACTTAATAAGAATAAACAAATAAATAAATAGCAGCTAAACTATCCATGCTCCAGGCTACGCTGCAGTGATTGCTTTTGTCGCTGCAGCCGGCTTCCCGTAATCTCACTTCCACATATGAAGAGGCAGAGTCTCGCTGGAGTTGAATAAAGTGTCTTGCCTCTCACACTGTTCTAGGTGTGATCATGGTATCCACTGGGACCCTCTCTAGGTAATTAGAACAAACGCTGTCTCCTTTGGTTTTTGTGGCAAAGCTCTTGAGCCAGTCTGAACAAACACTGTTAGCTCTGCGTTTGGGGGGGGGGGAGGTCCTGAGATGGGAGGAGTTAGGTGACTGCCCGTTGTCATTTACCACAGGAAGGAGCAGGACTTGAACCCCTGCCTTGTGGTGTGGTACCTGCTGTTCTCCATCACCATACTGGACTCTTGTGCAAACACAGAAAAGAGCACCAAGAGGTGCGTCTTGATTAAAAAGGAGATATCAAGATCAACAAATAGCCATCTTTCCCGGGAATGCGTTCTGACGTTCTTGGAAGTGACTGCTCACAATCACTTTCCTATCTCAAAATCCTGGTTTCAGAGTCACCTGATTCTTTTTCGGTACTAACTGGGATAAAATATTTCTCATTATCTTGAAACTTGATAAAATATAAATAGCTTGTACTTCGTCTCTCATGGTTTTTAATTCCTAATGAAATGTGTGGGGCAAGGGGGGTTGGTGGGGAGAAAGGTGGCCTGCCAGAGAAAAGCAGAAGATAACTGATTCAGAGACTCACTTCGGGAGGCTCCAAAATTAGATTCCTAATTAGTTCACAGTTTAGAAGCCTTTGGCGGAATTACAGTTATGCAAACACATTCCATTCATAGTTTAGGAAGACTCATTTTATAGGTGAATTCTGCTTAAAATTGAGGGTCATGAAATTCTGATTCCTCATTCTTCTTCTTTTTTTTTTTTTTTTTTTTTTTTTTCCGAGACAGGGTTTCTCTGTGTAGCCCTGGCTGTCCTGGAACTCACTCTGTAGACCAGGCTGGCCTCAAACTCAGAAATCCGCCTGCCTCTGCCTCCCAAGTGCTGGGATTAAAAGTGTGCGCCACCACTGCCTGGCTGGGAATTCTTGTAAAAATTCATGTTTAAGATTCAATTCTGCAGACAACTTGAAGACTAATTAAAAGATATGAATAAGCCATGCAATTAGGTTGACTGACTCATCAAAAAATTTCAAAAAATATGAGTTGGGCATGGCGTTGCAGGCTTAGGTAGAGCTTAGGAGGTAAAGAAATAGAAGGATCAAGAGTTCAAGGTCAGCCTCAGCTAACAGAGAGTTCTGAGCCAGCCTGGGTTATAAGAGACCTTGTCTTAAAAAATAAAAAAAGCTAGCAGGCAAACAAACAAAAGAAAAAGAAAATGGTTATTTGCTCCCACACACCAAATGCACTGGCTGTCTGAATGGACAAAAAAGGAAAAAAAAGTGATTATATCATCCTGGATGTAACTTCTTGGGTAGTTTCTCCCCCTACCTACAAAGCGACTCCTTTGAACAAGTTTGTACGTGTGTGTGAACCAGCATCAGAGAACAGAGGAAGACAGGTCAGGGTAGTTTGGAAGGTGGCAGTTAGCCAGCAAACTTAAATCAGTGTGGATTTCGGCTCAGCTGGGAAATGATTCCAGTCTTCAGCAGCAGTTTCAGGCTGGAGAGTGTGTGGCAGCCACTCCAGATTCTTCTGGAGATCGCTGGGGGCTGGGTTGCTGATCCCGTTGAGGAAGACATACGAAGCGCACTTTTAAGCTTTGAAATGATCTGGCTGGATGTCTCCAGGGTCAAATGTTTCTAAACGTAAAATGGGGAGTAAAAATCATGTCATAAGTGAAGCCTTGCTGAAGCCTCCATGAGAAAGTGTGTGGGGTGTGGTAGGGCCTCTATGAGGAGAACACTGCCGCACCAAGTTAAATGGCTCATTTGTTCTTGTTGTTTAAATACAAACGTGGAGAGCATGTTCTGCTTTGAGACAGGCCGTGTTTGATGATGCCTTTCTGTTTTTGAGACACTCCATGGTGAAGCAGTCACAGTAGAAAGTCTTGGAGGAACATGCCCAGTTCAGAGAACAGCACAGCTTACTGCAACAGGACTTTCTGCATATTTGATTGCACCTTAAAGAGTAAATGGGAAATTGTTTGAATAATAATTTTAGAAATGTATATTTGAATTTATTCATAACTTCAGAGCAAGGTTACTGCCCTGAAATTTCCCAGGGTTTAGCTAAACAAAGCTCAGGGATCCTGTGCTTGCTTAGAGTGTGTGCCAGCCATAGGGTCTATGCCCACTATCAAAAGACAACTAACCCTCATGTGGATCCCAAAGATGAGGACAGACTTTTTTTCTCCAATCTAACTTCATTACTGATTTCTTCTAAAAGTTAATTCATGTTTATTACAGAAATGACAGATAAGCAAAACATAATGAGGTAAATAAATACTTAAAAATACTTAATGATACTTAAATAAAATAATAAAATCCAACCGGGTAGTGGTGGTGCACGCCTTTAATCCCAGCACTCAGGAGGCAGAGGCAGGCGGATTTCTGAGTTTGAGGCCAGCCTGGTCTACAGAGTGAGTTCCAGGACAGCCAGGGCTACACAGAGAAACCCTGTCTCGAAAAACCGAAAAAAGAAAAAAGAAAAAGAAAAAAAAGAAAATAACAGAGAAACCCTGTCTCGAAAAACCAAAAAGAAAAGAAAATAATAAAATCCAAATCTTTCCCCTTTAACTTATTCCATGTAGAATAAAATTATTGTCTGTGTTCATTCATGATAATTTATACAAAATTCCTAGAAGTGAGATTATAGCCCAAAGGCATACAGAATCCTGTATGTTGGCATTTTTTGTTTTTGTTTTTGTTTTTGTTTTTCGAGACAGGGTTTCTCTGTGTAGCCCTGGCTGTCCTGGAACTCACTCTGTAGACCAGGCTGGCCTCGAACTCAGAAATCCACCTGCCTCTGCCTCCCAAGTGCTGGGATTAAAGGCGTGTGCCACCACTGCCCGGCATATGTTGGCATTTATCAAATTGCCTGCAGAAATCTTTCCATTCAAAAAGCCTCATTTTGTGCATGAGAATACCTGCACCCCTTCTTTCCTAAAGCGAACAATGTGATTAAAATAGGCATTGTGATTTTATAGGTAGCAACGGTTTCTTCGATTGTTTAATTTTCCTGGACAAATGTGTTCCTACCCTCTGTGTTCATCCTCAGCTCCCTCTGCTCTGTCAGATAACTTCACTCTTTGACGTTCTTCTCTACCGCTAAGGTTATATCTGGGCTTTCATGGAACCTCATTCTAGCATATTCTAGTATGTTCTACCAGAAGACAATAGAACAAGAATCTGACCGTTCCTCCTTCTGTCAATCTTACGCTTTAAAGTACAGCCCCTCCCACCGCCTATCCCTGCATAGGCTATTTTAATACACTATTTTTAAAGGTGAAGTTACTTGGTGACATCAGTCCAGAAGAATAGAGACATTTCTTAAAAGACTCGTAACTTATAGGAAACCAACTCATGGTGGCACATCCAGATTTTAGCCCTGAAAAGGCAGAGGCCAGAGGATGGTTCCAAGCTCCAAGTGAGTCAAAGGTTCCTTAGGGAGAAGACGGTGTCTCAAAACAGGCGAGCAAGCAAGCAAACCTATCAAAACGCCAACCAAAATAAAAAAACTTGAGACGAATTGTATTCAGGCTCAGTGGTTCGAAAAGCACACTCCGAATCAACCGCGAGCTCTGTGGAGTCCTTTGCAGAGCCCAGCAAGGCCAGCAGGAAGGATCACGGGAATAGAAGCCACAATGATAGACAACCACAAGGTCGTTGCGCTTACAAATTCAATCCTCCTTCACACAAAATGGCGACGAAATCTACATGTACATTCTTTTGATCAAAGCTATACAATGCTCACTTCAAACATTTACCGAATATTCCTACTAACTTCCAGTTTTCTACAAAATGCCCTTACGCAGAAGCACAAGAATCAGTCTTTCTCCTATGGGGAGTAAGCAGGAATCAGGTAGCCAGATCTGGGTGACGGGGCAGGGTGGGATACTGGAGACATGTTCTTCTGAGTTTTCCAACACGAAGTCTTAATGCTCTGCAACTGATTTACAGGGTGTCACAGAGTTGTGTGGGGGAACCTCGTGTGTTCAGGGGGACGTTAGGGCTCTGTTTCTGCTTTGCCTCCCTTTGGAAAGAAGAGCAAACATTTGGGCCATGGGCAGGTCTGAAGTAGGATTTCCTTTTTTTTTTTTAACATCCTAGGAAGGTAGATGAGAGAGCCACGGTTATTTATTTCTTGCATCCAGAATGAGTGTTTAAAAGCAACAAAAGCGCAATCGTTTCGTATATTGAGATCTACAAAGGAAAATAAACAGCATTGTATAGGTGAGTTCAACGCCCGCAGACTCGCCGCCTGAAAGTGACATAGAGGGAGCCCCCAGCTCCGGGTGTCTGGAGAAGGGAGAAGGGAGCCAATAGGGGCTAGGCAGAGGATTAAAAGAGCAGAAGGCGATTCTTTATGGTGTTTGATATCCCAGCCATTCCGATGTCCCCTGTTCATTTCCAATGTGTGAATACATCATTCTTTCTATTACGATACCACACAGACCACCTGTTACTACAGGTGATTTACATTCCAAGCTAGAATTAGAGATACTTTCATGCAAACATATTTAGGGAGAGTTCACTTTGAGATGGAATTTAGCTCCCTAATGAAAACAGCGCATAAAGGACCCTAACACCTTCTGCGAGAGGTCCAGACTCTAACTGGAGAAAGTGGGACTTAAAAGAAAATGCGAGTAGACTCTGTCTCCTAGGAAACTCTTCATTTCCGACTTGGGAATCGGGCGAGCTACTCCCCTGCCTCACGCACATTCCTACCCACTCCAGAGCGCTCCAGCGGGCAAAGATGGAACTCTGTTCTTTCTTTTGTGTGGCCGGACCGCTTGTTTTTCCCCTGGCAACAGCTTCTCCTCCCTTCATCCTTCCGCTTTCTTCCGGGCCTGGGAACTGCGAGGCCAGGAGCTGTGTGGCAGTCCCTTTGCCCGGTTTCGGGTCCCTATGCGCAGGCACGCATTCATTAGCGCCACAAGAGCACCAGAGGTCCGGACGCCTCATAAATATTTAGAAGCTCCCACCACCTTCCAAAGGGGGGTGGAGGGGCTTAGTGTGGAGTTGGTCAGGGTAATATGCATGTGAATCAAAGTGGGGACAAAAGATGAAAGGTGCTGGAAACTCCAACAAACCCGAGATCCCCCGGGGGTCATTCTGCCTGTTCCTGCCCACACTATCCCGGGCCTGCCTTCTTCCTGCGCATGAGCGAACTGAGCCTGTTTCCAAAGACAGTTGGCAAAGGATGTGCGCTCTTTGTTCTGTTCCGCACTTTCTTCACAGACAGACTCGCTTTGCCCTCTCCACTGCGCTGGCGGCTGCCTTCTCCTTTGCCGCCCACAGAAACGAAGCTCGAAGATCTAGGGACCTGCACTAATACGTAAGACAAGAAAAGGGAACAGAATATGGGTTTGTCGGGGGAAACGTGCACAAAATCAGCCTGTGGGTCATATACAATACATCGACACTCACTACACCCCAGGTTGCAAAACCTCTATAAATGTTCTGTGAACAGAACCCAGAATCCCAAGAGAGAGTCTGCACACAAATAGCTACCTTGACACCCCCCACACACCCTATGAAACTTTTAAAAAACGATTTTTAAAGACTCGTCATGGAGTCGGAACTCCTGGCTTTTATTTTGGGAAGTCTGGGGTGCACAGGGCAAGGGAGAAAGACAAGGCTCGGAGCTCAAGAGAGGAAGCTAGAGCAGTCTTCTTTTTCTTACTAAAGCCCTCTCACTAAAAGGATGACCAATGGTCTTAAAGCCTGGCAGTGAATACAGGGGCAGAAAAGCATGGATTGGCCAGGCTAGCTTTCACCAGAAAGGAAGAGAATGGCAGCATGGAACTAAGCAGCTTCAGAAAAAAAAAGTCTCCTCTGTGAAAGGGGGTTGCTTTAACCAGGTAGGAATCCAAAGCCTTGTAATACCTGACAGTGGCTGAGATGAAGCAAGTGGATTATAGGTCTTATAAAGCATCCTGCTTTGTTTGGGGTATACACTATACAGCAATGAGATTCTGAATAGTTAACAATGGAAAATAACTTAGATTCTATTTCACAATTTGTTAATACCTGGGATTGCAACTATGTTGCTTTAAACCAAAGTGTACAAATATTACTAGTTAAATTCTATGATAAGGAAACATTGGAGGAAATGTGCAAAATTTCACAGAAACTTCCAATCTGCCCCAGTTCACTACTTACTTCAAGAAACCTTTAATAAGACAGAAGTTCACTGAAAATTAAAGGGGAGGTGGGAGGCTGCCTTGTGTGTGTTTTAGGAGGGTCTGCCACTCCAGCAGAGTAGCAAGGCTCTCCTGGAGACTATCAGCAGCTGTGGCCATACAGAAAGAAGGCCTGCTAGAACCCTGGTCCTTGAGAGAATGGTAACAGTCTGTGTACCATGAAGATGAGATTATCAAGACAGTTCTCTCTCTCTCTCTCTCTCTCTCTCTCTCTCTCTCTCTCTCTGTGTGTGTGCGTGTGTGTGTGTGTGTGTGTGTGTGTGTGTGTGTGTGTGTGTGTGTGTGTAGGGCACTGATGCCTAAGGCAGAGGCCCAAGGGAACCAGGGCTATCTGGGCAAAGCTGGTAAACTGGTGACTTGCCCTTATAAGCTGATGAAAACTAGCTCTAATCACCTTAAGGAAGGAAAAGGTTTATGGATCGGGGTGACTGGGAGATGGGAATCAACTGTAATAGATTCAAGAGCCCTGACAAGCCACAGGGAAAAGCTCTCTTCAGCTCTGCTTTTTTCTGACTTCTTTAGCAAGACCCTCTCACAGCTACCAGGATTCCTGAAGCATCTTTATCTTCAACCAGTAATCTCGCCTAAACAAGAGGCCATGTTTTCTGCTGGCAGCTTCAGCAGCTCTTACCACTCTTGCTTTGGGTCAGGTAGTAGCTATCCTCGAACCAGTCACTGTGACCGACATTGTGTGTCCCTCCACCCATCATGGACTGCCTGCTAGATTTGGTGACTGTGGTAGTAGATTTCCCAGAGAGGGGATGAGGAAGTCGCTCCTCTTACAGGAAGGTAAAGGAGGAGGAGCATACTGGACAGGTACCACCAATGACATCACTCACATTCCACAATTCGGTACTGGCCCTTCCTCCAGCGCAGGGTCTATCTGTGGCCTGCCGAGTGCGTGTTGGTGCAGATACAACAAAATCTTATTTGGACCATGGGATCATGGCAAGGGAAAGCTCTGAAGAATGGCCTTTGTCTGTGCTTTCATCATGGGACCTGTGTCTTCCACAGGCTCTTTCTCAGCTGGCTTGAATCAGTCAGGCAAATGACAGAAAGCAGAAAAAAGGACTTTTGCAGGCCAGGCTTAGAAGGGGTGCAACCAGTCATATCCTGTTGACTGGAAATCATCACATGGCCACACCTAGTCTTTGGGTAGGTGTGAAATGGAGGTTTTGTGTGCAGGATGAAAGGGAAATAAATTTTAATAAACTACCACCAGTCTTTACCTCACGACTGTTGTGCAAGTGGGTTTGAAATCATGGGTGCACCCTGCTGCACGATCCTAGCTGTGACTACGCTCCTGCTGTGATAGTTCCCATTGGCCAACTCAGAGTATGTACCACCCCACATCCACATGTGGGGTGCAAGCAGCATCCCCACCGGAAGAGAAAGAAACAGTCACAGAGAGGCCATTTACTTGCAGTGGGTTACAAAGCTAGAAACTGGTGGAACCATGATCTTACAGAAGATGAGCTATGTGGAATGCTGAACACTAAGGGAAGCGGTGTTTGTGAGGTAAAGGAAGTGGCAGACTTTGAAAAAGCACCCAGTCAGTGGAAGACATGGGACCGTGCATCCCTCATCACACATGGTGTCCCAGGGGAAGGCTCATCTGGAGATGCAGTTTTAAAGTTGAGACGTACATGGGGCAGGCTCCAGATGGCCCTTTCCCTTGGCACCTGACAGCCTATGGAGACAACATGCATGGAGTCTCTGAGAGGAAGCACAGTGATTTAGTTACTTTCTGTGGTTGTGATAAAACACCATGACCAAAGCAACTTACAAAACAAAGAATTTATTTGGGCTTACAGTTCCAGCGTCAGAGTCTATGATGGCAGAGCAACAGCAAGGCCTCGGGAACAGGAAGTCGAGGCCTTGTTCATGTTCAGGAACCTCCTGAACCGACAACAAACAGCAGAGAGAACCCTGAATGGCGAGAGTCTTTAAACTTTCAAAGCCTACCTCCTTTTCCACCAAGGCCACGCCTCTTAAGCCACCCTGAACAGCATCATCAACTGGGGACCAAGTATTCAGATGCTTGAGCCTGTGGGAGCCCGCTCATTCAAATGGTCATAGCTAGGAAGGACAGTGTTCCAGGATCTCAAACAGGAGGCACTTCTTGAGAGACATGGTGGAAAATGAGGGCAGCCAAGAGAATGCCCGAGGGAGAAAGAACCCTCTGAGGGGAAGGGGGATGGATGTCAGGGGTTGAGCTTAGGCTTCCCAAGAGTAGACGAAAGCCAAGAACAGAGTCTGTCTGGAACCTGCACCTACAGTTAAAATTGGTAACGATGTTTAAGATAGAATGGAAGCAGTTGACCCAGGTCTCTGCTGAAATGTAAATGAGGTCAGCTCTGGAAGCCACTGCTGGAGAGTTCGGACCCCTTCAGCAACCTTGTGATTTTCCCAGGCTTGGTAATTTCTAAAGTCCCGACCTTTCTGTAAGTGAAACTCCTTTGTCCTTTGGCTAATTTGTGTTTGTTTTGTAGGCAGCAGGGATGAGGAGAGGTTGTGGAAGCTGATAGAGGCTCTGCAGTCAGCCTGGGAAGAATCCTACCGATGCAGAACTGGAGGAGTAGGTAGAAAGCAAAGTGAGATTCAGCGATGCAGGGCTTACTGGAGAGGGCAGGACAGGTGGCGGCTGACTGAGAGCTACCTGGACACAACAGATGGATGGTTTCTCGGGGGTCACTGAGGGTCTGTGCATGCAGAGACTACTGCTGGCATTCCTGCAGAGCCTGTGCTGACCTGCTCAGCTTAAATGCAGGTTAAGTTGGAATGAAAGGAAAGCAAGATATGCAAATGCCCTGCACGAGTTTGGGGGTCACAGACACTGGAGGGCCCAGAAGACACAAGGTGTATTGTTGCCAAGGGCCAGCACTGGGCTCTAGAATGGTTTGGACTGTGTGGTCTTGGCTCTTGGATACTAGGTAGACAAGGCCCAGTTGGAATAAGCTGTACATCTTAATTAGCAGGAAGACCCAGGGTATCTCTGTTTTTTCCTTGTTTTGTTTTTTGAGGCAGGCTTTGAATTCTGGAAGTCCCACCTCTACCTACCAAGTGCTGGATAACAGGAGTGTGCCACCACACCAAGCTCTATGTGACTCACGAGGGCAAAGACATGGCGACATTCTCTTTTCTTCCCAACCCACCCCAATCTCTTTTTTTTTCTTTTTAGTTTTTCTGAAGTTGATTAGTAATTTACTTCAATTACAATTAAGAATAAATGACAGATCCAAGGACCGTTTCATAACATTATGCAGAAGTCGGGATTTTTTTTTTCCCTTCCATGATCTTGCAAATGATTTCAAACAAGCACCCAGTCTGGTAGGCCTGTGGAGCTGCCTTGACCTGGGGGGCACAGGCTAGGACTCAGCCACATAAACATGGGGTTGAGGAGCTACACACTGGAGAGTGGCTGAGAGCCTGAGAAGTGGTCTCGTGGTATTTGAACCTTTGTGTGTTTTCGGGGGGGGGGGGGGAGGCTAATGGGAGGGGGACTGCTTGTCATTTTACTTCCTAGCAAAGGAGGTGAGCATGTCACAGAGCTTAAAGGGCCTGTTTCACACCACATTTCCCCACAGCAAAATCGTGATAAGATTATGGGTTTACTTAGTAAGGTACATGTCCGCATAGTTCAAGCCCTCCCTCTTGGATCTTCCTGGCTCTCAGCCTTGAGCTGTCCCCAGGGTGTCTCCCAGTGTCTGTGTCATCATGGGGTCCCGGTGTCGGTGCTCATCACTGTAGACCAACTCTGTGGTCTACAGCACTGCCTTGACTTATGGAAGCGCTGTATAAGAGTTACAGCAAATCATTTCTATAGAAGTGGAGCTAAGGAAGAAAGTTCTCTGCAAGCTCCTTATGGCGCCAGGGTTGTAGTTACAGCAGACTGAATCGTGTCCCAGGTGTCTATTGATAGCTTGTCCCTCCTGGTGAAGAAAACACATGATTCAAAAGCCAATCTTGTTCAACATTAATGCTCCAGTAAGGTATGAGATTCCCAGGGAAGCCAGACTCATGAGAGATCCAAGTCTTTATTTGAAAGCTTTTTTTCTTGTTGGGTGCCTTGGCTTAATTGCACAGGTCTTCGTTTCGAAATGATGCCTTGAAGACCTCGGGGCGGGGGGACAAGCTTTGTCTCCAATGGTAGATGCTTTTTGCAGGCCATGTGGCCTTGGAGCTGGGTGGTAGTGATGGGGACATGTGACAGAACAATGGAAACTGCAGTGGCAGGTGCCAGGGGTCCAGTTGGTGATAGGAAGTGCTCTTCAGGGGACATGAGGACCTATAGCGAATCATATGCCAGGTAAGGACATGAGCCTGCAGAAGCCACCTGTGACTATCTGTTCAGTCACACACACACCCACACCCACACACTCTAAGATGCTTAAGTTCCTTAAAGCAAGAGCTATTTTTCCCCATGGCATCTGATTAAAAAAAACACCAGGCTCTGGCTCTTGCTGACCAAATGTCTGGTGAGAAGGAAGCATGGTTTTGCTGAGTGGGCAGGTGGGGCTGTGGTACTCTCTGCCTTAGGACTGTGGTACAGGGACAGAGCCCAGCGGCTGCTTGGGTTGGCTTAAGGCAGCCCACAGCCGGCTCCCTTCTCTTCTCTGCTGGGGACTGGACCTAGGGTGTGCACATGCTAGGCAAGCACTTGACCACTGAGTTGCACTCTTAGACTTTTTTTTTTTTTTTTTAAGATTATTATAGACTGGTCTCACTCTGTAGCCCAGACAGGCCTTGAACTCTTGGCCTCAGCTTCTCAAATAGCTGGAATCACAAGCCTGGGCCATTAGGCTCAGTGGCCCTATTTTACCTTTTGACTGCCATCATTAGGCCCCTGGGTTGCTGCAGTGTGGTGAGTCCCAGCTCAGCCTGGAGGACCGACCGCTGTAACTTTTAATGATGATTCTTAAATGCTTTAACCTCCCTTGTAGCCCACCACCCACCAGAAGTAGTGGGAAAGAAAGGATACAGGGAAGGGGGGAAAGTGAACCTGTTTAGAAAAGTTCTTTAGAGCAACTTCCGTCTGTGTTGCCTGGAAATCAGCAGTTCAGTTTAGAGGTTAGCAGGCAGCGGCAGCTCGATCCACTTGCAAACACTTCCCGGATACACCAGCAGTCCAGTTAGGTAGTTAGGTTAGCAACAGTAGTGACTGACACTACACCAGCAGTTCAGTTCATTAGAGTCAGCTTAGCAATGGCGGTGACAGGACCTAGCAAGGCCTCAGCCTCAGCTCCAGCAGGAATACCAGGAATTCTTGGCTGTTTCTCTCTCAGGGAAGAGAAGATCAGCGCAGATGCGAGGCTCACAAGCGTTGTACAGCTAGCTGTACCAGCAAGCCAAGCTCTGCCTCTGTCACTCCGTGGAGTCCTGTTCATACCCTCCAGACATCACGTGTCCTCCATGTGCCTTACCTCAGCACAGGTCCTGCCTCAGCACGCACACCCAATCAGCCCAAGGCTGCAGAAGCGGCAAGAAACTGCAGCACACCACCAGAAGTCTTTTGGTGTGTTTCTCTCTATGGCGTCCTGACCAATGCAGCTCAACTATGCAGTATAATGCAGACCAATACATACATATCGCTAGCAAAGAATCCTTCATCACGGGTCCTTTCACGTGCTTGCTTTAGCAGAACATCTTCTCTCCTGTGTCTGCTTCAGCGAAATGTTCCTTCACGAGTCTGCCTTAGCTTTTCACACCTGTGTCCATGCTAACAAAATGTTCCTTCACATGTTTGCCCCAGAAAAACACCATCCAACCAACTTTCCAAAGAACCCTTAAGTTCCCACTTGCCTCCTAAGCTGACTAGAGGATACGATCTTCTGTGCCCTGTAGAAACTGGCAGTGGTGGGGTAGAAGCATCTTCCTGGCTACTGCAGGTTGACTCTCCTGTAGCAGCCGAGAGAGATGAGAGGAGAGGTCAGTACTGAGAAGCTGCCGCTTCGGTCAGCACAGCTAGCTGGGAGCCAAACTCCTTGCCACCTGGATGCGGTCCTTTAACTTCCTATGATCAGCTCCAGGAAGTGGTTTGTGCATTTGGGAGCCATAGGAAAATCATGACCACATATTTTGAGCTGTGTAAATAAAATTTCAATGTACTTGAGTAGTGACAAATATTCCAGAACCTATGCATGCGGTCCTTTTGATCTATAAAATGGTAACAGTTACTGAAAACGTAGTGTGTGGTAGTTAGTCGTGTTCACTTGCTGGGATTTAGAATCTCCCAGGAGATAACCTCTGTGCCTGTCAGTGAAGTGAGAGTTTCTGTGTTGAGTTCATCGAGGTGGCAAGACCCACCAAATGTATGTGGCACCATTTCATGGTCTGGGGTTCTCAGACTAATGGAATAAAAGGAGAACCAGAGCCGGGCAGTGCTGGCGCATGCCTTTAATCCCAGCACTCGGGAGGCAGAGGCAGGCGGATTTCTGAGTTCGAGGCCAGCCTGGTCTACAGAGTGAGTTCCAGGACAGCCAGGGCTACATAGAGAAACGCTGTCTCGAGAAACCTAAATAAATAAATAAATAGATAGATAGATAGATAGATAGATAGATAGATAGATAGATGAGAACCAGCTGAGTACCCTTGCTCGTTCGCTGTTTGTTTGACTCTCTGCTTCCTGACTGCAGATGCACTGTGACCAGCTGTGGCACTCTCCTGCACTGTGACTGCTTTGCAGTAATGTGTACTCTCAAACTGTGAGCACAGAGAGATCCCCCCCTTAAGTTGCTTTTTTGTGTATTTTAGACAGCAATGGGAAAGGTAACTAACACAGCATCCCAGGCATTTTGGGAGGCCTTTTTGGGACCATGCACTCATGTAACCCTGATATATTTATGTCGCTACATTTAACAGGTGAGGAGAAAGAGGCACAGTTGGCATACATTGACTTGGGATTTGAACCTGGGTCCTCCTCTGCTGCTTCTCTGGACCCTGGGGCTGGATGACACAATCTCTGGGAAGAGCATTTCCGGGCTTTGCCTTCTGGATCAGGGCTGAAAGATTGGCAAGTGGAGATGCTGTGGGCATCTCCTGTCTCCCCGTGCAGAGAGAGAGGCACTTAGAGAAGAGCCCAAACATGAAGCCCCTCCTTACCCCTGTGAACTCACTACTACTGAGTGGCTGAGACTTGGCCGCTCATGGTTTCAGACTTAGCGTCTGCTCCCCACCCCTGTCGGAGGAGTGTCAGAGCCTGGCTGGGGCCAACACTCTTCATGAAGCCAGGCATGGGCCCAGCTGTAGTGTTGAAACCTGGTCAGCTGAGGGAGAAGAGAAAGTCAAGTCTGGCCATTGGGCCACAGAGGTCATGGATCTGGCACAGAGAACGGTCTGCTGTCTCTGCCTACCAGTGGCCTAGTCGTTTGGAGAGGAACTGGAGGCTGTGGCTTTTTGCTGGTGTGTCAGCTGATGACGGATACAAGGCTGTCTTCAAACCCTTAGATCCTTCTTCTCTTGCCTGATTTCACAATTGAGCAGTTTCTTTTCCCCGTTCCCACCCCGGTCTTCCTACTGCTCTGGCAGCTGTATCTGGACACAGAATCCTACTACCCAGGTGCCGCCCCATCCCACTGTCTGCCAGTTTGAGCTTGCCATTTCTCACTGCTACTTAATTCCAAACACACGCTATAAATATAGGGCACACACACTGCGGAGCTGTTAGACCAAAAGTGTTACTCATTTTCCTAGGCTACGTTTTCTTTCCATGTAAAAATAATGCTACGAATGGTTTGTCGGAAAAACAGTGCAGTTAGTGCTAATTGTTCAGGTTGGTAGCCCTTAAGATCTACTTAGGTAACTGTCACGTATTTGATGAGTGGCCTAGTCAGAACTATTAGGAAGCAGTAGATCTGGGCACTATCAGTGTCCACCGAGGATCAGCTGAGAGACAGGGCCGCAGGCTGCTAAACACAGGCCCTTTGGTGTGTTTTGACTCTAGCAACAACCTGTTCCTGCAAGTGTTAAGCCTGGAGAGACAGAGGACAATGCTGAAGATGTAAGATTTTGACATTCCATTGAAATAGGGCAAGGGCCCTTCACTGACCTTCTCTCTAAACTAGGATATGTACCCAAGGAAACTGTTCATACCTTAGACAAAGAATTATCTGCTTTCACTGGAATTTGCCAAACCTGGTAAATTCAGGTTTAATAGACACACAGGCAAACTAGTTTTCCAGGGATGTAGAGGCTGGTGCAGAGGTAACAGTGAGCCCCTTTTTAAAGACTCTGAGGATGAGTGTGCCCCCAGCCCTGGAAGGCAGGTTCTACCTAGATTTCTGGGGTACGGGGAGAGTTTGGGGGACACAGGGGCTATACTGCATGGCTCAGCCTGTGGCCAAAACCTGAGTGGTATGCAAATCATCCAAAATTTAGCAGGGGAGTTGTCTCCAAGGTCAGCCTGGGTTACATAGCTTTGGCTACAGACTGTGTCTCAAAAACCAAACTAAATGACGCATTTGAAAGCTGATAAAGCCATACTGGTGGAGAGTATCCAGGCTATGAAGAACTGCTTTTAATCTTACATTCAAATACATAATAAAGCAGGGCTGGAAAGACAGCTCAGAGCACTCGTTGCCTGTCCAGGGGACCTGGGTTCGGTTCCCAGCACCCACATGGCAGCTCACAACTGCCAAACACACAATAAAGAGAAACCAGCATGGGGGTACCATCACTGCCCACCAGCTTGCCATTAATGTTGAAATTAGAGGTAATTTATCTGTCGGTCACAGATGTTCCCAAAAATTCTTAAGAATCATTGAAGCCGGGCAGTGGTGGCCCACACCTTTAATCCCAGCACTCGGAGGCAGAGGCAGGCGGATTTCTGAGTTCGAGGCCAGCCTGGTCTTCACAGTGAGTTCCAGGACAGCCAGGGCTACACAGAGAAACCCTGTCTCGAAATACCCCCCCCAAAAAAAAGAAAAGAAAAAAGAAACATTGAATCAGGCAGGTATGGGACACACACTTCTCATGGCAGAAATTCCAACTCTCCCTCCCCTCCAAGTATGTACAGGCCCTGGTTTTGATCCCTAGGCCTGAGAAATCACTGCAAATACTGAACACGAGGAACCAACTCTCAGACCTTCTATTTTCCTGCGGCGAAGGCAGAGAAACCTTTAGAATTTCCAGAAGCCACTGCTACCTGCTTCCCAACTGCTCCCCAAGTAGAGTTCAGACTTGTCTAGGTGGTCCCAGCCTTCTCCTCTCATTTACTCAGAGAAGTTGTTGGAAGAGGGCAAGAGAGCAGAAGGGAGTAAAGCTCAGCCCCCCCCCCCCCCCCAGGGAATCTCTGTGTTCTGGCTGTAGTTTCTCCAGGAAGAGTCTTAGTGTTCTGCTTGTTATCAAGTTATAAAGCCATAAAGTTATTGGGGGGGAGTTTGGTTTTGCAAAATATAAAAAAATATAAGGTTTCCAGCCCAAAGCATTATACATCCGAGGGAAATGAAAGCAGTTTAATATTTTACAAAAGATTTTGGAATACAAAATTGAACACCGAAAGAGTTTTTGTTTTGCAGTACTGGGGATCGGGACCCTGGAATTCCTGCCAGGTAAGTAAGTTGCTCTGCTTCTGGGTTTTGCCCTCAGCCCAACAGCTGAAGGCTTTAGAGGCATCTCCATGTCATCTGGGTATAGGGCTACCCAACACAGAAACTAAACAATAGAAATCTCCTCTTCTCCATGAGGACTATTCAGGGCCAGAAACTCTAGGAACTTCAGGACAGTTCCTCTAGTCCAAGCTTCAGATACACAGAGTTACTTTCTTAGGCTTTCAACTTGTTAGGAAAGAACCCCTAAGGACTTTTATACACTCAGAGAGGGTAGGTAGTTAAACAAATGCCTATTCTTTGATAGTTTGTTACAATTGGATACAATGTATATTGATCCTAGCCACCCTCCCCTCTATGGACTCTCTGAAACTGTCCCTCTCTCACTTATGTGTTGCTGGAATTTCCAATCCCAATAAGCCCGTATAAAAACCACACAATCCAGTTATTATAATTATAAGCTATAAGCCTAAATTGGGCAGATCCAACACTATACTAACTTATTCCCCAACTATGAGGCCGCTTGCTACTTGCGGTCTCTCCTGGCCACGTGGTTCTGCTCTATCAGTTTCCTTCTCCTCTTCTCCATCCTCTTCCCTTCCCTTTCCCCCTCTCCTCTCTACCTGCCCTCAGTCTCAAGGATCTCCTGTCCCACCTTTCCCCTCCACTGCCAGTCACAGGCTCTAGCCTTTATTGACCAGTTAAAATGGGGAGAAGGTTCACATGAGATCACCTGAATACCTGATCAACTGCTTGTGTGTGTGTGGGGGGGGGGAACCCTATTGAGGAAACGTAATTAATACCAGAATACAACCCACAACATTTATGTCCCTCCCTCCCTAAAAAAATATCTTACCAAGTCCAGTTAACACTGCGGGCATTCTCTTGTGTTGGGACTATCTACCTCAGCAAGGCAACCAAACTTGACTCTCCCTTCCCCAGCAGCCAC
This sequence comes from Uromys caudimaculatus, assembly GCA_028551405.1. Lineage (NCBI taxonomy): Eukaryota > Metazoa > Chordata > Mammalia > Rodentia > Muridae > Uromys > Uromys caudimaculatus. The sequence continues at coordinate 17,313,950 of CM052717.1, read as the reverse complement.
TAGCGGATAAATATATTTTTTGTGCAACACCACATTATTAGATACAAGAGCTTAATACTCAAAAGATATCACATCATGAATAGGGGAAAATACTGAGGGGGGGGGAAGACCAGAGTACCTGGGCACCCTGATTTAACTTACTGAAGGGCCAGCGTCATGTCCAGTCACTGACTTTGAAGGTCTGATGTGAATCCTGTCTCCAGGGTTTACTGACTCAGGGACCAGTCACATAACTCTGTGAACTTCACTGTCAAAACGGTAAAATGGAGGCAATCATCAACTCAGCGCCAGCGTACTGAAATAACCGAAGTGCCTGACTCCCCAGAGGGCTCCTATTAGTCTCACACTGACCTTCTGGAAACTCAGTTTAGAAGTCACATATGCCACAATTACCAGGAAAATACATTCAGTCTCTAAGTTGCAGTATACAGATAATAGCATTTGATTAAATGTCTGGGGATGACATAAGCAGTTATATCCTTTGTTTATAAAATGTTTACCCACATTAGCTGTTTAAAATGAACACACCGAACCAAATGGTATCTACTGAGCATAGTAAAATAACCTAATCACTCACTCACTCAGAGGGGCCTAGATCCTGAAGAGAAAAAGCCATGAAATTAGCCCAGCCCAGAGAAGCACTGCTGAAGTGAATGCTAAAGTCAGTGTGGAAATTGGTCCAAACAGAGCATTTGAAGCTTGGTGTCAGAGTCCTATAATTAATAGTTATTTTTTACTTGAAGATCTGTCTAAATGTGGGACGAGAAGGTCAAATTACATGGCACGAGGGCCTGCATCTTGCTCTGAGTGTTTCTACCTCTACAGTTTCATTTAGGGTCAAATGAGCAGAAACCTTACACTACCCGTTAATATTTAACTGCTGGGCAGGGGTTGAAGCTAGATGCTGGTGTTACATCTGGAAGGAACACATTAGCCCTGTGAAGGCCGCACAAATCACACTACAGCAGTCGAGGGAGCCAGGCTCCTCATCTTACTAAAGATATAAACATGCTTTGGTGAAAGGAAGGCATACTAATACTACTACTGGACAGATTTCTTGCATAAAAAACAAAGAAGACAATAGCTCTACACACACACACAGACACAGACAGAAAAAGAACAACTCTCCAGGCCCTAATCTTCAAACGTTGAACTTTCACATTTGAAGATGGCCAGAATCCCTTGGTCATTTTCAATGCTCTGAACAGTATCTATATGATAAACCACTTTACAGTTTAGGAGATACTCAAACGTTTTGTGGAGTTAATTGTACAAACATACCTAGATTTCCCCTATCCCCCTCATAGAAATTTTTATAATTTAGATTATTCCTTTGAGAGAATATTGGAACAAGAACCATCAAACATTGAATCTGAAGTTTTTAGTTCTTGTAAAAAACTCCATGTGGCAATAAAGACAGAAGTGCTTGGAATACTTTAAGTTTTTCTTCTAAATGTTGAGAAATGTAACAAGCTAGTAGAGCCAATGAAATTGAACAGAAAGCACATTTCTTTCCTAGCTAATTAGTGTAAGAATGAAGAGCCAATTTTATTGTTAATAGATGAGTTTTCACTGAAAGAGCTATTACAAGGATCTTCATATATCCGTGTATACCTATCTTCACGTATATATATCCTGCTCATTTTGAAAACTGTATTAAAATGTAATAACAGAACTGAAGGATCTATAATAATTGCTGAGATTGTAAGCTTGAAGGTACACATCCCAATAAACTTTGTAGTCTACACTGCATTCATCATGTTGTGCGATCCATACATGTCCATAATGTGCAGAAGCAGGAGTGAGACAGACAAAGGCGGGAGCCTACGGATGAATTCCTGGGCTCCAAAGGCAGCACACACACTTGCTGTACAGCCCTGGGCTGCCTCCACTTCGCCACTAAACGGTTCTTAGGCAACCAACCATCTCATCTCTCAAATATGGCTACTCGTGCCTTCCTACATGTCTCGGGAGCACTGAAGGGAATAAGCCAGGTAAGAATTTGAACCTCGGGTATGCAACTAGCACATGACATGCCTCTTTGAACATGCAAGTCATGAGAGCCTACACATGTGCTGTTGTGGAAGTTAGGAATTCTAGAAGCTTTAAAGTCTTTACTCTGGTGGCAAGTAAACTGACCCACAGATCTGACACGGCATATGAGAAATGTGACAGAAAAACTAAAAATTTAACAAAAAGTAGAGATGGCATATGGGAACTGGAGTGGGGCTTTTGGGCAGCTAGGGAAGACGGTCCAAGGAGACACCAAGCCCAGAGCCCTACGGACGCCAAGCGTGTGTAGAGGTCAAGGCAGATTCCAGGGAGATGAGGAGCCCATGAAGTGAGCTTGGGCCAGCAACATGCTGGGGACCAGGTTTCTTGGGGCCTAGCAGGTCTTGGTAAACTCTTTGGATATTTTTCTTTACCTGAGAAATCAGAGAAAACGCAGCAGGGGAAGAGATCCACGTGTCCTTGAAAATGCACTAAATGGCAACGATTTCCAAATGATGGGTCCAGCGGGGATTAAGCCACTGTGAATGAGTGTTGCCTGACAGGGTTATTTTTGGTTCAACTACATTATAAAAAAAGTTGTTGGACTTATGGGTCAAAATGATGGAACACTGTCATGAATTCAAAGGGTTTACTGGATAAGATCAGTAAAATGGGGAGGAGGCACTCTGGTATAAAATATATGTGGACTTGAACAGCAGACAGGAATCATTAGCTATAGTGCTAGGTAAATTATTCAGTTTACCTCTTCCTCTTCAGGGGTTTCCTCTTATGTAAAAATTGGGGATGCCAGTATTGCCTAAGGCACAGGGCTGTTCTGATTGACTGAGCTATAGAGGCAGAGCAGTTAGCAGAGGGCCTATGAGTGTACCCAGTTACAAAGGGGACTTCTCTTGCACAAGCACAGACAATGCATAATAATTCAGTGACAAAATGCTTTTAATAACATACAAGAAATAAACCTCTCATTTTTCTAGGTTCTGAAGAAACATTTAGAGAACGTAGTAACAGCTTTTGGATCAAATTATTCCATGCTTTTATGTAATTTATTGTTTAAAGAGCTAACTAGGTGAATATAGTACTAAGAACTACTATAGCTATTGTTGGAAAATTCAAATTATTTCAAGTACATGTTAACTTTATCCATCATTTGCTCTATGAAACTAATTTAATAAACAACTAGAAAATCAAAACCCAAACCAACCCAAACTGTGGTCTTTAAATGAAATCACCAGAAGCTACTGGCCATGAAAGAGTAAAATTGCTTTAAATACCTTTGGTATCACACAAACTTCGAAATGCTCTTTAGAATTCGTGTAAAGCAAAGTCTTTTTTTGTTGTTTTTTTTTTAAAGCAATCTAACAACCCTGCTTACGTTCACATTTAAGATAGTGAGATGATTCACAGAAAATTATAGCCAGGGCCAACTCTCAAAATGGTTAATTTCACAGTCTTGTCTACATTTTAATGGAGCACGTTATAGAGAACTTGCAACAAAACAGGGATGATGCAGATTTAATGACTGACAGCTTCTATAAATCACAGGACTTCATTGCTGCAATTCAGAATATTGTTTCCGAAACAAATGTAACCGGCAGAACTCCCTCACACGCCATAGAAAGTCCCTTTTCTGGCCCACTGCCTTTCATTTATTTATTTATTTATTGTCAAGTAGGTAGAAATAGGTGTTGACTACTTCGTTTTCTCCGAATGTGTGCTCCTCACACAGGCTCCCTTCTTCTGCGGGCGACCGTGCCACCGAGGAGCCAGCGCCTCCGACACCAGGGACCGTAACCTACGGTGAGGATAACGGAACCGCGTGTCACGCCGCATGGAACGGAGCCCGCCCGCACGCCCGTGGGTGCGCACGCGTGTGCCGTCTTCGCCCACGGTCCGGGGCCGCCTCGCAGCACACGGCCACGCGAGGCCCGTCACGCGTGGCGCTGGCTCCAGGGGAAACCTCGCTGGAGTCCTCACCGTAGGAGACACTGCGGTGCGGGCGCCCACGCCAACTCAATCCGCCGCCACCTAGCATCCCAAGCGATCCGACGGCCGGGTCCCCCGCCCCGCGAGGTGGGCGCCGCGCCAAAACCGTCCCGCCCCGCTCCTCCGTCCGGAGGCCATCGTCGTTCCCCAACCCCCACGCAGGCGCGCTCCAGGCCCGCCCCTCCCCCTACGGCGCGCTCTCCGCCCGGTGGGGCGGAGCGACCCTCGGAAGGGGCGTGGCCACAGCCCACGACGCACGCACGCGCTCTCAGCCTCACGGCTACGTGTCGGGACACGTGACGCCCACCCGAGAGTCCCCAGTGAAGCAACAGGACGTTAAAAAAAAAAAAAAAAAAAAAAAAATTTTTTTTTTTTTTTTGGAGGGGTAGCGAGGAAGGTGGACGAAGAGGTTTAAAAAAAAAAAACAAAACCCCCAAACTATAGTAACGCGCGTGGACGCGGGGCCCAGGCGGCGGCGAGCAAAGCGCGTCGCGGAGAGTCCCGCCGGGATTCCTCTCAGCCGCCGCGCCCGACCGCGCCCGCCGCCTCAGCAACAGCGCGTCTACGAGCCAGCGCCGCCGCTCGCGTCCCCCCTCAGCCGCGACCCCGGCCCCTGTGCAGGCCGCCGCCAGTGCGCGTCCTCTCCGCCGCGGCCCGGCCCTGCGCCGGCCGTCCCGCCCGAGCGGCCAGGGGCGGCGGCGGGGGGCGGGAGCGCGCCCAGCCCCGTAACGGCCGCCCTGCGCGGCCCCGCCCGCCGCCCGCCCCCGGCCCTGCCCGCGCCCCTCCCCCCGCCGCCGCCGGCTGCGCCGCCTGAACTGAGGCGAACTCCGCCGCCAAGTGAGTGAGGAGGAGGAGAGCCGCGGAGGAAGAGGAGGAGCGCAGTCGGAGCGCGGCGGCGGCGGCGGCAGCGGCGGCGGCGGCGGCAACGCGGAGCGCCGCGGCGGACAGCACCGCAGACTCGCGAGCTCCGGCGCAGGCGGCGCGACCGGCCGACGAGCGGCCCCCGGCTCCTCGCGGCGCAGCGGCCCCGCGCCGCGCTTGGCCCGAGACCCGCCTCCGCCGCCGGCCTCGCGAGGGGAGCCGCGCCGGGCGGCCGAGGAGCGGCGGCCGCGGCGCGTCGGGCCGGGCGAAAGTGCCTGCGGGGGGCGGGCGGGCGCGCGGAGCCGGCCGCCCCGGGGCTCGGCGCGGGAGCCGGAGCGGGAGCCGGCGCGGAGCGGGACGCCGCGTCCCGAGCGGCCGGCGGCCGGAGCTCGCCCCCGCCCCTCCCTCCTCTCCTCCGGCGGCGGCGGCGGCGGGCGGAGTGAGCTGCGGAGCCTGGAATATGGTCGGGGAAATGGAAACGAAGGAGAAGCCGAAGCCCACCCCAGATTACTTGATGCAGCTGATGAACGACAAGAAGCTCATGAGCAGCCTGCCCAACTTCTGCGGGATCTTCAACCACCTCGAGCGGCTGCTGGACGAAGGTGAGGCGCCCGGCCCCGGCGCGGCGCGGCGCGGCGGCCCGGGATGGCGGGGCGGCGGGAAGGTCAGGCGGGCGGGCGGGCGCACAAAGGCGGCGCGGGCGGCTCGTGGCGGGGCCGTGGCCGTGGCCGGGCCAGGCCCGAGGGCGGACGCGGGAGCCCGCGGGGCTGCGGGGCTGCGGCCGGCTCCCGACGGCGCGGCGGCTAGGCTCCCCGCCATCCTGGCCATTCCGGCCGGCCGGCCCGGGCCACGCGAGTCCCCGAGCTCCGCCTCGCCTCGCCCGCGGGGCCCCAGCTTAGCGGGCACGTTTCGGTGGAGTTTTGTGGCCCCCAGTACCCGAGTGGACCCCGAGATGTTCAGGAATTACGTAGGGTACCGAAAAGTAGTGCTTATGTGGCCGAAGGCGAGGACGAAATGACTGAGCCGAGCACTTTTTGTCCTTTTGTTTGGGGAAGCGAGAACTGTTTGGGAGTTTAACTTCACTTTTTTTTTTTTTTTTAAGTCGGTGGTGGTGGTGGTGGTGGTGGTGGGGGAGGAGTACGAAATACCGCGATGACAGACCTGAACGGAATCCGAGTTCGGAAGAACTGGGGCGGAGGGTTCGCTCCCGGCGTTGCCGCCTGCGTTTGCAGGGCGGGGAGCTGGAAGTTTGAAAGGACGGGGATAAAATAGAGCAGAAGTTTGCAGAAGCCGAGTTGGGAGCGCTGTGGGGAGCTGAGGCTGACTGGAAGATTAATGCTGGTCAGCTCTGGAATTTCTTTAGGAACTTCTCACAATAGTGACCTGGAGTGTTAGTTTCCAGGAGCTGTGGGTTTCCGTGGACGCCCGGGGAGGGTTTGGGGGGGGGGGGGAATAGGACCAACAAGTCTGTTTTGAAAATCGAGTAGCGAGTAGTTTCTGTCTTCTCTTTTTAAAGCCTGAGTGGACTGTTTAAAGGAAGCGGAAAACTGTGTTGTACAGATGAACATGGATTTTAGGATCTTTAGAAGAATTTCGAAAAAATTCAGAGATAGCTGGGGATATCTTGTGCTTAGGGAGCTGGCTTGTCAGGGAAGAACAAAAGACTCCGAGCTAAAAGATGGTTAAAGAATCATCCTAAGAGCGGCTGTTGGGTGGGGAGCCTTGGGCACTGTTTAAAACAGAAAACATTCAGCTGTTAACACATTAATATCCAACAGTAAGCACATCGAAAGAGGCAATTTTTACTGTTGGGTTAGCATATTTGTTAGTATTAAATTGCCCTGCAGAAAACTTGAGCTGCCCCTTTAAGGGTTTTTTGCCTTTCCTATTTGTGTTGGCATTTGAAAAATTATGGAGGCAGAAAACTTTCTGGAATGTCCAAAAAAAAAAAAAAAAAAAAAAAAAAAAAAAAAAAAGAGGCTGGAGCTCTTAAATTGAGTATTTCCAAAAGTGAGCGCTAAGGGGCGCCAGTTATTTTTTTTTAACCTTGGAAGTGTTTGGAACAAAATGGGTAGTATGCTTAATAATCTGACCTATATTGAGTGCACTTGAAACTTAAATTTTTAGACTACTTTATTTGTCATTATCCACAAATGTGATTAGATAGGAAACACCTAATACATTGATATTTCTTCCTTGGCATTGGTTTTCATGTTATCAGTATGAAATTTATGAAGAAAAATTTCGTTTTTAAAAGTTCAATCAAGGGGGAATTTCTTACACGACAAACTAGACAGCATATACAATGAACTAAAACGCATTCTTAAAATGCTTCATATACTCAAGTGACTTAGTGGAGCTTATAAAAAGTTTGGATATGCTATAAAGAAAACTAGGAGTTTCTTCGATTAGTTGTAAAGGCTGCTCAAGTATTCTCTTTCAGCTTGATCAGAAATAACTGCCTTAGTCTGAGGTTGGCATACCTCTTTCTACTAGAGGAATTTCAGTTATGTCATTTCTGCACAGGCTTATTTCTCTTGGTTAGAAATAGTAACCCTTTGGGTTTCAAATGTAGAAGACAGCTAGTTTAGGATTACAATATTCAAAGTAATATTTGGTGTCTCCTTGTCATGTTTTCTCCATCTTCACGTTAGTCCATTTGTACTTGGATGTTACAGGAGACAGCAGATTGACCAGGGATTGTGATTGTTTTCATCAGACCAGAGAAACTTGCAGGAACGCGGCTAGTCCTTAGTGTGGTATAAACTTTTGACAGTGCTTGTTAGTCTTGTAAATGTAATTTGACTTGAAAATACTGGTTTCATAAGTGCATCATCGTAATTTTCTTGGTAGATGACTTAATTGTGAAAATTGGCAACTTGTCCTTTACCCCTTGTGGCCTCTCATTGTCCAAAACAAATTAATCATGACTTCTGTTTGTGGTTAGGGATTACATTTTCCTTTGTCTGTAATGCTTGGCAGAAAAATTACTTTTAAATTCAGATAAAACTAAGTTTCACTTTAGGGATTAAACTGTTCAGTGATAATAAGATACTCTACTCTCTGAAAATTAGAAACTTTGTATGGGACTATTTAGCAATTTTATTTTAAAAATTCTTTTCCAGCAGTGAACTTTTAATATAGTTCCTATTTGAGAATTTTCACGTGGTTTGTTAACAAATTTGGGAATGAAGTATGTTGGTTTTTCTACTTGTTAAAATTTGAATGATACAGAAATTGTATGTTGATTCTTGCTGGCTTAGAGAAAGTAGCCTGTAGTCCTTAACTTAGGTAGTCTTTGTGTTGGCTGTTAATTCTGCTTGGTGAGTTGTGTCAGTCTTTCTTTCCTAGTATCTTTTAGCAGGATAGTTTTTTAAAAGTTAACTATATTTTAGGCCAGGGCAGTTCCTAAATAAAAGCTATAACTTGAGTTAATACTTATTTAATTAGAGGTGATCGGAAGATTACAAATAAAATGTGGGTCTTAAACTGCTTTCTCTTGAGATTTTAGCTGAAGCTCCTTGCCATCCCTGGGATAAAGTTACAAATAAATTTCTTAATGACTTTGCTTTGTAATAAAAGGAAACTGTTAAACTAGTTGAATGCAAAGCATTTTTAAAAAATAAACATTTTGCAATTTAATATCAAAGATGTGCAGCAGTAAATAACACAGACCAATAACAAAAAGCAAGAATGTGGGCCGGACAGTGGTGGTGCACACCTTTAATCCCAGCACTTGGGAGGCAGAGGCAGGATTTCTGATTTAGAGGCCAGCCTGGTCTACAGAATGAGTTCCAGGACAGCCAAAGCTACACAGAGAAACCCTGTCTCGAAAAACAAAACAAAACAAAACAAAACAAAACAAAACAAAAACAAAAGCAAGAACGTGATACATGAACATGGAATTTTTTAATTCTGGGCAGGATTATGAGAGAGGCGTTTCTATGAAAATGAGAAGTATGTGGTTTGGTGAAAAGGGCAGTTTGAATCTTTTTATGGAAGCTGTCAGAAAAACTAGAGTATAATTCATGAAAAGTAAACAAGTATGTTAGATTCTGCATGAATGATTTAAAAATGGTTTTCGTTTTATATAAAACCCCTTTTCATAAAATTTCCTGCTCCCTTAAAACTGAGATGATTTTTAACTAAAATTGGCTTTGCTATTTGTTTATCCTTGAGAATGTGTTGAATCTTACTTTTTTTTCTTTTTGAGAAAACTTGTTTGTCCATAAACACTATGGCTTAAAACTTTGTATGCCGTATTGTATGGCCTAGATACTGAGAGGACTTAGGTTATAGTTTGTTAAATTTTTAGATTTTCTTTTGTCTAAAAAGCAAATCATTGTTGACAGTAGTTATTTGTGTCAGGCATATTTTATGTAAGGTGGGGTAGTTAATTCGCTTAGGAGCTCAGCCATTGCTTTTGTAATCCATTCAGAATTGTAATAAGCTGCTATTTGTCACCAGTTCTTTCCAGTATGCTCCTCAGGAGATAGCACAGCTCTGTGGGTCTAATGGAAGCAGTCATTTGTGCGCTTGTTCTGCGTTTACACCACACTGCTCTAGAGGTGCAGGTGGTGGCTTCATCGTGTTGTATAGTTAAGGTTGTACTGTTAAACAACAGCACATCTAAGTTTCTAGTAGAACTAGGTCTTTGAACATTTCCTAGTACATTCGCTATCATTGCCTTTTCTGAGATGAGTATGAGGATGTTCAAATAAAAGTTCTGATTTGCTTGAGAGTGAGTGTGTTCCATGATAGGGACCTTCAGAGCTGTCCCAGATCAGCATTTGGCCTTTTGGTGGTTTGAACATTACATATCTCTTAATCATGGCCTCATCTCTGTCCTGGAGCTGGAGTCTCACTAGTTCCCCATCAGATAAAGTGATTTTTAATACCCAAAAGAGAAACAGTTCCGGGACAAAATCTATAACCCTTTGTTGCTGAGACCCTTGATAAGCAGGGTTAGGAGGTACATTTTTCAGCTGCTGTATTTAGATGTAGTTTTTGCTTTTCTTTGTTTTTGGTACTAAGAGAATTAATTAAACCATTTGATTAATGGACAGCTTTTTATAAACATAGGACAACCTGCACTTTGATTTATTTGAGAAATTCGGTTTGTTTGATGATGCTGTTGTAAGCAAAAATTACCCTTTCTGTCTGGAGTGGGATGTGCTGTGACGTTTGATAACTCAGAAAATAGTGCATTGAGCAACGTTCTGCTCCGAGGATGTCAACTGTTGTGGGGATGCTAAGAATCTGTGTTAAGTGGGAGGGATAGATGAAATGGATCCATGTTAGGAGGTCATGATTAGAACCATGTGCTGGTTTCTTTACATGACTGACTTTACAATTTCCTTTTTTCTCCGTTCTTTAGTTGACATTAAGGCAATACAGTAGAGATTTTAAATGTGAGATTTTTTTCCCCCTTTGCAATGATCTTTTTTAGGAAATGTATATACCTTTTTAAAAATTGACTTTTTTCTTTTTAAATATTGGAGGACTCAGATCGCTTATTTGATGTCTAAGGAATGATTTCTTTCAGCATCATTTTCATTTAATATAAAACAAAATAAGCATAAGCACTAAAATTAGCATAGTTTATCATCTTAGTGTGGCTCTATTAGGAAAAAAGTTTATAAATACAAACCATTTTCTGTCTGGTGCTACTTATGTAGTTATCACAATTGGAACTTAGATCTGATTTGTTTCTGTATGCCTTGTTGGAAGTGATTCACTCCATGTGAACAATTCAGAACTTTTAACAGGCACTGTCATGTATAAATTTAAAATCACATCAACAGCTTACATTCCTTTTGATTTCTAGTTTTTCTTAAAATGCTTTTAATCACAATATAGAGGTGGAATTAAACACTAATACTTTAAACACATAAAGCAGTTTTGTAATAATCAGTGAAAGCTTTTGGACACTTCGAGAACAGAGGTAAATGCATTTTCTTTCCTTTAAAAACTTCCCCCTCCCCTTGTAATATTACTATTTGTAGTACTTGTTCTGTAGGTGTTTAATATTGATTTTACTTTATTACCATTGATAAGGGTAGGAATTAGAAGTATAAAATTCCTTTGCTTATGTAGGGTTGTTTTGGCATTCCTTATGCCCAAATGTCGATCCATATACAGAAACATGTCCGTGCTTATATTTTTGCAATTTTTGGCATTATGTAGGTATTTTTTTTTTTTTAGCCATTTGATCTTGAAATCAATATATAGGTCTTGTATCGTCTGTCATTTTTATGAGCAGAATTTGTCAAGTTCAGGTTGTTTTTAGATCCTGTTGAAAGGGAGTAGAGTATCAGGAAAAAACAAAAAACCGAAAACCATGAAAAGACAGATAATTCCACAGAGTGGTCCTTTGTTGTGGGCATGATACCAGGAGAAGGCATGAGGGAGCTTGTGGATCTGTAAAGGAAGACACCACGTGAGTGCTGGCCGGCCTAATAATGGAGCTGGTGAACTTAGAGGGAAGACAGGAAGCAGGTTGGGAAGGGAGTGACTAATCTTCGGGGCCCAGGATCGAGAAGGTTTAGGTTTTTAAGCCTTGTTCTGGATTTAGTACAAAACCAAATCATTATGGAGTCAGGGGCATGATCAACTTGGTCAGTAGCAAGTTATTGGAAGCTAGTTTTATGATTTGAAATACACAGGACAAAGTCAAGCAAACATATTTGTTACAGTCTTAAGAGCATACCTAGGAAAAATAATACAGAATTTTGGGGGCTGGAGAGATGGCTCAGCAGTTGAGAACTGGCTACTCTTTGAGAGGACCTGGATTCAATTCCCAGCACCCACATGATGGCCCACAACCATCTGTACCACAAGTCCAGGGGCATCTGACATCCTCTTCTAGCCCCTTTGAGCGCCAGGCATGTACATTCACACAGCGTATTATCTGTGCAGGCAAAATGCCCACTCACACATAAAACAAGAAAGATTAAAAAAAAAAAAAAACTATGGATTTAAAAAATTGTAAATGTTTCATAAACTTCAATGTCATACTCTTTAACTAGTTTCAAAATTGTCTCATAGGTAGTGTGGAAGAGAATATAGAAATAACTCCAAGAAAGACATTTCTTGGATGAGTCTTAGTAGAGGGAAAATTAGTGCAAATCAGGTGATCATATTCAGAACTGTTAGGACCTGAGATCAGAAAAATGTAGACATAGCAGTCTGGAGAGGGTGGGGACTTGCCCTTATCTCAAGTCTGGTTGTTGCAGAGATGGTGCAGGGCTCTTCATTCTGAATGCTGGATTGTTTTATGATGTGCCATTCATGTAAGTGGACTGAGAAGAAGAGAATTACAGCATATTTCCACACACTGAAAAAAACTGTTAGAACAGAACGAAAATGGAAGTAATTTTGCCAATTCTGTGCTATGTTGGACTTTAACAAATGCTGGTCAGTTTCTTGGAGCTAGACTATATATTCTTCTTAAACTAGCTAAAAATAAGACTTTTTTCTGTACAGTTATGATTCTAAAAGTGATAAACCAAAGGTGTGTTTGGAAGATTGAAATTTACTTGAACTTTTCTGTAACCAAAGGATAGAGCCCTAGTTCCTAAAATATTGTTATACAAATGAATTCAGTGTACATTTACCACTGTTGCTATTTTTATTACTGTTATTTTTAGTAACCACTCAGGAAGCAGTATTTCTCTTTAGAAGACTTAATATAGAGGCTTAATACTGTTAAGTGATTCAAGCCAGGAACATAAGTTTGCTTCACTTTTAGATCTGCATGGGGCAACAGCTCTGTTTTTGTTGTTGTTTTTAAATCAGGGAGGTAACTGGAGAAGTCTATAAAGCAGCTGCTGTGACCCTTTAATACAGTCTCTCATGTTGTGATGACCTCCAACCATAAAATTATTTATTGCTACTTCATAGCTGTAATTTTGTACTGTTACGAATCATAATGTGAATATCTGATATGTGGGATATCAGACACGTGACCTTGTGAAAGGCTGAGAATCCGTTCTGAAGAAAGGTGATTGTGAACTGAGGAGGAGGTGTGCTGCCTTCGGTTACTACATCCTAGTCCCTGTATCAGCTGATGCGGGGTGAGTGACTGTTCATTGTAATTTTATTAAAAGAAACCTTGAAGCAGAAGTCTCAGTTCTTTGTTAGCTGTGCAAAGTAATTTTATTACTTAGCGTTGTATGCTAAGAATTGAACCTAGAGCCTCATACGTGCTAGGCAAATGCTGTATCACTTACCTTATTCTTATACATGGAATTACCTTCCTTTCCAAGCAAAATCCATATATCCTGAGGATATAAGATACAAAAGGCTGCTTATATGAGAAGTCTTTATTTTATTAGTATTTTTAAGTTTCTTCTGGTAGGAATAATCTGGTAGAGAAACCTGAAAGGCAGAGGGAGATGCTTTATCCATTAGTTTTATGTTCTTGAGACTCCTTAACTGGTAGTTTACAGGTCACAGAACTAAAGTACCAAGTAGACCTTCTTGAGTGGTGTAACCTGGTCTTGGTAGTCTAGAATGAAGTGAGTGGGAAGGTGTGCTCTAGGGGGAAGAAAGGGTGGCAGTGTCAGAAAGGTAGGAGTTAAAAGGTGCCACATGTCTGTACACAGTAGCTCATGCCTGAGTTTAAAGTCAGTCTGATACACATAGCAAATTCTAGGCCAGTCAGGCCTGAAGAAAACAAACAAAAGGATGAGGACTGGTGGTGGCATCTTAGAACGTACATATCGATTAGTTGGTTAGTGGAATGGTAAATGTTTAGAGAGTAGTGGTGTGAACAGTAAGTGAGGATTAGAGAGTAAGCAGATCAGGACTGTACTGTGGTGCTTCTAAATACTGGACTTGATAGTTGAATTTTATTCCAGAGATTCTTAGGACTTTGCTGAAGTTTTGTACTTTGTGGGTGTATCATAGTGAACTTCTTATGTATAAGCTAATAAAAACACATGGCATATAATAGGCATATATAGAAACAGGGTCAAAAGTTAAGCATTTCAATATGGTTGACTTATTACGATTCCTTTCTCCACAAGGCTGGGAAACCCAGAGTTTCATAGTAAATAAGCCCTCTTCTGCAAACTTCAAAGATAGTTTTCTGTTTAGCCAATGAGTTCATTGTATTTGTGTTTGTATTATTGTGACAGAAAAGTGTGTGTCTGTGCATACACAGGCATACATGTGTGCATGTGTGCATGTGTGTATGTGCGGATGTACATGCGGGTGCGCGCATAGTTTTCAGCCCAGTTTTGGTTACTTGAGAGAATTGGCTGGGCAGTGGTGGCGCACGCCGTTAGTCCCAGCACTTGGGAGGCAGAGGCAGGCGGATTTCTGAGTTCGAGGCCAGCCTGATCTATAGAGTGAGTTCCAGGACAGCCAGGGCTACACAGAGAAACCCTGTCTCGAAAAAACCAAAAGAGAGAGAGAGAGAGAGAGAGAGAGAGAGAGAGAGAGAGAGAATGAGAATTGAACTTTATTGTTGTTTGGGTTGTGGGGTTTTTTTGGGGGTAGGGGTGGGAGGCATGGTTTCTCTGTGTAGCTCTGGCTGTCCTGAAACTCGAGATCCATGTGTTTGTCTCCAGAGTGCTGGAATTAAAGGCATGCATTGCACCACCACTGCCTGACAAAAACTGGACTTTTTAATATTTTAAATGAAAGTTGAAAGGAACAAAGAAATTCTTGCTTTTGTTGACTCTTAGAATTTAATTAGCTTGACTTGGTGAGATGTGTTTCAAAATGATGTTATGTGTTAAATCAAATCTGTGTTATCAAGCACAGTGAAGATTCTGAGCATTACTATAGTTGATATGTGTTACTTCTGCTTAACTGTATTTTCAATATTGGTTAAAATACAGTAGAGATACATTGATATTCCATTCTTAAAGTTTGTCTCTTTAAAAATTAGTATTTTCTGTTAGTGACACCACATTAACAAAAGAGTCACTACTCAGATTTCTGTATTGCACCTGGAGTGTTCTTTATTCCTCCTGCAGTGTCCAAATCAAATAGTTGAATCTTGTTGTAATTTTAAATCTTTTAAAATTTGGAAACATCTTTAAAAAATACCTCAACTTGGACTTCTTTGTTGGGAAATTGTTACTTATTCTTTGTATTCTTAGTATGTTGAAATTATATTTATATACTTATTTATAATTTTGTATTTGTTTTGTATGTTTAAGACCTCGTCTTGGCTTTGTATATCAGACTGGCTTTGAACTTACTGTGTGTGTAGAGTGGCCTCAAATTTGTGATGATCCTCCTGCTCTCAAATGTAGGAATTATATGATGAGTAAGGACACCTCACTAGGTTTAGGAAGTTAGATTTAAAAGGTAAGGCAGATTGAGGTATAGCATGTTTGGAATATATCAGAGGTGGTATTGTGTTCCTTAAGTTGTACCACACCAGTAGAGACAGTAGTCAGTTTCACTGTTAGTGAGACTCAGATTGTTAACTGGATTAGAGTGTAGAGGCAAGAGTCTGGGTGGTCCCTTTTGTAAAACTAAGGTTTTATTTCTGTTTTGATCAGAACCTAACTCAGCCTTAGGTTTGCTTATGAACCCTTTCTGCTATGGTCAACAGCTACTAATCTGCCGGAATTCATTTCATGAGAACATCCACCATGATGCTTTTCTCATTCTGATAGTCTTTCAACCAGTATCTTGACAGTCTGAAAAGTTGAACTTTGAACAACAGGGTAGGTACTATTATTTGAAGTAAAATTCTATTGGGAAAGCTATGTAGATTTCTCATTACTTAGCCATAGATTTGTTAGCTACTCAGATGATGACCTTTTATACTCATCATTATTAAGTGCATGAATTTCATAGATAAGTTGTGGTCAGGGATAATCAGATTGGCTTCTTTGTTTAGTGGAATGTTTCTTGCTTTTTGGGACAGTATATTCCTCAACTACTCTGTTTTCTGCTCCATATGTAAAACTAGCCTTTGCACTAAAGTTCTTTTCCATTCCGAATGGTGTTACAGACTATATTTAGGTGCAAACAGTATTCATTATTGTTGGTGTGAGATCATTTTTCTATCTATTTTCTGAGGGTATAGGTAGGTAATCAGTTTGTGTCTGCATTTTTGGTTTAGTTTTATCATCATTTTATCATTCTTTTTTCCACACCAAAGTAATATTTTTAAAATTATATTTTATGTTTTTTTATCTTGTCTGCATGTATGTCTGTTTACTACACGTGTACCTGATGCCATGGAATCATGCCCATGCTAGAAGAGAGTGTTAGACACCCCTGGAATAGGGTTACAGTTTTGAGTCACCATATGAGTGATAGGAATCACATCTGTGTCCCCTCCCTGGAAGAGCAGTCAGTACTCAACCACAGAGCCATTACTACAGCTTCCAGATAACATTCTTGATGGTGATATAATTACTTACTTGATTCTTTCTATAGTATAAGGGAAATATTCTCAAAATCAAATTAATCTGCAAACTACTAAATGTATTTAAGTTGTCTTGCTCATTTTACACATTACAAATTTATGTGTAGTGATTCTCATTTCTAGTTTGTTTGGCTTTTATGTGTAGTGTTTTTGTTTTCCTTTTTTTTAGTACTAAATCTTACTATCTACTTTTTGATGTTAACATTTACTGTGTAAGCTCTTTTATTGTACCGTTTAAGGTAGCTTTTACCTTAAACCCAGCAGAGATTAGAAGAACAAATATCTTTTAAAATGAGAAGTGTGTGTATGTGTGTATATGTGTGTATGTGTGCTTGTGTGTGTGATGGAAGTATGATCCACATTGTATTTTAAAAGGAAGTTTTCTCTTTAGACTAATGCTTTAGATCTTACCCTGAAGGAAAGAACAGAATAGAAAATAATCTGCAAAAGAGTTCTTATTACCAGTGAATGTTATTTACACTTGTAAAGTCATATGAGGTAGACAATCCTCCCTGGTAGAAATGAAACTTTGAAGCTGTATTTCTCTGTACTTGGAAAATCTTTACTGCAACCTTTTTGTCGTTAAGAATCTTTAACAGTAAGGAACTTATGTTCCAGCAGATGGGGATGTCAGTACACACAAGAGCATTTAGTGACTAAAATGTGTTGGGAAGTGACTTGTCAGAAAAGAACATTTTATCCTTTATATTGTAAGGGAAGGGGTTGCTCAGGAAGAAGATGAATTGTAAGTTAATTGCCTTTATGATGGTGAGTGTGCCTAAGTTGTATCTTTAACGATAGAGTCTTTAAGAGACTATAGGTTGACTATTTAATGTAAATAGCAGATAGATTATAATTTTTCCCTGTTTTTATATTAGTATTGAAAAGTTATGCAGGGTGGGGTACTCTGTTGCATGCCAAGCATACATTTGCTCGTAATCCATACCGTTCTGAATCTTGGATCAGTGATTGCTGTTTAGTAATATCAGAAAAAAATGGGTCATAGCTTACTATTATATGAGGAGAAAGTTCTTTTGAGGATCATAGTTTATTACAGCAATAAAAAGTTATCAGCAGTTAAACCATAATCTTATCTCACTTTATTGCTAGAGTTTATAACATTACAGGATTTCTTGTTAGGATTTTTTTTTTTTAAATGTTATATATTTTGTTTTAAAATGTGTCTTAACGGTTGTTGGAAAAAAAATGCTGTTCATTAGTGTTTGGGAAATAGTTGTCACATTTTTCTAGGTTATTGTATTAGGTTTTTTCCAGTTGTGAAATACTACTATTTCTCAGTCATTTGAATTAAACTCCCAGTATAATGAAAGGATGTGTCTTTTGTTTGTTTGTTTGTTTGTTTTACGGAGACCCAGGAAGAAAGAAACTGACATACAAACTTTGATACAACTCTACCAACTTGCATTATACTTGTTGATTTTCTATAATCCTTATAGAGAATTGAATGCAGAAATTTTCATTTAGGAGCAGGACTGCACTTCTCTTCAGAAGAGAGCTGGAGAGTAAGTGGGAAAGCTGTTTTTATTGTGGCACATTCATTAATCCCAGTACTCAGAAGGTAGGCAGAGGCAGGAGGATCTCTATGAATTCAAGACACCCACAGCCCCCTCAGCCCCCACCCCCAGCCCCACCCCCGTTTACATAGTGAGTTCCAGGACAGCTAAGACTAAGTAGAGAAACTCTGTCTCAAAACAACAACGAAGACAAAGAATGGTGAGTCTGATGTGCGTATTTTGAACATTGTTTCCTGTGTAAACTTCTGAGAAGCTTGAATTCTTTTCTCTAACTCGTTAAGAAGTTGTTGGAAAGAACTAGACAGAATGTGTTTTACTAACAAATACTCCTTATAAAAAGTCTTAAATGTATCAGTTAAAAAGTGAAAACCACAGAAAATTAATAGGTACTGAGTTTTGGTGAATTTCCTTTATGCTTTATTAATGAATTGAGCGCTCACTGAAATACTAGCCCTTTGTCTCTTTAAATACACACATACACACACACAAATGCATGCATGGATGCACCCATGAGCTAAACATTTTTGTGTGTGTGTCTTCTAGCTTCCAATCTTTTGTCATTTGATGTTGTTGAAGTGTATTAGTTATTGAAGTTGTTTGTTTTTTGTTTTGTTTTTGTTTTTTGTTTTGTGGTTGTGGTAGTTTTGATTTTTTGACATCACACTTTGCTTTTAGGATACCTCTGTGTGTGTGTGTGTGTGTGTGTGTGTGTGTGTGTGTGTGTGTTGTAAATGATTTCGAAAGTCTGTTAGTAAGTCCCAGAAAGCTATTATGACTGGGTTAATGAATTCCAAACTCCTAGGTTTACAATGTATTTAATGTGGAGTGAGTGTTTTTGGTGTATTTAATAGGAAGTGGTTATTATGATGTAGTGTTCTGAATTGCAGAGTACCCTATTTCACATGCTAATTTTTAGTGACTTAACATATTGAAACTTTACTAAAAGTATGTGTGGGATACTATGGGGGATATACCAGAACTTCAGAATTATTCCATAGTTACTGATTAGTTAAGATAACCTAAACAGAGACCAAAGCCTGGTACTAGAAAGACTACTTCAGACTGGGAGGTTCACCAGTGGTTCTGAAGAAGAGATGACCTCAGGCCCGTTCTCAAAGGACAGAATTGAAGTGGTATAGGAATATGCGTGAGACCCAGGAACAGTGCCCTTGTGCAAGGCCATTTTGAATTATATTTTAAATACGTGAAGTTTATGCTCTGACCAGGAGACAAGAGAGCTATTTGAACTTTTCCTTTCAGGGCTCTTAGTTGTTTCCTACTTTGATCTTCACCATGTTTCTGCTTTTAGCCTAGGTTTTCTTTAGTTGTATGACATTCAGTTACAATGCAATCCCTTAATGTGACAGGCTGCTGTACTTTACTGCTGTTTCTCCCTTTCAGGTTTCCTCCTTTTCTTTGGTTTTTGTTATCTTTTGGGTACTGGAGTATCTTACATTGGGAGAGTGAGGAAGATAAGAGTTTCACAGCTGGCCCCAAAGTCACTGTGTAGACTATAAAGGGACCTACCTGGTAGAGTGATGGGTGACCTGGCATGTTTAAGGCTTTGGGTTTAATCTTCTGCTCTGCAAGCAAACAAGTGTTAGTCTATTCCATAGAAATACTACAATTCTGAAGTTTTGGAATTGGAAAGAATCTTGAAACTCAGTCACAGCTTGACTGTGTATGCAGGTATATACTTCATTGATGAATACATGAAGACATTTTATGGTCACAGGCTCTCAGCCTTTTTAATGCTGTGACTCTTTAATACAGTTTCTCATGTCGTGGTGACCCCCAGCCATAAAATTTTCATTGCTACTTCATAACTGTAATTTTACTACTGTTTGGAATCATAATATAAATATGACATGCAGGATATCTGATAGATGACCCCTTCAAAGGGTCATTCAATGCTCAAAGGGGTTGCAACCCACAGGTTGAGAACCATGTTCTAGATAGTGCTGGTTTCACGAATGGTAGCTAAGTTGGCTCTTTTGTAGAACATAAGTTCTATTGTTCTATTGTTCTGTTGTTAGCAAGTAAAAGTACCTTTAAGCCTGATCATGAAGAGAATTTTGTTATAACTATTAATTTGTGCTGTCTATCTTCAGATGTGAAGTCTCAATTATTTTAAATTTATTTTGTTACTTGACATATTTCTCGTTTTTTTTTAACATTTCTTCCAAATCAGAACAAAATTAAGTATACAATGCACAGACTCACTATCATTAAACCAAAAAGAGTCGTTGTTTGCAGTTTCCAGCTGTCTACTATTTACAACCATTTGTGTTGCTGTTCTGTATTGTCTGTACTCTGTGGGCTACAATGAAGTTTTTCTTCACCTTAGAAAGGGTCTGTTTTGGTGGTAGAGTGCTGTCTTCACTGGTAGACCACTTATTTGCCTTGCACATTTAAGTCCTAGGTTCAGTTTCCAGTACTGGGTTAGATGAGTAAATAGAAAGTGAAGTGTTTGGATAGGAAAACAATTAGGGAAGATAAAAGAAGATATGAATTTGAAAATCCTAGGTTAGTTGTTAGGTTATAGGAAAATTGTATTTTATGTTGTGGTAAGGAGGGGTATGGTGCTATTTTACTTTTCACTTTATTTTCATCTATATGGAATTTGATTTTCAGGTATGAGTTAGCCGAATACCAGAGGATATATAATAGCAACAAGCTATTTTGTTATATGATAGCTAAAGGTATGTCTCAAAATCAACTTTGAATATTGAATTATATAAGTTACTTTGTAGTTTGCAACGATGACTTGGCTCCTGAAGGGGAGAAAGAATAAACAGTGCTGGAGAGAATGCTGGCAATAAAGAAGAGGATCCTCACGGTGTCACGGGGTGGGCGGGGCTTTTTTTTTTTTTTCCTTTTCCTTTTTCCCAATTTTGGTTTTTGAATATGTTCTACAGTAGCCCAGGCTGGTCTTGAACTTCTTCCTGGAACCACTTCTCTAGGGCTTTGATCACAGATGTGTCTCACCATGTCGTAAATTGAGTCTCTTTGGTTGTCCCCATTAGCAATATTTGTATCCTGACTGTATGTACAAACAAAAATTCTTAAATGTTAACCAAGAAAAATACTTTGTTATCCAAGTAAAGTATGTATGTCTACATGTGTGTGTATATGACTGATGTGAGTGTTTAGGAAGTGTCTCACTGTTCTATCTGCAATACAGTCTAGTTTTTGAAAACATTTAATCTAAAAATGCTGGTTAATACTAATTTAATGTTTTGGCTTATAGTTATCAAAAAGCTAATACCGTTGTTATAGTTTATCTTTCTTATTTATTTATTTATTTATTTATTTATTTATTTATTTATTTATTTATTTATTTATTTCAGCAGTCTTTCCCCTTAACATCTTACTGGGTGCTATGAATATGGAAATGAGTGACATACAGTGATCTGAAGAAGACTTAAGAGAACCATGCCCAACTTTTAGGAAATACCAGATTTTCTTGCAGGAAGATGAAAATTTATCTAAAGGACATATGTTTTATAATCTGATAATTCCTCTTACTAAAGCTTAACTGAGTTTGAGATTTAGTTCTGGTATTCTCTCTACATTCTAAAATGAAAAAGAGCAAATATGTTTATATGAGATTTGAATTTTTGGCTTGCTGGCCAAGTTTGTTAAATGCTAGTTACATAGCTAATCTTTAAAATATTAAACTTCACAAATTAGTAAGATTTTTCTAAATATATTAACTAGTTTAAATGTAACTACTTGAGAAGCATTTCTTTCTGACATCCTTCTCCCCAAGTATGAAAAGGAATTGTCATGTAGAAATGTTATGTAAATATTTGTCTTTGATTATTGTTGGCCCTGTGCCCAGATGGTAAAAGTTAAACTCTGAATCAAGCCATGAACTTGTAAACAATGGGATAAAAAGATAAGCACATAATTTTCTAGTGCCTGAGAATAGTGTCTTTTTATTGGACTTTGGAACTATTATAGGCATTAGCTTCATCTTGAAGTTCTTTACAAATTTCAAGTTTGGCAGCTGGAAGTATATACTTCATAGTAGAGCACCTCCCTGTCAGTACACTAATTGTGGTTTCATTCTCTATCATGGCAAAGTAAGAAAAGTATGTTAAAAAACTTAAAATTGAAACATCTAAACTAAATGTTTAGTTACGTTTTATTAACAAGCCTTAAAGCACTGTCTTTCCATGGGATTCAGGGTCTGTAGGTTTCGCAGTTAGATTTCCTCTGTGTGAAAGGCTGCTGCTGCAGCAGTTAAGGAAGTTAACGTCTGTGAGGATGTGGCGGCTGCCTTAGAACGATCTTGCTGTTAGCAGTGAAAAATGTTTTTCTTACAGTTTTTGTGCAGCAGGCCATGGAGTAAAGCACATTTTAATAATAAAGGTGATGAATTTAATCACAAACTGGCAGCCACATGGAAACTGCAGGCCTTGATGCTGGGAGAAAATTGCCTATAAAGCAACTCTTGAGAGAAGAGGCTTTAAATTTCCCCACTCATTTGGACATTGAGGAGAACATAGGACGTAGGATACTTTGCTCAGCCTGTTTAGTCCACATGAATGACATTTGAGTTTTCTACTTAGAAGCTAGAGACAGTTTAAAGTTCCTTCAGTTTAGATAGATGTAAGGCTTTTGTCAATAAACTCTTACATTTTACTAAATATTTCTCACATTGCCTTTTCAGTACATGATATTCCTATTACTACTGTGCCCTGTATTTTATGTTTCTTCTATATTTGAGGAGTTGTGCTATGTATGCTATGTATGCCTAGAAGAGACAGAAATGCAAGGCTTATAAATAACAATTAATAGAAGGCCATCAGTGGTACTTCACATTTTTCTTGTATTCTTTGAAAGGTTTATGCTGTATTTTGGTAATAGTCACTGCCCTCCATCTCTCCCAGATCATTCAGTATCCATTCAATTTTCTGTTACCATTTTTTAAAACCCATTGTGATCTGTAGGTGTCATTGCTGTTTTGGGTTGTGCCTAACTAGTTTATGGTATAAAATTAGAGCAGAATGGTAGACCTTGTATTATGAGTAATCTAGACTCTTATTTTATTTTCTCTAAGTGATTAATGCTTGTCATTTCTGAGGACTAACCCAACCCTTGATATACCATACAGTATTTGGAGTGTTGAACCCGGAGTTTTGGTACATTGTACATTCATTTTGAAATACTTTCATACATCCATTATATACATAGCCATTAGAAGATGGCCATTTCAGATTCAGAGAATTATTTGTGGCAAATGAAAACGAAAACCTATCTGTAGTGGGTTTGGCCTAATGTTGTTTGTATTCTAATGTTAATTTGGGTCCCCCAAAACTGTTTGCACCAGAGAGTTCACATGTTAAGACATTGAGGGACCCTGCCCCCAGTTAATTCTGATTGGTAAATAAACATTAAGAAGGTTATTAGATTTTTTGAATATTAGATTTGTTTGAATATATACCCTTGATCTAAATGATCATATTTTCTGAGCAGTACAGTGTAATAAGTATGGAGATTCTATTTGTGGTAAATTTGTTCTCTACAGAGTTAGAGTTCAGTTTTTAAAGGAGACATATAAACTTAATATTTGGTGATTAAGAACAAGGATAGAAGGAAGAAGAGGGCCCTGCAAATGTTGATAGTCAGGAGACAATTTATCGAAGTTGTAGATTAACTATAGAGATATGAAAATCACGAAGGAATAGTGTTTCTTTTAAAAATACTAAAAAGATTGAACCAGTAATTGCATCTTTTTCAATGAAAGTTTCATTTAATTAAGTGCTTAGTCTTTGGAAGAGTGATTATATTACATCTGTATGAAAGGAGACCTTAGCCTGTAATAGTGAACATAACCCATCTTACCATCACTGAGATCGGCACTGAGGGCAAAGTGTAAACAAGTCAGGGCTGCCCTTCCAGAATCAGTGACACATTACTACTTGGTCATCTGTTTTACTTGAATTTAGTAAGCTGTGGCAACTTTAAAACTTAGACGGAGCCAGGATTAATATTCCAGTTATGTGAACTCTACTGTACCTGGTCAGATAATTCATGTATGAGAAACTTTATTTTTACTCTGTGACAGAACTAAAATCTTACGATTTTTACATCCAAGATGAAGCCAGAGTCAGGTGTGTACAGGTATATAATTTGCACATGCTTATATATACACGTTAAGAATAGAAATATTGTATGTATACTTAGTTTTAAATATCTACTGTTTTGTTTAATTGGCTGTAAATGTAATATATGTAATGTAAAGTATAACTTGCTCAGACTAATCACTTGTTTGTAAGGGGGTACTAAAATTCAGTTCCTGTTGATGGCCTGCCTGCCTGCCTACCTACCTATCCTTCTATTCATGTGTCCATCTATCCATCTATCTGGGTTTTTGAGACAGGGCTTCTCTATGTGACCCTGGCTGCCCTGGAACTCCCTCTGCAGTCCTTTTTTTTCTTTTCTTTCTTTCTTTTTTTTTTTTTTCAAGTCTTATTTATTTATTTTATGTATGAGTACAGTATTGCTCTCTTCAGACACACCAGAAGAGGGCATCAGATCCCATTAGAGATGGTTGTGAGCCACCATGTGGTTGCTGGGAATCGAACTCAGGACCTCTGGAAGAGCAGTCAGTGCTTTTAACCACTGAGCCATCTCTCCAGCCCCCCTTTTTTTCTTTTAATAAGAGATTTTATTATCTTATGCCAAATCAAGTCTGGAACACAGTTATTAGCTATAGTTTAGTTTCAGGTTCTTGATGCCAGAGCTAAAGCATCTCAAGTACCTAAGGTCTTGTGTTGTTGTGAAAGGATTTTGGAGCCTTGTTTTGAACAGTCAGATAGTTCAGGTTGCTCACAATCACAGGGTCCACGGCTTGCTGTGAGGGGAAGACAGTGCTTGTAGTATTATAGTCTCATCAATGGCATCAGATGGTTTTCTTTTGTTTGCATTGTCTTAGGTAACCATTTTAAGGTTTTTAGTATGTAAACATTTATTGTGATTTTATTATACAAATGTACTTTATATTTATAAACTTAAATATTACAATCTGAAATGTTACCCCTACCCTTCCTTTTTCCAATGTTAGTCAGTTGAAGCTGAAATAAACTTAGACTTAAGAAAACTGGTTAAATAAAGTCTGAACCTGGAGCGAAAAGCTCTGACCCTTTAAAAAGAGTAAGAAAAGTGCTAAAGAGGGACAAAGAGTGGAGCAGAGACTGAAGGAAAGGCACTATTCATAGACTACCCCACCTAGGGATCCATCCCATCTGCATACACCAAACCCAGACACTTTCTGATGCCATGAAGCGCTTCCTGACAGGAGCCTGGTATAGGGGTCCTCTGAAAGGCTCTCCCAGAGCATGACCAATACAGACGCGGATGCTCTCAGCCAATCATTGGACTGAGCATAAGACCTCAATGGAGAAGATGGGGGAAGGATTGAAGGAGCGGGTTTGCAACCTCATAGGAAGAACAACAATATCAACCAATCAGATCCCCCAGAGCTCCCAGGGACTAAAGCATCAACCAAAGAGTACACATGGAGGGATCCCCATGGCTCCACATGTAGCAGAGGATTGATTGTCTCATATGGCATCAGTGGGCGAGGAGGCTCTTGGTCCTGTGGAGGCTCAATGCCCCAGCAAAGAGGAATGCTAGGGTGGGAGCCAGTGGGTGGGTGGGTGAGCACCCTCATAGAAGCAGGGGGCAGGGGGAGTGGGATGGAGGTTTGCAGAGGAGAAACGGGGACTGGGGATAACATTTGAAATGTAAATACATAAAATAACCAATGGAAAAAAATAATACCCAGATAATAAAAATGTTTGCTGTTACATTAAAAAAAAAAAAAAAAAAAAAGATGCTAAAGAGACCATTTGCCCTGAATATTTGAGGCTCTTTAATAGGCTGACTCTGTGTGGGCTTTGTATTTCAGTGGTTTGTAAAGTATAATGGTTGAATGTC
This sequence comes from Uromys caudimaculatus, assembly GCA_028551405.1. Lineage (NCBI taxonomy): Eukaryota > Metazoa > Chordata > Mammalia > Rodentia > Muridae > Uromys > Uromys caudimaculatus. Next base: position 17,288,210 of record CM052717.1, on the reverse strand, counting down.
TAGGTAACATGACTTTGCTGCATTATACCTTTGCTTTATTGTTTATGACTCATTTTGTCAATAGTATGTGCTAGATACTTTCTCTAAGTATTCTTATGCATTACAGCAGTTTACTATAGTAGTGGATACAGGTTGAACAGCCTTAATCTGAACATTCAAAATTCTCCAAAATCCAAAACTTTTTAAAGGTTAATATACCATAAGTGGAACATTTCACATTAGCTTACCATAAAAATTGGAGCATGCTAAAAATATTGTATAAAATAAGCATGTACAAGAAATACTTGAAACATAACTGAATGTCTTATTTAGACTTTGGTTCCATCCTCAAGGAAGTCTCATCATGGGTGTGCAAACTTTCCAACGTCTGTAGATACCTAAAATCTGAAATACTTTACAGATAGTTAAGTGGCTATTCAACCTGTGCTATAGACCTACTCGTCAAAATATAAGTCTACAGGAGACATGTTGTGACTAATATTATTTTGGGAGTGTATACACATAGATATGTGTATTTATCTTTTCATACACATATATATATATAGAGAGAGTCTCAATATTCAGCTTTTTTTCAGTTGGAAACATTCATTTTATAGATGAAGAAATGATACCCATTAAACAGATAATGTGCTTTTGATAGTTTATCTATTCCTCACCACTGATTATAACCATTCTGTCATCTGTTTTGTAAAAATTTTAGGCTAGTGTGGTGGTGTACACATTTAATCCCTGCATTCCAGAGAAAGGCAGTAGATTTCTATGAGTTAGAGGATAGTCTGGTTCATACATAGGTTCAGGCCAGCTGAGGCTACATTGTGAGGCTTTTGTTTGTTTTTTAATTAGTATTTTATTTAATTTGTGAACTAATTGTTTAGTTATGAACATAGAGTCAGTTTTTCTCTTATCTTTCCTGTCCTTCCTAATATGCACAGTGCATAGAACATTAAATTGTCTTTAGTTCCTAATTACACCTCTAAGGATATCTTGACTGTAAATAGCTTGGTTTGACAGTGTTATCTTGTGAACAAGTACTTTTCTTTAAGGCAGAGAGGTGCATGAACTGTTGTATATGTTAAGGTGTCTACACTGAGCTTCAGTCAGGTCTGTGTCATTCATTCCTCTTTTCTCAGGAGGAAAAAAAAACAGCACAACATTCTTGGAAGATGCAAATTGGGTGTCTTTCAACACTCTTTACTTCATTAATAATGATTTTCTTTTTAAAAATTACGCACACACACGTTTTTTGTGTGTATGAGTGTCTTACCTGAATGTATGTTTATGGAGACCAGGAATGGCATCAGATCTCCTGGAACGGAAGGCTGGTGGGAATCAAACCCTGGTCCTCTGGAAGAGTAGCTAGTGCTATTAATTGCTGAGCTATCTCTAGTATTGATTTTCTTAAAATGAGTACACTTTTTATGTTTTGATGCTTGGTGCACCGCTTACTGATGCTACTGACACTTGTGAGTTGGCCTGGTTTTGGGAGATTCTGCCACCTCTTATCAATCACTTCCCAGCTTAGAAATAAACATACTGGGATTGCTAATATACTTCGAATTTTTTTACTCAACTAAACATCATAGAAGGGCTGGGTTGTAATTACTGTGTAGTAAAGATTAGTCTCTAATTCACACCCTATAGTCATCTCCAATGACTGGACTTAAATTAACTAGTTATCCAATTTCCATGTGACAGTATTAGTGAAGTCTTTTCTTTTTAGAGATTGCTTCTTCAGCATTCAGGGCCCAAGATATAACCTAGAACACCAAGCTTTTGTGTCTTGTTTCTACTCCCTGTCAACCTATTCTCATGGCAGCCAATTCTTAACTCCTGGAAAACTCTAGACATGAGTTCCTAATTCCATAGAAAGTATTCAGTCCATACTAGCTGAACATCCATTTTATTCCAGATGTGTATAAATATTTGCTGGTCAAAATAATTTATTTTATTGAATTCACAAGTTTACCCATAGAGTGATCTCAGGTCTTGCATTAGATCATTAAACGTGGATGGGCTGTGCAAAGCTTAAATGACAGCTTGAGAGAGGAGGTTGTGACGTGGGTGAGTATCTCGATACAGCTTTCATTCCAGTTGTAACTGTAATGTGGATATGCTATTCCTTGCCTTGGTATCTCCGTCTCTTTACTTTTCAGTTGTACATCTCTTTCCCTATTATTTTCCTCTTCTCTCTCTGGCTCTTGTTACTGTAGCCACTTGCTCTAGTAGCAACCAGATTTAATTTCGAGGATGGAAAAGTAGTGCTGGAGATGGTATGTTGTATGAATTAAGACTACAACTTTAGAGAAAGCCCAGGTTTGAAACCTTTCAATTACTGGTTTAATTGATTTTAAATAAAAATACTTAAATTTCATATCTCAATTTTCTAACTTTAAAATTGTAAGAATAGTCTTTAACTAAGGATATGTACCTAACCAAACTATAAGAATAAATCTCTCATCTCCAAGATAGACTTATTAGGAATATGTATAGGCAGAAATAAGGCCTTGCTATCTCAAATTCTAACTTCTCTGTGTTACAGCTACCACTTTGAAGTTTTTGATTTCCATTACCGCCTGGTTGTGAAGTGTAAATCCTTTTTAGGGAAGGTTTGAGGAATGGCACAATAGGGGAGAGTAGTAGGAGCTGAAAGATCAGCTTACAAAACACTAGATGTAGGAGCTTGGAGAGAAGGAACTGACTTTTGATTTTTAGCACCTAAATGGAAGCTTTACAACCATTTTTATACCAGTTCCCGAGTATCAGAAGCCATCTTCTGGCCTCCACAGACATTATATATGCATATAGTGCACAGACATAAGGCAAAACACACACTTTAAATATTTGAATTAATAAAAACTACTACTGTGGATCCACTTATGCAGTGTGGTGGGACGGCTTTCCCGGACACTTTGTTGTACATGTGTGGTTTTGGAAGCTCAGTCTTGAACATGAAGGAGAAATCAGAAAAGGAGCTCTGCGTTCACTTTCCTCTCAGATCTCAGTTTCTCCTGAGCAATGAAGTCTAAGAGCACCTCCTCCTTCTACAGACTACATGGCAGTATAAATTAGCATACTTGTAGGTATAAATCTCTCAGATTATGTTGTAGGTTTTTCCCCCCCTCCCTTTTTGTTTTAAGCCTAGCCTTTACAGTTGAGCTGTCTTGTCAGCCAGGAATTTAGTAAAAGATATGATTATTGTTATGTGATATTAGGAAATAGTTGATACTTCTTTGGAAAGGCCACACCTCTGTGCTTTGCTTCAATTATTTTTTGCTAATGTAGATTCTGATAGAACAGAAACTATGTATTTTTTTTTTTTATTTCAAGATACTTTATTTTCAAAATGGGTCACAACATAAGCTTTTGGCCCATTCATTCATAAAACTATTTGCTTATGGCCTTGCTTGACCAGTGAGTGCATTGGTACCCATTTGATAAATAGATGTTGGAAAACTTTGCACTTAATCTGGTCTGACATCCATTAAAGGAGTTTAGCATTGCTGTTGTTCGTGAACATTTACTCTTGGCAAATCTCATAAATCCAAAATAAAGAGAATGAGCTTGGCTGAGAAGAGCCTTTATGTTAAGGAAGAGACTGAGTTAGTTTGCTGAGCATAGATCCATTTTTGGTGCTTGGGTGAAGGTGTTAAGAGTGTAGCTTGAGCCGGGCAGTGGTGGCGCACGCCTTTGATCCCAGCACTTGGGAGGCAGAGGCAGGTGGATTTCTGAGTTCGAGGCCAGCCTGGTCTACAGAGTGAGTTCCAGGACAGCCAGGGCTACACAGAGAAACCCTGTCTGGAAAAACCGAAAAAAAAAAAAAAAAAAAAGACTGTAGCTTGGTATATTTTTGTGCGGTAAGTGTGTTACTGAGATAGCTGTGGCTAGCACTAGTGTGGTATAGGTTGAAGTGGTGAACTATTAATATGTATTCTGAAGCCCTAGTGCATAATATTTGGGTCATGAAGTATGAGAATGAGTTTGCCTGTTTTGATAGCAGGAGGAACAAAAGTTACAAGCAAAGACTGGAGTTTGATTCAAAAGTGTGACAGTGCCACGTGGAGAAGTTGGATGTGACTGGAGCTGTAAGCGTAGTGGCCTTGATTAGCATAGTCTTTACCAGGATTTTTGCTGGGCTGTTGTGTTTTATTTTATATTTTAAACATTAGCATTTACTGTCTATTTTGATAAATTTAATGTTTATGATCTCAAAAAGTTGTGTTCTATATTTCAGCTCATATTAAAACTGGTCTCCAAGACTGCCATAGTAGAATGTACACTTCAGGAGACAATAAAGTGTAGTAAAGGCACTTCTTACAATAATGAAACTATATGTAGATTTTCTGATTCTTTAAACTAGCTGAGGTTTAGTTAGGGGATTTCACTGTATTGCAGTGATATTTTCAGTTCCAATTACTTTGAGTTTTGAGGGCAGCCTTAGTTAGTTGGCTCTTGTCACAGAAAGAGAACTAAGATTTTTGCTGACACATTTGCTTTTCTAATTTAATTTTGGTGTTTGTTGTAAAAGAACTTTATGAATATTGTATATAATAGATTTTAAAAATACCTTATGCTTAAAAATTCCTTTCAGAGCCGGGCACTGGTGGCGCACGCCTTTAATCCCAGCACTTGGGAGGCAGAGGCAGGAGGATTTCTGAGTTCGAGGCCAGCCTGGTCTACAGAATGAGTTCCAGGACAGCCAGGGCTATACAGAGAAACCCTGTCTCAAAAAACCAAAAAACCTTTCAGCTTTTTCATTGGATGAAGGCGTGCTCCTATATTTGGGCTTCTGTAACACTTGTGTGATTTTGCATTCATTCTTTTGTTTTCCATGGCATTAAGGTGCTCATGTAAAAACCTGTGGACATAATTACTAGACGTTTCCTTCCTTGAAACTGCATCAAACTTGGAATACAAATAAAACAGGGTAAATACAAAGAAATAGATATGTAGATAAAGCAATCCGTTATTCCTCACACACCTTCAAAGTACTTGGAAGGTTGTGTTTTAGTTTTACTCTGTCTGGTTTTTATGACTGTGAATGTTTTGTGATTTTTTTTTTTAATTTTTTATTTTTTCTGAAGGCACTAACCTAAGAATATAAATGTTAAGGAGCTTGGGGAAGAGAAAGATAAGCTGCACAGTTAAATTTAGTACTGTTATTCAAACTTTGGGGAAGACTATTATGAATGACTTTGATTTCTTTAGTTTAGCTAGTAAATAAACATTTTTTTTTTAACTAGGTAAGTTAATGTTTTATTAGGTTATAAGATGTTCTCATGACCTTATTTTTATGAATGTTCCCCTTCCCTCACTGGAATAAATAAATCTAAAGCACAAAGCAAAGACTTCTTAAATTTAATTCTCACTTTGAAATAAATTTTAGATTTGTAAAAAAGTGGAAAAATAATATGGAAGTTCATATTAAGTCATATATAACCATAAATAGAATTGTGGAAACCAGAAAATACACCATTGATGTAGTGCTGTTAAGTGTTCTGCAAATCCCGCTCAGCTTTTAAAACCAGTCTTTTTTACTTCATGTCCCTGTTTTTCTTCTGTTCTCTCCTTTCCCCTTTGATTTGAATCAGAGTTTCATCCAACCCAGGCTCTGCTTTAACTCACTGTGTAGCCAAGAATGACCTTAACTAAGTTCCTGATCTTCCAGCCTCTACCTCCCATGCTCTGGGACTGTAGGGGTGCACAAAGTCCTCCAGATCATGATGCACTTTTCCTCCTCTAGAGCCTCTAATTCTATGGTGGTCAGCCTCCCTCCCTCCCTCCCTCCCTCTCTCCCTCCCTCTCTCCCTGCCTCTCCCTATTTTTTTTTTTTAAATTTATTTTATTTATATGAGTACACTGTAGTGAGTACACTGTAGCTATCAGACACACCAGAAGAGGGCATCGGATCCCATTACAGATGGGCCACCATGTGGGTGCTGGGACTTGAACTCAGGACCTCTGGAAGAGCAGTCAGTGCTCTTAACCACTGAGCCATCTCTCCAGCCCAGCACTAGTTTTCTTGATGATAGCCATTTGATTGGAAGGAGATAGAATCTCAATGTAGCTTTGAGTTTCCCTCAGGGTAAAGGATATCAGTTTTTCATATATTTATTGGCCGTTTTTATTCTTGATTCCATCTGCTCATTCTTTGAATGGTTTGTTCTTTTGATGTTTAATTTTTTTATTTGTGGATTTTAGTTATTAATCTTTTGTCAGATGTATAGTTGACAAAGCTTTTCTCTCATTTTGTAGGCTGCTATTCAGTTTTTTCTCTGCTGCCCAGATGCTTTTGAATGCTCTGTGACCCCACTTGTTCATTCTCATTTTTCCCTTGGCCATTGGAGTCCTTTTCACACTGCCCTTGTCTATTCCTGTGCCTTGAAATGGTTTCCTTTAGCGTTTGAGAGTTCTGGTCTTACATTAAGGTCTTTCTTTGGTCCACCTTGAATCTTCGTAAAGGATGAAAGATAGAGATCTAATTTCGTTATTCTACATGTGGCTATCTAGTTTTCCCATACCTTTTGTTGTGCCTTCTCTAATGTGTGCTTTTGGTACCCTTGTTTAAAATCATTGGCTCTAGCAGTGTTGGTTTATTTCTGTATCCTATGTATTCCATTGCTTCTGCTATCTGGTTTTGTGCCACTGCCATGTAGTTTTTTTTTGTTGGTGTGATTCTAGTAAAAACCGGGTGCTGATACTTCTAGCATTGTTATATTTGCTTGGGATTACTTTATTTGAGGGGTGTGTGTGTGTGTGTGTGTGTGTGTGTGTGTGTGTGTGTGTGTTTCACATGAATTTTAGGATTTTTTTCCTAGTTTCATGAAGAATGCCATTGGAATTTTGAACAGGAATGGCTTAGCTCTGTAAATTAATTTTAGTAAGAGAGCACTTTTACAATATTCTAATTCTAATGTCTCATGAGCAGTACTATTTGTTCATTGTATATTTTCAATTTTCATGCTTTCCATTGAACTCTGTATTTAATGTAGTTTTTCTTTCGAAAGAAGTTTTAGTTTTAATTTCGAGGTATAGAGTACGATTTAACTCCCCAAATAAGTCCCACTGGAATTACCAATGGCTTGTTTTTTTGTTTTTTTGTTTTTTTCTTGCTAGTTTAAAAGCAAATGCCTTTAATTTAAACCAGATTTAATTTATTTAGAGCAAGTAAAACATCTTACTAAGTAGTGGTATATTCTATAGTATCTTGTTTTTAAATTCATTTGCTCCAACTTGTAGATGTAGCTTCTTAAAATAAGCACAGTGAAGTGATATATTCTATGGACTTTCTCTACTCAAAATAACTAAACTTCCTTTGTATATGGTAAATTATGAGTTGGGTTTTGTTGGTTGTTTTTTCTTTACAGGACAGCATAGGAAAGAGCTCTGTTAATCCTGAGTACAAATGGCTACATAATAGCTACTTCTTTAGGGAGGACAGTTGTTTTTCAGATATAAATAGATTTCCAGTACTGTTGTTCTAAGATTTAGTAAGCATCATGTTAAGAAAAATTCACTTGTTAAAATTTTAAATATTAAACCCTTACTTTGCTGTGTTCCAGTAATACCCATCCAAAGGTTAATTTCAGACAGCAAATAATAAAATCTATTTAAACTCGTGTTGAAAACTGAAAACTTATATTAACATTTAAAAACCTATGTATAATTAAAACATGTATGTATAAAATATTGGCTATTGATTTACTCAAATCAATGAAAACTGTTAATTTAAAAACTGAGATGGTCATGACCAAGTAAATGATAATCTTGTGTCACAGGATATCTTGATGTATTTAAGTGTGATGCATAAAGAAAAAGTATCTAGCTGCCCAGATAAAATATCTGTAATGTTAGTATATCCAGTTTAGCTATTAGAATCAGTTACCACAGCAGAGTGTAAAAGATATGCTTTATTTGAAAAAGTACACAATATTTTACAAACTTTAAAAAGTGGCATTATTTTAAGTCCTGAAACTTTTAATGCATTTTGTTTTTCTGTATTGATTGTGTGCCATTAATTGCTTTGTTAATTATTAATAGGCAGTACATATTTTCTCATAATTTTCTAAATTTCAATTTGTTGAAAAATCTCAATCAGAAAGTCAGAGCTGTTTTTATCTTATGAGTCTTCTAGTATTGAATTATTGAATCTATACATTTAAGGCTACTTGAGTTTTTAATTTAAGTTTCCTCAGCTCTGTTTTTCTATCCTCTGATAGTTCCTTATGTTGTCCTTGATACTGGTACATTGCAAAGTAGCTTTTCATGTAGCTATTATGGTCATATACCAATCCAGAAAAAGGATAGGAAAGAAAAGTCAGAGGCAAACAGTGAAGCATGAGACACAATGGGAATAGTAAACCTAATTAGGTACACCAAGGGGAAGGACAAAGATTAGTGGAGATGATTCAGGAACAAGTGGGAACCAAACAAGCCAGCTTCCTTGGTAATTTTCTGTTAGGAACAGAATAAACTGACAGTTGAGTTTAGTTAGAAAAAGAGAAAAAAAAAATCAAGATTATTAAAGCAGAGAAGTGGAAGATGACTGCAGATGGTACAACTAGTTCCGTTTTTAATCCTAACCACAAATAGTTTTATTCATATAGAAATTTGAAGGAAAAAAAATATGGTCACTGACTGTCTCCTTGAGAAAACATATAAAATAGGAGAAAGCCTAAATGCTATAAAGATGGTTTGATTTCTGAGTTTAATGGCACAGACTATAGATTCCCTATAATGTGGACCTAGAGGAAGGTGTAGTTGTGTGTGATAGAGTGTATCTGTAATCCTAGCACTCAGGCTGAAGAAGGGTCATTGTGAGTTGGATGCTAGCCTGGGCTGTTAATTAATGAGATAGTGTTTAAAAAAAAAAAAAAAAAAAGACAGCCCTCCCCACACCCCTCCCAGACCAGGTAGTGTGTGTCTAGTGCTGAGGGTTATCAGGCAGGCAATTTGTAAGGTATGTGGATATTTTGATATCCAAGCTAGCAAAGTGTGTGATTTATGAAATTGCAGTCATCTTGACTGAGAAATTAGTTGGTGGTATAGAGTGTCAGCAGATTAACATCATTTTGAAGGGGTATGTTAGTAGAAAATAAACAAGGAAAAATGCAAATTGTTTGCTGCTGTCTTAATGAGCAGTTGTGGAGAGAGGGAAGGGTAGAGACTTGCCACAACTCCACTAGCTACATGAGCACTGCCTGTTAAGCTGGCTAAGGAGTTAGTGCTCTTTTTTTTTGGTTTTTCGAGACAGGGTTTCTCTGTGTAGCCCTGGCTGTCCTGGAACTCACTCTGTAGACCAGGCTGGTCTCGAACTCAGAAATCTGCCTGCCTCTGCCTCCCAAGTGCTGGGATTAAAGGCGTGCGCCACCACCGACCTGCTGGAGTTAGTGCTCTTTACTGAAGGAAGTAGACAACATTACTCTTCATGCTTCATCTTTTTGTTACAGAATGTTGTGTGGTTTTATATTTTTAGGGAAACTTTAACTAATTGGATTGTGTCTAAATAAGTGGAAGGGCATAAAACAGTGTTGGGTAGTTTACAGGGTACTTGGATATCACAGAACTTTTCTGAGTATTTATGAAGCTCCTCAGTGTCAACGAGTGACTGATGTTTTATGAGTGGAAGTTTTAGCTTAGAAGAACAAATTCAATGCTTACAACTTCAGGGTTGTTTTTAAGAAACTGTCTTTCTTAATCGTTGGAATATTTAGTTGAAAGATAAATACACAATTTAGGAGTTACTGTAGGGGAAGTTTTAAATAATGATGGTTCTGAACTTTGATCCTTCTGCACTACTGCTGTAGCTTGAAAGTCCTGTGGATGTATGCGGAGTGTTTCAGCGCTGACACACTGAATAGCTGACACAAGAGAATGTATACAGCACAGTTGTTACGAGTCATTCGTGTACTTTATAAAGGAGCCCACCGCTGTGTATCTCTGGGATGGTCTGGATGTGATTACAGCAGCTCGTTAGGATAATGTTAGCAGAATCTCTGATTGTTAGGACTTAGAGAATGAAAAGTTTTGAGCATGGGAATTTGAGGGGGAAAAGTAGAATTCTAAAGAACTGGATTCAGTCGAGCCGTTCGGTAGGTGAGTTGTAATTATATGAGGCACAAATATAGAGAGATTGACTAAGAGACTTACACCAAATCACAGTGAGTTACTGTAGGAATGTTCTGACTGGAGCATTACAAATATTGTATCCCAAATTGCTTGTGCTTTTCTGGCTAGAAAGGTAGTGCCTGTCTTAGATTCAGCAAGGAATTAGTTTGTAATCTGAAGGACCACAAGTGTGTTTGAGTTTTTTTTTTTTTTACATTCCTATCAGCACTATCTTGTGCATATTTGTATACTATTATTAGAGTTGTAAACCTTAAGACTGAAAAGTCAGGTGCAGCACTTACATTAGACTTAGCGCTCGCTCTCTGCAGGCTTAGAGCCATGACCTGTTCAGCTTTTAATTTGGGACCTGACTTGTCCTCCCCTTCATTTTTCCACCCATGTACTCAACCCAAGTCCTTATTGAAGACCACTGGGATCCAGGCAATAGTCTAGGAGCTGCAGACACAGTGGGTGGCAGGAACTCAATGGAACTCTTAGTTATTGATCAAAGAATATATATATATGGATAGAAATACAAGTGAAAAGGTTGGTGCATCATATTACCTAATTGGATGATAGTCTGTAATAAAGTTTGTTTTATTTGTATGAATATTTTAATGTCATCTTAACTGAATTTTTCTAATCTTTTTTATAGTTGGTTCTCTTTTATTTTTCTAAGTTTGTTTATCTGGAAAACAATTTTTTCTTTCCTTGATCTATTACATTATGACAGTTTTTTACAGTAATAGATTATCCTGAGTGAGATCAGTGAATTTTGAAAATATTTTCAGAGAAGCTATTTTGCAGTAGATGGCAGTTAACAATACAGAGGCCCTCAGACTACAGAGTGCTTAACTAAATGGGCTGTGCATGTCATCTCAAGGCTCAGGAATGTCTATGAAGAGGGGGTGGAAAGATAGTAAGGGCAAGATGTGGTAGATAGCTCCAAGGGAACAGTGTTTTCTGACACAACCGAGCCCTTGCTCATATAAACTTGGAGCAGTTGTGATAGCTTAAGCCAGACAGAATCCCAGAATAGAGAGGGAACAGTGGGGACCAAATCCCATCACAAGTCAAGGATCTGTTGGCATTTGATAGCTTCTAGAAGATGGAGAGTCCGTTTTCCTTAATGATAGGTCAGTCATTCACCAGGGCAAACACACTCAAAAGTAGTAGTTGGGTAACATATTGTACTTGATATGTTAAAAACAAAACAAAACAAAACAAAAAACCTAGAAGTTGGGTGGATAGGGAGGTTGAATCTGGGAGGAGGAGGAGGAGGAGAAGGAAGAGGAAGAAGAGGAAGAAAAAGAGGAGGAATAGGGGAGAGAGAGAGAGAGAGAGAGAGAGAGAGAGAGAGAGAGAGAGAGAGTGTGTGTGTGTGTGTGTGTGTGAATATGATCAAAATGAGTTGAATAAACTTCTCATAGTTAATACAGTATTATTTTAAAATAACAATTTTGCAAATATTGAACTATTCCTGCAATAGCAAACCGCCTTACCCTTGAGATTGAATCCAGGGCCTTGCATATGTTGTGAGCACCCTGCCTCTCTGCCACATCCCTAGTCCTCTACTGTGTTGTGGTGCTGCTGCCCTTTCTTAAATGATTATTTAAAACCGCTTTCGCATTCATAGCAGCAAACACCCCCCCCCCCCCCATCTCCCATCTTAGTGCTGAGAATTGAACTAAAGGCCTCCATTGCTCACCTACATCCCCTCAGCCCTCCACTTTGTTGTGGTGCCTTTTTCCCTCTCTTGTAGCTTATCGGTCCTACTTAGAGCCTTTCCACCTATATTATATGCGAATTATATATAGTTTAAGATTTATTTTTAATTATGTGAGTGAATGTATTAGTATGTGCACTTGAATACAGGTGTGCCTGGTTGCCAGAGGTGTTTGATTCCCCTGGAGCTGGAGGTACGGGATTGTTAGATGCCTGTTGTCTGTGCTGGGAACCCAACTCAGTTCCTGTAAGAAGAGTACATGCTGTTACCCAATGAGTCCCTGCCTCATGCCCTGTGTGTGTTTTGTCTGCATTTGTGTTAGTATGCCATGTGTATACTTGGTGCCTGAGGAGCTCAAGAATGGGGATCAGGTTCCCTGGAACTGGAGTTACAATTGTGAGCCCTTGTGTGGGTACTGGGAAATTGAACCTGAGTCCTTTCCAAGAGCTATAGGCACTCTTAACCACTAAACCATGTCTCCAGCGGAGTTCTCAACTTTCCTAATGCTGTGATCCTTTAATACAGTTCCTCAACGTTATGGTGACCCCCACCCCCGCAACCATAGAATTATTGCGTTGCTACTTCATAACTACAATTTTGCAACTGTTACGAATTGTAATGTAAATATCTGATATGCAGGATATCTAATATGTGATCCCCCAAAGGGGTCTTGACCCACAGTTGAATATTGCTTGTGTATCATTTTTAAAAGGCTGTTATTAGTGAATTTTTATTCTGATGGTATGCTTATGTTCTCACAAAGAATGGGCTACTTTGTGAAGAAATTTAAATGATAATAAATTAATACCAACCAATACTTTCATCTAGAGACACGAACTAAAGAATATATGTGTAATTTTAATTTAATTAAATATTAGGAGTATAAAGATAACTTTTAGAGGAGTTGTCAAGGTGGCGCAAATCCTTTTTAGCCTAATCCAATATACTCTTTGATTCTATTTGCTGATCAACAAAAAAGGAAAATACGGGCTGGAGCGATGACTCAATGGTTAAGAGCACTGACTGCTCTTCCAGAGGTCCTGAGTTCAATTCCCAGTAACCGCATGGTGGCTCACAACCATCTGTAATGAACATCCCTCTACTGATGTGTCTGAAGGCAGTGACAGTGTACTCACATACATGAAATAAGTAAATAAATCTCTTAAAAAAAGAGGAAAATATGTAATTCTTTGAGTCATTAAGATTTTATAACTGATTAAGAACACTTAGATTGTACCTTTTTCTTGTGTTTTTTACTGAACGAAACTGAGTTTAAGTAGTTAGGAAAATTATAGTGCATTCAGATTTGGCAGTTTCTTTTTTATTTTTCTTTTTTTGGTTTTTCGAGACAGGGTTGGGAGTTTCTTAATATGAATATTTTAAATTGTATATCAAGAGTGAATTTTTTTTCTCCTTTTTCTTAAGGGGGCATTACTCTATAGAATGGAGAGACGGTTATGTAGGCATCTAGCCAGCCTTAATAATGGAATACCTTACTGTACTGCTGTATGTTCCAGTATGCAAGCCTCTCTGCTGATACTATAGCTGAAGCTCATTGAATATTTTATGGAAGAATCTATTTCCTTTATAAGATTTGATTTATTAAAATTTAGTTTTCATGTTTTTCAAAAATACATTTATACCTAAGAATTATCATGCAGATAATTTTGGGGGTAAAGGTCATTGATTTTGGTTATCTTTGCTTTTTTTATTTATATTTTATCTGTTAACCCAGTGTGGTTTGTTTTCTGTTACCATCTTTCCCTTGAAAGGCCCTTTGATTAGGCCTACCTTAGTGGTCTAGTTTAAGGCACCATCCTTATCTCCCATCTGTTCCATAGTGTCTGATCACTTTGGTTTGCTTTGTACTTGTCTTCTTTGCACCTCCTTTTTTTGTGCTGTGATTAAGTGCTGTTTCTCTCTTCCCTGGAATGGTGCTTATAGGGTTCATTCACTTCTGTCAGTCCAGTCTGTTGTTTTCTTTTCATAACTTTAACTGCTAGATGTGTACAGTACACTCAGACTTTGGCTAAACTTGCTATATATTTAATCTGTGAGCGTCTAGACTGCATTACAGATAACTAAATCATTCAATGAAGTGGTGTCCAGTTTAAATCTTACTGAGGCAGATTATTTATAAAGAAAAAGAGCTTTTGGTATTTTGTCTTATGTGTTTTTATAACAATTACATAACTAAAACTATCATTTAAAATGACTAGTCTCATTTTTAAGCTTGAAAATATTAGGTAAACGAAATCTATATGATTATGGCTAAGAGTCTGCTCTGAAGTTAGTTTTAATAAGATGTGTAATTTGACTAGTATAACTTTGATTTGTGGTGGAAACGAAGGCTGTCATCTTGCTAGCAGGCTCAATCCAGAGAATGACAGGATAGGTCGACAGCTCCTCACTTGAGTGTTAACATTTTATCAATGAAACACCCCTCCCCCCTTTCCTGGATTAGCAAGAATATTGTTTGTCTAACACATTTAAAATTTTTACTTTTAACAGAAATTAGCAGAGTACGGAAAGACATGTACAATGACACATTAAATGGCAGTACAGAGAAGAGGAGTGCAGAATTGCCTGACGCGGTGGGACCCATTGTCCAGTTACAAGAGAAACTTTATGTGCCTGTAAAAGAATACCCTGATGTAAGTATACTTTGTTTTGTTCATGCTTTTCTGCTTCACACAGTATGTGGAAAGACAACTTTTGAGTAAATGTGTAAGTGTAATTAGCTGCTTTTAAAGAATTGTGTATGAAATTAGGAATGGGAATAATTTTATGTGGCTAATTAAATGTTTTCTCTTTAAAGTATATTTCCATTTGAATTTTGCTGTGTCACTTTGGGAAATAATCATGCTGAAGACTTTGGAATTTCAAAAAGAGGTCAAGAATTATGGGAAGACTTTTGTCCTGAATCCTAACGATGAAGTACAACTCTGATAGTCTTCCGTCTGACCACAGAATCCATAGCTTGAACTATGTCATTCTTTCTGTGTGAGAGAGAGTGCTGCTCATTATGGTTGCTTCCAGCTCTAAAGCTTCAGAGGACTCTCTCTAGTCTGATTCCTCCTTGCCCCCCAAGTGTTAGTCAGTTGCTCAACCAGTCTGCAGCATCTTGTTGGAAATGGTCCTCTCCTATACTTGGGGATTTTGAAGTACCTCCAGCCTCTGCCTTCTGTTACAAAAAACTATATGATAAAATTGATTCTATTTCTCTGCTCTCATCTTAAATGGTTTTTTCACTTCTCTTTAGTGTAATCATATTGGCCTTCCTTCGGCTTTGAGAATAAATCATATCTATTCCCAGCTTTAAGATCTTTATGCCATTTATACACCATTCACTGTGACTGGCCTGCTGATTTTCCTTAAGTGTGGTTGAGTTTAAGTATTACTTTACAGAGACTTTCCCTGACTAGTTATCCTAATAGCCGTCTGGTTCTGTCTATCTCCACCCCTCACTCCCCACCCCCAATTTCTACCCCCAACACTTCACGTCTATAGTACTGTTATCTAGTGTTTTTATTTTTATTTCTCCTTAGCACAATAGTTCTCAACCTGTGGGCCATAACCTCTTTGTGGGGTAATATGGGGGTTCTGAATGACCCTTTCACAGGGGTTGCATATCAGATATCCTACATATCAGATATTTACATTACAGTTCATAACAGTGGCAAAATTACAGTTATGAAATAACAACAAAAATAATTTCATGGATGGGGATCATCACGACATGGTTGTGGCATTAGGAAGGTTGAGAACCACTGTCCTAGTAGAATATATTGTACATAAAACAAGAACGTTTGTTAATTCGCTGCCATTATTTTGTTAGTCACCATGTAATACTGGCACATAATAGCCATCTACTTCTTACTGAATATATAAAGGGAAAATAATGGCTGTTATACTTGAGAACACTTATTGGGCACAAATGAAATAATGAGTCTAATGTTAAAATATTTTTTAGGTCCACTAGTTGTTATTCAGATATTAGTTTGTAGATTGAGTATAGATGTCTTAAATTGAGTTAATGAGGGATGGATTTTTGATAATTCACAACTTGGATTTTTTAGTACAGCTTTCTTTAGTTTATATATTTACTCTATTTTTATAAGTAGTTTTAGTTGCGAATATACAAACAATTTAAAATAATTTTGCCATAAGGCTTTATTGAACGATTATAGAGTATTGCAGGAAATTATATAAAATGGGAACCCATGAGCCTTGGGAGAGAACACCAGTGGCAGGATTTTGTGGATCTCATCTGCACAGCCTAGCTTTCAAATTCTTGAAGCCATCCAAAGTTAATCTTTGGCCTCTTCATGAATGTGCATGTGTACGTGCATGCATACGTACTTACGTACTCAATAAGAGTTAACTCTTCTCTAATTATTTTATTTTGCAGATAGAGAACATCTTTTATGTTTTTCAGAGCTAGTTGACATTTTAATTGTATAATTATCAGTGCCTAGAATACTGCCTCATATAAATACATAATACAAAGTGGTAGAAGTATTTAGGGCCATTTTGCAGGTTGTTGGAAAAAGCCAGAATTCATTCATCAATTAAAACTTTCTAAAAATGTTATTTTATGTGTAGAGATGTGCTTGCGTGTAAACCACGTGCATGCACTAATACTTCTGGAGGCCAGGCGAGAACATGGGACCCCTGAAAGTGTACGGTTGGTTGCAGTTGTACTTGTGTGGACTCCCATCTGTAGGGAACTAGTGCTCTCTTTCTGCACATCTTTGCTGACATATAGTCTGTAGAAATCATTCCAGCCAGTGTGGGATTGTATCTTGTGTGTTGACTAGTAATATAAGCGATCCTTCCTTGTGCCTGCTGGACAAGACATTTCTGTCTTTTGTAGAAGGGACTAAACTTAAGACCTTTGCATGTTTATTTTGAAATCGATTTTTGTTTTTGTTTTGTATTATGTTCTGAACACGATGCTCTGGATGTTAATTTCTTATCTGTGTAGATGCTTGACAGTCTTATTCTGGTTAGATTATTTGACCATTTTTTGTTATTTCTGAGCTTCATTAGTCTTCATGATTTAAAAAGAATACCAAGTTTTGTATTTTAATTATTGTCTTTAGAATATAATTAAGTATAATGCTTCCTGCTTTGCTCTTTCATAAGATTGCTGTACTAGCAAGTTTTTTGTTTTTTGTTTTTTTTTTTGGTTTTTCGAGACAGGGTTTCTCTGTGTAGCCCTGGCTGTCCTGGAACTCACTCTGTAGACCAGGCTGGCCTCGAACTCAGAAATTCGCCTGTCTCTGCCTCCCAAGTGCTGGGATTAAAGGCGTGCGCCACCACTGCCCGGCTGTACTAGCAAGTTTTAAAGTATTTTTTCTGTTTCTATGAAAAATGCAGTTGGGATTTTGTATAGGAATTTTATTGACTCTGTAGACTATTCTGGTTAGTGAGCACATTTTACCAGTGTTTATTACTTGAACTCTTTATTGTGTGATAGCATTCTTTTTGATGATATGTGGAATCACTTTCTTCCTGAAAGTGATTTTCTCTTTGTGTGTGTTTTTAATTTGATGTAATGTGTATGAGTGTTTTCCATTTTATTTACACACACACACACACACACACACACACACACACACACACACACACGTCTGTGTACCATATCCCACCTAGTGCCTGAGGAGTTCTAAAAGAGTCCGATTTTCCTGGAACTGGTGTTACGGAAGGTTGTGAGCTACCATGTGGATGCTGAGAACTGAACCCAGGTTCTCTGAAGAGCAGCAAATGCTCTTAAGCACTGAGTCATGTTTTCATTTGGCTATTTGTTGTTAATGCATAGACAAGAAAACTAATTTTTTTTTCTTTTTTGTATGCAGTTTTATATCCTGCAACTTTGGAATTTATTTTAAGTTCTTTTTTTTTTTTAATGAAATCTTTAAGTTTTCCAATAGATAGAAGATCATATCTTTTGCAAAAGAGACAATTTACTTTCTCCCCCCCTCCACACACTCACACGCGTGCGTGCGCGCGCACACACACGATAACATTAAATTTCATTCTATTGTCCTAATTAGTCTGACTAGGACTTCTCGTGCTTTGTTGAATAGAAATGGTGAGAACGGGCCTCTTTTGAGCTGTCCCTAGTCCTAGAAGAGCAAGCTTCAGATTTTCTCCGTTCAGAATGATACTGCTCGTAACTTTTGCATCTTCATCAAAGATAACTAGCTTACAACTTTTGCATGTTTATGTGTTTTTATCTAGTTTTGGTGTGGAGTAATGTTCTTAAAGGGAGAACTTGAAAGAGTGCTTTTTGTTCAGTTTTGTTTGTAGAAGGGTTTGGGGCAGATTAGTTTTAATTCTTTAAATGTTTGGAATTTTGTCTGGTCATTAGGCTTTCCTTTATTGGAAAGTTTTGAATTGCTTTGTAATCTTGTTCTTTGTCTAGAATTACTCATAGTAGTCTTTAGTTTCTCCTTATTGTTTTTTGCTTCATTTGTCTCCTTTGGAAGTTTGTTTGAGTTCTCTGGTTTAAAGGTTTGTCAAATTTATTTGAGCCTTTGAAAAGTAACATGTCTAAATCTTTTGGACCCTATTTTATTTATTTCTATGCTCTTTGCTTTTTTTATGTTTAGATCTGTGGCATCAACTGTTTCCAAATGGTCTCCTATTTATTTTATAAAGAATTAAAATCTCACAAATTTTTTTGGTATGAGAATGAAATCAGCTTCATTTTCTGTTGGCAATACTTACCAATTTTTCCTTTCTCAGATTTCAGCTGTTTGGAGTATTTTTGAATGTTTACATAAGTTTGACTGTGTTAGGTTTATCTAATCTGAAGTGCTGTAAAATTCAAAAGATTTCCTCCCCTGGGGTGAGGGGAGTGGCTTATTGATATTTGAAAGTTTTTGGATTTTGTGTTTTCAAGTTATAGACACTCTGCCTGTTTACTGTTTTCATTGTCTGAAAATGTTTGTTTGCTGTATGTATTTATAGCTTGCATTATATTGTGTAAAGCATGGTAGATTTAACCTAGATAATTGCTTCTAACTTCAGGAATAACCTATGAGATTAACATAAAACACTTTGAAAAGGGCTGTGAGAGGAACAAGCAATTGTTGAGAGAAGGGGGAGAAGAAACCCAACCTGTCTTTAGGGTTTAAGAACCCTCCACGGAAACCACAGGAAGGAACTGGTGTTTATTACCGTGGGATGAATGGAGAGAGGAGTCTTGAGTTTTGGGGTGGGAATAAAGGAACAAGACAAGTATGACAGGAAGAAAACTTAGAAGTACCTGATACTTTCAACAGAATAAGAAGATACTTAGAGGTTTGAATAAAGGAGCAACAGCAAAAGACAATCACCTGTCTTGCCCAAGCCTGATTTGAATGGTTTCAGCATCTTACTGAGTGAAGATTTGCCTTAATTCATATGCCAATTTAAAGTCTTGTTCTTAAGCCGGTGTGGCGATGACACCCTTAGTCAAGCAGTTGATTGGCAGAGGCAGGTGGACCTTTGATTTTGAGGCCACCCTAGTCTACTGAGTGAATTCCAGGACAGCCAGGGCTATGCAGAGAAATGCTGTCTTAAAAAAAAAAAAAAATCTTTTTAACTGCTTAGCAATTTTCCTTTGTAGTAGGAGTTAGTTTTAGTGTCTTTACTTGAATAGTTTGGTAGCATTTTGAGTCATAGGATATAAACACAAATGTTTATAGAAATGGCCAATATGTGAATGGTTTGTTAAATGCTTCTGTTGCCCTCTAAGTGGCCTTTTTTCTCCAGGAGACCTTGGCTACTTACGCAGAATTATAGGAACCTATAAATGAGATAAGACACACTCCCCTGCATCCACACCAAGACATCTTGATATATTTATTTAGATATTTTTGGCTAAAAAATTTAACCCTGGTAAGTATTTACCCAAAATAAGCTCCTTTGTTAATTAGATTTAGAGGTGACCATGTTTTGTTTTCTGCAACAAGTACATATACATGCATTCTTTTGGTTGAGTCTGTTTAATTTCTACTCTTTTGATTATGTGGTATAAAATGTAAGGGTTTGTAAAATATCTAGTTAAAATTATAGAAATGGTAGACATAAGGCTGGGAGTATAGCCTAGTAGTAGAGTACTTGCCTATCATGTGTGAGGCTCTTGGTTTAATTTAAGTTTTTTTTAAGTATGTGTCTACGGGTATTGGAGTATGAGCACATGTGAGTGCAGGGGACCTCAGATTCTAGAAGAGAGGTCTGACTTCCTGTTGTTGGAATTACAAATAGTTTTGAGTAGCCAGACCTTGGTGCTAAGAACCAGATTCAGGTGCTGAAAGAGCTTTATTTGCTCCTAATCGCTGAGATGTCTTTGCAGCCCCCAGATTATCTCTTATACAAAAAAGCAATCCAAAGTTTGCATGTTCTTTTATAACTTTAAATTCCAAAAATTTTATAACTTTTTGATTCCAAAATTTTAAGCAGATATTACTGTCTAGTGATTCTTAAAAGTGATACTGAGATGCTTTTGGAAATTCAGTTTTTAATCGGTCATGTGTTTGGATAATGTCTCCCAAGGAGATTTTGTTTTTAATTGTACTCCTTTAAGGAAGTTCCTGGAGTTTTCACAGTTTATATTTTGTTGCCGGGGGGAAAAAATCTTATCATTTGTATTTATAGTGTAGTGAGCAAAAATGAATAGCATTAGATATGATTGTTAAGCCTTTAGAAACTAACCTGCCACTTGGTGGAAATATAATTGGTGAGTTGGAGCAAAGATCTGCAGTTAAACAGTAAGGTTAATGAGTGTCTTTTCTTTTTTTCTTTTCTGGTTTCTTTCCCTTCTGTTGGCTTTGTTTGTTTGTTTTTTTCTTTTTTCTTTTTTTTTCGAGACAGGGTTTCTCTGTGTAGCCCTGGCTGTCCTGGAACTCACTCTGTAGACCAGGCTGGCCTCGAACTCAGAAATCCACCTGCCTCTGCCCCCCAAGTGCTAGGATTAAAGGCGTGTGTCACCACTGCCCGGCTTCTGTTGGCTTTTCAAGTTGCACTTAGCTGAGGCTGTTTGAAATGATTTTCTTTGAAAGCGTTTTGACATTGTTTTAATTGAATGAAGCTGCAGAACTGACATGATAAATCAATACAGAACTAATTTTAATGCAAGGCATAGCACATTAACCTGGAAATTGTTTGCAATAGACAAAGCAGCTGCTATGATTAAATTTTTCATTCCTGCTTAAAACATTTTGAGAAGGATGACCTTGACAATTCCAGTTGTATTAGAGTACCTGTGCTATGCACTTTAGCATACTTGAGCTATTTGTTGGTTCCTGGGTTATAGTAGTAGTTGGTTTTTTAGGGCTAAGGAAATTTTATCAGTCATGGACTCAATATTTCTGTTTTATCTGCTTTGAAAACAATTTTAAAGTAAGTAATAGTTGTAAGAATTAATTTTTTTCTTTATAGCCTTACGGCTGTAGTTATATAGCAGAAGATACTTACTATGTCAGAAGAGTAGAATATGCCTTTTTTCAATGGACAAAGGTGGGGTAGATCAACTAGCTTGATAAATGATGTGGGTCAAACTTCCATAAGTGTTAGTCAACATAGGGGCTAGAAAGATGGCTAAGTAGATAAAATGCTTGTTCTACAAGTAGAGGGACCTAAGTTTGAACCCAGAACCATGTACAGTTGTGACAAAATCTCATCTCTTTAATCCCAGTACTTCTACAGGGAGGTAGGAGGCAGAGACAGAGTCCTTTGACACTCACAGGACAACTCTCCTGGTAGACATAGTTGCAAACAGCAAAGAGATACCCTGTCTGACATCCAAAGTTGTCTTCTGGCTTTTATATTTGACATTTTTATGCACATATATGATGTGCCTGTACACAAACACCTCCCCCCTACAAATGTACTCAGACAGGTAACATGTTTCTATTCATCATGCATTTTCAGACTATTTTCTTATGTTTGATATATAATTTTTTAAAAATTAAGAAAACTTATTTTTTAAAGAACTCTCAAATTAAAAATAATGCATATCTAATTTAGCCAGAACCAAAGTGTAAATCTCAGTAAACTTGTATACGGTTAGAATACCATGCTGAAGCCATAGAGCATGTTGGATTTAACACTTTCACATGCTTGGTCAAAGATCTGGTTAGAGTACAACTGTCATTGAGCAATAGCTGGCAGGACTGCTGTTTTTGAGAAGGGCATATGCAGACTTTTGAGCAAGGAAACTTGGCTTCTTTCTTAAACTACTCACATCTGTTTCATTACTTATTGTTAGCAACTCTTGAATACATGATTTGCTAATCAGTTTGAAATTGTAAGGCCATTCCCTGTTCCATTGAAACATCCCACAACTAAACAAAGTACATGATGGAATAAGAAGGTCTCTGTCCAGGTTGTTTTGGCGGAGCAGGTATGGGAGTATTTAGACTCTAATAAAAATGAGGAACTTGTAGATGAGCGGGAAGGGCTTTCTGGAGATGATCATGGGGCTGCATATGATTGATTTCTTGTCATGCTTCTTCTCTGTTCCCCACGACTCTGTGAAGTTAATTCTAAATTTACTCAGAGAAAGGACAACATACAGAACCACCGGTATTTAATGCCTACTGAGGGAGAGGAGAGTCGAGTCACTCTTTCCCAGTACCAATACTAAATGGTCAGCCCTGAAAAAGTACTTGTGAACACTAAATGGACCTAGCACAGAGAGCAGGGGTGGAGGGGGGAGAGAAAAGCCATGAATTTTAGGGGGGGGGGCACACAGGAGTTGGAGTGATGATGTACTTGTGAATTTAAAAGATTTAAAAGTTACAGTGGATTTTAAAGCATGCAACTTCAAGGAAAGCGAGCAGGTATGTAACTTCCATGCTAATTGGGAAAATAAAATAAATATATATCCCAGTGTGTGCCTCAGCCATATGAAAGGGAGGCCGGGTAGAAAAGAAAAAGGAACACAGAAATGTAGGATATATATATATATATATATATATATATAGAAAGCATATATTAGTAAGAAAGTAGATGAAAATCATGTAGTGCAAATGGAGTCAATTAAAACACAAAACTTGATAGATTGAAAACAAATTTATTTTGATACTGCTTATAGGAATCTAAAATACAAAGAAAAAGATTAAAAATAATATAGTATGAAAAGTCAAGCAAAAATTTTGTGTATATTAATAGTAATGTAAGATTAGTGGCAGAAAGCTATTAATGGAAAATAAAAAAGCCTATTTCATAATAATGGATTTTTACATTTGTACATGTCAAATAACTTTTAAAGACAGAAAACCAAAATAAAAGTAGAAGGAGAAGTAACCTTAGGTATAGCTCAGTGATAGAGTACTTGTTAATATAGCTGAGGCCCCAACTGCATCTCCAGCACAAGAAAAAGCAACGGACCTAGTCATAGTAGACTTTTATCTCATTTTTAATCACCCACTTAATATTTATAAAAGCTTGACTGGGAACAATTATGGAGATGGCTCAGTGGGTAAAAAGGCTCACAAAAGCATAAGGATCTGAGTTTGATTCTCTAGCACCTGAATAAAAGCCACATGTGGTAGCAGTTAGACTGAGACAGTCAGATCCTGACCCATCAGCCTAGGTGAATCTGTAAGCTTTGGATCCAATGAGTGACCATGTCTGAGGAAACACAGTAGAGGCAATAGAGGATACCTAGTCTTGCCTCCACATGTGCATGCATAGGTGAGTGTACACATGCACATACACAGTTTATTTTTAATTGACTATCCTGTGTTAGAAAGCATGTCTGAACAAATATTCAAAGTTGATAATTTATATAGTTTTTGTTGATGTTATTTGTTGTTTTTTGTCTATAGCATAGGAATCTAGAAATCAATCCAAAGATAATTGGGAAATTCTTACATCTTTGAAATAAAAAGTCATTATATATTTTGTAGCTATCAGCCTACTGTGGCTTGAATGATAATGAAAATACTACTTAAAGCCAACTTAGATCTGTGTGTATACCATGGGGAATCTATGTGTATACCATGGGGGCAGGAAGCATGCAATATGGAAGTATCCATTTCAGATTTGGAAAATCGGCGGATTAAACCTTTCAGGAAGAAAAGAAGGAAATAAAAAGCTAATAGTAGATAACAGTTAAAAGAGGAATGTATAAAATGAAGTGAACCAAAATGCCATTTTAATAAGCCAACCCAAAAATGGCAGTTTCAATGAGCTGTTCACTTTACTGAACTTTTTACCTTTGTGACTGAGTTCATTAAAGCAACTGTGGTTGTGACTATGGTTCTTAAGATAAACACTTTAGTCTTTTAACATAGCATTTCTGTTACATTGTTCTTTCAAAAGCAAGTCACAATGTTATTCTTGATTCTAGAGGTCAACACATTTTTATATTGCAAATAAAAAGACTATAATGAGGTTAGTAGAGGATTGTAGACTTTTTAAAAATGGATCTACTCCAGGAAACAAAATTAACATCAGAATTAACAGCTGATGCCTTGGAAGACTGGTAGGATAGTTAAATAACCAGGAATGAAAAACTCTCACCATCGGGCTGCAGAGATGGCTTAGTGATTGAGAGCACTTCCTGTGAGCCTGTGTGCTTCACAGCCGTAAAATAACTACAGGTCCAGAAGACCCAACACCTTCTTTTGTCTTTTTCCTTGCACTAGTTCTGAACATGGTGCACAGAAACATGTAGGCAAACTCTCATACACATAAAAGTAGAAATTTAAAAAAGAATACCTCATCATTGTAGATTGACAAATACTTAAAAAGATAAATCTGAATGTTTAGGGGACTAGAGACACATTTCTAAGAAAGACAACTACAGTATCTCAAAATTGACAATACTAAGGTGTAAAAACATAAAGGTTAATGAAACTGATTCCATTACCAGTGAGTTCTAAAGGGAATTTAAGAAGAAACAGCAGTAGTTTCATAAAAACTCATCCAGAGTTGTAAACATTGCAACATGTTTGGAAACCAGAATAACCTTAATGTCCAAACCTGAGATTCTAATTATGACAGAAGAAAATTATAGACAAGTTCCATTCCTGAATGTATTTAAACTTTAAAAAAAAACTTATATTCATTTTTATTTTTATGTGTATGAATGTTTTTGCCTCATGTATGTCTGTGTACCACATGTATACCGGGTGCCTAGGGAGATCAGAAAGAGGGCTTTGGACTCCCTGGGACTGGAATTAATAGACAATTGTGAGTTGTGATATGGGTACAGAGAATTGAACTCAGGTCTTTTGGAAGAACGGCCAGTGGTAACTGCTGAGCCAATGCCCAAGACCTATGGGGGGAGGGGGAGAAGGAGTCAGTCTCTCTCTCTCCTTCCTTCCCTCCCTCCCTCTCTCTCTTAAAATAAACCTGAAATGTTGGGAAACTGAATCTAGTACTGTATAAAAAGGAAGACAAATGCATAATGACCAAGTTGAGTTCATTTCAGGAATGTAAGTTTGGTTTAACATTTTAAAAATTAATTATAACCCTCTATGATCTGTATCTAAGATAACTAGCTTACCTGGAATGTTATCAGCCTTGTTCTTTTAACTTGCTAGTAGCAAGTTGAGAATGATGTACATTTGTGAGGTCAAGGTGTGCTGTGTGGGTAGTAAAGAAAATCCGTAGTTGGAAAAGAAAACATATGTCATGATTTGCAAGTGACAATGCTGCTTATATAACCACCCCCTAGGACCCCCTTCCCAGAACAATTCTAAAAACCGATAATCAAGAAGGAGCGTTGCTGGGTAGAGGTTGATAACAAAAACTAATTATGTATTCACATACTAGAAATAGCTAATTTCTAAAAATGTACAAGCATATAGGAAAACTTAAGTTTTTAGGAATAACTTAAAATAATAAAGGCACAGTGATCAAATCTTTTACATTCTTGAGAGAGGTCTAAGATAACCTAATTAAATGAATAAATTAGGCCATTATTCATGGTTTTGAAGTCCCAGTGAGGTTAGTCTCAGTGCATACTCTAAAGAGTATCTAAAATATTAGTGAAATACATGCAGGAATGGAAGATGGCAAGGATAGCTAAGATACTCGTGAATACACTCACCAGTTAATCTAGAATGATATAGCAAGAATAAATAGATTAATGGAATAGAACGCCCCAAACCCTGAACTGTGTGTACTTGTGTATAGTTCATGGCGTGCTCTGAGAAGTGTGCTGTCTGACATTAGTTGTGTGAACAGCACATAAAATACTACAGACCTAGATGATACAGGTTGGTCACTCATCAGATACGGAAAATCCAAGATGTGTGAGTGAGGCTGATCCAAGTATAACATTGCATGATGTTTACAGCAGACTAGTTTTTACCAGTGAGTAGAGGTATGCCCTTCCTAGTGACCTTTAAAATTGTGAACATTTGAATAATAGGAGTTTCTGTTAAAAGATGCTGGTTTTGTTTATACAATTACTTTTGTCACTGTCTTTTTCATAGAGAGTTAAGATTCCTTGCCCAAACTTTTGGAACTATAAGTTAAAAGTAGCAATGGAAAAAAGAAAGGCAAATAAGGATGCATAAGATTGTTTAAGAAATGTCATTTTAAAAAATATGCTCAAAAGAGTTGTATAATTAGCACAGGGTAGAATCCTAGTTTGAGTGTTATACTAGTAGCAGTGTGAAACTGTCACTTACACAGTTGAGTCTGGAGACAGAATTTTTCTTGCTATGAACATAAAGCAGGACTCTTTTCCAACTATTCTTGTTAAAGGACTTTTATTTTGTAGAAAGGATTCATGGTGTGTATGGTATCCAGTGTTGTGTTAATTCTTTCCTCTGGCTGAGATTCTGTGTTGATGGACAACTCAATAAATGCCTTTATTTAGCTAGATCATTCTTTATAGTTTGCATTAATACATATGAAAATTACGTGTAAAGCAATGATTTACATCCATGTGGCAAGAAATTAATGAGTTCTACGTTTTACTTCTCGGTTCATGCTTAAAGGAGACGGAGTGAACAAATGCATATGTATTCTTTCAGATAACTTTGAAATAACTTTCAGCAATTGAATAATTTATATTATCTTTCCCCACAGTTTAATTTTGTTGGGAGAATCCTTGGGCCTAGAGGACTTACAGCTAAACAACTTGAAGCAGAAACAGGATGTAAAATAATGGTTCGAGGCAAAGGCTCAATGAGGGATAAAAAGAAGGTAAGTCCTTGATAATAGTCATGTCTTCCTGTGAGTGACTTGTCTTCCTGTGAGTGACTTGTATTTTTGCCTGTTAGTAATTGTCTTAGTTAGGGTTTCTACTGCTGTGAGGAAACACCATGACCAAAGAGCAAGTTAGGGAGCTTACATGTCTACAGGGCAGGGACCTGGAGGCAGAAACTGATGCAGAGGCCTGGAGGTGTTCTGCTTACTGGCTTGCTCCCGTGGCTTGCTCAGCCTGTTTTCTAAGAAAATCCAGGACCACCTGCTCAGGGATGGTACCACCCTCTGTGGATTGGGCCCTCCACCATTGATCACTAATTGAGAAAATTCCTACCTCACCTGAGGCTCCTTCCTCTCTGATGACAAGATTGTGTTAAGTTGACACACAAAATTAGCTAGTACAGTAATCAGGTTCCACATCTCGAAGATGTTGGGCATAATCCCAAATCTTTAAGATATGAAGAACTTTGGAACCATTTTAAGACGTCATCCTGTTTTGTTTTGGTTTTTTGTTTTGTTTTGTTTTTTGTTTTCCATATTACAATTCGAGAACTGAAGTATTAGTTACTCCAGCATGATAACATGCTTTGCTACTTATAATTTAGAACCACCTATAAGAATTTGACTGCTGTATTATTTTATGTAAAAATATGGAGCTAAAACTTGGGGGGAAGACAGTGGCATTTTGTTTTTGTGATAGAGCCCAGGGCCTTGAGTTGTGCTGGATAAGTGCTCTACCACAGACGTGTCATCACCAGGGCTTTAGGTTTCAGATGGGATCTCACACCCCCAGCAACGTCCCCCTCTACACACTTAAAAAATTTTTTTTTTATTTTGAGATGATACCTTGAGAAGTTGCCCGACTGACTTTTAAGCTTTTTATCATCGTACCTCACTTTTTTGGATAGCGGAGGTTGTAGACATAGCACTGTGTTCAGTTCCTAAAATGTTTATTTTGATAGACCTAAATGAGATTGGCTAGATGACTTGGAGCAGTTTTAGTAACTTTTTTTTTGACTAAACGTGGTTTTCTAGACATCTTACTTTGG
The DNA here is from genome assembly GCA_028551405.1 of Uromys caudimaculatus. NCBI lineage: Eukaryota > Metazoa > Chordata > Mammalia > Rodentia > Muridae > Uromys > Uromys caudimaculatus. The sequence continues at coordinate 17,260,166 of CM052717.1, read as the reverse complement.
TAAATGAATCCGCTTTCTATTTTTAACTTCTACTACCACTTCTACTTGATTATTGTTACTCTTACTACTACTACTTTATAATTGTTTTGTATGTGTGATCAAGAGAGGGAGGGAAAGGAGAGAAAACGTGGGGTTTTGTCAGTTTAATCAATTGATGCTGAACTATTTGCTTTAAATATTGTAGTTAGGAAGATTTTATTTGCCTTTCATCCAGAATATTATAAGGTAGATTGTTTTAAAATTTCTATCTTTGAAAAAAAGATTTTAAATCCTTTGAGTTTACTACTATTTATTAAAATTGTTATTCTTAAGAGTGATTTAAAAAAAAAAAAAGAGCTATCAGATGGTAAATCTGGGGTCAGTTTATGTTAGGAGACTTTGTGGAGTTTTCAGAAACAAAACAAAACAAAACCACCCAGAAACATATTGTGACTTTGTGGTGATGAGCGAGCATATCTCCTGAGCCTCACAAGCTGCCTGCAGCTGCCCCTCTGTTTAGCACAGAGAATGGGCAGCTAGGAGATGTGCAGCAAAGTCTTTGACCATATCTTTAAATAGTTTTTGTATCTTTAAATATCTTTTACATAGTTTAAAGATAGTTTTTGTGGGAATTATGTTTTCCCTAGAACATTTTTAGATGTATTTAAATTCTTTTAAGTAAAAATTTTAAACATTCAGAATTAGGTGTGTTGTAATCTCCTGAGATTTCGGCTTTTACGAGTGAGTAACCATCGGATGGTGACATGGCCTTAAGCGGTCCTGATGTAGTTAAGCGGTCCTGATGTCGTTGCTTACGTACATTGAATGCAAAGTTTTGACAACTTCAGACACACCGATCTTCACCAAAAAAGTGGTTTTTGTCCACTAGTTAAGAAATGTTGTTTCTTAAAGAAAATATTGCTACTCCTTTTTAAGTTGCTATTAATTTGGGTTGACCGTATTAATCTAACTCTGGTCATACAATACGCAACAGATGATAATTAGAAATTGGAATTGTGCTTTTAGACATGAGCAAAGAATATTTTCTCCTGTCTTTGGCACAGCAGAGTGATAAAGAGTGAGCATTACTCAGATTGCTTAGGTTAGAATCTTGATTCCGCCTTGTATAGCATTGTGGTGAGGGTTAAACAAACTATAAGGGCAAAGCACTCAGAACAAGGAGACGGATATTAGCAAGTACTCAAATAAAGGAAAATGCCAATATATTTTCTTTTAAAATACAGGCTAGAGGCAGTGCTTATATAATATGAGAATACTACAATTATTTTACTTTTATAAATGGTAGTATTTCCTGTTGTTCTGAGTATCCCATGTCATTGTAGGGTTTTCTCCATTGTTGGGAGTTTCTAATTCTTAACAGTTCCCACATTTTATTTTCTCCTGCTGTCTATTGAGATACGAAACTTTTGAGATTATACACATTATATGTGTATACATGTTGTATATATAATATATATACTATATAATGTGTGCCATACATATACAGAATATACATATGTATATATTAAACGAATGTAGAAAACAATAGTAAAATAAATGAAAACACCTGAAAAATGAATTGAGCTGAGGAATAATACATTTTCAGTGTTGTTAAAATGATAAATGATTAATGTTAAATGTTAAATGATTGACCTGTTAACTTGAATTGCTTCTATGTGACTAATATTTTCTTCTGTCTTCGTTAATTGCTCTCTACCTTATGTATTGTCAGGGTCTCTCATTTGAATTCTCTATCTTATATGTTGATTCATGGTCTCTCATTTGTTGGTAGAAGCTAGTACAGTTACCTGAATAGCTCCAGGGAGTCTCTGTGTCTTTATTTATTGTGTATTAGAATTATGGGTGACTCTTACACCCACATGACTTGAACATGGCCTCTGAAGATCCAAACTGTTCCTCACTCCTGAATAGCAAGTGTTTTACCCTCTGAGCCTTCTTCCCCAACTCTGATGTGCTTTCTAAAGTGTTGATAATGAAATGAAGAGGGAAGGTGTTTTCATTTGGTACTTGGTGTGTTTGGTGAACAGGTAAGTAATGAGATAAATAATAATAATATAAGAATAAGTATATTTTAATAGTTAAAAAGGAAATTTGTCTAGCTTTAATCTTTTTAGCTTTATATGCTAAAATTAACAAAGCTAGAAAAACAACCTTAATTTCCTTACTGTTTCATCTATTTTGAACAAAAATGTTTCGATAGAAATAGTGTTGGTTGGCTGAATCCTTCACTAAACACAGCACATACTGTCTTTTATGAAATTTCCTTGCTATTTAGTGAATACTCGTCATTGAGTAAGAGTTAGAGAATAAACCCAAAAATGATTAGCCCTGTAGTTCAAGTCATAAAAGAATGATGTAGACGTGCCTCTCTTCGCTCCCCGTTGAAGGTTTGACAAATAGTGATGAATGCAAGCTCTATGTGCCTTTAATATTCCTGGAAGATAGATACTAGCATATAATTCTAAGGTGCTGGTTTAAGCATGTGAATTAATATGTCAATTTTATTTTCTTTTTCTTAACTTTGCTAATAATTCATTATTATTGGGCTTACCAGCACTGGGTTTTGTTTTGGTGTTGTAAAATTCAAGTAGCCTGCAGAAACTGATAGAACTTAGAATGCTATCAGGAGTGTGTTGTTAGTCCCGGGCAGCATATAGATGGCAGTGTTTATGTGCCCTCCTCTCACCAAGTATGCTTGTGGTGACAGCATTGTTAGAAAATAGGTTATAAGTGAAAATCAGTCACTTTGCTAATTTCGTCTGATTTATTTTGTGTACTTTGCATTAACTCTTTTCTCAATATTGACACACATTTTTTTTTCAACTAATCTTGGTTTTATCATTTGCATTTTGTAGGTGAGAAAACTTTTGTTAGGGAGGTTGAATGATTTTCCAGAAAAGTGGTAGTCAGAACTTGAAATGAAGCCTGCATTGTGTCATTTGATGTTTCACATTTTACTCTAAGGCATTTCCAACAGCGACTACCACAGAAATGCTGCGACCTAGGAACTTAGGAAGCCAGTTGAATATTTTATTAAATTCTTTTACGCTTTGTTACTTTTTCATAGGTGACAGTGTTTTTCATACTGTCAGACCACTGAGTACCCCTGATATTAGATGTCTAGGGACTTCTGACACTCATAATCAATAGTCACACCTCTAGGGAGCACTTACTGATACCATATAATTTGCTTCAATTTGAGCACTATTTGGAGATTATATCAGATTGCAGAAGTTCTAGGAGTCAACTCCACTGCAGAAACCAAGCACAACCCACCTTCGGTTTCTCTGTTCGTTCAGCTCTAAGGCATTTTTCTAATCTCCCTCTCAAGTTTGATTAATTTGCTAGAGTGACCTACTCAGAATAACATTTTATTTAGGCTTGCCTGTTTGCTATTTAAGGATATTGAAGGGATACTCATGAACAGCCATATAGAATGGATGCCCAGAATGAGACGTGGGGAAAGGTAGAGTTTCCATGCCCTCTTCTGGGAGTGCCACCTTCCAGACTTTTCTACTTGTTGAGCACCTTATGAGTTTTTATGAGGCTTCTCTGGAGAATGACAATTGGTGATAATATTGGCCATTGGTGATAAAGTCATTTTTTTAAAATATTATTCATTTTATGGGAGTACATTGTCACTCTCTTCAGACACCAGAAGAGAGTGTCAGATCCCATTACATATGGTTGTGAGCCACCATGTGGTTGCTGGGAATTGAACTCAGGACCTCTGGAAGAGTAATCAGTGCTCTTTACTACTGAGCTGTCTCTCCAGCCCCGATAAAGTCATCTTTCATTCCCTTTTCCTGTCCTATTTCTGGAAACCAGAAAATGTCAACCTTTTTAGTTAAAATGATGTTGGTTTCCATGGCAACCCACTCATATGCTGAGACTGTCCCATAGCCTTTAGTTATTAATTACCCCATTAGTATATAAAGATACTAAATGAGAGCTATGTTGCCAGGAAATAACAGATACACTCATAATGAATCACAGTATCATATACAGATTATTACTCATCTGAAAACTTGTAATGATAGATTTTAAAAAAATTAAATATTCAAATATGTAGTGGGGATATGACCCAATATAAACATGAATTCATTTATGTTTTGTATACCTTTCACATATTCCTTGTAGTGTGTACAGTTTTGTGTTATTTACTTGCTTTTTTGACTATCACCTATTATGTGTTGGCAGTTACAGAGTGAGACGTGGGGAAAGGTAGAGTTTCCATGCCCTCTTCTGGGAGTGCCACTTTCCAGGCTTTTCCAGTTGTTGAGCTCCTTATGAGTTTTTATGAGGGTGTTTATAACATGTCAATACTCATAACATGTCAATACTCAGAAATGTTTTAGGTATTTTGGAGTACTTGATAGTAATTTCTAACTAGGGAGCCTCAACTTAAGCAGTAATTCCCTTGATACTCAGAATCCTTCCTGAAGGACTTAATCTTGAGTTTTCTAATAGAAATTTGTGGAAAAAAAATTGTGTTCTTAAACAGAATCCATAATACTAAAGAAAGTAGTTTTAAGTCAGAACACAATTGTCTTTTGTATATAACTAGGTACCTTGAAGTTTTGTGGAATGACAGTTATTCTATAGCAAAAGAAGTCTTAGAAGTCTTGGTGGAAACATTTTTTAAGAGTTCTGTTATCAGTCTATAAATCTATGGGTTCTTTCCTGTCATAAACTGGAGGGAACAAAGGGTCCAAGCCTGTGAATCCCTGCCTCACACCTCATCTGTTTAGTTAAACCCTCCTGTGATTGAATGTTTAGAGTTGATGAAGCTAGGCTATTTAAGTTTGTCCTACAGGAGTTTGCAAACTCTACAGTCTTAGAGTCCTCCTCACTGTGAAGGAGGCTGTGTGGTAGGTCTGCCTGTCTTCTAGGACTAATAGTGCTGGCTCATAGCACCAGCCCGTATCGCTGTATACAGTACCTGACTCAGGCTGCTTGTCAGCCTCAGGAACTAGTGAGTGACACTGTTCCTATCTCACAGGATTTGAGGTTTAAAGGAATATAGTAACACATTCATTCCTCTGTATTGAGCAAAATACTGCTCTAAATAGAAGACCACCCATCTTTTTGGGCAAATTCAGCTGCATTATGCCATTTTCTTTGGAATGTGGTCGGCTTTCAAGTCAAAATCCACACAAAACTGGTACAAGCTTTAATTTTTAAAGTTAACCTTGGCTTTTTTTTTTTTTTTTAAATTGTGTATTTGACTATCTTATAGAGCTGTGCTTTTAAAAAAACTATAGAAGTACAGTATTTTGTGTGACTATGACAGAGGTATATTATGTAATAGAAAACAGTACAACTTTTGAATTTTCTCTCAAGGTATTGAGTATAACATAAGATCATTTCTAAGATAGCATTCTTAAATGGTCATATACACTTCAAATAAGATATTTTCTTACGCTAGCAATTTATTAGATTCATTAGCTTTCTTCTGCTTTTTATATAATTTGTTTTGCAAATATATAATACTGTATGAGAATTGGAAAGTGCCACTTGAACTTGAGTCATTGTTGCTAAGATTGGCAACCTGAATTGGATCTCTGGGACTCTCATGGTGAAAGAAAGAACTGATTCTGACAAGGTATGCTCTAACCTCCACAAAATGGGCACATTCACCACACATAAACAAATATAATTAAAAAACAAATAAATATAATTAAAAAAAACAAAACCATTATTCTAGAAACTACTTTTGACAGTTTGGGGATGTTTTCTAGGTTGTTCAAATAATTGTTCATATGTATATATCTTTTATAGACAGTAAGATGGATCATGCTAATTCATAATTTTAGATTTCTCCTGCAGTATTACAATCTGTCCTTGGCATTTTACCAAGTAGTTGGGCTATCTGCTGAGGGATAGGAAGGTATACCCATGTGAAATTCCAAGCACTATGATAGTATGCACAAACTCAAATTTCCCCATTTTTAGGGGTCTAAGGGTTTAGGGTATTTTTTCCCCATTTATTTATTTGTTTGTTTGTTTGTTTGTTTATAACTTTTTTTATGGATAGTTAACAGTTGTTTCAACATTTTGAAAGAGATAAATTGGTTTAGTTTGGGGTTGGTATATTACTTCCATTAGTTCTCCAGAACCCTTAGGGATTTTGCTAGTTACATTTTCATGATGGAGTAACATTTGTCTCTGTCCCAATGGCCTTAGCAGCTAGTGGCACAATTATCTAACACAAAGAACTTGTTTTATTGATTCTGTTGAATACTCTGTTCTCAAGAATAATACCTTAAGTACAGGTGGAAAAGATTGAAACAGCAGGGCAGTCAACTGCCTAATGGACTGTTATTTGTCTACCAACCACACCACCACCACTTCTTTGAGGAGGGCACTTCTCATTGCCCTTCCCATTTCTCTCTACTGCCGTTGGGTTGAGGAGTAAATTCTGGACATATAGTTTCAACTTTAAATATTGTATTAGGTAGCTCTAAAATAGACTCAATAATAGTAATATGTTAACTTTTCTTTATATCACCAAATATGTACTCAATACTCAAAGTTCATGTCCCATAAATGTTCTTTTTAAAATGTTTGTTGAAATTATATCCAGGGCTAGGTGCGTTAGCATACCCTTCTAACATCAGCATTACACAGGCAGAGAGGCACGCAGATCTCTGTCGGTTCAAGGGCAGCCTGGTCTGCACAGTGAGATCCTGTCTCAAACAAAACAAAGCCTCCACAATCCATAAATTACATGCATTTGAATGTCATCTACATTATGATTGATTGATCGAGCCCTTAAGCTAGCATTTCTCAACTTACGGGTATTGATGTTTTTGGAAAACCTCTATCTCTAAATATGTTACAATTCTTAACAGTAACAGAATTATAGTTTTGAAGTAGTAAAGAGATAACTTTATAGTTGGGGTCACCACAACATTGAGGAACCGTATTAAAGGGCTGCAGCATCAGCAAGGCTGAGAACCGCTGTCTTAAGCCATTCCTTCACTCAGCTCAGTTTTTCCCGTTCTCTTTTCCTGCAGTTTATAAAAAGACCTTATAAAAAGGACTTATTGCATTTTAAAATCATTTATTTGATTTATTGGAGTGCTGGGAATGTACCCAAGATGTCTTATCTACCACTGAGCTATACTTGATTGCGAATTTTTTTAAAAGCAGAAATGAGGTTTATTAAGAAGGGTGAGTGCGACAGGTAAGAAGGTTATGGTGCATTTCCTTAGAGTGAGTGGCAGGTAGGCAGCGGAGGAGGAAGGAACAGGGTCTTTATGTGAGGGACTATAATTTGTTCTGAGAATTCAGTGGATGGTTGCATTTTCATTGTAGCATTGTACATAGCTGTCACATGTATTTTTTGGATATTTGTAGTGAGAAGAGTGTAGTCATTTACCTGTCTTCATTTCCGTTCAGTGTATTAAGTCTGATTTCTCTATGATGTAAGCAAGTACTGATTATTTTCTCAATTTTTTACTTGTTGCAAAACAGGCCCTGTTTTTTACTAGCAAGAGTTTTTATGTTAAAAGTTTGAAGAAAGACTCACTCAGTTTTGTATTCACTAGCTCTTACATAGTGAGTTGGTTCTCAGAAATGCTCTACAGGTGAAGCACAAGGCTTGCTTTTCTTCTCCCTATCACTGTGAATGCATATTAACAGTTGGGATGTGTCTCGGTTCATTGTATGTTGGTTTTTCCCCTCGTTGATGTAAAATGATGATTCATTTGTCCTGTCTAAGATAAAACAATCTTGGTAACAGGAAAAGCACTACTGCTGCTGATGTTGACAGTGAAAGCAGTTTTACCCTGTTATTCTTTTTTTTAAGGATACATCTGACTACGTATAAATCAGTATCCCTTTAAATACTCAGAATAGTAGTAGTTAATAACATCATGTAAGCCCATGGAAAAATTCATTTGCTGTACTTGGTTTCATGTTTTAGGAATTGCTTAAGCTAGTGTCTTGATTTATGCTTTAAAATATTCATGTGCTTTTAAAATCAAATCTGTCTTGTTGGGAAATTTTAAGAGAATTTTTGCTTTTTATCCTATTTACTTATTCTGTCTTTTAGCATTGGGCACATTTTCACACTTGAATTTTTTCTTGAATCTTATTTTGTAAAAACTTTTATTACATGTATGGGTGGGGTATAGCCACCATGCTCATGTGGTAGTCTGAGGACATTTTGCTGGACTTGTTTCTCTCCCCCTTCTACCTTGTGAGGCCTAGAGAATGAACCCAGGTTCCCAGGCTTAGCAGCAGATACTTATACCCACTGAGCCACCTCACTAGCCCAGTCCTTTGATCTTCCTTGTCCTGTGTGTAGTTATGGAGCAGTCACACACAGGTGTGTCTGCTCAGGTGTATAATTCCCCACTGGTTCCATACATTACAATATACTCAGTATTTTCTACACCTTACTTTGTTACTACGTTTGACCTCACACCATTGTTTGACACATTTAAAAGGAACACATGTAAATGGATAGCAGTGTCCTTCAATAAGTGCATCCCATTCACTTGTGGTGTGTCGTCACCCAGTTACATCCAATCTCTGCTGTATACAGAGGAACAGTGGTCTAGTATATGTCTTCTGTGCTTGTCTTATATTTAGAAAAGAATTATAAAAAGGAAATTTTGATCAACCGTCCATCCATCCATCCATCCATCCATCCATCCATCCATCCATCCATCTCCATTGCATCACCAACAGAATTAAACTTCTGTGTGTTATTTAGAAGACTTAACATCTTTTACAGACTTCAGGGAAAAGCTAATTATATATAATTATGTCTTAGATTGTGTAAGTTTTGACTTTCCCAGAACTTTGTTGTGCTTTATATTCCTTATTCCTGCCTTACTATCATATTGCAACCCACCCCCTCCTTTATTGGTTACTTTTATTTTATTTTATTTTTTTTTTTTTTTGGTTACATTTTAAAAAGAATATTTTATACTTTTTTGGACAATTTCATATAAGTATATAACTTGGTCTTATTGGCCCTAAATTATATCTTTTTACTTAGCCTAGCTCTCTTACCATCCCCTTTGCACGTTTATGTTGCTCTTTAAAAATGTATTTATTTTTATATTATATACATGAATGTTTTTACCTTCATGTATGTCTTTGCACCTTGTGTGGACCTGGTATAAAAAGCAGAGGGTATGTCAGATTCTCAAACTGGAGTTCTGGACCATTGTGAGGCTCCAGGTGAGTGCTGGGAATTGAGCCCAGGTCCTCTGGAAAAACAGCAAATGCACTTAACCACTGAGCCATTTCTCCAAACCCCCCCCCCCCTTTTTTTTTAATGACTTACTGAGGTGAATTAGTGTTGTCTACATGTC
>CM052717.1:17237316-17250734 GCA_028551405.1 Uromys caudimaculatus | reverse complement strand
AAAGTTAAAAGATTTTCTCATTTAAGTGGGTTTTTAAGTTAAATATGCTTGAATAGTAATATTCAGCTATGACAACAGATGAGTTGCTCTAGAGCTGAGACTGTCCAATTCTGCTGCTACCTAATTTGGCTTAGAAGCTGACTAAGCTAGTTAGTTTTAACCATCTTTATGGTAAAAATTGATATTTCTGTTCATAATACTATAGATGATTATTACTTAGTTTTTGTAGTTGATACCATCTTCTAAGACTTTTACCTTAAAATAGCTTTTGCCAATGGGCTGGTTGGTTATTGACAGTTAGCAAAGATAGCAGTTCAGCTTCACAGTACTTGCAGATTATGCTGTTTAAAAAAATTCAAGAACTAGTGAGTTCTCTCATAGGTTGAGGGTTTTATGGATACTAGATGATGAATTTCCAGACATTAGAAACAGGATTGACTGTGGGTAGGTGAGGTGTCTCATCTGCTGTAGTAAAAGGTTTGAGGTACAGTTGGAGAAGCTGTATTGGCTTTGCAGACAAAGTTGAATGCTATGTTAAAATTTATTTTCCTTTTGGAAGCAGTTTTTTAATGTTATGTTAATTATTTATAAAAAATAACCTGACAGCATTGGAAGAGATGGGCTGAAGAGGCAAGTCACAAATGATAATGAAGACTCAGATAACCCAGTTAGAAATCCTCTTCTTGTGTTTATGTCTTTGAATAGTCAGTTCTTTGATCCTTTTTTAGATAGAAATTTTATTTTTAGTTGGCTAAATAATTGATACATTTATGAGGTACAGTATGGTATTTTAATGTGTGTATGCAATTTGTAACCATCCAATCAGCACCATGTTTCTTTGTGTTAAAGAAAACATGCTTAACCTGTGCAGAAATTTCCCTTGCAACTTTCCTCACAATAGCTCCATATTGGAAATAACCTAGATGTCATCTTGCAAGTGAATGCTTAAACTCTGGTGCACCTATGCTAGGGAGCAACCTATGGGTACACATAAGAAAACAGTGAGAATGAAGACAACTATGCATGTAGAAAGGCTATGCTTACTGCATGGGTCTTTTAGATGACATTCTTGAAATGGAATGAAGTGTTTTTAGTCATGAAAAGGAGGCCCGGATTTTCCGTGTGCTTGGAGGGTTCTACAATGTGATTACAGTGAGGTCGCTATTTTGAGAATGATTTTATAGTATAGTTTAGTGTAGTATAGTTTTTAAAGCGTTCACAGTGGCAAGAAAGTTTTGTTGTTGTTTTAACTCATAAATATATTCTGTCATTCCCTAACAATTAAATGTGATTCCCTAAGCATCGCAAAATTAAAATTAAAATCTTACATCCATTAAAAAAAAAAAAAAACATTCAGGATCATCTATCTCAGCAGTCCTCTGGCTGGCCTTAATATTAATAATGCATTAAGTTAATATACCACATCTCTGTGCCTTAGTGTCTTTTGCCATAGTCCACAGTGCCAGTGTTTTAAAGGTGTTTGTGTAGCTGACAGCTAATAACTTGATTTACGTATGCACTGGCTAGTTTTATGTCAGTCTGACACAAGCTGGAATTACCTGAAAGGATGGAACCTCAGTTGAGAAATGCCTCCATAAGATCCAGATGTAGGGCATTTTCTTAAGTAGTGATTGATGGGGGAAGACCCAGCCCATTGTGGGTGGTACCATCCCTGGGGTGGTGGTCCTGGGTTCTCTAAGAATGAAGGCTGAGCAAGCCATGGCAAGCAAGCCAGTAAGCAGCATTTCTTGATGGTTTCTGCATCAGCTCCTGCTTCCAGGTTTCTGCTTCTTGTGAGCTCCTGGCCTCATTGCTTTCAATGATAAACTATTATATGGAACTGTGTTTGAAATAAACCCTTTCCTCCCCATGTTGCTTTTGGTCATGGTGTTTCATCACACCAATAGTAACTCTAAGATACTAAGATCAAGTGAAGACACAATATCATGTTGAGCTTTGGAAGTGACAAGTGTTCGCTGCTTTTTTTTCCTCATATGTGTTTCAAAAATAGAAAGTAATTTTAGAATATTGACTAGGTTATTTAGCTCCATTTCTGTTTACATGTTCACCATGGAATCAAGGACTCCGAGGATTTTAAATAATTATTTTACTTTGATGTACAATCCTTAAAATGTGAGACAGTTTTTAAGGGGGATGAACCCAAATGAGAATTTACTTTGTTTATTGAAATGAAGTAACATTTTAAGTAACCTATAAAACTTAAATTACTCTGCCATGGTTCTAATCACAGGATAAGTTAATTGTCCATGTCTAGTGAAGTCAGGCATGAATTTCAGGAAAGGGAGAGTCCATTTTGTCACTAGGTGCTCTTAATGAATGAGCCTTTAAAAATTAAAGCTTGAGTGGATTACAGTCAGTTAAGGAATATTTGAGTACCTTTGTAGTTTGGTTATATATGGCACATTTTCTTTCTGGAATGTCCTGTTTAGTAGTGACAGTTGATAGGAAAGTGCCACTTGTCTAAATTGTGTGCTATATTGCTTGATTTTCCTATCCAAAATCCTGTAACAAAGAACGTCAGTTAGAAAACATCTTTAGCCACGTAAACAGCATATTGTTAGGCAATTTCATGAATCTAGTGAGCCACTCAGTCTACCCTAGTAGTTGGTTTTTTTTTTTTTTTATTTAGTCCTTTAGCTGTGAAATACTTCTATTACAATGTCCTGTTGCTCTTCTATTTTAAAATGACCTTTAAGACAGATCAGATTCATTTTTTCTTTCTTTCTCTCTCTCTCTCTCTCTCTCTCTCTCTCTCTCTCTCTCTCTCTCTCTCTCTCTCTCTCTCTCTTTCTGTCTATCTATCTATGACTTGAGCAGTTATGAGGACCTACAGATGCTGTAGAGGACCTTCAGTTCCTAATGCCTATGTCAGGTGGCTCACAACTTCCTGTAACTCCAGGGTATTTGGTGCCCTTTTCTGGACTCCATAGATGTCAATACTCTTGTGCACATAGCTGTGCACACACAGATACTCACACATACACAGAGAACTTAAAAATAATGAAAAAAATTTTAAAAGATACTTTTATCAAATTCCAAAGATTTCATATTGTCTTATGCCCTTACTCAGTAGACTTTCTTGATTCAGGTTTCTCTAGTGTTTTTTATTGTATTTTTTTCCCCCAGCCCAGTTCAATCCACATCACAAACAGCATTTGTGTGCTGTATCTTTTAGCCTCCTACTTAAAATAGGCTATTGGCCTTCATTCTAAATGATTTGATAGCTTTTCTATTTTCTCATGATTAAAAAAAAATCAGGCCACATGTTTTGGCATGAATGTTTTTTAAAGAGACTTTTTTCATTAGTATCATTTAGTAGTTAAAAGGGGTAGGCTTCGTTCTTTTTGGTGGTGAATATTTTGGTCAGTTGTTTAAGAATTTTGCTTGCCATATTTTTTCCCTATAGCATAAGATTACTTCCCCGCTTTTAAATTTATAGCCAAGGATAGTCCATTTCTTTTCTCTCCCAACAGACATTTGCCTAATGGTTTCAGGATTGGTTAATTAATGACTTGTGCCCAATTTTTGATGCTTTTGTAATTCCACTTATACTTTCTAGTTAATGCTATCACTTTCTGATAGGCCAAAATATTTTTCTATAACCCCTATTTTCTGTTGAGTTTAGAATCTATCCTTTATCTAATTTCCCCCCAGTATCAGGTCTGCTTATTTGACTTCTTATTTTATAAGGCAGAATATTGTCAATTCCATTCTCATGGACCTAATTACTTTTGCCCTGTAAAGCAGTTTTAATGGCAAACCTTTTGAATTGTTTTTATAGTGGTATAGTTTACTTGTTCAGTATCAGAAAAAAATATAAAGTTAACTTAGTGAAATTTTTATTAATTTAAGATTTATTGTTTTTATGTAGCTACTGAGTATTAGGTTGGCGGGGGGGGGGGGCTTACTACTGCCTAGGAATTTACTTAAGTAGTTTTGCTACATTTATATCCCAGTTATGTTAGGGGAATAAAACACATGCTTTGTTTTCAAGCAGTGATGTTTCTAAGTCATTCCACCTCATATTTTGATGGCATGTTAAAAAAAAATTTTTTTTTTAAGTCATTGTAGGTCTGAGGGGATAGAAGGGTGATCTTAACATCTCAGTTTGCCCAAAATAGCCTAAGCTATGTGACTGCTGTGATGTAATTGCCAGTAGCTTTTCTCATCATTCCCACTGGAATCTGATTGACCAATTATACAGACACTCACTAATTTAACCTATCAAATTTAAAACAGATACTTACCATTTCATCAGTTAATGGAAAAGCATAAGATTTTCGTGTTAGGTCTCTTTTAAGTACGTGCTCTTTTTTCGTTTATCTTAAAATTTCAGTAGCAAGTATAGCTGTTTAGAAAAACTAGAAAAACTTCACTGGAATTTACTACACATTTTTAAAATACAAGATTTATTTTGTAGCCTAGTATGAGCAGAAAACAAACCTGCAGTGAATAACTCATTGTGTTTATATAGACATACAGAAGTAAGTGGTGGAAGAATTTTTAAGTAAAAAATTTTAAATATGTATTTGCTGTAGTGTTAGGAATCATTTGGTGGGAAATAAATATTGATAATTGTCAAATAAGGTTGCTGGTAGTATTTTGAAATGGTGCATTCTATTGTAGTCAAAGCTGAGGTACATTAAACCCACAGAATGATCTGTTATGCCCTCTATTGTCCTTAGTGTCCTTAGTTAAGCTGCACCTTATGACAGTCTCTGCCAAAAAAAGTTCAAGATTCTTGATGTTTGTCCTAGTCTTTCAGATTCCCCAAATCCTTCAGTGCTGACTTTGTAAAGTTAGAAACTAGTTTATGTGGTATATTCAAAAAGATACCACCAGAGGTTTACCAGGTTTTGTTTTCTGTCTGTCTTTTCCTTCCTTCCTTCCTTCCTTCCTTCCTTCCTTCCTTCCTTCCTTCCTTCCTTCCTTCCTTCCTTCCTTCCATCCCATCCCATCCCATCCCATCCCATCCCATCCCATCCCATCCCATCCCATCCCATCCCATCCCATCCCATCCCATCCCATCCCATCCCATCCCATCCCATCCCATCCCATCCATCCATCTCTAAGGTCTGTGCCACTGTAACAAAATATATGAGAGTGGGTAGTTTATGATGAATAGAAGCTTACTGCTCCGCCGGGCAGTGGTGGCGCACGACTTTAATCCCAGCGCTTGGGAGGTAGAGGCAGGTGGATTTCTGAGTTCGAGGCCAGCCTGGGCTACAGAGTGAGTTCCAGGACAGCCAGGGCTACACAGAGAAACCCTGTCTTGGGGGGAAAAAAAAGAAGAAGAAGAAGCTTACTGCTCTTCTTGAGGCAGTTTGCTGAGATTTGTGCTCCATTGGAGCCTCTACTGCTGTTATCCTCCACAAAAGAGAAATATGGTTGAGCAGATGGAAGGAACAAATAAATTTCCTTAATTCCTTTCTTTTAAAAGCAGGATACTTCCTGAAAGGTACATCTTACTGCTCTTTATTGAACATTACATTTCTCATTCATGAACTTGGGTCAACAAATGCAGATCATACCACTAGCTTACACATGACTGTAAAAAATGAAAGCCCATGAAGAGAGGAAAACTGAACAGTTGCATGGTTCAGTTGAAGTCCTCAGTGATGACAGATGCATGGCTTTTTTTGTACAGGAGAAATTTGATCTATTTCCACTGATAACGTCTTGTGTTGTTTAGGAGTGGCTTTTTCAGAGAAATCTGTATGGTAGATCTGGAAAATAAATGCTTAGCAATCTAGAATATTTTTAACTTGGTACTTTGAAATAATTTTAAAATTGAAAGAACTCTTATGTCCATTGTTCACCTCTTCTCTGGTGTGTATGCAAGCAAGCCTTTTAATTCTGGGCCTGTTTTTTATTTCTTTTTGGGGCACACACAAGAATAAGAATTCTTTGCTGTCACAACGTATAACTTGAGACAGAAAGTAAACAAGTGTGTGAGCATCTCAGATAGTTTCCCTTTTGGGAGACTGGTGCTTGGTAGAGGTCTTTTAAATAAAGTCACCAAACAAAGACTGGAAAGGGGACATTTAAATTTGAGCTGTTGTAAATTTGAGTTGTGGATGCACGCCAAGGGTGATGGTTGTTGTCCAGAGTAGGGTCTAAGAATGAGTGACTGTTTCCCTGGAGTTAGAGCAAGTGCAGAAACACTCAGGTGAGCATCAAATAGAAGTGTCTGTGATAAAGGTTGATCAGTGTGGCTGGAGAAGAGAGGAGAGAAATGGGCACATGTGCACGAGTGTGTGTGTGTGTGTGTGTGTGTGTGTGTGTGTGTGTGTGAGAGAGAGAGAGAGAGAGAGAGAGAGAGACAGAGAGAGAGAGAGAGAGAGAGTGTTTGTATTATGGGGGTTCTGACAAAAGTGTTCATAGTGTTGCCTGTAGATAGCTTAGGGAATTTGACTATTATTGGGAGAAGACTGATATTGTCAAATATAAATTTTAAAGCGTTCTTTGGAACAGAGGGTACATTACAGTTGAAGAAAGGTAACGGACGTGTTGGGCTGCTGTAGTCATTGAGTGGGAGATGGGGTCTTGTTTCAGATTCATTTTATTTGAACACTCTGAGACTATTTCAGCTTTCACTGGATTTCCAAATCTAGTATTGGTCTCTAAATAAACAACTCAGTGTTTCTCTTGATTTTGTTACTTACTTGTGTTGGCTTACAAAGGCTGTATTCTCCAAGAGCAATCATTTATTTTCTGATTTCAGTGAATTGTGGGTATAATCAATATTTATTTTTTCCTAAGGTGGTCTTTTTTTTGGCTGGGGGCAGGGACTGGGTAGCTCACTGATAGAGCCTTTCCTAGAATTCACCAAACCCTAGGTATCTCTCTGTCTCTCTGTGTCACATATACAGTTTTACTGTATAATTTTAGGCATTTTCTTATTTTCTGAAGAGTAGGTGTGCCAGGGTAAGTGTAGAAGGAAGACTTAAATTACAGTTTCAGATGGCGAAGCAGATAGCTCAGTCAGTAAAGTGCTGGGGAATCTCAGCTCAGTCCTCAGAACCCACCTTAAAGGATGCGAAATACCCATGACATGGTGGCATACATTTATAATCCCAATCCTGGGAAGGTGGCAACAGGAGGGTCCTTGGATCTTACTGGACTAGTGACAGACCCCAGGTTGGTGAGAGACCATGGCCCGAAAATACAAGGTATAACTGATACATCAAGAAAGATACCCAGCGCTGTCTTCTTATGTACACACGCACAGTGTGCATGCACCGTCCACACATACTTACGGAGCAACTTACTGTAACTTAACTTAGAAAAATGAGACAATGCAAAGCCAGCACCACTTTAAGTAGGAGTTCAAAGTAAGCAGAATTGGTATTTGAAACGTAAAAAAAAGTGAACTTATTAATTACCATGTTATAAGCAAAAAGTTAGAGATATTTTGTAGATAATATGAGTGATCATAGTAATTTTCCGGTTCATGCATGTTTTCTTTTTTGATATTCTCTCCATACTGCAAGATTCTCTACATGGTAATGTTGTAATATGAACTTAAAAAGTTTCAAATGGTTTTCAGTCAATTGACTAGATTATTTAGTAGTATTTTATAGCATTTAATTTATTTATTACTATTTTTGGCTCTGTATCTATGTGAACGGTATGTTTGTACCATGGGGTGCATGCACGCGTGTGTGCCTGCCTGTATGTATATCTGTTGTCTGTGTCAGTGAACAACTTTGGAGTTTGTTATTTTGTTCCGTCTTTATTTGGGTTCTGCAAACCAAGCTCAAGTTGCCAGACTTATGTGACAAGCTCCTTTACTTGCTGAACTTTCTCGTTGGACCCAAATTTTATTGTGTTTTTTCTCTTAGTGTATTAATTATTGGTACCATTTAATAGGATTTTTTTTTTTTTTTTAGGTTTGTGCTCTGTATCTCAGACTAGCCTGGCACTTACTAAGTAGCTCTTGTTGGCCTCAAAGACAGTTCTTCAACTTAACCTATTATGTTTAAATTATAAACATGAGCTAAAATAATACACACTCAGCTTTAAAATTGTATATTAAAAGGTAATTTTAATAAGTTTTATAACAAGTTGTACATTAATCAACCTCAGTAACTTGATGTTGAGGCTAGGGTATGTAGGCTCTTTTCTCTTTGGTAATTTTCCATGCTCCTGAATACACATTTAGGAAGTCGCTAAAAGAGATGGCAGCTGCATGTATTCGGGATGTTTTTGACATTACCAAAGGGGGTGGGAGAGCTTGAAGCAGAGATGCTTTGAGACAATAGTTGGTTAATGAGTTTGCTTGTATGTACAAGGGAAGAGAATGGGCCTGATTGCTCACAATTTGAAGCCTGAAAATGTATTTTTCTAGATCTGTGTATTTGCATATCTAATTGCTATGTAATCAAAACTAAGTGAACTGTAGCTACTTCAAACTTTAAAATGAAAGGCAATCATCCTTATGGGGAGGAGGGGGTACCCCTAACTTGCAAGCTAGCCTGAATATTAGCATTATAGTCCTCTTGTGCTTAATTATAGGTGTCTGGTTGAGCAGTAAATGTATGCTTGTGTAATAGAGAAGCGAGTGTGACTCTGACACACCAGTAGAGCTCTGCTGTGTAACAGAGTCTGAGCTTTGAGAGCCATTACTGTGTATCTATTGTGTGCATTGGTGATAGGGGATGGTGCCAGAAGGCAATTAGCAGGTGCTAATTACCTGCTTTTTTGATATGGAAAGCAGTGGTTCCACTAGTGGCTTTACTACTAAAACTAAAACTTGTATTAAGCAGCTAGAATATGCTTGGTTTTCTGGTGGAAAGAAGCCCCACCCCCTACCCCAAGCTGTTTCCTGACAGCTTTGTTTTTTGTTAGTTTTTTGGAGTTAAAATCTATTTACTATAGTATGCGTCCTTTGAGTTATTGTAGATTTTCTTTTTCACTGTATTATTAATTCGAGGGACAATATATTCTTAACATCCTTAAATGTCGAAAGTTTTATAGCCACTAATTTCCCAGGTTTTCAGACTGATGTAAGTTCTTTTTATATTTCCTCATTGAACTTAGACATCTAACACAGGCTTAAAACATGTTTTAGTTTCAATTAGTGCCAAACTAGTTCTTCTTAGTCATTCAGTCCCTGAGGAAAAGATAGGTGCACCTGATACCAAAGTCTTCAAGATTCAAGGAGCCAGGAAACTACTGAAATGTCCACAGCCCCTCCCCCCAACAAAACAAACACCATCACTTTAAACTTTTCCTTATTTCACTAAATTCTGTTTCACCTTTTAAAAAGTTTATTCTGAATCTAAGAATTTAGGATTATTAAACTTTGTTTTTAAAAACACTAATTGCTTTCCAATTTTTTCCTAATTTTCAGGAAAAAGGATTTTTGTAAACTGTTAGTTGAAGTGGAGTTAACAGATATGTTTCAGAAGATACTCTCATGAAGTTTTACCTTTTAAATTAAGACTTAATTTGTTGAAGCCAGATAAGTGACACAAACATTTAATCCCAGCAACCTAGAGATAGAGACAGGCAGATCTCTATGAGTTCAAGGCCAGTCCTGTCTCAAAAAATAAAATAAAAACATACCATGCTAGTCTGTTGTGATTTTTGCACTTCTTTTCAGTCAGCATTATTTTGTGAAAACAGCTTATGAGTGATCAACAATCAAATCTGAGTGTGTTGGAGCTCTGTGCGACTTGTCTTGAGGTCATCTCCAACTATAGGAAATGTCATTGAACAAATGAAGAAAAATCAGACCCTTTATACATCATGTGGTTCGTGATATTTGAACAGTTACTGAGTATCTGATCTATTTTCTGGTTTTTACTTGAGCTTTTGAAGTTGTTTCAGTCTTAAGTAATATTTTCATCAAAAGAGTGATTTTCTCCATTCTTTCTATGATACATTCATATTTTCATGTAAACACTTGCTATGTTCTCAGTTACAGGTTTATCTCACAGCTTATTTTCAGTAACCTCTAAGTCCTGCATATGCATGACACATGGGAGACACTTGGACATTTAATGATATTGCGACCTTTTATATGCTGTGCTTGAGCCAGCCCCTGGGTCTAAAAATATCCTGTTGAATTAATTTGCTCTATATGTACAGTAACTATATGTAGTTACTGTTCTTTCAATACTGTATTTTAAAATTATTATTGTTTGTGTATGTGCATATGCACATACCTGCCTATGTGTGAATACATGTGTGCCAGGGCATACATGTGCTATAACACATTTGTGGAGATTAGAGGACAACTTTCATGAGTTGAATCTTGTTTTCTGCTGTGGATTCTAGAGACCACACTCGGTGCTAGGCTTTCATGGGACCTTTTTTACCTGCGAGACAGATTTCATATCCTTAGTATCTTTTCTTTCTGTATGTGTGGGAGTGTATTCATGTGTAGCATGTGAAGGATTAGGTGTCATTTCTCAGACACTATCCATGATTTCACATCATGCACCCCAATCCCACTCATCTCCCTGACCCTTTGTATCCACCCTCCTCTCTTGGAACTTCCCCCTAAAGAACATAAAATAAGAGTAAAAAAAAACATAAACAAAAAAACATCTTGCAGTGGAGGCTGTAGTGTGTCACAGTGTGCCACACAATAAACTCTTTTGTCCATACATCTTGCAAATGTTCATTGCAGTTAGTCAGTCATTGTTCTGTTTCTAGGCTGGATCCTTATGGATTTTCTATTGTCCTGTCCTGGAAATACTGCAGCTTTGGATCTGCAAGACAGGCCGTTTCATGTACTCCAGCAGATCGTAGGTGGGATAGATGTTGGTACTGTAGGCATAACTACTACCATGCCTCTCCCCAGAGGGGTTTCAAAAGAGCTGTCCCTAGGATTCTGATAAACGAGTATAGGGGAGATAGACAATACCAGAAGGAAAAGAAAAGCAATGAGAAATTTTCAAACTTCAGTATAGAATCTCTTGACAAAATAAATTTGATAACTAGATGATCTTTACTTAGTATGTATTTGAAGATAGGACAATGGAGATTTCCTATTGTAGAGAACCAAGGGATGGGAGCCATTTGGAAAAATTGGGGTTTGCATACTATAGGTGCAGATCAGAGTTCAAGGTTCACTTACTTAGTTTCTAGCTTCTTGTGTCCTGGGATAAAGAACTGTGTCAGGGATATATGACAAGGCAGAATAGGGGCAGTTTATAAGAAAGAGTCGGAGGGATGAACAGGGGCCTAGAATGCTGGGGAAACACATATACAATAACCCTGGGCCATGAGGTTCATTACCATTAACTTAGAGAGGTCGAATCTTTTCTCCAGTATGTATATCCAGGTTTGGTTTGGTTTTTCCCTGCATGCTCTTTTGGTTGCTTGTAGGCCAGGGTAAGGGGTCCCAGTCATGTTTGTTTCCTGGCTTCTTTCATGGTGATGCTGCTCATCTATTCCTCAGATGGTCTAATAGACATACATTTGGCATCCAAGAAAACGGGAAAACAGATAAACCTTAAAAAAAATGTTTGAAGAAATAATGGCTCAGAACTTCCGAAGGGTGTTGATAGACATAAATAGGCAGGTTGGAGATACTCAACCAGCATGTAGAATAAACACAGAACAGTGTACACTGAGGTGTATCAGAACAGATCTTTGACACCAGATACCAATGGCCAGTCTTATCTGAGTGTGGTTCATATTTATATTCCCAATATTTAGAATGCTGAAACAGGAAAATTATGGATTCAAGTGTTGGTAAAGTAGTAAATGTAATAGATCATTTAACCTTACAAACATTGCCTAGAAGTATAGTTAAAAAGCTACTGAGACGAGGTTAAAAAGTTAAAATGTAGCCCAAGTATATTCATATATTCATGTATTCATACATAGAAAGACTCTGCTTCAGAATGAAACCTTGATGCTTTTGAATATTTGCTTCCCAGATCACTAACCCACTCCTTTTTCCTGAGGGCCTTCATTTTATTTTAGTTTAGTTTAGTTTCACTATCTGTTGTATTGCATAAAAACATCTTGAAGGCAGAGAGAAAAGAAAATTATACACGAAATATTAAATGGTTGATTTTATTAACAGAAAATAAGTGGGAAGGAAAAATAACTTCTAAATGCTAGAAGTTAAAATAACTATCTGAATTATCTAACAAGCAAAGACTGTCTCTTAAATGAAAGTGAAATAAGATATAAGAATTGATTGCCAGCATATTGAATGCACTAGATAATGTGAATGAGTGTTCTTTTAGGCTAAAGAAAAATGTTAGTCATTAAAAATTGGTTTGCAACCCCACAGGAAGAACAATATCAACCAACCATACCCCCTCCCCCCTCATAGCTCCCAGGGACTAAACCACCAACCAAAGGCATGGAAACAATATTTCTAGAAAGTAACAAGCAGGCATCTCTATTGATGTAAAATAAAATACTCTCAAGAGGAAATAAAGGAGATATTTTGTAAAGGTAAAGGTTAATCTATCAAGATAATGTAACAGCATAAATACAACTTTATATATGAGCCAAAAAATTAAATATAGGCACAAACAGTAATTAATTCCACAATCAGAAGTAGGTTTTGTTTTGTTTATTTTGTTTTTGACTGAAGAGGAGTAGACTTCATTCCCACCACCTTGGCCTTGTTAAATATTGTACCAGTCATTAGAAGCTTTATATTTTCTTTTAAGTGCACTAGAATGGAATCTATACATGTCATAGAGTAAGAAAAGATGAGAATTGTATAACTTAAACTTTGATCATCAAGGAATTAAATACAAAATATTTTGAAAATAAGTAACACAACTTCCTATGACTCATTGACCAAGACATATGGAGGAAACCGGAAAACATTTTTAGTTGAATGATTATAAAGAATATAAGACAGAAAATTTGTGAGGTAAAAACTTTTAATGTTTTACAAGCTTAAAAACATCAAAAATAAACTAAGCTCAGTGTAACTAAAAGGGAACCAAGAAATATAAGATGGAAGATCCTGAAATTGAAAAAGGACAATAGAGAAATGTAATGAAACTGATTATTTGTCTTTCAGAGTATTGGTGTAATAGATAAAGCTCTAATTAGGCTAATCTATAACAGATAGAAAACACTGATAGCCAGTATCTGAGAAAGGTGAAGGATACAGAGAGATGAAGGATATGGTGGAGAGATGAAGGATATAGTAGGGAGCTGAAGGATATAGTGGAGAGATGAAGGATATAGTAGAGAGATGAAGGATATGGTGGAGAGATGAAGGATATAGTAGAGAGATGAAGGATATGGTGGAGAGATGAAGGATATAGTAGAGAGATGAAGGATATGGTGGAGAGATGAAGGATATAGTAGGGAGATGAAGGGGATATAGTGGAGAGATGAAGGATATAGTAGGGAGATGAAGGATATAGTGGAGAGATGAAGGATATGGTGGAGAGATGAAGGAT
>CM052717.1:17199873-17237216 GCA_028551405.1 Uromys caudimaculatus | reverse complement strand
ATATAGTAGGGAGATGAAGGATATAGTGGAGAGATGAAGGATATAGTAGGGAGATGAAGGATATAGTGGAGAGATGAAGGATATGGTGGAGAGATGAAGGATATAGTGGAGAGATGAAGGGTATAGTAGGGAGATGAAGGATATAGTGGAGAGATGAAGGGTATAGTGGAGAGATGAAGGGTATGTAGGGAGATGAAGGATATGGTGGAGAGATGAAGGATATAGTGGAGAGCCTGCGTTTATTAAAAAGTTCTTGAGGGAGTGCCTGGATGAGCAGCGTTTTGAGACAAGGTGTCATGTAGCCCAGGATAGCTTTGAACTCTTAATCCTCCTGTCTCCACCTCACAAGCTCTGAGATTTTAGGGGTGTGCCAGTATCTCTTGCTCCATGAGGAAATTTAGGACAAAAAGTTAGGCAATTTATATGAAAAGAATACATTCTTTGAAAAACAAGTTATTATCAAGAAGCAACAAATCCTTAATATATCTATTGGTAAGGGCTAAGCTGTATTTTAAAATGTCCCTATAAAGAAAAGGTTATACTTTTGTGTATTCGATATTTAGAATGAAAAAATGTAGGGAAAGGTTCATGTTCCCCATGGTCTCAGATACCAGAATGATTAACAAATTTTAGTAAGTTTAGTTGAGATATATAAGCAGGTTACTGCAACATTTACCAAATGATGTGTGTCTTGCAGGAGTTGTTTAGCATCTCTAAGGCAGTCAGTGCAGTCCATCATATCAGTGGAGTCAGATCTCAGAACTGTGACTGTATCTATAGCTGCATAAAGACAAGCTTGGCCATATGTTTACAACTCACACCCCCGTCACCCACCAGGGAACTAAAAGTAAAAGGAGACACTCTCAACTTGCTAAAGCTAATCTACAAATAATTATAGTAGCATCAAGTAATAAAATACTGTGTTTTCCCTCCTATGCTCACAAAGATCCCAGGGATGTTTGATTTTATCATTTCCATTCTCGTTGGCACGAAAAGATAGCCAGTACAAGAAAAACAAAGACAGCTCAGGAGTTAAGAGTGCTTGCTGCTCTTACAGAGGAGTTGAGCTTGCTTCTTAAGGACCACAATCAGGCGGCTCACAACCACCTGTAACTGCAGTTGTCAGGGATCCAGTGGCCTCATCTTTACTCTGTGGGTACTCGTATATACAGACACATGCACACATAAATTTATATAATAATAATAATAATAATAACAATACCACCACCTAGAACAGAAGATAATTTAAAACTCTTTTTCAGACTTGATTCTTTATTCTAGGGCATGATAAATGCTGTATTTACTAAATACCATCACTGAAAAACATGTAAAGTAGGAAGTAACAGGAAGGTACACATATTCATAGTGAAGCAAACCTAACAACACCATACTGAACAGAGAATGAAGGTGGATGCTTGGCATACTCACTATGTGTTTGTTCTATAAGAAAAGTCTTGTCATTTACAGGAGCCTCAAAGGTTGTGTTCTAGAAATCAGCTTAAGATGGAAAATTAAGTGTCCCTCAAAATGGTGTGTTTTCATGTCATGAAGAAGGAACACTGAAGTAGATGAAAAGCTAGGAAAATAAAAGCAGTAAAGACAAGCTGTGATAGGTATGAAATTTACTGAACAAGGACACTGAAGATTATCTCATAAAGGATATTCCTCTGAAAATTAGCAAAATACTTATCGGAAAAGAGAAACACCACATTTATTGTCTTGAATAGCAGTGTCCTTTTAACAGGTTTTCCTAGACTTAGTCTTTTCATTGTATTCTGTGGTAAAAGGATATATCAGTGTTCACAGTTTGTTTTTATTCAGTCATGTTTTTATGCCATAGTAGTGTGTGTGTTGATAACGTAGCTGTAGTGGTGAACTGGTTAAACCTCTTTGGCTCCAGGAGGGTCATGCACCCAACTCAAGATTTCATTGGATTCATGAATGAAACAGGCACACTCATGCACACGCAAGCACGCACACACACACACACACACACACACACACATGCACCAGCAATTTTGATGTGCCTTGACTAGCTCAATGGCTGAGCTCTTCTAAACTTCCCCTCAACTAGCACACATTCCCCTTCTGTATTCCTGGCTTAACACCTTCTAAATCTATATTTTATCTTTGTTGCCCTGTTACCTTTTGGGCAGCCGCTGCCCCCCTCCCGCCCCCATAGGGCCACCTTTCCCTTTCCACCTACATTGCTGAATGACTTTTCTCCTGAAGCTCTTAAATCTGATACCTCTCCCTCCAAGTCATGGCGAATCTCCTGCTCCTATCCCTCTCTCTCTTGGTCCCTTGCAGTCTAAAAGTCCCACCTCTGTCTCCCTGCCCAGCCATTGGCTTTATTACCAAATCGAAGCCATCTGGGGGCAGGGACCTTCAGGTCTGGAAGCAGCTTTTAGGAGCCAAATTAAGACAAAACATTAGAACCAGTTCCCAACATATAGACCTTAAGAATGAATAATCATATTTTTCCCCAAGCTATTGGAAGTTTGTTGCCAGGAACTCTAAAATGTCTAGAGTTTGTTTTGTTTTGTTTTGATCTTACCTAAACTTAACAAGTTAGCTTGTTGCCACAATTTCACAGATGTTGGTAGAAGTCCAGTGCTTCCTGAATTAGAAGCCAGGCTTTCTTATTGATGTAAAACGCAAGAGCAATGTCCTCCTATTTGCAGCTAGTCCCTGAATCTGGTGTGAGCCTTCCGCGTCGCTGGTACTATGACACTTGACTCTGTGACTGTACTTATAACGAGGAGCATTGGCCAGGGACCATAACCTTCTAAGCAAGCAGCAGACAAGATTGTCCTACCCCATCATCTTTCAGCATTCTTAACATCCTCTGTGACTAGAAACTGGTTGAAGAGATGACTAAAAGTATTTAAAGTATTTGGTCACAGCAGCAATGGTTAGGCAAGAAGGGCAATACTGACGCCCTTCAGCATTAAGAAGACATGTCAAGCTTCAAAAATGTTGTCTGTGTTACTTAAAATAATGTCTTAGAGTTTGTCCTTGAGATGATTTGAGTGGGTGACAGTGCTTTCTGCACAAATCTGACTACATGAGTTCAACCCCTGGAAACCTGTAGTGGAGAGGAGAGTAGATTCTCCAAAGTTGTTCCCTGACCTCCCTTTACAGGGTCTGGGACATGCAGCCCCCATATACATCATACACACAATAAATAATAGATGAAATGTAGAAAAGAAATGTCTTAATGAGTGAAATACTACAAATAAGTACAACAAATTGTAGATACAGTGTAGATGAGGACAATATTAGGAAAAATACAGTGAAAGATTTTAGAATTAATGAATTTGAAAATATATATGTTTTTGTTTGTAAAATACTGCTTCTGTAATGATGTTTATGATAAAAATATATCATTCCTAGATTTGTTTTACTGACTTTTTTCTGTCATAAATGTCCAATTTATAATCTTTAATGACCCCACCACTGTGTGTGTGTGTGTGTGTGTGTGTGTGTGTGTGTGTGTGTGTGTGTGTGTGTGTAGACAAGAGCATGAGGCTGGGTATCTTTTTCCTTAGGTCTCCATCTTACTTTTCCACTTATTTGTTTTATTTCATGTATATGGATATTTTGTCTGCACGTATATCTGTACACTTTGTGCAGTGCCCGGGGGGAACAGAAAAAAGAGTCAGATCTCATGGTTCTGAAATTACAAATAAGGTAGTTGTGAGCTGCTGGGTGCTGGAAATCAAACCAGGTTCTCTAGAAGAGCAGTCAGTGCTCTTAACCCATGGAGCTATCTATTCAGTACTTACTTATTGTTTAAGATAGGTCTCTCACTGACCCCGGAGTCCATTGTTTGAGATAGATTACCTGGCCATTGAGCCCTCTAGATCCTGTCTGCAACACATGCTAGCACCCTCTCCCCAAAATACGTCTTTTATGGAGGGCTAGGGATCTGTGTTCACAGAGCAAGCATTTTATTTGCTGAACCATCTCCCAGCTCTAAAGACTGTTAACTTCTACCTACATAGCAGCAAATAGAGACTTTCACATTGTAGGAAGATATATTTTAATTCTTATGTCTTTCAGTTTTGTTCTAGGAAGTGGTTAAATTAGTTGGAAAAAGTTTAGCCCCCTTAAATCTTGATTTTGTAATTTTTTTAGGCAATGCTAGAATAGTGGCTCATACTAAATTAAATTGTTTTTCTTTGAGATACTGTTGATGCGTCATGAAATGTTTCACAGTCCTTTGGAAACTGATTCCTGACCTTTAGAATCCTCTGCCCAGCCTACATGGATCTGTTGAGTTACAGTACTTGACGGAGTCCTCACAGCTCTCCAGCAATCTTGAGCCCTGACTGCTTTACTTTCCTGGACTCAAATTGCTGTTTTTTAGTATCTTCTAGTAGGCTGAGACTAAAGCTGTTGAGTATTGTCAAGTTGGGCAGTTGCAGCTGGTCCCTGTCCTCTTAACATTGTTATTTCTCTTCTTTAATGCCTCATTTCTAGTAACTTGGAATTGCTGCCTCATATACTTTGATTGTTTCAGATAGAGCAAGAAGTGAGCATTGTTCCTGGTTTTTTGTCTTGGCTACAAATGAAATTCTCTCTCTCATTCATATATATTCATATATATATGAATGAATTTAGGCATACAGGTAGTTTTCCCAAGTTTACCTAGCGGATATATAAAAATAAACAAAAATACAAATTTTGGTGAGAAATATAAGCATTCTTTAACATTAACATTTAGATTAAAATTATTGTCACAAAAGTATGTTTTGTATTTGTTATGCAAATGATTTTGGGGTTCCCAATTTTTTGATTAAGTAACTCTTTACCCTCAATGCTCTTCATGGTGCATCCAAGTAAAAAAGAAACAGCTTATGCCATCATTTATTAAATAGAACTAATTGGTATTTATATAATCTCTTAAAGTGAAATATTTTAAATGGCCAGATTAATATTTATTAGTTATATTTGTATTTGTTTTGGGTTCTCTTCAGATTCTCCGATGATACAATGCCACCATTTTATTCTACATTGATATTGCATGGAATTTGTTTTTTGTTTTGTTTTTTTTTTTTTTCCCCTTTGGTTTTTCGAGACAGGGTTTCTCTGTGTGGTCCTGGCTGTCCTGGAACTCACTCTGTAGACCAGGCTGGCCTCGAACTCAGAAACCCGCCTGCCTCTGCCTCCCAAGTGCTGGGATTAAAGGCGTGCGCCACCACTGCCCGGCTGGAATTTGCTTTTTAAAACGGTTCTACCAAGATATATTGTTGTAAGGAATGTGGTGAGATCTAGTAATGAAGCAGATAGGCTTTGGGCTACTAGTTAGCATAATGATTGGTTATTGCTGGTTTTCTTTGAGTTCTAGTTAACTCTATGACTGTAAGTCGACTCTTCAGAAGCATATGCCTTGACTATGTAGGTACATTTTCTTACTGAAGTTACTAATTAATAAAGCAGAATCTTGTACTTGGTAAATCTTATTTTTGTCTTCATTGTTTGTCCTCAATGTGAAAAATAATAGGAAAGCCTTTTTTTTTTTTTTTTTTTTTTTGGTGTTTTTGAGACAGGGTTTCTCTGTATAGCCCTGGCTATCCTGGAACTCACTCTGTAGACCAGGCTGGCCTCGAACTCAGAAATCCACCTGCCTCTGCCTCCCAAGTGCTAGGATTAAAGGCATGCGCCACCACTGCCCGGCTAGGAAAGCCTTTTTTATTATGCCAGTTTACTTCCTTTGACTGTACTTGACACAGTAACAGACTAATGACTTTTACAAGAAAGGTCTAACAATGAGTATTTTTCTTGTTTACCTCTGATAATTTACTTTAGGTTTGGGTAGCAGTTATATTTATTCTCACATTCTTAAATTGTTTTCAAGTTTAAGAATTTGTGTATTTATAAATTATGTAAGTGTGCATGTGGTCATGTGCCCTTATAAGTAGTTTGATAAGGCTTTCAGCATGTACACGCATTCCTTGCTTGGTAACCAGAAGCTAACAAAGAAATGACATAGATGATTCTCTATGTAACATGTATTTAGGACTTAATACAATGCAAGAGTGAACTTTATAGTTAATTTTTATTATTTCAAAATTTTGTATACACACAAATATACATATACACATCAAATCCAACACGCTAGATCCTCCTCCCTTTCCTCCAGGATACCCACATACATTGATCCCAAATTTCGTGTTCATCTTTTATTTTAATTTTTTAAAAACCCACTAAGCCCCTTTAGTGCTGCCCATATGTGCATGGCATACAGCTGTCCATTGGAACCTGGGCAACAGCAGTGGCCACACTCCAAAGAAGAATGCTGCTTCCTTGCCTAGCAGCTCTTCACTGTATATACATTTTTAAAAGCAAAAACCACTGGGAATAGAATTAAACCAATTTGCTGTGCTTTATTGTTTCCATTTACTATTTGAAATACAGTGACCAGTACTTCATTTACATGATGAGATCTATTTTCAAAATACTTTTTCTAGGGTTGACTGGAAACTAGTGTTATTTAAACCTTTTGTAATGAGTAGAGGTATCACTAAATTGGAGGATGAAGGTTTTGATTCATTTCCTGCATTGGCAGCTTATTTGCGTGATACTGCTAAATGACTTGTTATATCTTGATAACTTCTCTCATAAGTAAAATATAGAAGTACTGTGCTTCTCAGAATTACTCATTATAGTTAAAAAATGGCGCTGCATGTTTCCTAGAGTAGCAATACTGTCTCTTGTGATTGTCTTGGTCACTTTTATCCAACTGGATATGTAATAGGCGCAGCATGAATGTTTGCTGAGTTCTCATTTGACTGACTAGTCCCATTGCAAGGCTTTTCTTTACTTTGGAAAATCGTTGAAAAGCTTTGTACTGTCATCCTAGCAAAATAATAGAAACATGATTTTAAGTAATTGGCACTAGGTGCATGTTAGAAAAGGTGTAATTCTGTCTTTGTAAAAAAGTATTAGTAACATTGTAACATTGCTTTTTTTGTTTTTTTGTTTTTTAGGAGGAGCAAAATAGAGGCAAGCCCAATTGGGAGCATCTAAATGAAGATTTACATGTACTAATCACTGTGGAAGATGCTCAGAACAGAGCAGAAATCAAGCTGAAGAGAGCAGTTGAAGAAGTGAAGAAGTTACTGGTACCTGCAGTAAGTACATTTTCATCTTTTGAACTTTTCTTTAGCCTTTTCCTTTTTAGATTGACTTGAAAGTGTAATATTAATAAAGAATGGGTTGTTATTTGTTAGAGACTTTATTTAACCACAAATACAAAAATAATGTATGGTTCATTAAATATGTAGTGTAAAAGACAGGATTGCTCAAATTCTTAACCAGGAATCCCTGCTTATTTTTATGAAGGAAGTGATGTGGTAGAGAAGCAAGTCTAATTAGCCTACTTCTTAAAAGACACATTACATTATAGGAGAAGAATCTAGATTTAGCCATCAGGATGCTAAAAGTTTTTGGTTTGTTTGTTTTCTGTTTTCTTTTTCTTAAAAAAGTTAAGTATGCTGGACATGGTAGCACATGCATGCAGTCTCCAACACTCAAGAGGCAGAAGCAGGTGAATCTGTCAATTCTAGGCCAGCCTTGTTTACATAGTGAGTCTAGGACAGAAAGGGCTATGTAGAAAAAGACCCTGTTTCAAAAAACCAAACAAGCAAAAAAAAAAAAAAATCAAATAAGGCTAAGTAATATTAATTCAGTAACTCACTAGTTACTAGTGTAATTAGGACTGTAGGAAAGTAGAGTTTCTTTGCTCATATGCTAGGTTCTCTTCTGGCATATTTTCTTCTGTAAATAAGTTAATGTTGCATAGTAAAATTTTCTTATTGCATAGTAAAATCTGTGTTCTTACTGAAAGCTGAGTTTTACTGATTTCGTAGGTACCAATCCAAATGCTTTTTACACTTATCAGCTAACAAACACTGTTAAAGGTCGTATTTAGGAATCTTACATAAAGCATTGAAAATAAAATTTGAGACTGGCATCTCATGAGACTTATACCTCTTTCTGTTTTTTCTCCCCATTTTCTTCCCTCAACTCTTCACTTTTTTTATATTGCTGCATAATATAGTACTGGTTTTTTAAATGGGAAATGAGAAGAAAATGATTTTAAGTAGACTATGAAACCATCTTTCTCATGTTAATAATATGGAAATATTTCAGTTGGCTGCTCTTAAAGAAGCTAGGAAAATGTATTGTTAGTGTGCTGTCATCAGAGCCATTTTGTTGCTTCCATGGACGAGCTTGGGAGCTGCTGTTGTTTATATCCCAGCTATCTGCTCTTTCTTGTCCTCATAGTGTACTTTCTAAGTGAACTCATACATTAGGAACATTTTCCCATTCATTTGACAGAATTGGTTCCTTGCAAGGAAAGAATTTGATATGAATTCTCTCGGTAGATACCTAAGGAACATGGACATGTAGATTGATTGTATATACACACTGTTAAATCTTAAACTCTTCCTTTCCTTAGTAACTCTGTGGTCTTGAAAAGCAGTGCAAAGGGGACTTGTGGGTATTTAGTTACAGTTTCATAGACAGGAAAGTATTACAATGCTGTGTATCTAACAACACATGTGTTTAACTAATGTAGCAAAAAGAAAATGGTCTAATAGTTTACTATTCACCCATTTGATTTTTCTAGCCATGCTTTTGTAATTTACTTTTATTCTAAAAGATAGTCTAGAAAAAGAGCATTGATTTAGAAGATTATTTGTAAATTCTAGAAAATTTTGGCCTCTCTGTTTCTTTAATTTAGTGGGGAAAAACTAGTGGTGAGGTGTGGAGGAAGTATTAAAAAAGAGTGCCGGCAACCGGTGGGCCGCAGCAGCAGATCTCCGGCTGGGTGATCTCGCTCTCTCAGCCCGCCACCTCTCCAGAGCTCAGTCCCTTGGTGGATCTCTGCGGCCAGGCCCACACAATAACTGCCTGCCCCATGGTCAGCCATCTCAACAACCAATTACCCGGTAGAATTAAAACTCCTAAGCATATAGTTAACCAATCAGATTTATGTATCAATAAAAACACAATTTACAAGATGCCAATACAATAATTTCAGAGCCAATTGATAATGATAAAAGCTGCCCACCTAGATTAGACAACTTATTCCAAACTTCTAACCTTTATGGTAACATAACCATCGGTGGCGCTACGCCAGTTCACGTCCACTGCCATCTTCTTCCTCCTCTCCTCTCCCAAGATGCTCTCCTGTGCAACTCTTAGCTCCGCCTCCCTGTTCCCTGTCCAATCACAGGGTTCCTGTTGCCCTAATGTAATTGGACATGGAAATCCTGCAACAGTGAGGTAAGACTTTGGAGTACCCACTCTTTTATTTATAGAATTTCTTGTTGATCAGCGAGCCTGACTTGAGTTTGGCCCGCAGGTTCAACAGTGGTGGGAGAGAACCGATTTCTGGAAGTTGTCTTCTGACTTTCACATGAGAGCTGTGGCACGTTTTAGAATATTTCCCCCTCCACTTCTATAGAGTTCCCTGAGCACAGAAGCGAGGGATTTGATGGAGACACTCCATTTAGGACTGAGTGTCCCAAGCAAGAGCTCTCACTCTGTGCATTGTCCAGTTGTGTGTGTCTATATTTGTTCCCTTTTACTGCTTAATAATGGCTGGGCAAGACACTGACCTATGAGTATAGCTGAATGTCATTAAAAGTCATTTTATTGTTGCATTCTTTTATCAGAACAGTGTTTGGATTTCTGATCTCAGGTTTTGGCCGTCTAAGGAGTGTTGGCATAGGTTTTACCTCATGGAGTGGGCCTTAATTCCAGTCAGATAGTGATCATTACTCCCATAACGGTTGTGTCACTTTTGCACCTGTGCATCTTAATAGGCTACCATTATAGAACAAATGGTATGTAATTGGATTGGTGTTAACCTGTCTCCTCTTGTAGTGTGCAGAGTCCTTCTACTACCATGAACCCCAGTTCAGTAGGGGTGAAGGTTCTATGTAGGCACCAGCCTGCCTTCTTGTTGAATGAGTTACATAGGTATTGCCTCCAGCAATAGGGCATTACTGTCAATAAGTAGCTTCAGCAATATATCCTGATTGTTGGGGTCCTGTGGAGCTCCTTTGCCAAGAACTCAATTACATGAAATGCATTCTGAAGATTGGATGTCTCATTTGATGGTGAGAGGTGTCTCCTTGGTACTTTTTCTTCTGTTATTTAGTGACTTCATGCACATTGCTTTCATATATGTATATATTTTGTGAAGCTTCTACTGTATAGTAGGTTTCCATACTATCCCTCAAGGGATCCTCTCCTATCCTCCCTGCCCTCCCCTCTTTGTATCGCTTCAGATGGTTTTCAGTTCTTTGTGTTGGAAGTCTTCTATCTGTTTATAAACAATAAATTGTTAACTGTAGTCATTCTGCTGTTACAAAGCACTAGAGTTTATCTGACTGTAACTGTGAGCCTCTTAAATACCCCTCCCCCACACACTCTTCTGTCTTTGTATTCATCATTGTACTTTCTGATCCGTGAGAGCAACTGTTTTAAACTTCATCATGTGAGGGAGAACTAATACGGCATTTATTTATATTAGCTGTTGTTTGTGGAAAAGAAAATTTAGAAATTGAGCTAGAATTAGATGACTTCTACCTATACTTGAATTCTGATGTTAATGTTACCTGTTTATTTTCTAAGTGCATATTTTAGAAGCTAACATAATTTTTCTAGTGTGACATTAAACAACTAGTTTTCTATGTTGTGAAAGTCATTAATAATATTATTTATGTTTTCCCCTAGTGACATGCTTTAAATGCCATCATATGTATGATTATGCTGTTATCAATCATTTTTACTAAGTATTTCTTGCTTATTAATAGTATTACAGATAATATCCTTGTAAGGAAATGCTAGGGGCTGCCTGCCTAAATATTTTAGAATGTTTCCAGAAATAAAATTAACACGATTAAATGTGTGTGTGTTTGTTGCATAGATGTATAACAATACTACACTGAATGTTTGCTTACTTTTGTGTGTCTCTAAGGCACAATAAAGGGGATGGAGAACCATGGACTAAAGAGACGCTGTTTCAGTTAACGATTACAGAAGCTTCTTGAAGACTTGATTTTGAGAAATACCTAACTGAAATGTGTAGTACAACTATTTGCATATGTTAGGAGTTTTCTCAGTTACCAAGAACAGAAAATGTAGTGGGTCCTGTGTCCTGTTTGGAAAATACTATGTTGCCCAGCAAAGCTGAGAGAGCTGGAGATGCGTGTGAGGTAATTAGGAAAGTGTTAAGGCATTGTGTCTTTATTCCGAAATAGGTTGTCGGGAGAGACTGAGGACAAGAGTGGCATGATTTGATGCCTGTCTCAGTGGATTCTTCTGGCTGCTTAGCTCGTAGGCTTTGAGGGCAGTGGTGAAAGCTCAGGTGCCACTCAGAAAGCATTCCGTTCAAGTGCTTATTCAGAACAGGTCATGGCTAGATACACAAAGGTTGTTTGGATTAGAGTCAAGGATGATGGGAGTGTTTGATGAAGGGTTTACTTTGAAGATGAAATTAGTCAACAGGAGTTTTGATTAGACTTGATGTAGTATGATATGTGATGCTTTAAAGCAGTTGATACTGCCTTTTATTTACATAATTAGAAACAAAGAAACTGGGTTTGAAAATGTGAAAATTGAGAAACCAAATGATTAGTTGCTTCACATGGCAGTAACAAATGGAAATTTGATGAGAACATAGAGCCATCATCTCCCAAGCATTTCGAGCCATAGGGCTGAACGTGTATATCACCATAAAACTGGATTAAAATTACTTCTTAAGTTACCTTCTAGGAAATTTGTCCTAGTGTAGCAGAAAATGCCTGCTGCCTAATGATCTCGAACCTGGGTGTTTCTCAGAGTTTAAATCCACAGCCAAGTTCTGTAGAAAAATTTGAATAATTTTGCTTTGTTTTGTTTTTTGAGCCCTGCTTGGCCTGGAGCTTGCAATCTCAAGTACTGAGAATTACAAACTAATCCAGCAACTTTTCTCTCTCTCTCTCTCTCTCTCTCTCTCTCTCACTCTCTCTCTCTCTCTCTCTCTCTTTTCCTTCCTTCCTTCCTTCCTTCCTTCCTTCCTTCCTTCCTTCCTTCCTTCCTTCCTTCCTTCCTTCCTTCCTTTCGAAGTGATACACTACAGTCTCTGGTCTCATTGTGGGGCAGAGACTATTATTTTGCTTATAAAATCATTTAAAGATTAAATTTACTACAGCTAAAGCCCAAAATTGTCTTGTTTTTGTTCTTATATTTGGCATCAGCCTTTTCTAGAAAGATAAAAGGACAATTCTGTGCCCTTTCTGTGGAAAAAGCTAAATCTAGGGCTTGTGGAGTGAGGCGTGGAACACTGTCAGCATTGCTTGATCTGAGCTTTATAATTAAATGGAATTAAGAATCTTGTTCGTGATTTTATCTCTGCTGGGTTTTAAGGCTCATAAATCTCACAAACATTATATCCTTACTTGTGACGCAGTTCTAACCTGTCTAATTTTGAAATGTTAAATGTAATATTTAGTAAGTCACATTTGGTTGTGTGTGTGTGTGTGTGTGTGTGTGTTTGAAACTAGAAAAGTTGTTCTGTGTGTGCATGCAGGGAGTGTTCATGTGTTCAGGGGTGCAGGTGGGGTGTGAGATGACACCCTTCGGCATTGGTTTACACCTTTAACGTTGGTTGAGTAGGGCTTGTTGTCTGCTGAGTACATGAGGCTTCTTGGAGTCTGAATGTCCGGGGATTCTTCTGTTTCTGCCTCCTGTCCCCGCATAAGAACACAGGGAATATAGACATGTGCCATTATACGCAGTTGTCTGTGGATTCGCAGGGTAGAAACTTGCATCCTCATGCATGCTCAGCAAATACTTCCCTACCTTCTGGAGCAATATTCAAAACCCAAAGGCGGGTTTTTGGTTTTTAACTTCAGTTTGTTTTTGTTTTGTTTTGAGATAGGGTTTTACTCTGTAGCTCTGACTGTGAAGACTCAAAAGATCTTCTTGTCTCTGCCTCCACAGTGTTAGGATTGAAGGTCTATACCAGAAATGATGCTGGGCTTAAATTTGGGTTTGAAAACAACCTTAAGTAGATTTTATTCCTTTTTGCCAGTAAGCATACAACAAACGATATACCAGTTTTTCCCCCAGAAAATAGTTCAGTATTCAAATCTAACTTTATAAATTAATAAAGGTTTTGCAATGGCCACACACGATTCATTAGAATCAGATATTTAGAAGACTTGTTTTATAGCGAAATAATGTTTTTGGTTCACGTTTGTTTTGATAGATTATTTTAATCCTTTTGTTTTCTAATTTACTAATAGACCATGCATTAAGTAGGCATGAGTAGCTTTTCTCATTATATATAGTATTTTTATTGTTCAAGTCCATCTTCATTGTTGTCAAGTATCTACTACAAATGTACTCAAAAGTCTTTAGAGAGTTATCCTCAACAGAAACTGTTGATAATTCTGCCTCCTTTCTTTGAGTGTAGGCAAAAGTGGGGTTGGGGAGGCAAGGTCTCCCTGTGTAACCCAGCCTTAGCTCAGGATGCTCCTGTTTCCATCTACCACCCTGAGTTCTAATTAAGGTCTGAGACCATCATGCTAGGCCTCCATAATATTTCTGTAATACATCTACCCCATCCCTTGGATTAGAAGAGTATCCTCTGTTGTCGTTTTAACTCCTTTCAAGTAATTCTCCCTAGTAAGCTAGTTAAGTTGATATATTTTTTAAAATGTCAAATATTGAAGAAAACCATTCAGTTTTATCATTTTACTCAAGTAAAATTCGAACTCCACCACACTAGCTCCCCTGAAAGTGGAAGAGGAAATGAGCTGTTTGGATTTAAAAATCTTTGCTGTATATAGTACAGTCTCTTGACATTTAAAAAATATTAGGATTTTGGGGTAGGTTCATGTAAGTTCCCTCATGTATTTTGTAAAATACAAAAAAACCTAGGCCTGTGATGATAGGTGGGTCATTCGATAATTGAGTTATCTCCATATTTCAAGGCACTAGATTGACAGCAGATCTTACTGTATGAAGACACATTAAACAGAGCTTACATAGGAAGGAATAATGCCTTGTGTTAGGGCTTGGTACAGTGGTGGCATTATTTTAGGTACATTATAGAAGAACATTAGTATTACTTGGAATTATTGGGATATAACATAATTGGCAAACTAGTTTTCTTGATTCTTTTATCCTTTTTCCTGAATGGACTTTTAAAATAGTTATGATAACTTTTGCAAAATGTTGAAGGCATTTTGTATTTGCTGACCAATTAGGCTCTGGGCAAAATGATTATTTATGATTTTGATTTTCTACAAATTGTTTATATTAGTAATTATATCACAGAAATTTCATAAGGCCCTTAACATCTATGTTGAACTATGTTCTTAGAACTAGAAAACTTGGCGCCTTTACAAATAAATTGGTCTGTTACCAAATTTATTGGGAGGCAAAGTTCTTAAAGTCTTAGCACAGCACTCCTCTACAAGTCAACTGCAAACTGCTGAGCCATGGCATGAGTCACTTCCCGTGTAGGACCTTTCAAGTTGTTTTTTATATTTTATCACACAGAAAGCTTGCATATTATCTTATTTCGTGTATTGGTTATTTTTTGTTACCCTGGCACAGACTAAAATCATCTGAGAAGAGGAAACCTCAGTTGAGAAGTCACCTTCATTGGGTTAGCCTGTGGGCGTGTCTGGGGTATGGTATTATGGTGTTTATGCTTCTGGTTGTAACTGTTGTAGGCATGTGGCAGTACTAGGCATGCACCTGAGCCAGCCAGTAAGCAGCGCTCTTCCATGGGCACCGTGTGAGCTCCTGCCTGCTGTTCCCGCACTGGCTTCCCTGGTGATGGACTGTAAAGTGTAATCCAAGTAGCTTTCCTCCTCAGGTGTGGTTTAGACTGTGTCTTATCACAGCAGAAACCAAATTGGGGCATCTCCAGATTCTTAATTCAATGTTTTCTTTTTTCTTTTACTTTTGTTACATTAATGTTGTCATACATTACAAATTTCTAGCTTTGTTTTGTTTTGTTTTGTTTTGTTTTGTTTTGTTTTTTGGTTGTTGGTTGGTTGGTCTTTCTACTTTTGTGGCATAGTATCATGGCCTGTTTCCGGTTCTTAGTATTTTATGTACCTACTAAAATAGTTGGTTTGGGTTATGCCTTTAAGTTAACCCAGCTTCTTGTCTCTTACTGAGTTTCTCAAAGTTTATTTTTTACTTTTAGTTTGAGTCAAATCAAACAAATACTTTCTTTTAATTTGTGATGTGCCTCTCCCCTTTTTGTATTAGCATAAAGTCTTTTAAATACAAATAATTGCTATATTGATATTCAGAATTTTTCTTGCTTTTCTAATATCCTAGTGGTCAAAATAAAATTCATTTATAATTTCTTTTTATCTCCATAAGGCTGTAGGTTCTGTAATAG
Source organism: Uromys caudimaculatus (assembly GCA_028551405.1). Lineage (NCBI taxonomy): Eukaryota > Metazoa > Chordata > Mammalia > Rodentia > Muridae > Uromys > Uromys caudimaculatus. The sequence goes on along the minus strand of CM052717.1, from coordinate 17,221,783 downwards.
TGCTCTTTTTCATCATGATATCAATAATAGGTGATTTCATTTTTCAAATTCATTAATCTTCTAAATTTCAAGTTTTGATTTTTGTTAACTTTTCTCTTTTTCATTAACCTCTGCTTTTCTTCTGCTTTATTTGAACTTAACTTTATTTGGACATTTTAAAGTAAAAGTTAGTGATCTGAGACCTTTAATAGATAGAAATACGGTTATGCTACATATTGTTATTCATTTCAAAGTATTTTCTAATTTCTTTTGTAGTATTTAGAACTTTTCTTTGTATCTCCTTGGTTGTTTTTAATTTAGTATTGTTCTTGATGAATGCATTCTATGTGTTTTTGTCTTTTAAAATATGATTGTTACACTTTTTTACATTATTTACCTATTTAATTTGTTACGTAGATCTAGGGCTCTATGCCTCACAAGTATGTGTGTGGCAGGGACTCTGCCTCTGAACTGTACTCCCAGCTCTCGTTATATAGCCCAGTGATATTGTCTGTTTTGGTGAACAGCTCATATTTACTTAAATATCCGTGTATATGGCTGTATATTCTGCAGTAATTGGGTCTTTGGTTTGTAAGTCTCATTTAGATAAAATTGGTTGTGAATATATCAGCTTTTTCATTGCTTGTGAAGATTCTCCTCTGTGGCACTGAAAGGGCAGATGGACTTGCTGCACACATGCATGTATCTCTAACTGATAGAACCTGTCTGAACAGGGTTTGGCATTAGTGTTTATTGTTCTGCATGGTAGCAGCTTTCCTCACATTGTAATCTTTACCTTTATTCCCTCCTGCCCCAAACACCAACTATTGTATTCAGTTTTCTACAGACAGTACCAAGCAGTGTGACTTACATGCCTTTCCTTGATGGGCATTGTAAAAGTGATGGCTTTAATTGTGTGAAAGTGTGAGACATGTCCCCCTTTACTCCCCATTTTTCTGTGTTAAAAGGATTGGTTACCTCAGCTGCAGCATTGGAGAAACCAGTTACAGATTGAGTTCCTGATAATAATGGGAAGCACTCCATGTAAAATGAACCTATAGAGTAATTAATTCTCTTCCTGATCCACAAAATGTGAAAATGTCCCAATGAAACCCATTATGCACCATGCTAACTCTAATGTAAGTTTTAGAAAGGAAAATGGGTTGGGGGGGTAGACGGTAAACATTTTTACACACATCATTATTTCAGAAGGGATTCAAAAAACTCCAGATGAGGGAAACAGGGTATTGTTGCTGATATGAAGACTAAGAAGAAAGTGGAGATAAGGGACGTGTGCCTTCCTTCGTCTCCTAATCTCTTTCTAAAGGACTAAACTGGAAAGCTGAACTGAAAAGTACTAACTTCTGCCTAGAGAAACTCATGGTATCAAGCAACAGGAATTTACACTTAAATTTTAAACAGACTCTGACATACATAGATGTCATTTCTTTCAGACAGTTCATAAAGTGTTTATCTTTGGGCGGTATGGCTTTATGGTAGAATCCTCCTCCTGTTTTCATGTTTACTTAGAGGTATTTTGAACTTAAATATGAATGAGCTTTTAATATACATTTGATTTTTTTTTAGAAGCATTAGCATTCATAGAGATCTAAATTAATATGAATTAAATAATTTGTTTTACTATATTACTGCGAATTTCCAGCTGAGGAATTTGAAATTTTAAGTTCTGCTGATTAATCAAGAAATACTGTGAAATTTGAAAATATTTATCATAGTAAATCATTTTAACTTTCTTTTTAGAAATACCAGTTATCACTGTCATTGAAATTCAGAAAAAAAGAGAAAAGAATATTTTACAATATGTATTTTCATATTTCTCAGGAGTTCTTCTTTGCTTAATGTCCTGTGGATTTGGCTCATGGTAAATTGTTTTAATTATAATCTGAAAATAAGTTCAAAGAAGTAATGATGATAGTAAGAGGCATCTGGGTACTGAAATAGTCTCTTCGTCAAGACATTCTTAAGCTGATTGTCAATGACTTGCTGCTCGTATATTTAACTTCTTGGACAAGTACTAGTAACTGAAGTGTATGGCATTTTGGCTTTGTTTATTTTGTTGAGAAAAAGAAATAAAAAGATGTTTAAACATCTAACAAAATGCATGTGGTCCCTGATAGAGCAACAGTGAGAGAGCTTGCGAAGAGGTTGTTCTCTCTGTGCCTGCTGCCATTTTCATCTTAATGGGACTCAGTGCAGTAATTAGCAGTCTCTTCAGAGTGTCAGAACAGAATTACCATTGTGATGCTTAGCTGTGGGATAAAAGGATTGGATTGGGTCTGCCTGTCTGCCAAACTAAATGAGTTGCCATGGGAATTTTCAAATGTTTGAGGCATTTACTTATAGCAATTTGATGGGTTTGAATAAACTCATAAATTACAGGTTTAGAAAAAAGAAACCAGTCCTTCTATAGATGAGTTTCTGTAGAGAGAGGCTTATGACCTTATACATTCTTGATGAGTACGAATTGATCCCTGCTCACCTAAGGCCAGTTTATTAGGACTTGTGTCCCCCCAACCCCCAAACAAATGCATGACAAGCACATTTAAGAAAAGAGTTTGTTTGACATCTCTGGAGAAGAGCATGGCGGTTCTGGTCATGATTTTGTTCTGTAGTCAGCACTGCAGAGCATTGTGGGAAGAATACTTTGTTTTTATAAACAATAAGGTAATATTTTAATTTCATACAATGTGTATAATTGTAAATAATGTATTTTTATACCTAGGAGACACAAAGGGTAGAATAAAAGTTTTTTTAAAATCGTTTTGGAATCAGATGTGGTTTTCAAGCTGCAATAAATGGTGTTATTCGGGTTTCATGTACATGTTCTCAGAATGAACTTCAACTTTCCCCTGTGTCTCCCAAGAATTGTATGTTAGCACAACTTTGAGTACGTGTCCAAAGTGGAGACCAGCAATCACTTAGTGTGTAGGATACCACCTGTCCTCAGGACACTAACCATAATAATCAGTTCCTGTGTGGTATTTTTATGTTTTTTGTTTTGTTTTGTTTTTTAAGAAAAAATATTCAAAGCTGAAGTATTTAAAATTTCAAGGCTGTATAATTGATTCATAAAATAGATAAAGTATTATGGGGAGCCTACTGTAAGTAACTAGGTTGCTGTTTCTTTCATAAGGCAAATAGTAAAATAATATAATAAACTGGATGCCTGAAAATATTGTTGCATCTTTCAAAATACATTATCAGGGAGACACAGTTATATTAGGAAAAGAATAAATTAGTTGATAAGTGGCAAAATAAAATTTTTAAGTAAAATGTTTTTGTTTGTTAGTCTTTATTGCATGGTGTTGAGTTACACACTGGCATCATCTGAGTAGCATCTTGTATTCCTAATGTTTTAGCTGACCCATTGGTGAAATTTGAATCAGTGGCAGGTAAGTTTTTAAAGGCGTACTTTAGTAAAGGCTCTTAGAGGAGCCCTCACTAGATCTCAGAATTTCTGTAGAGGTCCTTAGAATCCAATTGGTGTAAGGCTGTTTGTGCTATGTATGAGGCCCTCCGCTGTGTACTGCATAAGGAAAAGTGACAGGACAGAAAAGAACCTACAGAAGTTGGCATATACTGGCTGCTTTTCTTTAACTTGTAAAATAAAATTTAATTCATTTCTGATTCAGTTATCTTTTTATACCACTTCACTTTTAGTTGTGTGTTCTACTTAGGGCAAGAACAACTAGAATCAGTTTAACTTTAAGTCATTGGCTGATTAACAATCTGGTTACTGTCTGTCCTGTAATGTTGTCAGGCTCAGGCTTCTTAAAACAAGTGGGAGCACCTTTCTGCATGCACACTTTGCACCTGGCTTTGTACCTGGTGAAGCTCTGTGCTATCGCTCAGTGTCTTGTCTGATAATACTGATCAGCTTGCACAAAGAGCCTGTAAGAATTCATTGAAGGACACCTCATCTTGACAAGTGATTGACAATTTAGATAGCTTATAACTCAAGATTGGAGCTCTTAACAAATAGAGGATAATGGCATTGGCAGTGTATTTATTCTTTAAGAAAAATTTTTGTGATATATATCCAGTGCCCTGTTTTCAATTGTGTATTCTGTGCATCCCTCTGAATTTTCATCTTAAACTTACTATATAGAACTTCATACGTGGTTGTTAAACAATATTTATATCCCACATTTAAATAAGCACCACATTGACTAGGATAATTTTAGTTCTTTTACACTTAAGTGTATGATATACATGCTGGCTTTTTTATTTTTTTTAAATATTTAAAATGTATTTAATAGAAGAAACGTAGATGAATAATTTCTCAGTATATCTCCTTTAGTTCTGTTGTTTTCATACCTCCCTTTAATTTGTTTGCATGCTTTTCTGATGCTTGGTAAGTAGCCTCATATTCCTTGTATTTAGGTAGAACATTTGTGGACCATCCACTGTTAACACTCTTGATACTGAATTGACAAAACTAGGAAAATCAAATGTCTTCCAAAAATTTATACTTTCTCATTTAACTTTTTGTGGCATTTCATTTTTAGTATGTGATACTTTTTATTGAAATCATTAATAGTAAATTTAGGATTTTAATATATTAATGTTCAGATAAGCATTGCAATTTGAATACAGATAAGCTTATTTGGTAGCATTGGTAGCATTATTTTCTAATTTAGTTTTGATAATTGAATTTTAAATTTAATTCAGAAGTGACTTTCAGATTATCCCATTCGTTAGTAACAAGATTCCCTTATGGAAATTAATTTTGAAACCATAGTAGTGAATTGTGAAGATGGTTTTATTTTTTGTGCCCATATGGGGACAGAAGACATTTATTCTTTATAAATCAAATACAGCAACTTGTTTTTAGTTAATCCTTCAAGCTTCATTTTGATAACAGTAGTATATAAAATCTGAGCAAGTTAGCAAATTTTCAAATTAGTTCACTTTTCGATATTAATGCTTTAATATGTTCTGTGAGATGGGCGATGATATTCTCTACTTAAAAAAAAAAGAAGCCTTGATTGTCATACTTAGAAATTACAACATGTGTATGTGGATAAGATTAAAAGCAGCATTAGATGACTGTAAAACTCGTTCTTTTCATAAACATCTATTGAGAAACTACTACTTACCAGGCTACTCCAGTGCTTCAGTTTACAACAAAGACTCTTACTCACTAATACAAATGAGAAAAGAAGAAAAATATAATTGAATTTCCTAATTCCTTGGTTTGCTTATAGTGTCCACTATAGAGAAGTGTCACGCTTTCATTGAGTCAGATGCTTTCCAGGGTGATCTCCTTTTACTCTTGCTCCCAGATAATCACATCCGTGATGGTATCTGCAGTTACCACTGTGGCTAATCTGAAATTCGAGCACAAACTGTTTTTTCTTTGTCTCTACCTGGACACCATAAAGACATTTTAAACATAATATTTCTACAGTTCTTCCCTCTATTACAGTCCGTGATTCCTCCCTGGTTTTCTATATGAATGACAGCTTTGCCCAAAGCCCTCCACTTTCATTCATTCGGATGCTCCTGGTTCTACTCCTTCCCAGAGCCTCCTTTTGGTAGCACATGACCACGTCTTTTCTGTTGTCACAGTTCAGCTGTGTCTTTTTCTTATGGTACTTATAAATAGAGTACACACACACACACACACACACACACACACACACACACACACACACACACACTTCAGTCAGTCTGTTCAGTTCACTACCAGTTCATAGTTACCTTGATACTCTTGCATTGTATTCTAGAAAGTTGTCATCAACTTTTGTAATTACTAATTTTATTAATTATCTTTTCCTTCTTCTTCCCCATGAGTTCCCAAGAAAGCAGATTTGGTCTGTTAATTAAAGTATATCCTTGAAAATATTGTCCTATAATCAGTTTTTAAAGTTTCAAAGACTATAATGTGAAAAATGTCTGATACTGTATTTCATATAGATAAGCTAGGTATGGTAGGGCACACCTTTAATCCTACTATTCAGGAAAACTGGTGAGTAGGTCTTTCTGAGTTCAAGGCCAGCTTTGGTTGCAAGATAGAAAATTAACCAAATCAAAATTTAAAAATAAAGTTGTATGGCAACTTTTACTGGAAAATACCCATTTCTAATCTAGGTTGGAGTAAAAATATTCAATTCTCTCAGGGTAGATTATCAGTAATTGTTTTAAACATAGGTTCTCCTGGATTTGGAATAAGAATACCTTAGTCTATTTGTTGGTCCATTTGTAGTTTAGAAGTATTTTTAAGGCTCTGGCTATGTTCAGCTAAGCAGAATTACGGTCATTCTAGCTGTACATGGCGGTGTGCACTTGTAACTGCAGCAGTGCGGAGGCAGGGGCAGGAGGACCTGGAGTTTGAGGCTGACCTCAGCTGCATAGCCCAGAGATTACTGATCATTTTCTCAAAATGGTCACTTGTGTGTGTATAAAACTGTTTGGGACAAGCAACCTTGATAAAAATCTTAGTGATTTTTATCAAGTCCCACAGGGAATTCCTGTATCTTTGGTATGCCCCACCTCTTAGTATTTATGTGGACTCTTAGGTAACTTGAATCTTGTTCTAGACCTTGAGGCCTTCAGTGGCCCTTTTGTTACAATAGCACTTGACTTCTTTTCCTCTTACATTTGTTTGTTTGTATACATAAATAGGTCAGAGGTCACCTTGCTGGAGTTGGTTGTCTATTTTGACTGTGTGGTTCCTAGGGATAGAATTTAGGTCATCATGCTTGGTTGCAGGCATAACTAATCAAACCATCTTACCAGTCCTCCTTGATTTCTTGATGTGCTTTTTTTTAAGTACTTAAGTACTTTTTTTCTTATCTCTTTCTATTTGTTTTTGGTTTTTTTTGTTTTTTGCTGATAATAGTATGTTACTAATTTCACAGGTTCATTTAATGTTACATTGGTTGACATGTTGAAGTATATAATGTTATGAAGTCTCAGTACAAACTAGCCATAGCACAGTGTGTACAGTTGTGGCCAGACACAGGTGACCGTATATAATTTTCCCCTTTAAAGCATAGTTACCCTAGTGCTGCAGGCATCACATTCACGGTGACATTGTTCACGCCCTGAATTTGAGCTCTAGACTTGACACATCTCTAGTAGCGAACTTAAATGGTTTGCCAGTTTGTTCAATGGCTGCATCAAGATGGGTTATGTAGTTTCCCACTTCAGAACTTGAAGAATAGTCAAGCGTGGCGGTGTGAATGTTTAACCCCATTACTTGAGAGGCAGAGACGGAGATTTCTCTGAGTTTAAGGTCAGTCTAGAGACTGTCTCAACAAAAAGCAAAAATAGCCAACTTCCTCCTTCCCTCCTCTTCCTCTTCCTCCTCCTTTTCCTCCTCCTAGTACTACGACTACTGCTGCTGCTGATGATGATAATGGAGACACTTTGGATTTCATAAATAAAATGTTTTTCTTTCCTAGAGGAATATGTTGTTTTCATCCTAAATTTGCTTCATTCTTTGGTTGTGAGTAAACTGTAGCTTTTGTTGACTACCTAAGGAAAGTAAATGCTTCATTAGGACAGATACATTTTTTTTCTTTCAGTTTTACTGTAAAACAATGTAGTCAGTGGCAGAGCTAATACTAGTGCTGAGTGTTTCACAAGATTAAATGAAATAATAAATGCTTAGTTCTCCATAAGCTACAAACAACTAAGGGTCTTTGTGTGAGAAATGTTTACTTGAATGATTTTTCCTGACCAAGGAAAGTTTCAACAGTCTTGGACAAAATGACAGTATACAAAACCCAGTCTTGCCTGACAGTGCAGCCAAGATACAAAAAAAGTTCAAGCCTTCCCTCAGAAGTCTTGTGATGTTTTAAGTAACTTTCCTGTTTGTGCTGAGCTACATTCACAAGTGTCCTCATCAGTGATGTGAGCCGTAGGCTGCACGTTGGACACACTAATAGATGTAGCATTATTTACATGTGGGTTTGAGTGGTTAAAATTCTTCTGGTTAGATAAGCGTACTTCATGTGTTCTACCATAACTTGCTGATAAGGTGTGGTCACTAAGACAGGTATTACATTTAAGTAGACAGTCAGAGGGATAGAAAATGGTAGATTAAGCTTTTTTCTTAGCATGCCTACCTAGCACTTTGACTAGTGAATTTGTTAGTGAAATAGCAGTCTAACCTATGCTTGAATTGAGGATTTTCTGCAAAGATAAGCAAGGTCATATGACCCAGTTGAAGTGGTGACAATCTTCATTCTGCAGGAGGCTTCTTCAGTCAGAAGGATGGAAGTTTTTCTGGTGCTCAGTTTGTGAGGTTCCTTTTTCAGTGTCAGAATTTAGCACAGAAGCTGCGTCCTAGTAGATGCTTGTGGATCACCTCTACAACTAAACCAGAAGACTTGTAAAGGAGCCATGTGAAGGGAAGAGGAAGTAAAAGCAATTGGGATGGATTCGTAGTTTTATCATCAGTTTGTGGATGAGCTTAGCACATACAATCAACCCCCTTTTAAAAACCTGTGTCTACGTCAGTTAAGTTTTTGACAGACTTCTGTCTGTGAAAGCTTGTCAGGAGAGATGAAGGTTTTGTAATCAAGGAAAGTTTAAATGACCTAGAAGAAATAATTGAGCATGACTGTCAAAAGTTCATGTAAACTTAAATTCACAGAATGGAATTGATGATGTAAGAAGAACGAGTGTTAACATGGTCACCAAAACCAGTCTAGGAAATTCAGGTCCAGTGGAGTGGTGTTGGGAAGCTACTCACCTTCTGTGTCAGTCAAGAAAGCATGAACCATAGTAGGCACTATTTTAACAGAAAACTTAGAAAGGAGTTAGCTAAAGAGTTCTTGTGAACTGGAGGAGAAAGGAGACAGGCATACTATAATACAGAGTTAGAAGCAGTTATAGCCACAGGGCGAGAGGATGAAACATAGAGGTTTTACTAGGTTTTACTATTATTAGATCTTAGACTCTGAGAACGTTCTATGTAATGTTGGGATTGAAGCCTCTGATGTGTTGCTATTTAGCCTCTGGAGCTTAAAGGAGTTAGTTGGACATAGCAGAGCAAGGGAAAGTGCTGTTATTAAAATTCCTTATAACTTAAAAAGAGACCATGAGTTTGAGACTGAGATGCTGTAGGAATTATATAATTATGTTTTAATTTAAAAATGAAAAAGTAAAATTTTTTATAAAATGCCATCTCTTTCCCCCTACTCATTTCGTCTTTTATTTCCCCCAGTCTTATTAAAATTCATTTTTTATATGAGACAGTCAGTGTCTCATCCCCCCAATACCCCTGCACCCCACCTCTGCTCTTTCACATAAACACAGAGAAGGGAATTTGGGGGAGAGTTGTTGGGGAAATACCAGTTATGGAAAAGTAAAACTGAAAAGGCGTGACAGCATGTGTCTATGTATCATCGATCCTCTCTTAACTAAATAGCATAGACTTCTGAATGTAATAGGATTGTCTATGAGAGTCATCAGATGAGTCTTCATTGTGTAAAAGTAGCACAATTTGAAGGCCGTTGAAAGACGATAGCTATGAGATGCTTCTAAGCAAGAGCCTGTTCTGAAAAAACACTGTAGTCTATTCTAAGGGCTTTGAACTTGATTTTTGGTTGAAGAAAACATTGGAACTGAGGCTGCAACAGAACTGTCTCCATCTACCATGTAGGTCCTAGGATTGAGCTCGGGCTGCCATGCTTGGCAGCAAGCACTCTTACCTCCTGAGCCGTCCTACCAGCTTCCAGCTCTCTTTTAAATCACTTGCAGTATTAATAAGTAAGCATGATTTTCTTCATTTTTGAAATTTGAAGTCTTTGCTGAATTGAGAAGATATCCTCACATGAAGGTATTGTGGTAGTGCTGAATGTGGAAATAGCAGTGGCTGCTGTAATGGATAAAGCCTGAGGATTCTGACTCAGGTACTCTGCTTGAGAGAATGCTCTGCATTATGACCTTGTAGAGAAGTGAATTTATCTGAGTCTTGGTGATAATGTGTGCCAGTATCATAGCTTTATTATGAAGCATGGTGCTTTGATGATAAAGATTTTATATCTCATTCTAATAAAGTAAACATTTACATTTTCATACTTTACAATATTAAAACCCTTTTAGTCTCGTGGTATTTGACATGTTTATTACTTTGACATAGCTTGTTGACAAACCTGACGACATGCTTACATCTCATTGTAGCATATGCATACATTTAAATATATATTTATATACACCCACCAATCTGTCATCCACAATTCCAAAAAGTTCAGAAAATTGTGTTTGCAACTGTTAATTCTACTTAGTGTATATGTTTTGTTATATATAGTAATATAGATAGGATTGCTCTAAGAGGTTTCTTCAGACAACAATAGAGAGACTAAATTTCCTGTGGTATACTATCCTTTTGCAAATCAAAAAAATCTCTGATACCTCAACACTTGGGATGCCATGAGTTCCAAGCACTTGTTACATTTTCAACCTTTCCTACTTCACAGGTGATTATGCTGTTCGTAGTGTTCTTCATGGAATTCATATATCCTGTGATGTAACAATACCACTTCTAGATAATTATCAAAAATAAGTCAAAATTTAGATTTACAACAAAAGCCTCTGAGAATTTTCAGAGTGGTTATTTTCACAGTGTATTCTCAAACTAGAAGCAAGCAAAAGTCTATAGAATGAATAAACAACAAAACACGACTTGACCATTTAAACATTCTGCTGCTACAAATAGCATGGATCTGTATCATAAACAGTATACTGAGAAAATTTGAACTTTGCTAAAATTGCATGTATTAACCATTCTCCTAACTTCTAGAACTGAAAAGCTGAACTGTGGTGCGTAAACTTTACAAGGAGGTTTTGTTGTTGGAAATGCTATGTTTTCATGTGCGTTCATCAAAACTGGCCAAATTTGTCACTTGAAATTTTGGAGTGACATTGCCTGTAAATTATGTCTCATTTTAAAAAATGATACTAAAGGTAGGGTAAATTTAAAAGTAAAACATTAAGGAGATGGAGGATATAGCATAAAGTGTAGAATACAATTTAATGACCTGATTCAGGTTCTTAAGAGCAGTTTTCTTTGTTATCCTTCCTCCAGAGTAATTATTACACCTGACATAGGTAATGCTGGTTTGCTAAAATACGATGTAAAATATCTACAAGGTCTATAGCTTGAGGATGCTGTATCTGACCAGTTCTGAAAAGTCTTACGGAAGAACTAGATGAGAGCCTTTACATCATGGGATAAAACTTTTTAGCAAGTAAATATGCTAAATTTCTCTTAAAAAAAATGGAGCAATAAAGTTGAAACAACCACTTTCACAGGACCTTTATTGTCTTAGGAGACAATAAAACTCATTAGCTAGCTCTTGTTGACTAAAGAGCTTAACAGGTGGTAGGGTCACAAAGATAATAAAGCTTATTTTGGAATGTGTGGAGTGTGCCAGTTTGGTTTTAGATTCTGATTCTGCCGCATAATTCCTTTGGTGGGGGACATCATAGCATATTAATTTAGCCTTCTACTGTGGTCACACCTTAAGTTTTGTTACACTATCACTGTGTACCCAGTGCCTTCTGGCTTAAGGTTTTCTTCTTAACCCACTGCAGTAACCTCTGCTCGGGTTTTGTGTTCTGGATCCTACATACGACATGGCCACATGTACATACATTGGTGGGAACACATGAATTTCTTCTACCACTTTTCTCTTGGCTATCATCCCCACAGTTGACATAAATCACTTCTTAATAATAGTCTTAATTCAAACATGTTTCCAGTGCACCACCTCTTTGCAGTTTCTTTTTAGATTTTTTGATGAAGGTAAAATTTGCCCTTCACTCACTGATACTCTCAAACCTGAGCAGCATCTTTTTTCACTCTGACTAAAAGTATGCCTATTGCTTTTTTTTTTTTTAAAGTTTTTATATTTCATAGATTAAATTCAAATCAATTGTTGATAAATTTTATCTTGCACTATTAATATATTTAATGGAGAAATTTAGGAACTACCTTCTAATAGTAGCTTACTTGTTTTATATTTAACCAAATAAGACATATTTATTTTATTTATTTTTATATAAATTCATCAGGGTCAAGGAATAATAATTAAAAAATATATAAGTATCTTCATTATTCTATTGAAAAGGAGACTTTAAAAGTTTTCAATAGTGTATCAAATGTTGTTTTCATAATGGTTTCACTTATATTTTTCTTTAATTCTCTGTGGTTTAATAAATACCCACTCAGCAATTCTGTTTACTACAAATTGCAGTATACCAATCTCTAGTCTAAAGGTCTTTGTGTTGTTACAGTTGTAATAGAAATAGAAGACTGAGACGTTTGCATTGTGTCTTAGTTCTATCCCTCCTACGTTTCAAATGTCAAGCAGACTAAGTATTATATTAAAGTGTGAGACGCTTAATTCTATAATCTCTAAAGGACAAACTTGCTGGTACTTTCTCTATCACTTCTATTTTGCTTTTGTTAAAACCACTTCAGTTAAAAATTTGTGCTTGGAAGTAAAAGCACAAACTGGATTTCCATAGAAATCATTAAAAATAAATAAGTTTAGTGAGGTTTAGTGGTGTGTACCCTTAATTCTAGCACATGGGACACATGCAGGAAAATCTCTGAGTTCAAGACCAGCCAGGGCTTGAACATTAGACAAGGCTTTTGGAGGCCTGTCTCAAAATAATAATAATAATAACAACAACAACAACAACAACTATTATTGTTATTATGGGATCAGTGCATGGGTATTAGATAGTGATAAATAACAAAATTGAGACTATTCTAATAGAACCTACTTTAGGAGTGGTGATATTTAACAATTCATGGCTGAAATTATAGAATGGAGGGTTGGGTCCTGGAGAAGGCAGCATTTTCACTTTTTTAAATTGAAGTTGCTGTGAATAAGTAGGGCTTGGAAAGGGAGCGTATAGGAACCTGTAAAGACCGTCCCATAGGGAAATGGGAAGGTAAAACTAAGACACCAGTGGAGTTAGTCTGCTCTGGTGCTTTGCAGGATAGGTGTGAACGAGCAAGGTAGTTGGCTCACCTTGGTGTGGTAGTTTGAAGAAGGTTTGAATCTTTGTTTAGATAGTAAGAAATCAGTGTAGGGTTTAAGACATGAGAGTATTCCAAAACATTAAGGTAGATGATGTGTTTGGGAAAGAACAGACAGTACTGTCAGCTGAGTTCAATAGTTTGAGTAGTATAGCAATAATGAATTATTAAGAGTAGTATTAGTTAATGGAAGAGGGTAAAACCAAGGTGTGGCCATCTTGGTTTAATGTCTATGTATTCTAGTTAGTCTTAGTGCCCCTTTTTCACTTGTAAATACTTCCTATGTTGGTAGTAAATTATACAGTGACCCTAAAGATAGAGGGCTGAAGATATAATAGCACTTATAGTTAGACTGAGGGAAAAACCAAGAACTGTAGCGTAAAAAATCACAAATAAAAGTTTAGAAATTCAGTGATGATTGCTAGTTGACATTTGTAGTTCGGAGTCACATGGTATGCATTTTTTAGTTGTGATGTATGTATGCAGTCTCACATACTTACTGCTCTGTTTCCCATGTGCAGGCTGAAGGAGAAGACAGCCTGAAGAAGATGCAGCTCATGGAGCTTGCCATTCTGAATGGCACCTACAGAGACGCCAACATTAAATCACGTAAGAATGAGCCTGGGGCAGGATTGCCACTCCTGGTGTATGTTTGTTTGTTTGTTTGTTGGTACCACAGCATAAAACCGATTAGAGTTGAAGTAATGATAAAATTTACAAAGAGGGCCGTTTTATTTAATGCTTCTTTTTAGCAATGGTTTGCTCAGTTTTATTCATTTCTGTATATAAAGTTTGGGGTTGTAATTTTTCTCTTCTGGTGAAGGGGTTCAAGAAATGTCCTGCTGCATTAACTATTCAGTTAAGACCTTACATTTTTTTTTGTGACATTATGCAAAAGACACACATGAAAACTCTTTTATTTGAAGTATCTAAATGAAATGGCCCTGCTGCTCCAGTTTTCCCTCCCCCCTTGCTTGCATGTTTGTCCTCGTGGTGTTTGCTGTTAAGTGCCTGTGCGAGTTCCCAGCTGTTTTCAGACTACTCTCCCTTTCATAGATTGTGGCCTCATTTTATAAGCTGTGTGAGAGAATGGTTGCTGATTTTGTTTTGTTTTGTTTTTCTGTAAAATGTATAGTTTGAAATGAGCTAAGGTTTACATGTCATTTATGTGAACATATATTGAGAGCATACAGACACACACACATATGAAATTGAATTTTAAATTTATAATCAAAATTCCCAAAGATAGGCAACCCAGTGAGTTTAGCAGTATTTACTTTATAAATGATTGGCTTTGATTTACCCTTTATAGTCGTGGACTTAGTAATAGGACTGTTTCTGTACTTTTACTCATGCAATAATTCCTAGCATGCTGGGAACATGTACATTTAGTGTTTACTTACCTGACTTATCCAGGGAGTTTTCTTTAAACTTGAAGCCAAAGTTGTGCTTTGGAAATGTACCAAAACTGTGTCTGTGGACTCAACTTAGTAGTTATTTTGTTGCATCTTTTAATTGGAATGTTTTCTTGTGGTTTTTGGATGCACCTTAGTCTCAAAAAATGTTGTAAGTGGATATATCATCAACGATAGGAAGGTATAACATTTAATGGTCTTGCTCATTTTTTTTTTTACAGTGGGTTTTTATTTTTGCATTTGGTTAATCATGTTGGGGAAGGGGAAGCTGATTGCACTTGGTTGGTGTACTTTGGCATTTCCGTGTGGTCAGTGCATGTACTAATGATTTCCTTTTATTTTTCTTCTTTCCTGCTTTTTCCTTTCTTTTTCCTACTTCCCTCTCATTTCCTCATGTTTTATTACTGCTATCCCTATACTTCTTTCTAAATTTCTTTGCTTACTGTAGCAGCCCTTGCCTTTTCTCTTGCAGCAACTGCCCAGGCTGCTCCAAGGATCATCACTGGGCCTGCGCCTGTCCTCCCACCAGCTGCTCTGCGTACACCTACGCCAGCTGGCCCTACCATAATGCCTTTGATCAGACAAATACAGACCGCTGTCATGCCAAACGGAACTCCTCACCCAACTGCTGCAATAGTCCCTCCAGGGCCTGAAGCTGGGTTAATCTACACACCCTATGAATACCCCTACACGTTGGCACCAGCTACATCAATCCTTGAGTACCCTATTGAACCCAGTGGTGTGTTAGGTAAGTATGATTCCTGTACTGAAGGCTGAATCATTCCTAAATTCCAAAATTAGGTTTAGTTTGTCTCAGACTGCTTAGTGAATTTTAAAGTTCTATCAATATATTGAAACTTTGAAAGGATATTTATTGATTTCAGAGAGACAATATAAGTTTTGATTAGTAAAAGTTGAAAACTAACTATGGTTTTATTTCAGTTCCTCACTAGAGTTCTATTAAGTAGCTACACCTTAATTTGGGCTGATTTACTTTAGTATCTCAGAAGCACTCTAGGTAGACTTGCCATGTATGATGGCAATGAGATGATTTCTTAGCTGACTAAACTTGTTCTTGAGTTTTATTTAGGCCATTCTTGCTCCTTTATCCTAATAGACAAAGCTCCACCTCCCAAAATTTGGTTTATTCTGTCTCAGAGATTGTTTGGTGAATTTTAAAGTTCTGTCAATATATTGAGATTTTTATTAAAATTCTATTGTGTGTTTAAATATTTATGGTCACTCAAAGGATGCAGTTAATAGTTTCAGTTTTAAGGGTTTTCAGCTTCTATCTTTTAAAGTCCTGATTAACATGACCCAATATTTTATAATTTCCATACTACTGTGGACTACATGACCACACACCAACTTAGTAAATTCAGTCATGTTGGAGGCAAAAACTGAAGCATTTACATGATCAAAAAGCAATATTCTTGAAAAAGACATTACTGATGCCTTTTTTTTATAGAGTGGATTGAAATGCCAGTCATGCCTGATATTTCAGCCCATTGACTTGCTGGATGAAGGACTAGAATACAGCAGCTGTTAGAACACGACCAGTCAATGTGGAAAACAAACAAACAAACAAAAACAAACAAACCTGTTTCTGTGCAACCCACTGTTTTACCAGACAGAATTTGAAACTTTTTTGTGTGTGACCTTGGTGCTGTGTGCCTGCTGTTGACTCCTAGGACTTTGAACTTTTAAAGGTTCCCTTCTCCCTTCCCCCACTTAATATTAATTTGAAAATCTTTAATGAACTTGGACATTGAGATTTAAACTTGAAAATTCATTGTTCATTTAAAGAAAGCCACAATGCTCTGTATGTTATCTGTGTGTGTGCATGCACTTAGGTGCCTTTTGTTTATAAACATACATTTTATTGTACATGTTTTCTGTCTAAATCATTGTATAAAATAATTATAAGTCAGAATTATACCACAGAAATGTTAGTAAGAGTCTGTGTTCTGTTGCACATTACTTGAAGCATTTTTTTTTTTTAAATAACATGTAACCTATAACCTTATTTAAGTTTTCCTTTCTATTAATCCTCTGTCCTGTGGCCCTGTGCATGCTCCTTCCCCAGAACTCCTCTCTGCTGCGCTCACAACATCTGTTCCTGAGGAGTTAGGGCTCTCAGCTTCCAGGTGCTGCTCCTGACTGTTAGTGCAAGAGCTCCTAGTTTTGCCAAATAGAATTACATTTCTATGCAGTCTGCTTATCTAAAATGAAAAATAGGTTTTTCAACCAGTTTACTGCTTAGAGACAGCAAGAGGCACTGCTGTAAAATGTCTCCATTGTAAAGCAACATGTTTGGTTTGATTAGGACATTTATATATCTAAAGACTTGATTGAAACCAACACTAGTAACAAAATATGCAGATACCCAGTTAACATTGTCAAGTTCTCAATAAATACCAAGTAAGAAATTATTATTATTATTATTATTATTATTATTATTATTATTATTATTATTATTATTTCTTGCTTTGCCACCTAAGCAGTAAAACTATGATTTTGACCCTTTGGAGAACTGAGGAAATTATTTTAAATTCCCAAGTTACAGTAAATTTGCACACAGATAACATGCATGTTATGTATCAAGTCTCACCTTATTTTAAAATAAGCAGTGCCCCTCTAAACAGATGCAGACATATGTGTTGGTGGTAGTGAGGAGATTGGTCTTAGCATCAAATCTTCATTGATGACTAATGTTTAATTCCCTTCCTTTTATCTTTAGGTATGGCTTTCCCAACGAAAGGCTAAGAATTCAAGAACGGTCTTAACCGAACCCTCATCAGATCTGAATTTAACAAATGCTTAGTCTCAGCAGCCTCCGGGAAAAACCTTAGCCTAGCAGTCAGTGACTTACTTGCACTTTTTGCACATAGACATAAAGTAAAATGATGCTATTAATTTGGATTAGTCTGTAATACTGCAAAGCAACAGTAATTTATAAAGGAGTGTATAGAAGTATACTGACTGCTAAGTGTACTGTACTGTTTGCTTTACTAATCACCTAATTCATTGCAGTTCATACTTATTGACTCAAAAGTTTAAATCCACAATCTGTAGGCTTTAAGAGTTGCTTTTTAAACCTTTTTAAAATGATAAACTCTGAAAGTTAAGGTTAGCAAATAATTATCAGTATTAAATGTGGCATTATTTAAGTAGTCCTGCTGCAAGAAAGGCACTTCAGTGAATATGTGACTAGTAAAGCTCAGACACGTCTGGTTCTAATAGAGCTCGTGAGATACTGTGACTTGGGGACTGACTGTAAATGAAGGGGTGAAGTAGATAGAAGGCCAACCTGTTTGAAATGAATGCAATATTGATAGATACATGACATACTACAGTTGATTTTAAAACTACTGTGCCTTAACATGTTTCTTAAGCTTTTGTAGTAAGTGAACATTTGAGATCCATTTTGATAAACCTGCTGTCAATGTTCCCTTGTGTGTGTTTTCTAACTTTGTCTTGGTGATTGCAATTTAACTAGGTGCGGTGGCTACTAAAGTTCGAAGGCACGATATGCGTGTCCATCCTTACCAAAGGATTGTGACCGCAGACCGAGGTTAGTTTAGTTCTGCAGTTCTTGTTTATAAGCAATGTGCTGGGTGTCCATAAAGTTTGCAACACCACACCTGATGGAAGAAATGTAACTGTTTACCTGTACACCGTTTTCTTTTCCTTCCCTAAATTAATTTAATAATTGATCGATTTAAGGTTGGTTTGGTTTTGTTTATGGTTTTGATTTTTGGTTTGGGTTTTCACCCCTCCCCTTTATATTTTAATTTATTAAATCTTATATTACTTTGTCCTAAGATTTATTCTAGCTAAAACATAAATTAGTCGATTTGGGGAGCTATTAAATTTTTACATTACCATAGCAATTTTTAGTAATAATTGTTGCTAAAATGTTCCATTTAATTATTCTGGATATTTTGGTTAGTACTGCAAAATGAATTGAACAGATGATGTTTTTATGAGAGTAGTAAAGAAATTTTGCTTCTGTGTAATTTTGGAGAAAACTGAAGATAGAGTGTTCATTTTTTCTATCTTATCAGACACTGAGCCACTGTGTAAGTATGAGGGCACACATATCAGGTCCTTAGCTAAAGTCAGCAGTCAGGACTGGGGAGATAACTGCCATCTAGGGGCGGATACTTTATGGATAGAAAGCGAGTTCCCTCTTACTCTATTTTCTTGCCAAAACGGATCCTTTGAGTTTTGTCATTTGCTGCTAAAATACAGTACCCCAAGGTAAACTGTCCTGAAGTTCTGTGGTATGCGAGATCCAGCTATTTGGATATCCTTTTTGACTAACCTGTGACTGGAAACAAGTCTTCATTTTTCTCATTTTCATATTTGTAACTTGTGCCCTATATATGCCCTTGGACCCATTTTTAAATTATTTATGCTTATTTGAGGAGTGGTAGTTTCGGTTTTTTGACATTGTTTTTTGTTTTGTTTTGTTTTTTTACCTTTTTTGTGTGGTTCTTTTATTTTTTGTTCTTAATTGCAAGATTGGAATCCCAAGCATAGTAGAAAAGGAGCTAGCTCACTTGACATGGTTACTCTACTCTTGAATAACCACCATAAATACTGCACACAGTTGCTTTTTGTATTAGTAATAAAATACCCTTCCAAAGACATCAGTGATATTTATTATTTAGTATCATATATACTAACAGAGTCCTGAAAACTTTAGCTAACATAAACATTTTTGTAGTGGTTATTCATTGAACAAAATCTAGGGGCATATCCATAACAGTAACACTACATGCAGTTGTGCCAAGTGTGAGCATATCAACCATTTAGAGACACGAGGAGTGAGGAAGTTAGATGGGGGAAGGTTACTTGAGATGCGGGCAGTCTCACACGTAATTTGAAGCTGTATCATTCTGCTAACGTCTAACATAATTATCTTACAGAGTGTTTTGATTATGAAGTAATTTTTTCCCCTTTAGGTTTTTCTTTCCCTGTGTTCCTCTTAGATTCTTTTTGTTGTTGTTGTTAACACAATAATCCTTTCTCACTTTGTACTCCAGAGCCTTTAGATAGTTGAGAATATTAGACCAAGATCTTACTGTATTTGGAAAATGACAACACATTCCATGCACGGCTCATCTGGAGCTGTGTTTATTTTGATTCGTTCTGTTTCTGTTCAAAATGCAGTGTCAGCAAACCGAAACGTCTTTATCCCCATGCTCCATCCCAACCTTTTCCTTCCCTTTTCTAGAAACAGATCACGTATGCACATGATCACCACATATACTCACTGGGTCTAAGGGAGAGGACCGAAGCCCTTGACTTACATTATTTTATGATACTACTGTTTTCTCTATTTTTTTTTTTTTAATCCTTTAAGGAGAAGATTATTATTAGCATTCATGTGATGCAAGGAAGCAGCCCGAGGACATAGAACCATGTAACTGTATGTGAGCGTTTAGAGTAGTTGCATGGTTGACAAATATCTAGTTGCTTACTAAAAACAAGCCCACCTCCATACTTATTTCAAATCTGTTTGAAACTTAAAGACCAACCGACTTTATAGTTGTAACGAACTGTAAGTGATTTTGCACAGTTGACACGCCTGTGTGTACTGTGGGAGTCCAGGACAGGGCAGAGGATGTATTTTAGATGTACTGGATATGATGATGTACTTTGTTAAGTAATCCAGACTCAAACATAATCAGAAATGATCTAAGTAATGACTTGACAAAAACCATTACTTACACAAATTTAAGACTTTGGAACAACGATTTTGTTTTTGTTTTAAATTTACATAAAATTCTGCTTCCTTTTAAGAAATTCAGGGAAGATTTGATTATATTGAAGATACAATATTTTTGTAGTATTTATAAACTGTCCTAATTGATAGATTATAGAAACCATTTTTGTCATACAAAGGTAAATAGGTCTATTGTATAGAACATTTAAGCCCTGGGAACATCACACCTACTAGGTTTGATTCATGAAGTGGCGTAGGCTCTAACCTTGCACTGAGCATCTTTTCATTCACATCTCTCCTGCCTTTGTCTCAATGGCAACAGTACAGAAAATTCTGTCAAACCTCAGAAGATAGGAGAAATAATTAAGCTGTTGAATGAGTCTTAAAATCATACTACTGTTAAGTGGACCAAGTTTGCTGACGTAGAATGTGAGAGGGTGATTAAAGAAGGAGCTACTCAAGGACATTGGAGTGATAACTTTTCCACTTGAGAACTACTATATGTTTTACTGTAATTTTTTAAAAAATTTTTTTGTTCCTTTTTGTTACTTTGCAAAAGAAAATAGTATTTACAGGTGGCTTCTTTTAAAATATAAAATATAAAGCAGGAATGTATATGAAATGTCAGATTTTATTGTATTTGCAGAGTATTAGCTTTGAAATTGAATAAAGAAAGCTGTTTGTAGTTTTAAAAATGCCTTCTTGGTATCAGTTAGAAATTTCTTCTATTTTTTATGTACTTAGAGTTCTTTGAGGTATAGAGTTTTAAATGGCAGGATTTTACAGTGTTTACATGCAAGTGCATTTTATAAGTGTTCTATATGTGTAAATTAGTATTTTCAACTGGAAAATGTTGGCTGGTGCAAAAGGCCTGGCCTTTTTCTGGTTCCCATGATGTTGCCTACACTGCTAGACTACAGTATTGCTTTGTATCATGAGGCCAAGAAATTCCATGTTGTTTGTAAATAGAATAATTGAAAAAGCAATAAACATTTATTGAACAAAAGAAACTTTGTTTGACCCAGAGTTTATGTTGAACCAAATTGTTCATAGCAATTTAAATTTCTTTAGATTCATTTCTGTTAATCATCAGTTATTAATAATCACATCCATCATTAATAGTTGCTTTATTGCTTGCATCTGAGAGAATACTAATGCTTAATAGCAGTCAGATACTTATAACTGCACTGACTGTTCAGATTCTTTATACCAAACCTGTTCATCATTGTTTCCAATTTCCTTCATTGACTGCTACTAACTATTAGTTGTTAGCTGTATTTTATTTCTATTTTTTTCTGTTAACAAGTTGGGTTTTTCAAATTATTTTTTGTGGGAGTGGGCTCTTCTTCATTTGTTCAAATCATGATATGAAATTGTCATGATTTTTATTGTATTCTATAGATGGTGTCAATCAGTTTGTCAGAATTCAACATGCTTTTTTTTATTAGTTGTGATTAGTTTTCATGTTGTCATTAAGCCGTCACTAGCTGAAACTAATCTCTTCTCTATCTTTTCTTTTCTTTTTTTGTTTTGTTTTTTGTTTCTAACCACCCAGCCGCCACCGGCAACTAACCTATGACCTTCTGACCTCTGAACTCTTCACCCAATGATGACCTGACCATGCCTGCCTGCTGATCAGTTAACTGGTAATCGCCTTTGCTTGCCTGTCGTCAGTGCAGCGAGCTGAGGCACTTGTCCGTTCGTCTTACCATCTAACCAAACAAAAGACAAAGAAATTGTCCTCCAACTCAGCTT
>CM052717.1:17172234-17199373 GCA_028551405.1 Uromys caudimaculatus | reverse complement strand
AATTGCCAATTGTTTTGCAGTACTTTATTATATTGGGTGTCTTGTCTTTCTTGGGCTTTTAGTTAGCTGATGAATGAATACATTAGACACTTCTGGGTTTTAGTTGGGATTTTACATAGCTTGCATTTTAATTCTTTGGTTCTTTGCTGTTTCTATTAACCCATAGTATTATTTTAATAAATGTTATAATACCAACCTACTAACTCTGGACTATGTTTGTTTATTAACCTTTACGTGTTTAATGAAAATAAACAGGGATAAATAAAGTCTTGAGTTCCCGGACTAACACTGAAGAATGTGACCACAGATAACATAGTGTGACTTGTTTTCTGTGTTGTTTGTCAGCTGACAGTTATGCACACTACTGCTAAAATGGCTTTGGGTCCTCTGGCCTTTTACTGTGGAGGATTAGGTGCCAGTGGAGATGGGAGCAAGGTAGCATTTGTCAGTCATTTCTCCTAGTCATGCCACTGGCCTTTCAGCATCTGCATTACTAATTCCACACTTTATTTTTCTTGCTCCAAAATAATCACCCTCTGCTCACAGCATAAAGAGTCAAGAAATTTATTGTAATGATACACCTTGAGAGACCAGTTTGATTCGTTATTGAGCCTTTTGCCTAAATTTCTCTGAACAGGTCATTTTTGGTCTCATAAAGTTAATAGTCAGTTGATATTTCTCCTGTGTTATTTAGCTAGCTGCTCTTATTAGGGTCAACTCGGCCTCTCTAGGCCTCGCAGCCCCGTCCTGTCTACGCCACGCCCTTCCCCCTTCAGTGTGTTGTAGAGCTCACCTTGGGTGGCTGGCTTTCCCCTTACCCACTTCCAGAGCAGCCTAGACAGCTATGCAGGAAGCATGGCAGAGACAAACACCGTAATCTGACGTGTGTGTGCGTGGTTAATTTCTACAGAGAAGTAGATCTGAGATCCTTCTTTCTCCTATTCCTCACTTGGCTGTGCTCTCTGTAAAGGGGCCTCTTCTCCAGCACTTAAGTCCATTGTTGTGTCAGATCCACAGTCTCCTCTTATACGATCCAGAACAACAACGACAACAACAAAACCACCCTCTTAGAATGAATTTTGCTTTTGTAAGTAATGGTTTATATTTTGAAATTGTATTTAAGAATCCTTAAAATTGGGCTGGAGAGATGGCTCAGCTGTTAGAGGCTAGGCTTACAACCAAAAATATAAGAATCCTTAATATTAAGGGCCGAGTTGTATCATAATTTTCTGAAAGGGTACTGTTAATAGTGCTCTGTGCACATATGAAGCTCAGAATCGTGAGACTAGTTTAATTATCTCTGATCATGTTTGGTCCTGTACACACAGGATACCTGTGATAAGAGGAGGAGACCATGTTGTGTGGTGGGGTAGACAGGTTCCCATTGCCATAACAAGTATGTTGAATGCTCCATGAGCATCTTCAGAGCCTGCCCTCAGGCTTCTGCTGCCCCGAAGCCCCAGTGGGAATGTACAACAGTGGGTGAAGAACGGCTGTGTCCTTTAATATTCTCTGAAGCCTGCGCATGCGGTCTCATCCTGTTCTCGGTGAGGGCACTTGATGTATGTTTATGTCTCATCACCACTGTTCCTATTGAAAATGATGCTCAAAGACAGTCTGACCTGGTGACAAGTGTCCATGCCTTAGTGTTCGGCGGTGCAGTAGTATTCGACAGCCGGACGGTGGGATGGGGATCGCTTTCTTAGTCGATGCTGTTTGGTGAAGTAGTTATCTGTGTTTATTCAAAAGGCTGGTGATACTTAGTGAAGCATTTTTTTTTTCTTTGGGCAAAATATCTAGGAAAACATGATGTGAAAATGATATTCACTTCATTGTAATGCGGCATCTCCACTATGACGGTGCCTGTGTGAGGGAGTTGTGTAAACGCCCTGTCCATAAAAATGATGTTTGTGTGCACACAGGAGAGGTGTGCGTGTGCGTGTGCGTGCGTGTGGAATGGGATGCCTGACTATTCCTTGATGACAGCTAACTGTTAACATCATTCTCAGCCTCTGAGTTTTTTGGTGGAATGAAACATGTTGCCAAAGTATGAGTCAAGTAAAACGTATTCTCTGAAAACTTCTTGGTCTCCCACATTTTTCAAAGTACATAGGATAATGTGCTTAATCACATTTTATCACATTTTGTCACAAATCATTTAATACCTTTACAGTGGAAATAATAACCCATTTTATGGACATAATCAGTTTAGACATATCCATGGTACATGTAGTACCTGGTTTCTCCTGTATAAAATTACCTAAATTGTGAGTTGTCTATTTTAGAGAGGCTTAACAAAAGTATATATATAGCTGGTGCTCAATGCTGGATCAAACTGGTCAAACTGAAGCACAATACACTCCTTATTGTTTCTGCTGCACTAATTGCCAGGGCTTGGGGGACCCATGGTAGGCAGATGTGGGTGGGGGTGCTGTGTGTAGTGACTGGACAAAGTGAGGTTCAGTGTTACTTGAAGTTTGCTGTCCCCTGGAGAGACACCAGCCAGCATTGGGACAGTCTGAGAACCAGGGTAAAAATTAATTTAGATCTCTTTAAAGGTTCTATTATTACAAAGTTTCAAGCCAAATATATCTATTGTAGGTTATATTGGTATGTATAAAGATTTTGAACTTGTAGAAGTTGTGTATATAGGAATATACATATATATGTATGTGTGCATGTGTGTATATATATCTATATTTATAGATAGGTATAGGTAGATATACATATATGAATGTATACGTGTGAGTAGATGTTCCTGAATCGTACATGAATGGGAAACTGCAAATGACTGTACACAACATACAATAAAAAACTGGACAAG
The DNA here is from genome assembly GCA_028551405.1 of Uromys caudimaculatus. NCBI lineage: Eukaryota > Metazoa > Chordata > Mammalia > Rodentia > Muridae > Uromys > Uromys caudimaculatus. The sequence goes on along the minus strand of CM052717.1, from coordinate 17,196,549 downwards.
TGCGTGTGCTGCATCTTCTCAAGCCAAGAACAAGCTGAACGTGTAGCCGGCCCCCAGTCACAAAAGTAAAGGGCACATTTAAGCTTTTACTCCTTTAAATGCTGCATAGAAAGTGAAAGAATCTTAACAATCAAGAATTTCTGTACTTAACAGATGACTGTTTATAAGAAGGAAGTCAGTAAACGTCTGTGGTGGTCCCCAGCTGGTCTGAACAGCCACAGCATTACCATACTAATCTTTAAGAAACATTGGTATGGGGCTGGAGAGATGGCTCAGTGGTTAAGAGCACTGACTGCTCTCCCAGAAGTCCTGAGTTCAAGTCCCAGCAGCCACGTGGTGGCTCACAACCATCTGTAATGAGATCTGATGCCCTCTTCTGGTGTGTCTGAGGACAGCTACAGTGTATACATGAAATAAATAAAATAAATCTTGGGGGGAAAAAAAAGAAACATTGGTATGGTTTTTAGGTAGTTTTCTAAATGAAAGAATTCTTAGAGAAGGGCGGGGCACATACCTCAGTTGGTGAAGGTACTAGCTTAATGAGCATTCCTAGCACCATTAAAAGAAGAAGAAGCATCGCTTACCAAATCTTGGTCTTGTCTACTTTGTGAAAAGGACTGATGTTATAGGTACTTTGTACAAAGTGGAATAATCTCTAGGATTTCTATCAGTAGCTTGACACCATTGAAGTTTCCTTTTGACAACTAAATTTTACAGCTCTTTGTACTTTCAGGTGACCAATTTTTCTTGCTATACTTTGGAAGTTCCTTTGTCTTCTAACTGCTTACTGGAAAGGATATCCTTTTCAGATACCTCCAAAGGTACATAGACTGGTACCCCTGCACTTTTGATGGCTTAGCAAGCATTAAAAGTCTGATTAGATTTTTCACCAAATCTCTTCAAAGATCACATTCTCACAGTAGTTAAGTCATAATCTGAAAATAGTTTTTTTTGTTTACCTTGTCCTGTAAGACATCTCTGTTAACCTCACCACCACTCCTTAGCGCACCTAGAATCACACACAAGAGCTGTTGCCTAGTCTGCCCAGGGCTAGAAATATGATTTGTATCGTCAGACGCTACTCGCACTACCCTGCCTTCTCAAAAAGCGGGGCCATTAGAAGGTGACTCGCCTGGTAAGATGCTTTCCCTACAACACCTGACAACCTAGATTTGATCTCTGCAACCCATAGTAGAAGGAAAGAACCAAAGCTGTCTAATGTCCTCAGCATATGTGCCATGGCATACAGAGCTCACGCATACCACAAGCAATAAAATATTTTTAAAATCACTGTCATTCATAGAGTTTGTATTTCTTGTAGTGAAGAAGAGCTGAGTGGCATTTGGGATATCTGTAATTACTGCTTTTTCATACTTCAACTAGTCTTGTTAGACAATTGGGTGGGTCGATGGATGGATGGGCTATATGATTTCATCAAAGTGTATCACCTCTTGGGGCAGAAATGCTATTGCTCTCTGTTTTATTTATGCCCTTCTTATATATTGGTTACTTCATTGGATACTTATTAAAACATTACAGAGTGAACCAAATGGGAACAGTGAGGAGAATATTCACAAGTAACTTTTCTTGTAGGACCGAGTTAATCCTAAAACTGTCAGGGCCATCCATTTAATTAAGTTCAATCTTGTATGGATTTTAGTAAGGAATGCAGTGCCTTGGCTGTACTGGAACCTGATTGAATAGCTGCTTTGTACTGTAGAATTCTCCGTAGTGCAGCCTATAAAACTGAAACAGGTTATTGTAAGACTATAAAGTTGGTTTGAACACATTTCAAGCAGATGTCCAAAAATTAAGGATTTCCGGTGGAAAACGTAAAACCTGAAATTACTGGAGGAAGTGTAATGTGAAAGATCTGAAGCTGAGATTTAAGTTGGCCTCTTGGGATGACTCAGGAGGTGAAGGCACTCATCACCAAACCTGAAACCCAGATGGCAGGAGAAAACTGACTCCCCAAAGCTGTCCTTTGATCTCTACAGGTGTGCTGTGGGGACACACACGAATGATATCTCAGAAAATTAGATCAGCAAATCAGACATACTGATCCTCACTCTGAATTAGTAGCTTTTAGGTTTCGGTTATAGCAGGACAATTTCAGAGGTTTAAAAAACCTAAGAAAATGTAATACATAGAAGTAGTGTGCCATCAGTAGGATTTAGTGGTTTCAAGTGAGATACTTCCACATTGCTTGCTCGCTCTGTTTATAAAAGGAGCAGTGTTGCTTGGAGAGAAAGGAAACACTTTTTCCTTTAACTTTGACTTTTTCTCTGAATGGGCACAGAATTATGTGACTTTTCAGTCACTGGTGGGCATAGCTTCACTAATCAGTATTCTGCACATCAGCAGCTGATTTAAGAAGAGCCATTTGTTTATGCTGCAACTTTTGTCTGGAAATATCAGCCCAGTCTGTGCGTTCTCAAAGCTCTCCTGTCAGGTGAGCTGAGTGGTCCACAGTTTGCACACAAGTGAAGTTACAACTGAGACACAGTACCCCAGTCTAAACCTTTGGCTCAGATGTCCCAACATTTATAGAAACAATTGCTAATGCACACTAAGTCTTCGTTCACAAAAGCAAGATTGTGAAAATCACAACTGGTTTGTGGTGATAAACTTAATGCTCAGAAGTTTACTACTGAATGTGTGACTGACCATATGTGTCTTCAGATGTTTTTGAGAGTACCACAATGTTTTTGCAACAACCAAAACCATTTGATTCTGACTTACTTTCCATGTGAGAAGCCATTAAGTATATAGATAGGATTCCAAAACTATTCAAATGGCTTGACTCATAGCCTCAGCTGGAAGTGAAATGGCAGGCTTCACACAGTTCACAGGGTGCGTGATTTGTGGACCCCTATATTCCCTGTGTGAGGCTTGTCTTTCTCCTTTGAACCTAGGGAAAGAGGAGCTCTATTTTTAGTGTTCCATCTGAAGTTTGAGTCCTTTCATCTGGGTGTCCATGTTCCTGTCCTACTTGGTACTTTTTGGTAATGTGGGTATTGTTTTAAAGGTTAGTTCAATACCCTTTCACTCCTATGCTTTTAAAGAATGGGATTTGTAGGATGGCTGTCAAAGTTTACGTTAGCCAAGAGCTGACAGCAGCCAACAGAACAGCTTGACAGAGCAGCTTAAGGAAGGAAAGGTTTATTGTGGCTCCTGGTTTCATTATCAGGTCCAGCTTGGTTGGGAAACTGGCAGCAAGACCGTGAGTCAGGTGGTCACTGTCCACATTAAGTCTGGGAAACAGGACTGAAAGCTGGTGCTTCGCTCTTTCTCCTTTTAATTCAGTCCAAGACCTCAGCTCTCAGAATGGTGCTGCATTCACTTAGGGTAGGCCTTCTCAATTAGCCTAATACAGAATTCCCCAGACACATATATGCCCAGAGGTTTGTCTCCAAGGTGATCTAGGTCCTGCCAAGTTGACAAGTTCACAACCCCTGTTTACACCATTCTGTGCTTCACAAATTCTGTCTAGAGATGGACAGCTATAGAAAGAAGAGGCCCTTGTCCAGTAACAGCTGTTTTCTCCTCACTGCAAGGCTAAGTTCGTGAGTCTGTCAAGCAAAGATATAAATAATTTTAAAGTTTATTGTTTGCTGTGTTGGACATAGAATCTGGGTCTTGAGATGCTAGTTGAGCTCTCTACCTCTGCTCTACATCCGCAGCCCAAAACAAACATTTTGAAGATGTGAGAAGTACTTGTTAATCACTCAGAATTTTCAGTTAGAAACCTACATAAGTTATTTGAATACTTTGAGTCCTAATCTGTCCACGTGTAGGAAGTATTAGTTTGTTCTGTGTTAGCTAATAAATCTGGACATGTTGGACATGTAACTGCAATGTCAAGCCTCACAGGGGCTGGGGAGGTGGCTCAGAGTACATGATTGCCACATTAATGTGAGGACCACAATTCAAATCCCTAGCACCCAAGTATATAAATGCCAGGTGGGTATGGTAATCCATCTGCAATCCCAACATCTGGGAGGTGTGAAGATGGGAGCCCTGGGACAAAGTGACTAGCTAGAATAGCCACGTAAGTGAACTCTGGGTTCAAGTGAGAGACCCTGCTTCGATATGTAAAGTGCAGAGATATCAAGAAAGTTCTGTGTCAACCTCAAGTGACCACATGGCATGTACACCAGTATGCATCTGCATGTGCACACATCCAGGCATGTATATATATAGGAATTATAGGAATGGACACCACATACACTGGTAGGGGGGGAACTCCTTAAAGATGTCTCATCTGCGAAATGGGTGCAATGCCTACCTTATAGGACTCTCTTAGTAGATTGCATAAGATCATTGATTTGACCTTCATAGTATGTTGCCTAGTTCCAAGGGCCAAATGTGAACGTCTTCCCTTACCTCTCATTCTACTGTTTCCTGGTGCTGACTTGAAGACCTGCATTTAAAGTGGAGTCACTATAGGTGGAAGGAAATCATTTCCTACATTCATTTCTATTGTAAAAGGATTAAACATGCCTTCCTAAGGCACACATGCATTTAAAGGGAGCTCCAAGGCACATCCCACTGGTCAAGTAACTGACATGCTTTGTGCATTCTGCAACCTGCTGAATCTAGCAAAACTCCCATATATAAGGTAGTGATTGCCTTAGAAGTTACTACTGTGTGATTAGTTAAAACATTCACCTATGCTTATGAGAAAATGTTTTAAGTAATGTGCATAAAATGACATTTAAAAAAACAAAAACATGTAAAATCTAGGTATCACCCCATGACTACATTCAGACACTTCTGTTGGATGACTCTTCTGATAATATCCAAGTATGTATGCTAAGTATTTGAGCAGTCACCAGGGGGACACACTCCAGGTACTAGCCTGGTGCCTTTGGCCTCCCACCAACAGCCAAGAACATTTGCAGAAAGGCATTTCGAAAGTGCAGAGCCATGTCCATAGCCAAGTACTCTGCTTGCATGCATAGGTGCTGTGGGCATGGCCTCTGTACCATCACTGTTCCTTACACCCTTCTTCAGTGACATCTAAAAAAGTTGTTTGTAAATTCTAATTTTAATGGAACTCTTGTAAAACATGATAAGCAAAGGAACCTCAGATCTTCACAACATGTTTCCTGGAGCCCCAGAGACAAAGGAAGACCTCATTATCATTTTGTCCATAAGAACATATTATTGGTTTGCCAAGAAACTGATAGGTATGCTCCTTTCTATGGTCAGCTTTGCATGCAGCCCAAAGGAGACCCTCTCCTGAGAAATATGCACAGTGATGGAGGGGGGCTTGCTGAGTTAGCCTTCCCATTGTTTTGAGCAAACATGGAGAATAAATAATCTCATCTGAACAACACCTCCTCTGTGGCTCTTTCTTTACTTCACTGTAGTACCAATTTTGCTTCCTTGTTTCCACGGGGTCTAGACCAAGATGCAGCCCTTAGAAGCTGAGTCTTTGAGAGCACTATGCACTTGGTTCGGGGAAGCAATCATGCATGGAGCAGGATAATACCTCTGACAGAGCTCTTGTGTTGCCTGTGTGAGCAGTTTTGCTTCATGAGGAGTCTAGCCCCTTTGAGCAACTCTGTAGAAAACAAAAAACACTCCTTGGAGTGATGCATAAGGCTTTTGAAGAATTCAGAGAATCATGTTGAAGAGAAACTAGGAAACTGAGGCTGGAGTCCAGAGGAGGCAAAGACTGAGAGAATGAGTAGATTGAATCTTCCTAGCTGGGTGGCTGGAGAAAGATGAAAAAGAGGAGGTGAAGTGGCTGGTGTGGTATTTTACTTACCAACTCTTACATTCCTAAATTGTAGGTAGTCTACTTGCACAGTTAGACGAATGTTGGAAGAATGTATTTCGCTGAGTAGGTTAGGAAGTTTGCAAGAAACTAAGAGCCGTGCAGTGCATTATAGAAGGCGTCTGTGCTCTGAATCTAAATGACTAGGACTGGAGAGATGGCTCAGTGGTTAAGAATGCTCACCGCTCTTGCAGAGGACCCAAGTTTAGCGCCTGAGTCAGGTGCCTCACAGCTGCCTGTGACTCTAGCTCCAGATCTGACACCTTCTGAATGCCATGGGCACCTGCACTCATACACACACCAACAAAACTAAAACTAAAATATGGGAGGAGGTAGAGAGATGGCTCGGAGTTTAAGAGTCTTTACTGCTTTTGCAGAGGACTCAGATTCAGTTCTCAGCACCTACATCAAGATGCCTCACAAATGCCTGTAACTCCAGTTCCAAGGAATCTGACACTCTGTTGTACTCAGGCATCTGCACAAATGTGCACAGAAACTCATCCTCACACATAAAGATTGTGAATAAATCTTTTAAGTATTGTTGACTGACATGATTTCCTTCAGTCTTGGTCATGCCATAAACTTCAAGGGCAGGTGGACCCAGCTTGATTCCGAAGCCACCCAGGCACCTCAAACAGGCAAACACTTCAAAACCGAAGGTACCTTCTGTAGCTAGGTCTGAAAATGAAGGAGGAGCTGAAAGGAGTGATTAAAGAGATTGCTTCCAGCCAACAGATGACGGTGTTTAACTGACAGGCCAGCAGGAAGTCCTCCGGCCTGAGCTCTAGGAAGAGCTGGCTCAATAAAGTCTTGACTCACACCACATAAGTTTTAACAGCAAGATTTCATCCAGAGAAATATAAGAAAAAAGTGAAATGCCACATGACAGGAAGGGGAAAAATAGCAGAAAAACCAAAGAGTCTGCAAAGCAGACAAGTGGTAGCACTCCTAAATGAAATTTCAAAAGGAAATAGCAGAAACTGTCACTCTGAAAGAACGTCCCAGGAAAGTTTTTAAAGTACATACAATTAAAAGGACAAATTTATAATTGGAGATGAAATGTATAAATTATGTGCTTAACTATCAATTGTAGCTCAATAAATATTTTTAGAAAAAGTTTTAGGAAAAACACAATTATTTTGTATTGCAAAGTACACGGGGGAAAAAAACCAGCAGAAGAGTGGGAAGAAGACAGGTTCGAAGCAAAGAAAGGATAGTGTTAATACTGGCAAAAGAGAGTAGGGAAAGGACAGACGAAGTCAGGCTGAGAAGCATTTGAACAAACCTTTGAACAGTTTTCAGTCCCGAAGGAATAACATAATGAATATGACAGACCTTTAAATCACTAATGCAAGAAGCTTCCTGAGAGGTGTGGAGTGAGTCTGAAATTCATACAGAAGGACAGTCCCTGAAACTGCCCAGGAGAAAGAATAGAGGACTCAGCAGTGCTGGGTTGTGTTTTGTCAGTTTGACACAAGCCAGGGTCATCAGGGAAGAGGAAACAGCTGAGAAAATGACTCAAGCAGATTGGCCTGTAGGCAAGTCTGTGGAGCATCTTTTTGATTAATGATTGACGTGAGAGGATCCAGCCTAATGTGGGAGGAGCCATCCCTAGGCAGGTGGTCCTGAGTTATATAATAAGAAAGTAAGGTGGGCAAGACGTGGGAAACTAGCCAGTAAATGGAGTTCCCTAGTGGCTTCTGCTTCAGTTCCAGTCTCCAGATTCCTGCTTGAGTTTTGAGTGGAAATGTAGGACAAAATAGTCTTTCTTCCCCAAGTTGCTTTTGGACAGTGTTTCACCACAGCAGTAGAAAGCAAACTGGGACAATGATACTCCCACTCCATGTCCTCAGGACCAGAAGATGGGCTTCTGGGCCCAATAAACAAAACTGCCTCCCATGTATACCAGGTGCCAAGCTGGGTGTTGTGCTTCAGCAAGACTTTGGGCCTCTGCTGGAGGAAGGCTCCTCATGTGGAAGTCAGATGGTGCTATTCCAAAGCCTCCCTCTTACAACTAATTGGATCTGTAGTAGCAGGCTCTCCTCAGTAGACCATGCACTTCTGTTCCCACCCTTTTCCTGCTGAAGTGGAGATGCTGAGAACTTAGAAACCACATAGTACTGAGCCTAGGTCCCTGGGCCCCTGAGTATTTACCAAGAAGAGGGCTACCTGCCTGCCTAGAACACTTATCTGCTGTTCCTTCAAGCCGGTATGTTTTTTTGTGTGTATGCATGTGTTTGTCTCTGTGTGTAGTATGTGTACATGTTTATGGAGGTGTCAGAAATCAACATGACATTAAGTACTTTCCTCCTTGCTTTTCACCTTATTTTATGAGATGGGGCCTCTCACTGAACCTGGACTCACTCATCAACTTGGAACCCCAGGATCCTCCTCTCTCTGTCTCCCCAGCATTGGGACCATAAACTTGTGTAGCTACATTGGGCTTTTACTCGGTGCTAGAAATCCAAACACAGCTGCTCAAACCTGCTAGGCAAGACTGAACTATCTCCCTAAACCCTAAGCGACTATATCTTTGGTATAATGACAGGCGGATTTCTGAGTTCGAGGTCAGCCTGGTGTACAGAGTGAGTTCCAGGACAGCCAGGGCTACACAGAGAAACCCTGTCTCAAAAACAAAAACAAACAAACAAACAAAGACCCTTCTCAGATGACTCAAATTGACTGTTAGGACTCTAGGACACATGGTTTCATGTGAAGTGGGCAGATATTTGAGAGGATGTGTTCATTTCTTATGGCTATTGTCATAAATGATCATGAATCCAGTGGCTTAAAGATCAGAAGCCAATACCCTGAGTCCATTGGATGCTGTCGAATAATCTCCCAATGCAAAACACCCATCTGCAGAATCCCATCTACAAAGTCCATTTGGTCCTGTAAGGTAGCAGTCAGGAGTCTAGAGTTAGGGTGTGGGCACTGCTGAATGGTGTCTCCTCTGGTGAGACAGAGGACGGAATCGGGAGAAGAATGGTTAAAAAATTAGCATTTGTATACTGTGTAAAATAGCATGTGTGTATGCATGAAAACAATTTTAAAGGAGAAACTTTTAATAGAATAATGGGAGGCAGAGGGGAAAATGGAAACGTACTGAGGCAAATGGTAAGCTGGTGATCTTCTCATAAGCCACAGGAAGCAGTGTGAATTCTGCAACTGCATTTGTTTCTTACATTTTGAACCTCAGTCCCCTTGGTATGGACAGAAAGCGGTCAGCAGGTGGATGGGGATTCATTTCCCTGTGAGTCCTCAGTAGTGCTGCCTCCACAGAGCAGCTCCTGTGACCTGCTCTTGCTCTGCTTAGTGAGACTTACAGTCTTCCCTTTCGAACTGATACACAGGGTCTCACTGATCACCAAGCCTGACTTCCATCTGTTGTCAGGTGAAGAAAAGGGTCTTGTCCAATCCAGAGATCCTTTAGAGATGAAACTGAGAAAGCCCAGCACACCAAACAATTCCAAGAGTCCTTTGAGAGGAAGGCTCTGCTGTTAGACTCGGGATCTATTTGCATGCTCTTTTCTTGTGAGTCAAACTTTCAGAAACCCGGAGCCAGCCAGATTAGAGTATGAGATGTTTCTCTCTTGCTCTTTTTCTTTTTTTAATTTATAAACACTTTTTAAGAATGGTACATTTTGGGGCTGGAGAGATGGCTCAGTCTGCTCCTCCAGAGGTCCCGAGTTCAATTCCCAGCACCCACATGGTGGCTCACAACCATCTATAATGAGGTCTGGTACCCTCTCCTGACTTGCAGGCATAAATGCAAGCAGAACACTCTATACATTATAAATAAATAAACAAACAAACAAGAATAGCACATTTTCTTTCTTCTCACACCGGGGGGGGGGGGGGGAAGTATTTTCATTGAGGCCTCTTGAGGAGTAGATCCTGGCATGGGCGTACCACTGCAACATACCCTACAGCGCCAGACTCCCAGATGCCTCCAGGCTGCTCCTCCCAAAGGGATTGGTGCTTCCAAAGTGTCTGATGCTCCTACAGTGCTCAGTACTTCCCACTGGTGCACAGTGCTCCAACTGTGCTTCGTGCTCCTATAGCACTTAGTGCTCTTATGGTGTTCAGGTCATTGATAAGGATAATGAATACTCAGTTGTCTTCTGGAAAGTTACTTTGTTGCTTGTTGGGTTAAGGCTCCATATTGCTCAGAGGTCAGTAGCCTGACTCTATTAAAGGTATATGCTTGTGCAAGTGCACACACAACCAAATGCCCAGTCCGGTTGGATTCGAAGACTGTGATTGTCGGCTGTGTGGAATCAACAGCTGTCAACGTTTCTTTTAACCCGTATCCTTTAATCTATTCAGCTCATGTTGATGGTTTAGGTCAAAACTCCTGAGGAGCCTCAGGAGCAATCTGGTCTGTCCAGTGTGTGCAGAATGAGGCCGAGCAGGTGCAGGCTCTGCTGCTGTGAGGGACAGGGTTCTGCTTGCCTAACTCTCATCCCGTGTAAGCACAGAGCCGCAAATTGAACATGGTGTAACCCATATGTGTGCCCTTCCTTCCTGGGGTTGGCCAATGACACCAGACAAGTGTCTTCATCCACACATCCACTTTTCATTCCTAATTATACACATTTTCTTTATGGGTTCTTTTGATTTCCTTCCATGAGCATTGGGTCTTTGATGAACTCAAGTCTCTGAGTCCCTCGCTAGCGTGTCTCACCCTTCAGAGAGCTAAATAGTCTCTTCATGTGTAGGCATGCATGAGGACTATAGCACACATCCACTTTACCATTTTCATCCCATTACAGATACGATGGTCATCATATCTAATGGATGAAAAGATCCCCAACTTTCAAGTAATTTTTATTACAAGCATATCACAACACAACACAGAAGTACCCACTGAAGCGATACAAGGGATCAGACTTCAGGTGACCAGAATGTTCTATTGTCGGAAAAACAAATAGCAAAGGGATGGATCAAAATTAAGGAATACTTTTAGAAACGCAAAGTTTCCAGTTACAGGAAAGTATGGAATCGAGGTGACCCACGGAACTCCTAGAGACAAGGCAATATGGTGACTGTGGACAGAAAGTTTTACACCCTTGGACATGGGCTGTTATTAGCCTGCCCTACGCTTATTTCAGATTGGCTTTGAAGAATGTATAGAATGTCCATCCACGCATTTCCTAAATGTCTTTGTATCATCCTAATAAATCCACAGAAGTCAAGCCTGGTAGCATAGGCCTAGATACCAACTGATTGGAGGCCAAGATAGGAAGATTGCAAGTTTGAGGCCAGCCTGGCCACCAGCATGAGTTCAAGGGCAGCCTGGGAAACAGGAGACCTATTTCAAAGTTAAGAGGTAAAGGGGGAAGGGAGTAGTGACATTGGCTAGGGATCTAGGCCAATAGTTGGCAGCTTGCCTAGCATGCCCAAGGTATTAGGTTCAAACCCCACTACCACACATATAGCATGCTGACAGAAGAAGCCACGATGCTACTAATAGGACAGATATGAACCTGAAGTTTGGATCCATTTCCAAGTAGCCTTTTAAATTTACAGTCTTATTTTGAAAATGATGTGTATTGTGTGTGTGTCTGTGTGTTGGTTTGTGCACATGAATGCAAGTGCCCCAAGAGTCCAGAAGAGGGCAGATCCCCCCGGAAATGGGATGGTAGGTGGCGTTGTGGGCTGCCTGATGTAAGTGTTAGAAGCTGGACTCAGGTCGTCTGCAAGACCTGTGCAGCTGCCCCCCCCCCCGCCCCTGCCATCTCTACATTAGTCTTATTAAAAACTGGAAAGAAGAAAGCACTATTTCATTTATTTTAATGAATAAACTAGAGAAATTGAATGTGTAAAAGGCTAAAAAGAGCCTTTAAAAAACTTACAAAACCAAATATAACTGGCTGACTTGAGCGGGGTTGGAACATATACGTCCCAGCATTTAAATGTAAGCAATTATGAAAGAACAAAAGTTTTAATTGAAAGATTCAGCATGTTGGGGAGGTAAACTTTCAGCAACAAAGAGCAAGAAAAGAATTTTTTTTTTCCCTGAAAAATACTTGGTAAGCTATACAGAGCGTATGTGCAGAGAAAAGTATTTAAGAAATTATTAGGAGTCAGATTTCCCATGTTCTCATCAAACATTCAGTGTGCACCCCATTATGAGGGGAGAATGGCTTTTCTGTTCTAGTTGCCAAGTACAGGGTCAGATGGTTGGTACCTTGTGTCCGTCAGGCAATGTAAGGACAGAGGGGCCTATGCACGCTTCATGTGATAGAAGAGAGAAGAGAAACCACAATAAGCTGGAAGCTATGAACAAGGAGATAAGGAGGGAGGGGCCCTTGAGTTCTCAGAGGGATGGAGTAGGTGCCTGAAAGTTCTTGAATTCCTACTTCTGCCAACAGGATACCATGGTTTTCTTAACTTTAGCTTCCTGTGATGTTTTAAAAACCCTTCTGTCTTATAACTTGGGCATTCCATAACCTAAAGGAGAAGGTAAGACCAAAAAGACTCAGCTTCCCAACAAAGAGCAAGCCTTTAAATGGAATGTACGGGGCGCGGATGAGATCCTGAGTGAGTGTGTATTATCAACCTGAACATGGACACGTCAAGGGTCACGATGCCTCAGATACCTGAGAATAGCAAGGTCTTCTCCATGTCACACGCTATGGCAGGGGATGGCAAGGCCTTCTTTCAGTCTGAATATGGATGCTGACTATATACAGAAAGTATGAATCACTGCTTTCTCCTCCAGGGTGACTGCAGCCTGGGTCCGAGGACACTCCACTAAGATTAAGAATGAGGAAGACCTGCCTCCTCATTAGTCTATATAAACAAAACTGGATGAGTTTCCAGGCTGGCAGCTCTGTCAGAGTGCATAGCCCATCCAGTGCCACCTTTTCTTCTAAGGATTAGTTGCTTCTTTATTACCTATCACCCCTCTCAGGTCAATCCCAAAGTCTTACCAATCTCAATTACACTTTATGAAATATCACCGAACTGTCTTTGTCCCAATTTTCCTGGGAATTTGAGGAGAAAAAAAAACAAACCAACTCATCCTGAGCCAGTGACCTCTTCAGAGAAATGATTTGAAAAGGGAATGACTGCTTCCATGGGGACGGAGCTTAAGATGTCGGCATTATGCACTAAGATCATGAGCCCTTTAGCAGGCCACGGCACACCCACTCCCAACAACTAACAACTTGCATCTGCCCTTGACAATGGGTATTCTTAGTACAGGAGGAAAACCTGGCACATTCTCATTGCTGTCCCCTGCCTAGTGCATTGAAACTGGCTTCTTGTGATGAGGAAGATGTCTGTTTGTGAGGCTCAACCTCTTCCCCTTCCCCATGCCTCCACCCCATCTTCATTCAGATAAACACATTTCATAAAAAGAAAGAGAGTATATATCTCTTTGTTCAGGTGAGTGTCTTTTATTGTATCCAGTACCTACCAATTGTATTGGTTTATGTTCTTTTAATCTACTTAAAATGAGCAAAAACATTTTATTAGTAGCTTTTCAAGTCCTTCGGACCAAATACCTGACAGAAACAGTGTGGGAGAGGGGAGGAGTTATTCAGGAGGTACAGTGGTTTACATTGGGGAAGGCTTCCTCCACAATTCTACAGCCATCTAAGAAGCCCTGCTGAGGATTCAAGGCTTGACCTCTGATTTCACATGACCCATTTCTTCCAGCTAGGCTCTACCTCCTAAAGGTCCACAAACTCTGAAAGCTGAGCCACCAACCAGGGACCAAGTCCAGGGAAATGGTTGACCTGTGGAGACATTTCATATCCAAGCCACAGAGTATACTTAGTTTCTAATTCGGGCCTTGAAATAACATTAGTAATCATGGCACACCGGTGTACTTCTGGTGCTGTCATGATGCTCTTCGTGTCCACATGAAAGTTTGGCTGCTGTTTATGACTGTTTGTAGAATGGTGGTAGTCAATGCCCCATCTCTCTCAACCTGAGGAAGAAACTGAATAGCACTATTCTGTAGCATGAAATAGAGCTCTCTAAGTGTGGTCCAGATGACAGGCAGATTGGTGTCTTCCTATGTAACAGGTCTGTGCTTGTTCCTAGAAGGGCGGGCTTTCTTGTTGCTACCCTCCTTTCTTTAATATCAGAAGTTTGGTTTTTGTCATAGGTGAGAACCAACAGGGCCAAAAGATTTAGGGATCTCTCACATTTTGTAGTCCTTTATAGCTCACAATTATCATTCCGTTGGTTGTCGTTGTTTTCTGTTTGACATTTATTCTAGTTTCATTCTGTTGCTGTTGATGAAACACACTGACCAAAAACAACGTGAGGAGAATCTTAGTTACTTTCTCATTGCTGTGATAAAACACCATGACTAAAGCAACTTTATAAAAGACATCATTTAATTTGGCTTATGATTTCAGAGAATCGGTGGAGTCCCTGATGGCAGAGTGATGGAGCAGCTGAGAACTCACATCTTGATCCACACTTACAAGGGAGAGAGAGCCGACTGGGAATCGCACAAGTCTTTTGAAACCTCAAAGCCCAACCCTAGTGACACACCTCCTCCAGCAAGGCCACACCTCCTAATACTTCCCAAACACTAACTAGGAACCAAGTATTTAAGCATGTAATTGTTTGGGGGGGGGGGGGGTGTTGTCATTCAAACCACTACAAAGAAGAAAGGGTTTGTTTGGTTTACATTTCCAGGTCACAGAAGTCAGGGCAGGAAATGAAGTCGACCCTATGGAAGAATGCTGCTTCCTGGCTTGTTCTTTGTACATGCTTAGCTTGCTTTCTTATATACCCCAGGCACACCTGCCTAGGAATGACACCACCCACTGTGGGCTGGAAGACTGTCTCTCACAGACATGGCCACAGGCCAATCTGTTCTTGGCATTTCCTCAGTTGAGACTCTCAGGTGACTCTGGGCTGTGTCAATTTGAAAGCCAAAGCTAAGTAGGACAACCTCACAGGTAACACAAAATTTTATATATATATATATATATATATATTGTATCCTCATAGGCAAAAAACTAAAGTTCAAAGGTTGAGTAGCCTAGAATGCTCATGCTAGACAGTGGGTTTCAGCCCAAGACTCTCTGGTACCCACTGTAGAGAGGAGAGGTAAGAAGAGCCAGAACTCTGAAGTTGTTTTCAGAAATGGTTGCAGCCATGTGGGAGATGGATATTACAGAGACAGAAATGAAGCATGGTGGGAAATTATTGTCTGATGGAGACCAACAGCTATTTGGCTTCTATTACATTATATTCTCACTGGCCAGTGCTCCTGGAATACTATATTTGTCTCCTGTGGCCAGGCTGGGGCCCAGGAAGGCCCTTGCATCTGCTGTAGTTTGAGAATGAATGATGAAGCTATACTTGAACTAAGGATGCTGAAATTGTATAAAAATCTCCCAATGGCTCCAGCCTCCTGAACCCTGTTGGAATGATTTTGTCAGGATCTGAGGATGCTGTATCTTCTTGCTGGTGCCCTTTGTGGAGTGCAGCTTCTCATGTTATCAGCTTCCTACAGAGCCCAGCCTCTACTCTCCTTGGGGTTTCCTCAGTGGCCATTTTGGTTTTATCCTGGCCCATTCTTTACCCTGCAGCCTCCTCTCTCTTAACCCCAGCCTCCTCATTTTCTGTCTGGCTCTACAGCTATGGCTCTGAGCATGTGATTAACACCGAGGGTCCATGTTCAAGTACAGCATTTGATCCTCAGACTATAGAAGAATGGAAGAGTGGGTGCTCTTAGGCAGAATCAAGGGCTCGAAGTTGGTTCCATCACCATACCTTGGAGAGAAGGGGATCAAGGGGTGTGAAACAATGCTTTCCAGTCTTAATGAGGAGGGGGATGGGTATGACCAGTGACACCAAGCATGTAGCTGGTAGGGTGTGATCAACGAACTCAATGACAGGATCAACCTTAGAGCCATAGACCTTCTAAGACCTGTTAATCAAGTCCACAGGCTAAGAAGTTGCTAATTCTTCTCAGTCTCCAGTCACACAATGCGCTCCAGGGCAGGATGTGCCTCTGAGTGAGGGAAGCCAAGCATCTCTCAGTCTTCCTCCACTAGCTCAGATGATCGTTGCCTACCAATGTTCTGTTGGCACCCAAGTCTTCAAACTCATGAAGAACTTCATTAAAATTGAGTTCTAGCTGCCATGTGAACATCACCTGGGGCCAGTAAGATGCATACTTGGTGATGAGAGCACTGTAACACCAGCTCAGAAAGGAGAGAGAGAGAGAGAGAGAGAGAGAGAGAGAGAGAGAGAGAGAGAGAGAGAGATTCAACATTTATGTGCTCCCCTCAATGTGTTCCTATTATCCGTGAGCCTCTGAAAATGTGGCTTGCTCAAGAAGGCATTAGAGCTGAATTATCATTTATGTTTGTCACAGGGGTTGAAAGTGTGTAATGAGATTCCAGAGTTAATGTTTTGTACAAAGCACTTAGGAGAGCCAGGATGAAATTGGCTCTGAGTTCTGATGGGGCGTTTTAATTAAAGATAGTGTCTAATCAAGGGTGGAGCAGAGGCTGCTTAGAAAAACGTCAGTTCATTGTCCAATCCACTGGTGCAGAGATGGGCAGGCAGCCTCTCTGTGGAGATCCTGCTGCCAAGAGGAAGGGTGACAGTGAGGAAGTGTCTTCTGGGAGCAGGAGAGGGGCTGGGGAGCTGTGGGCCACCTTAGACCACATGTATGTGGCTGTGCTTGCAGCCTGTGTGTGTCTATGCCCATGGCTCTATGAGCATCATACAAATGTCAGTGGTTCTGCCCACAGATCTGCACGTATGCTAGTTAATTAGATCTGGTCAGAGTCCTATGTACATCCCTTAGCTGGTGTGTGCAGCCCTGTGAGCCCACAGTCAACTGGAAGTGGCTCTCTTACATACGACTTGTGTCACTTTTCCCAAAGAGCAAGCACAGGACCTTGCATGAAGCTGGATGAAGAGGGAGCCTCTGTTTGCCCTTCTGATGAACAGTCATACAGAGAATGAGAAATTAGAGTTCTCCTGTCCGCTGACCTTTAACCTCTGAAGTTCCACAGCGCATGATATCCTTCAGAGGCTCAAGGAAGCCTATGCCAGCTCTTTGTCACCGATCACAGTTCCCTTTCCTCCTTGTCATTGGGCCCAGCCCAGCACGTATCCCAGATAAAGATGCTTATGACGGTTTAGGCTGGGAGGAGTCTGGACAGGTGGGCACACAAGCATGGATCTGCAGTGACCTTTGCCTTTGAGGTTTTTGGGCCATATTCTGGCAGCTCTATGCTGAGTTAGCATTTCAGCAGGAGCCAGAACACTTCTGCTGTTTTTCTGTGGGCCCTACTAGCAGTTTGTTCTTCTTGCAGGGGCTTGGCCCAAACAGAGGGCGGGTGGCCTGGGCTCCCAGCACTCCCTGCAGAGCTACTTAGAGAAAACACATTAATGAGACATCGAGCCAGAGTCTGAAGAGTGACCTGCCTCTGAGAATTGATGCATAAATTCCAGGCTAGGCAGGCAGGAAGCACCTAACACCAGGCATTTGCTCACAGTTCCTTAGTGCTATGTGGCTATGAGACCAAGTTAAAGCTTAGGGAACTAATTGAGTAAAGTTAGATAAACAGGCATCCTCTCAGAGTTTGCAGCCATCGCTGGGTCTGGCAAAAGTCACTAATGCATAGGTTTGAAGAAAATGAAAGGTAAGGATTTCCACAATGATTTAGAAGACATAACATGCGGTTTATTTCTTTTTAAAGTTACTGTACATGTATGGGTGTTTGCCTGCCTGTATGTATGCCTAAGCACCACATGTGTGCAGTGCTCACATGAGGCCAGAAGAGGACGTTGGCTCCCTTAGAAGGGGAGTTACAAATTGCTGTGAGCCTGGAATTGAACCGGGAGCCTATGGAAGATCAGCTAATGCTTTTAATGGCTGAGCTGTTTCTCTAGCCTCCAACATAAGGTTCTAGATAGTTTGTGTGATTGGTCCAAGATTGTCTCCAATCAAAATATGCTCTGTTAAGCTTTAAAATGCATTTTTGGTATAGCACAGAATAAGGAAATCATAGGGTTCAGTCCTGGCCTCAAGCTTCCTGTTTGCAGGGATCAGGGTCATTTTACAGCGGCCTGAGCTAACATGAGTTCAGGCAACATCTTTGTGGGTTGAACTTGTAGGCAGAGATGTGGTCCCATTCCTAGGTCCCAGTGGCAATGGCCTGCTGTAGGATACCCACCCCCAGGGCTTCTCCACTCTGCCAGCTCCAAGTAGCTCTCTGGCTCCTGGCACTCTGTTCTCTTTGTTCTGGGTTATATACTTCCCACTCAAGTTGTTCTTTTTCCTTAAAATGCACCCCCACACACACACACCCCGGCTGGTTGTGTTTTAGTTCTTTTTTTGTTTGGTTGGGTTTTTTGTTGTTGTTGTTTTTTGGTTTTTTTTTGGTTTTTCGAGACAGGGTTTCTCTGTGTAGCTCTGGCTGTCCTGGAACTCACTCTGTAGACCAGACTGGCCTTGAACTCAGAAATCCACCTGCCTCAGCCTCCCAAATGCTGGGATTAAAGGTGTGCACCACCACTGCTTGTGTTTTAGTTCTTAAGTGCTCTATTCTTCCGGTGAGTTAGGGTCCCCTCCTTCTCTGCAGCGGAAGCTTGAGGCAGAGGCGCTGAGCTGAGGGAGGAAAGAGAAGTAGAATGGGGGCCCAGAGGACCTCACACCTTGAACCTGCATGCAGCAGCCTTCCACACATGCTTGCTTTCACGCTCAGGTTGTAGAATTTTCTCTCTGGAGATTCAGACTTACATTTTAACGCATTCGTATAAGCCATGTTCCACCCCCCCCCCCAATTTTCTCATTGTTTGAATATAAAAAGCCAAATAATATTTCTATCTTCATGCATGATAGTCATTAAGATTATTTAGCTGCATTAGTTAATAACGGTCTGTCATCCAGAAAACTAGTTTGCATTTCATTTGGGGGGGGATGTTAATAATTAAATATAATCAATAGTGGAATTATCATTCCAGCAACTCTCTTGACCTGAGAAAGATGTTGTCAATTTGCACTTAGTGCTAATGCCATTTATTCCATTAACGGCCCTTATTTTAACAAGCTTAATCATCTTTATAGGTCTCTCTTCCTCTCCATCCCTTCCCTTTTTTACTGCTTTGTTCATATAAATGCTTCCACAGCCGAGTGACGCTGAGTGAGTGCTTCTGATCACAGCCTTGGGTGCGCCTGCTGGGAGGGCGGTCTCGTACCCATCCATACTTGCGTCCAGCCACATACTTTGCAGCAAGCACATTTGGTTAAAGATCATACTGTTTCTGTGCCCCACCTCCAAAGAATGGGGTCTCATTTGCAGCCAACTTGGCTCTGGTCCCTTCTACTTGTTTGGCTCTGTCTTAAAGGTGCTCAAGAGACTTACTTGGGCCAGCTCCTCCCTGTGACATGGCCCTGTGAAACACCACAGCATTGTGAAGATGGTGTATAACACCCCCCCCACACACACACACCGATTGTCTTCACACTCCTTCTTGTTGGATCCTACAGCCCCCATTCAAACTATCCCGAAGGCCCAACTCTCTCCCATAGACTCCTCTCCACCCTCCGAACATGGGGTCATTACCAGCACTGATGAGGCTAGAGATGCCAGAAAGATGGGCTCCAAACAATCACTTCCCAAGATGCATTGCCATGTACCTCCTCTGGATAAAAGGGAAGTCCAACTCTCTGGATCTGTCTCTCTAATCTTAGTCTGCTTCAGGTTGTCAAATTAGTCAGATTGTCTACATTGAGCAAAGACGAAACTTCTCTACAATTCAGTCAGTCCTAGGGAGCACATGTCCCTTAGCTCCTGACCTCTGGGAAGAGCTGACAGCCATGATGCGTGCGCACCATTGGCACTAATTGCAGGTGGACTTACATATCAGAATGGTATAGCTCTGCTCTCTGCCTAAAGGGTGCCTTGGAGAAGGGTACCAGGCAGGACTGCAGCTTCCTGCTGGGTTCCACAAAATGGTCTTTAATAAACTGAATTCAATACAAGAATAAGAATTGCAAAACCAAACCCCTCTCCTTATGACTGGCTTTAATATCACAGGTAGCTGTGGTGGCAGTGAAGGCGGCAGCAGCGATGGCAGCGGCTGTTGCTGCTGCTGCGGCTCCTATTGTTGCTGCTGCTCCTACTGATGCTGCTGACCTGTCCTGTCAGTGCAGGCTATTACCAGCTCCTTCCTTGCAACATATGGCTTGGATCCTTCCATAGTCCTTCCTCTGCCATGCACGCTGTCCCGGTCACTGTTCTATTTCTGTGAAGAGACGCCATGATTAAGGCGTCTTATAAAAGAAAACACTTAATTGGGGGGCATGCTTACAGTTTCAGAAGTTTATTTTATTGTCATCATGGCAGAGAGCATGACAGCATGCATGGTACTTGAGCTAAGAGCTACATCCTGATCTGTAGGTCAAGAGATGAGAGGCTGGGCCTGGCCTGGGCCTTTGAAATCTCGAAGCCCACCCGCAGTGATATAGTTTCTTGACAGGGACACACGTCCTAATCCTGTCATCCTTTCAAATAGTGCCATTTCCTAGTGACTAAGTGTCTTAGTTAGGGTCTTACTGCTGTGAGCAGACACCATGACCAAGGCAACTCTTACAAAGGACAGCATTTAATTGGGGCTGGTTTACAGGTTCAGAGGCTCAGTCCATTATCATCAAGGTGGGAGCATGGCAGTGTCCAGACAGGCATGGTACAGGAGGAGCTGAGGGTTCTCCATCTTCATCTGAAGGCTGCTAGCAGAATACTGGCTTCCAGGCAGCTAGGAGGAGGGTCTTAAAGCCCACGCCCACAGTGACACACTTCCTCCAACAAGGCCACACCTCCCGATATGGCCACTCCCTGGTCCGAGTATATACAATCCATCACCCTAAGCATTCGAATGTATGAGCCTATGGGGACCATTTTTGTCCAAACCACTACCCCTACCCACCCAGCCTCCAGGCCTTTCTGGGGAGCTGTGGGGCTGGATTAAAGGGGGAGGGAAAGGATGAAGCCCTCTCATTAGCACATAAAAAGTAGATGGAATGCCTGGTGCATAAGGGGTACAGGCTTATGACTCCTAATCTTCCCTGTCAGCAGAGGATGGAAGACCTACCTAGCCCCTTCTCTTGTGTTTGGCTGAGTTCAGAAAGAACACATAGCATATGAACATATTCTGAGCGGGCTGTCAACAGAGCTCCTCCTTAGGTTTGTCTGTTCTCTCTCTCTGGGGTCAATGAATGTTTCTTGATAATGCCCCAGGAAAAGTCACACGACAGCAAATTCTACCCATGGCCCAAATAGCCCATGAGCTCAGCAGGGTCAGATCTGTACAGAGTATCTCACAGTGAAAGGCCATGGACCTCAGGGTTTAGGGAAACTACTGCAGGTCAACCGATAGCCTCAAACATTGGAAGCAGATCTTGTCCTGGGGACAAGGACAATATGGGTACACACGTCAGTCTTCTGACAGGAAGATCAATAAGTCCAGATGATACTCGGTTTTTGTTCATTTTGACAATAGGATTATGGGAGTACTCTGCTGAAACCAAAGAAGTGTATTCTATTTTCTTCTTTGTATTTGTATGTATGTGAGTATGTGTATGTGTGTCTGTGTGTGTCTGTGTATATATGTATGTGTGTGAGAGTGTGTATATGTGTGTATACATATGTATGTATATGTGTGTAACTATGTGTATGTGTGTGTGACTGTGTATATGTGTCTGTATGTATGTGAGTATGTATGTGTTTATGTGTATGTGTGTGCATATGTGTGTATATGTGTGTGAGTGTGTTTATGTGTATGTGTATACATGTGTGTGTGTATGTTTGAGTATGGAAGTGTGTATGTGTACGCATGTGTGTGTATGTGTTTATGTGTATGTGTGTGCATATGTGTGTATGCACGTGTGAGTGTGTTTATGTGTGTGTATGCATGTGTGTATGTGTGTGAGTGTGTTTATGTGTATGTGTATACATGTGTGTGTATGTGTGTGAGTGTGTGCAGGTTCATATAGATATCAGTGGTTGATATCAAGTATCTTCCTCCAGTGCTTTCTATCTAAGTTTTGAGACAGTATCTCATACTGGACCCAGATTAATTGATTGACTAGGTTGGTTGGCCAGTGAACCCAGGGGAGCCACGCGTCCTCCCTTTCTCTAGCGCTAGGGTTACGGTTAAATACCACCATGCCTGGCTTTTTATGTGGTTGCTGGGGACCCACATAACTCAGTTAACTCAGGTGCCCTTGCTCCATTGTCCAGACTCTACTGACTGGTCCATTTTCACAGCCTCCTGTTCATCTTGTCACTCCTTGCTCACAGACAGCTTTTAGAACCCACTGGCTGGCTACTGCCAGTCAGCACATGGGCTGGTCTTTTTCATGTGTGTACACGTTCACTTCAAGTGAATTTTAAACGGTCTTGAATGAAACTCTAATCTCTACCTGGGTTCTAAAACACCATGAAGAGAACTTCACTTTGACATCTAACTAGCAGAATGGGTTTTTAAAGTATGAACCTTCTAGAAACTTTTGGAGTCCTGAGAGTGTCTTTCATCCATTATAAATCTGAAACCCAGTGTCTAATGAGGTTTCTTGTTGACATGAAACATTTATTTCTAGACTCTGAATCCAGTCTCCAGACAGTGACAGTGTCTCCTTCTGTCTTAAACAATGACAACTAACTCTAGAAGCTCTGGGGTAGCCTGGCCCAACTTTTCTGAATAGCCTACCTTGAAAGCAGGGGTGATCTTATGAACACATGTATGCCACCTAGAGCTATGAAGAGGCTCAGAAAGCTTTCCCCAAGTCTGCAGCACAATGGCACAGATACGTCTTAAGGCACCAAGGCATATCTGATGTAGGAGGAGTCAGATTGGCTCAAAGACAGCAGTCACACCAGCTCTTCTTTTCTGACTCAGGACACAGGACCAAACAAATCACAGTTTGCTCGATCTGCTAAGTTCTCTGAGCAAATTGAGGCTCCTGGCCCAGTCTACCTCAAAGGTAATTTGTGCTCCTTCAGAGGCAGGAGGGAGGAAGAAAGTATGGACCCAAGGCTAGCCTCCATGTCATGGCCAAAGTTATCTTGAGTCTGTCACAGTTACTATGTCTCGTGGTTCCACCAAAAGAAAAGTCATCAGCAATATGAAAGAAAACAGAGCTGACCACTTCATAGATTTAACTTAATAGTTATTTTCTTGCTGGAAAAAAGTGACTCTAGAGTAAGGATTTACTAAACAAATATTAGCAATCATAAAAAATTTCAGTTTAAGTTCCAGTAGTTACCATATTACCCAAAATATACAAATGTGTCATGCAGACGGGTCCTGCAGCCTCTGTGTACTGTCCAGTTTTACAGTCAGTAGCTATACAGGCTGGGGCTTCAGGAGACATACTTGACACACTCCAGGAGAGGACTCCTGTGGCGATGTTAACAAAGAACCATGCTTCTTGTCTGAAGAGACTTAGAGGAAAATGTCCATATTGACATAATTTTTTGGTCTAATTTTTTAGATTTGGGGGGTTTAGGTTTCGTTGTAGGTGCAGAATATTAGGGTGGACCCCAGAGGGTCTGCTTCCCACTTCTCAGCTCCATCTCTGCCTGGCAGAGCTCGGACAGAGCTCGGAGGAAAGTTAGCATGGTGGTGGTCCTCTTCCGTTCTGTGCTGATCCTATGCTGTGCCTTGTGGGACGGCCGTCAAAATAATAGCCTTTGGTTCTTTTTGGAGACCCTGGGCTCCTCTGAAGGTCTCGTGGGAGCTTTGTATTTTCTCTCCAGGAAAGCACAAACATACCCAAACAGGGTTGTAAGGAAAGAATTCTAACACATTCTAACATCCCATTGGGGAGGAAAAAACACCTCTGAATCTCATGTTCATCCATTTTCTATTTGCTATCACTCAATATATTCCCTTGGGTACATAAAAGTTTATCTGGCTTGGGATGCTGGATGCAGAAGTCAATTATGGGGTATCCATTTCTGGTGAAGGCCTCGTAATGTACCCTAAAAGAGGAAAACAAAACAAAAACGAAACCCCTGAAGGGCAGTATGATGTGGGAACCAGATACTCAGGGCTGTCTGGACTTGTGGCTGCCTGCTCTCAGCCTAGTGAGCCCAGCCTCTGACAACCTGATCAGCTCCAGAAGACCCTTCCCAAAAACACCACAATGGCATCACTTTCCCACATGTTGTGGGAAGGCACAGAGCACACAAAACTATAGCACCACTAAGTCACCCAAATTGTATTGGTTTCTGTCACCCTTGTTTGTGGTCGTCCTGTTCTTTTCCCTTGAGGTGTCTCTTGTAGCGTTTCTTTCCTTCTTTCTTTCTTTCTTTCTTTCTTTCTTTCTTTCTTTCTTTCTTTCTTTCTTTCTTTCTTTCTTTTCTTTCCTTTTCTTTTTTTTTTTTTTGTTTGTTTAACAGATTTTTTTCTTTTTTCTTGGATATTTTCTTTATTTACATTTCAAATGTTATCCCCTTTCCTGGTTCCCCCCCCCCTCCCAGAAGCCTCCTATCCCATCACTCCTCCCCCTGCTTCTATGAGGGTGC
>CM052717.1:17119987-17165478 GCA_028551405.1 Uromys caudimaculatus | reverse complement strand
AGGAGGAAAGAGTGGAGGGGAGGAGGAGGAGGAGGGGAGGAGGGGGAGAAGGGGGAGGAGGGGAAGGAGGGGGAGGAGGGGGAGGAGGGGGCGGGGGAAGGAGGAACATGACTGTAAGGGGAGAAAGAGGAGAAGGTGGAGGAAGGGGGGGTCATGAATATAGGAGGGGTGGCTAGGAAGGAGAGGATCAGTGGGAGGGAGAGGGGAGAAGAGGGGTTGGTGAGAGTGAATGTATCCCCAGTGCATAGTATTCAGAAATGTCAAAAGTAAAAAATAAAGCAGGTCTCTCGGGGAGCAAAGTAGACACAAGTAGATAACAAGGCACAGAGAAGAGGCTGGACCTCTCTGCCGTGGGAAAGCTGGAAATGAGAGTCATTAGGACAGCTCAGGTCTAGCAAGGAGGTGGTGGCTCAAATGCGTCCTGGAAGACACTTTGATCCTGGCGCATGTAACTCTGGACCATCTCAACTTGCAAATGATTTGCATTCCGTGTTTTACAAATAACGGGTTAGACAGCAGGAAAACCGTATCTTGGTATCTAACAACATCGCCGCACACCTGAATGCTGAACCCAGGCATCACACCCACCCGGAAGGTGCACCGCCTTCCAGGACTAGGCGGTTGGGATAGAGATCTGATGTGATAATGTGTCTTCACAGCATGGGGTGTGTCCCCACCCTCTCCCCCCCGCACACAGGAAATACATAATAGACAGAAGTCAACATTAATAATGAGTGAATTTTTTCCCCCACTAAACACATCGGACATTTTAAACTAATTATTCACTTGGAAATATTTTTGTTGTTATTTAGAACTTTTTCATTTTAATGATCTGCATTGGTAACAAATACTCCAAACAGTCTTTCTATTGCCATGTGTAGTAGTAAGGACCAGCTGAAAATTCTGGACTACCTGCGCAGGTTTCTTTCTACTCTTAACCTTAGTTGAGGTCGTTTATAAATAGAGGTGATTTGTGAAAACGTGCATTTGTGGACACAGATGTCAAAAGTTGTGTATCTGAGTTAATGCGCAGAAGGTAGTTTACATTCTTCATGTGTGCAGTTACAGCTAGGATTCCTGACTCAAGAGCAGCCATCCTGGCTGTTTTCACTGTATTTGAAATGCGTTTTGGTGAAACAAAATATTTAAAATAAAAATTCTATTCTGTGAAGGGTCAACTGTCCCGTCCTTCCTGGGGGGCCCTCCCTGGGGGACTATCAACCAGGGTCTGAGGAGGGAACTGCCACTGCTGGTTAAAGGAAAGAAGACAGGAGACAAGAGATATCTTGGGAGCAAGACGGTAATCTGATCAAGCTCCAAAGAACTTTATTTCTGAGCCAAATATAAAACAAAAGAAGAGCGAAGTTACACGGGCAGGGAAGTTCCAGAAGGTCAACGTTCCTGCCAGGTGTCACGTATTGTTGCAAAAACATGGTATCACAAGATCTCCCTAAATCTGCAGGCAGGCACAAATGGAATGTCTCTAAGACCGCAGGCTGGTCACCTGATTTCTGAGGAGCCTGAAGCACTGGGTCTGGGAAACTGAAACTCAGGCCTACTAGTCAGGCCAAAGCCTGTTGGTTCCTGACCCTATTCTATAAATGCAACCTAATTCCCAGCATACATATGTGAAACGAAGCTGTATCAGCATCCCAAATGCTGACTTCATTGGGAGATCATTTAACTAAGGGATGGGTTAGAAGGACAGAGAGAAGACCCCTTCTGCAGACGCTCTTCAGAAACAGGAATGAACACAACTGCAGAAAGAATCTTTTCCATTATATGGGAATGTATTCAGAGACACAGGTGGGAATTTGTCCGCTCCAAAGAAAATAATTATGTACATTCAGAGAGAACTACAGCTTAATAGTCTGAAGCTTGAAAAATAGTCCCAATACGTAAACCCACATTTATTTTCAAGTTTTAGAAATTCAAATTTATAATTTTAAAATAATATAAAAATTTTATAAAATAAAACATTTAAAAATGCTTATTTCCCAGCTTTCCAATAATTCCTGTTTTATAAAGTCATAGGAAAATGAGCGGTTTCTAGTTCAACATATTGTGGTAAATCGTCATAAACTTGCAACTTCTTTGGGGGTCAGGTGGACAGTAACCAGTTCTATGAAAAAACAGTAAGAAGTCGCCTTCAGCGACCATTCATCTGTTAGTAACAGATACCAACACAAAATGACTTTTTACATGAAATCATCCTGGATGTTTGGGGATGGGGTTTTGGAATGGGAACCCAGGCACTTAGACATGTTAGATGTGACCATATTGGACTTGACCAATGGGTGCTAAAAGTTAAAAATCAGGATCCTGATGCCCCTGGGACTCCAGGGAGAGTGCAGGAACTCTCCATGAGCGACTGTGACATGTCCCACAAAACTCCATGCAGAGGTTGGGAGGCCAACTCCTCACTGTGGGAACAGTATCTGAGTGTGACTCCGATCTGGCATAGAGTGTCAGACGGAGGAGGAATCGTCTACGTTTCTACCCTCATATCTTGGTGGTGATGCTTTGCCCTCCAGATGCTGAGGAGGTAATGTGCCCTGACAGGCCAGAACCATTAGCACCAGAAACTCATTCCTGAAATGGATAGCACTCTGTACCTCTGGTACCCAGGGAAGTAGTTTTAGCGAGAAGCGAGGAGTCCCCCTCATCCCCATTGGTCCCCTAGGATCAGGACAGACTGGCATCTGGTGGAGAGAAAGCCACATTGGAAGGGAAAGAGGATGTGGACATTTGGTAATTGATTGGGTTCAGCCTCTTCCACTACAGAGACAATGCCCGATCCTCCATTAAGCCTTCTCCCTCACACACTGTGTCACTGAGTGGGATCCAATTCCCTAGACTTATGGAGCAGACCCAATGGAACCAGCATATATATAAAAAAATTTGGCTTCTGTTAAGTTACCTTTAAGAAAAAAAAAAAATCAATGTTTTCTGAAACTTAGAAGGCACTGCCCCTGCAAGTGCCATGTTCTGAGCACCATCCAGCAAGCAACTTAGACAACACTAACGGGAAAGCGAACCGCTGACCACATTCTGACCCCTGTGCAGTGCTGCCGGTTGTTGTCTTTGGGGCTGATCAAGAATGAGATTCTGACGGTTTTTCTCTTTTTCGAAGTCGGAATGTTTTGAGGATCAAAAGTGGAACTTGGAGGTTCCATGCTAGGGTGGGACATTGCTGGGTGTCCCTCAAAGCACTGGTCCTCAATGTAGTGCTGTTGAGGTAGCGAAGCAATGACGTTATGAAGAATAAGAGCAAGGTAGAAAGATCCGGGGGACATTGCCCTCAGAAAGGACTGATATTGGACCCTTGGAGTGAGTTCTCTGGAGACCAGGCTTTTATTGAAAAAGGCAAAGTTGGCTCTGGGTTTCTATCTTGTGATGTCATCCCTAGGAGGCATTCTCCAAATGTCGAGCAAGCGGGGCTACACAATCTTGAGCTCCAAGCTAAATAAACTTATCTATAACGTACCTGCCTCAGGTATTTTGCCATGGCAACAGACAACAGACCCTGACGTGCTGTGATGGAGCTTATAATCTAGAATCAGCAAATCAGCTCTCGAGGAAACACCAGCTGAACACAGTGGCATTTAAAAAAAAAAAATGGTAAAGAGAAATTCAAGTTATAGATGTGGGTGTGGTTGGCAGTCAGTTGAGTTGAAAATAAGATTCTCCTAGGGTGTCTGGGTAGGTCCAATGTGATCATAGGGCCCCAGGAGTGGAAGAGGAAAGCAGGTGAGATGTGAGGTTTGAAGTGTAAAAACCTGACTGGCATCCCTTGGCTCTGATGATAGCTCCACTTGATAGAGGCAGCCCTGGCAACCTTGACTTCAGCCCTGTGTGCATGGCTCCCGACCTCAAGGATTGTTAGATCCTCAACTTGTGCTTCATAAAGCTACCCTGGATACTGTGATTGTTACAGTCGCATCAGGAACTAACTAAAGTGCTTTCTACTTTCCAGGTTCTGTGTTAAACCCAGGGACAGAGGTGTGACTGAGATATACTTGCATGTTAGACTTGTGTTCTCCCAGGAGAGGAAGTGAGGATGACTGCGAAGTACTCTGGGGTGCTCCTGAGACCCCGAAGACCTTCTCATGTCAGTTGCTGTATACATAGAGCTGGGAGGTGTATCAAGCCAGCCAGAGGGAGGAATCGGGGCTAGAGATGCAGTGAGGAGATGACCGTGGGAGATGGCTCCCCTTTCAAGGTGCTCACTCCCACATGTATCAAAAACTGTGTGTGCCAGTTGGTTGTGTTGGATGCTGTATTTTCTACAGTTTAACCCCTTCCCTACCAACTGGCTCTTAGGAATTGCTTTGGGTCAGTATGCTCAGTTGTGAGGTTGGGTAACATTCAAAAGGTTTCATTATCCAGGCTGGGTCATCTGGGCTCTGGGCCAGACGGGTGCTGAGTGTCCTTGGTTTAGTGGTGAATGGCACTCCCTTCATGACCTCTGTGGAAGGAACAGGAGAAAAAGGCAGTTACAGAGTTGGCAAGGGTCGAGGAGGACATGCTGACCTTTGGGAAAGTGGACAGGTAGGGAGTCAGAGCAAAGACCTGCATCACATAAAAGCCCGAGAGATCACTGGTTGGCCATGCTGGGCAGAGGTGTGGACAGAGAGGGCCACAGGGCCTCCACTACCTTGCAAGCAGGGATGAGCCAGAGCAAACAGGAAAGGGTGGCTTTTTACTTGATTAGACTGTAACCACTCTGCAGGCTGATGTCAAGGTCAAGCCATTTATCTGTCCCCATATCCTCAAGTCAGTGGCTACAGGGGCCGCATTGTGCCATGAGTACATCACACACATGTTAGCAGGCCACAGGCCTGCAAATGTTTAGCTGAGCAGAGGTAAAGGAAACACAGGAACTGAGAACTCCATTCATCATACTCAGGTGTGCGAAGAAGCTACAAGAGCCCGAGTCCAGTAGCTCCCCCCACCTAGGCCCTTGCTCTACAGCAGCTGTCTCAGTCTGTGGGTCGAGACCCTTTGGGCAAACCTGTATCTCCAACTATTCATGTTATGACTCATACGGGATATAACTTTACAGTTATGAAGTAGCAATGAGAAGGATCGTATGACTGGGGTCAGCACACCATGAGGAACTGTATTCAAGGGTCGCAGTGTTAGAAGGTTGAGGACCACTGTCCCAACCTGTCCTAACTTCTGAAGAGCACATCTTACCCTCTCATATTGAAGTCACTTGGGCAATTGGTGCCTGGAGAGTGTGTGTGTGTTTCTCATTTTTAGACACTTGCCCAGTGATGTGATGAAATTCATTCATTTATTCAATCATTACTGACTCCTGACAGGTTTCTCCTTGGTGTTTCCATGAGAGGGAGATAGCCTTTTTCAGCCATTGTTCTCTAGATGGAACGGATAGAATGAATATGTATTACGGGAGTCTAGTGGTATAATCAGTTTTATGATTATATATAAACAGTACTTATATGAGTATGTATTACAAAGGGTATTTATTAGGACAGCTTCTATAACAGGGGCTGGGTAGTTCAACGGTGGCTGTCTGCATGCTGCAGAGGTAGCTACTTAGCCAGCAAGACTGCTTCTGAGATCTTAATCAGATTCCAAAGGCTTGAGGATTCCTGAGGAGTCATTAAGCATCAGTTCATACTGGATGGGCAAAGAAGTCAGGTTCTCTCATCAGAAGGAGGACAGCCTCATCAGCAATAAGACAGATACTCGCTCTCACCAGCCAGAACCAGAGACAGACGGCAGGCAGCACTGCCTTTCCTTACACATCCATGTATCTGGGTTTCAGCTAGAAGGTACGACCCATTCTTCAGGGATGGGACTTCCCATCAGGTACTTCTTCCTAGAAATGCCTCATAGACCCACCCATAGGTGTGTCTTGAAGTTGACTCCAGATCCAACCAAAGTGACCATTAAACTTTTATATTCTAGTTCCTTTTGTACCTTTTTGCATACAAGCTGAACGTTTGTGCTTCCCTCGCAGTGTAAGACTCGGCACAGGTTTTAGAGAATGGAGTTGAACATGAACTAGGAAGCCGAGCTCTGCCCAAGATGAAAGCCAGGACTCCCCTACACCCCACGTCCAAGGACAGGCCAGTGTGAGGGTGCTGCTGCCCCCGTGCACAGCCTGGACGGGATGTCTCCAAGCTCTTGTTCTCCTCAGCATCTTGACAGGCGTACACATCGGCATGTATGAATATTTTTTAGCAAAAGTTTCACAGTAAGCTAGTCTTCCCCTCTGCTTTCTCCAAAGCTTACTGAGCCCGGGGCTCGGAGGCCTGGCCAGGAACAGAACTCTTCCACAGGCTTATGGCTTTTCCAGGCACCTTGAAGCATCAGGGTGGGTAGTCAGACTAGAGGTGGGCTGGGAAAAGCACTGTTCTCCTGCCCGAGAAGGGCAGGTCTCCTGAAACTGCATTAATGTGAACACTGAATTTATTTTAAAAAATAATAAAAAAAAACATTTAAAAAAATCAAAAAAAGAAAAAAATGAAAAAAAAACCCCACAGAAAGCAACTTAACATGTACATAGGTTTTGAAGGGAGTGAAATGAATGCGTTTTTCTTTTCTTCTGGGGTTTATTTCTTCCTTTTTTGGCTTGGCTGGTTGGTTTGTGTAGAGAAGATTTGAGATGGTACTCTATTCTAATCAAAAGTGAGGTTTTGTAGTGGGACCTGAAATTACTAAGCCCACACCCCTCCCCAACCCCAGTTCTGCTGCATGGGAAGTTCTCTACCTGCTGTCAAGGCAGAACCCCTGGTATCCCATGGAGATGCTGTCAGCTGTCGGTCTAGGACCCCTGCGAGCCTCAGGCACCAGGTGTTTTTGGCACTAGGGTACCTGGTGAAAGACCTCCGAGCTGGGGAGACCCTCGCTCAAGTCTCGGGATGGCGCGACCCCCCAAGAACTCACAAAAGACCGTCCTTGCTGCAATCACATGAGGTTTATTGGGGGGAACCAGTGCACTGGGGTGGAACTCATAACCCATGCAGTGGCAGAGGAGTCTGACCCCGAGCAGCTGAAGTCAGGGGTATTTAAAGGAAAAAACCACAAAGCAAGGGAAAAAACACAAAGCAAGGGGTGGGGAACAGAAAGAATTTGCGTTATGGGGAAGTACAGAATGTTCTAAGTTAGTCACAAGGAAGTTGCACATTTTTGTGATTAGCTAGTTCCTGAAACATTGTGCCTTTGGCCCTGGGGCCAGGACAAGGTCACCAGTTTCTTAGGGGAAAGAATGCAGCTGGGTGGGGTTTGATCAAGCAGGCAATTTCAGTCCTATTTCTGTTTCTGGCTCCAAGTGTGCTAGGGGTCTAACTTTCCTCATAAGGGGGTCAGGTCTTTCACTGGCAGCTGACAAGGCTTAGCAGCCAGAGAACCAGGATGGTGCTTCAGTTTTGACCTGTGAGAGCAAGAGTAGTTGGCTTCCTTCTCCCTCCCTGGGGAGGACTAACCATTCACCTTCAGTCCAGGGGCCTGAGGTTCAGGAGCCAGGTATAAGAACCACTCCTGACCCCCACCACCCTCGTCTCCCAGCCTCACGATGGTGCTACCTAAGAAAGTCTTCCCCACACCCTTTGCTAACCCAGTCAGTGGTCAGACTTGGAGGAGGATCTGACAGGAGGGTGTAACTGTGAGATAAAACTGTCTTGGCTGTACCTGTTTGTGGCTTAGCTTTGTATTTAAATAGCAAACAAAAAAGGAAATAAACTTGAAACTTATTTGTCATCTTAAGAATAAAGCAAAAAAATTAAAATATTTATTGTCAGGCAAGGCCACCTTAAAAAAAAAAAAAAAAAAAAAAAAAAAAAGATTTGCCATCAAATTCATGAGCTAGCACATGTGTGATTTCAGGATGCCAGGGTACACTCCAAGGGAAAGGCAGGCATCAGAGATATGATCCAGTCACGTCAAGGGGTCTGTGGTACCTCTGCATGCTGGAGTGAGGGGAGGGGAGGAGACGGGAGCCAGGTGTCCAAATCCCTGTTGGACACAGGTTTTGGGGGGAGGGGTTTCCTTCTCAGAGCTCTTAAAGTCCTGAAGCCCAGATGACCCCCTTCTACAGGGAAGGGTCTCTCATCTAGCCTGAAGAAGGCTTAGGACCACAGGATGCTTCACACCCAGGATCCCCTCTGTTATAATTTTGTATAATCAAGGGATTTCCAGCAAGAGTAGATTTAGGGGTGCTTAAGACAGTCGTATGGTGGCATCTGTCTTCTGTGCTATTGTGCACGTGGGGACAAAGTGTGATTCAGAACGTTCTTAGAGGAATGTGACTTACAACTTGCCTAGCAGAAGGCAGCCACAGTAGGCAGCCACCATTCAAGATGATTAGGGCAGCATTTGGACTTGATCAAAACCAGTTGAGATGTTTGGTAATGAGCAATGTTGCCTCCACAGTAGGGCGGGAAATGAGAGAAATGTCACAATCCCATAATATAGCCCGGCAACTGAAGCATTCATTGGCCAGATAATGAGTTCTTTCTATTCTGCACAAAGACTTTTCTGTCAGAACAGCTAGTGCATAAGATATGAAAAGGAACAGTCCTTCCGGGTAAGGTGGGGAAGAATGTAATCTTGCAACCCATGACAGAGCAGGAGGCCAGACACTGAAATTGAGGGAGAACGTTGCTCTCTGCTGAGAGATGAGCAGTGCATGCAGAGAACGCATCTCTGGCTCCTCTTCTCTGCCCTTCTATTTCGACGATTAAAACATGTAAGAAGTTAGAATGCAGGGGATCTCGACAGGGCAGGAAAGGGGAGGGAGGGTTTAAACCGTAAGGGCTCTTTCTCTTCTTCGAACTAAAATTGAGCAGCTCATAAAATGTGCTCTTGGGTAAAAATTAAATGAGTCAAGAAAAAGCAATTAATTCAAATTTCTATTCTGAAAGAAAGCAACTTGTAGGTGGTGTGTGTTAGTTATCTATCATATGGTAAGTGAGCCCCACCAAAAATATTTAAATAACAATTTCAGTTGGGACCTCAGAGTTTTATGCCTTCTGTGGTTTTCTCACTAAAGTATTTCTTCATACTTGTGTTTTGGCCATGATTTTCCCTCCCCCAACTCTTCCCAGATTTTTACTAACTCCTTATCCACCCAACTCTATGTTCTTTCTTTCTTTCAAGACTAACAAAAAACTCCATGAGACAAAATATTGGAAAAAGAAGCCAAAGGCACACACATGAAAATAGCAACAACAATGAAAACAATCAAAACAAACAAACAAACAAACAAACAAACAAAGCCATGCAATTCATTTATGTTGCCTGTTGCTTTTTCTTTTCCTTCTGTGTCCATATCCAGAGTGTCACATATACCTAAGAAGCCATTTTGCTACCTAGCTATACCCCCAGCCAACCTTAGCAGTTCTGTGTGTTGTGGCTTGGTTGGCCCCTGACTTTGAGTCTCTCAAACATCTGTTAGTGAAATAAGACCTGGGCTGTGGATTCATCTGAAGGCTGGCTGGGTGGGGCATCGTCTCCAAGTCACTGATGTGTAAGACCGATGGGGCTCGATTCTGATGGCGGCCGGCCAATGGCTGCCGGCCAGTTCTTTGTCCTGTGGATCTCTTGTAGAGCAACAGAGAACAGGGCATCTGGCGTTTGCAGCCTGACTGAGAAGAACACGGAGAAGGGCAGCCATGATCGTTCTGGAAATTAGCCTTAGACGGACATCCCCAGTTTTTATGTATCTCAATCATTAGATCTAGTCACTAGGATTGAGGCCATATAGAAGGGAAGAGGGAGAGCTCGACAAGAATCTTATAGGCTGCAGACCATAGGCAGTGCCTATCTAGCACCTATATCTGTCTTTGGGACTGGAAGCAACTATTATCTGTCTAGTTGTGCTGCCTGAGAAAATAAATTTGAACTGATGCTGTATCAGAGAGTGACCAAAAGGATATTTTGAGCAAAAACATGTCTTTGATGTGAGAGAAGAAAGGAAGGGTGAGATTGTCTGATCCAGTAATATGTTGGATGAATTCCCGATGACAGTCACCTGGAGCAGGGCACTCTGTCCCTGGCTGGCTTTGGTCCAGGGCACTGTGTCTTCCTTTAGTCCACGGTCTGTAGGAAATGCTGTTTCCTGCTTCCCTGGGAGGCACTTGCTTTGTATGCTCAGCCCTCCTTTCTGCTTTCAGAGACAGGAGTAACCAAGGAAGAGGTGTAGAGTATTGCCTCAGAATCTCAGGTGCCCACTGGGGTGACAAGAGGGGCAAGAGTCTATATTTTTCTGAAGACAGTTAATCTCTATAGCAGAGGTTCTGAGCTGAGATCCCTTTGGAGGTCAGATGACTTTCACAGGGGTCGCCTAAGACCATAGGAAAACACAGACTACATTACAATTCATAACAGTAGCAAAATTACAGTTATGAAGTAGCAACAAAAAAGATTTTGTGGTTGGGAGCCAGCAGCCCCTATGAGGACCTATATTAAAGGGTCTCAGCATTAGGAAGGTTGAGAACTACTGCTTTATAGCTTTCTAAATCTCAGTTAGTTGTACCCATGGCTTGTTAGACTGCAGCTGAGTTTCAGGGAGTACCTGTGAGTTCTCCCAGTGACAAAGGGTCAGAGGGTGGATGGGTCCTTGGGGTCTAAGGATCGTCTCCAGTTCCTGCTGTAGGGGCTTAGCCCTCATTACAGGCCTCCTCCTGAGATTAGAGGCCATGTGTGATGTATCCTGCTTGCCCTGCAGTTTGCAAAGATTTTCTGAAGCCTGAGGCTGCCCAGAGATACTCATTCTGACGTCCTGTGCGGCTGTCTGTCTGTTCTCTATAGACACCACCCTCTTGGGGACCCTATGGCAGAGCACGCAGGTCTTCCCAGCTGGGGATGGTGGAGCCCACCTGGCCTCTCTGGATATTAACCTTGAGTCTCTGTATTCTTTCTCTCATCCTGCCCTGTGTTATATCTCTACCTCATCTCAAGTTTCCTTTTATGAGAGTTATTTTCTAGATGGTATGGAAAGCATTGCTGTGAGACCTCACAGATACCCCCAGTTTCTGTGTCTGGCTTAAGTATTTTCTGTGTCCCTTAGACCATCTCTGGGAAGCCAACAGGTAAAGGAACCTCTGGTTCTCTGCCTTCTCAGGTGGCAGGCCTCTCTGGAAGTTGGAGTTGCAATGGCCTTGTGGTACAGAATATAAGTGGCCATGG
Source organism: Uromys caudimaculatus (assembly GCA_028551405.1). Lineage (NCBI taxonomy): Eukaryota > Metazoa > Chordata > Mammalia > Rodentia > Muridae > Uromys > Uromys caudimaculatus. Next base: position 17,154,318 of record CM052717.1, on the reverse strand, counting down.
GAATGTGTGTGTGTGTGTGTGTGTGTGTGTGTGTGTGTGTGTGTGTGAGAGAGAGAGAGAGAGAGAGAGAGAGAGAGAGAGAGAGAGAGAGAGAGAGAGAGAATGACTGTGTGATTATGGGTCCTTGGATGTGTGTGAGTATATACTGCAGGAGTATTGAGCAAGGACCATGTGACAGGGAACATGACTTGCACATAAGAGTGTTCTTGGGAGCATCTCATGGACATTTTTTGCCACATAAAGACTTCATGGTTCTTCAGATTTCAGCAGGGTTGGATAGAAATCCCTGAGATAAGGTATGTGTTTTCACAGTCCCAGAGGCTAAAACTAGGGCGGAAGGATGGTTAACAGGAGCAGTTCTCACAGAATAGAGAGAAACAAGAGTAGACAGCCATCCTTGGTGCCCACAACTGGGTGTGGCCATCAGGCAGTGGATGGCCATCAGGAGGAAGATGGCCATCAAAAGAGAAAAGTCTAGAAGGGCTAGGAGTGCGTAGGCTCCTACTGTCCCCAGGCATCTGTGCAGCTGAATGACACCCCGACAGCTGTCCTGTGTTCCTCTCACTGCCTTTCTCTTGCCTGAAAGGTGGTGTTTGAAGTTTTGGCGTTTGTGAGGTTGTTGGACTGAATTCTTATATGGTCATGGACTACTTACTATTCTGAAAGCCTGGGGCTGAGGTTATCACCCCCTTCACAGCTGCACTTAAAGAGGAATGGCTATTGAAGATTTATAAATAAAATGCTGCAATCAAATCTCTGTCTTTCACCGTCTGTCTGTCTACCTGTCTGTCTGTCTTTCAGGACTAGGATGGAACCCCAAGGCACCATGGATGTTCTACTGCTGAACTACATTACACTCCTTTGCATAACGGAAGCTCTACTTAAAACCAGAATTCATACTTGTATTTGGATAGGGGGGTTAATGCTTATGAGTCTCGTAGAAGACCCTCTTGGACTGTGTGTGAATTATGAGCGTTGCTTCCTACTTTAAGTCTTTCTTTGAGGTCCTTCCATTGACGTTCATTAGTCAAGACCATCGAGTGTATGGCTGAATGTGATCTCCATCACCTCCAAGCCCATGTGGCTGCACCGTACTTGACTTTCCATGTGAGGATTGTCAAGCTTAGGGAGGTGTCTTAGTTAGGCTTTCACCGTTATGAACAGACACCATGACCAAGGCAACTCTTATAAGGACAACATTTCACTGGGGCTGGCTTACAGGTTCAGAGGTTCAGTCCATTATCATCGAGGTGGGAGCATGGCAGCATCCAGGCAGGCATGGTGTAGGCTGAGTTGAGAGTCCTACATCTTCATCTGAAGGCTGCTATGAGGAGACTACTGGCTTCCGGGCAGCTAGAATGAGGGTCTTAAGCCCATGCCCACGGTGATGCACCTACTTCAACAGGGCTACACTTTCTAATAGTGCCACTCCCTGGGCCAAGCATATACAAACCATCACAGGAGGCTTCTTAAGACCACATCCCCTCATGAGGAGGGTGGAGAGTTGGTGTCCTTGTCATCTGTGTTACTCAAACCTCCGCCAGGATGACCATCTCCACACTCCTCACATGGTAGGTAGGACCGTGAACATGGTAGTCAATCAACAATGTTTGGGTTGAATACATAATTAGTATTGAATCAGGTGATGTAGTATCTGAATCTGAAAAAGAAGTGGTTTTGTGTTGTGACTGGGAGTCTGATTTTAGCTTTGGTGTTCAGTTAAACCCTGATGTTGGAAGGAAGCAATAGATGGCCTACTTGCTAGGAATACAAATTCATGACCCACTGAAGACAACAATGGACTTCTGACAAAGAGTGTTTGTTCAGACAACTGTGGTTCAGTGTTATGAATTATTTAATTTCTCCTTCAACATGGAAAACAATTCAGACCTGATTGCATCTTTTAAAAATGTCAAGTGTGATATTTAACCATTTTTGTATCATCTCTGCTGGTACAAGCCAGAGGAGATGAATAAACACATTCCAGCTCAGTGTGCAGCTCTCCAGTGACCCTTCAGAACAACCTCAGCCATTCTGCCGGGGACAGTAAGAGGGTTGCCAAGATTAGCCTGGACTACACAGTGAGGTCAGGGCCAGCCTGGGCTACAATTTAAAAAAGAAGTAGATGGAAGAAAGAATGGTTTTATAACCTTTCTGCTTAGCCAGAAGGCTGAGCGGCTCAGGGCTAAACCTTGTGCTTGATTAATCCTTAGTCTGACTCTTTGTTTACTTTGGGTGGGGAAGATTCTCAGTTGGTCACAGACCATCCCTAGATAGTTTCAGATCACTTCAAATGTGTTTTATGCATTCAAAAATGGAGATTTAGTGTAAGCCTTTAAGAGTGTTTTCTTGGAAGTATGCAGATGAGGGTATTGAAACCTAAGCGCACAAAAGTTCCTCTCACTGAACAGCCTTCCCCCACGTAAAATTTTGTCACAAGGGCCAATGCACAACAGCAATTCTTGTCCACAGGTACCACATAGAGACACCCTTTACAGAAAACACTTGCTGACCCCTAAAGGAGAATATAAAAACTTGTCAATGTTCTAGAAATGTGTGTCTAAAGATAATCCAGTAGAGCTGGCCAGATAATCGGGACACATGGGCAACAAGGCAGAGAAGCCAGGGGCTGGTGCACAGGTGGATAGGGTGCCTTCTCATTCTCCACAATGGGTGGTGGGAACAGGTCCACAAGAGAAGGGCCATGCCCTTCACCATACCGAAGCTATGGGAAAATTCTTCTCATTTCGTATCACTTCAACGCCTGCCCTGCCTGCTGGCCTGGCTTGCAAGGTTAAAAACAAATGTCACAGAAGGTATTTCTTGGTAAAGTACCATTTTGTGGGAGGTGAGGGTTCAGAACTGTGCTCAGCCCTGGATTGTCTCTCGGGAGTTTGTCCAGGGAGCCATATCAAGAGGTGCTCTCTTCACCTTGCTGAGCTGAGCTCACTTAGACTTTTGAGTACGTTGCTTAAACAACATAATCATGACAGGTTGCCATGTCACAACGTCAGGTAAGAATGAAAACTCTCTAATTCTTAAACTCTGGGGACACCAGTTGACAACATGGGGACAGAAGCCAGGAAGGACAGGCAATGAGGGATTGAAGCTACTCTCTGTGTAAACAGGACAACTCTAGGGACCTTCTCCTTTCCTCTAACCCTAAATTTGGCCCTGCAGCCATTTCATGGGCTAAACGAATTCATAAGACATTCCAAAGTTGAGAAAACTCTGTATGAAGATGAAATTTAAATGAACTTTCAGTATAGATTGCGTATAAGACCCATAAAGATTTATTGCCCTTATTTCAAACATCATTGAAATTAGACTTAATTATCTGTGCAGTTTGCTGGAAATAGCATGTTTGATGAAGTATATGCCATTAATTTTAAAATAGAAATGTACCAAGCTGGTTTTCAAAAAAAAAAAAAACCCAATCCTTAAAAAACATAATTTCTAAGTTGTGCCTTTGAAAAACCGTCTCTTTTCCCTCTCCTCATACCATGTGTCTTGCCACCCCTAACTCTTAATGTGGCAGACAAGCCTCTGAGTTTATTTGCTTGTTTTCTGTTAGACCGTGGCAATTTGAGTGGCCACATGGGTTCAAGAGGATGCCCAGAATGCCCCACAAGAGGAGGAAATGGCTTGCTTCCTCGGTGATTTTAGACTTTGAAAGAACATAGGTTAATGGCTTTTTATTAGTAGGCTTTTCTCTAGGGAGAAGTAATCCTATATTTTCTCAGAATATGCCTGTGTCTATACCACACACCAGAAAGCTGAAATTTATCAAGTTAATTAAGTTGGCCATTTCTACCGAGTAATCAGATTCCGCCGTGCCCTTTATGAGGGCTCATCTCCTCTCAAGGAGACAGTGTGAAGGGCACAGAGCTGCTCAGGCTGGGGTCTGCTTTCAGCCTCTTCCCTTCCTCATGGGATGCACCTCACAGCAGTGAAACGAAACGCATCTGCAATCCAGCGATCTATGTTTCTTCTAGAATCACTTCCAAGGTTCTCCAGGAACACCTACTTTGAGATTTGGGGCTCCGATTGGCCAGCTGTTCTGAAGCTGTGTTGGTTGTTTCTGGGCTCTCGCCTAATCGGTTGTTTTTGTTGTCTCCGAAACCGATCCCTTGTCCATGTTGCCTACGTGTCCATCCCTTGTCATGGTGTCTCTGATTTCTGAAGCCAGACCAGTCTTTGCTCTCCCTCACCTCTGGTGATCTGTAACTTCTCTTTGTAGTAAAGGGCACAGGCACACAGAATCCCTGGGTGGGGCTGGAGAGATGGCTCTGTGGTTAAGAGCACATAATGCTTTTGCAGAAGACCCAAGTTTGGTTTCCAGCACCCATGTCATGTGACTTATAATCACCTGTAAGTCTAACTCCAGGTTCCAGTTCCTTTTTCTGGCCAATGTGGGCAACTCCACTCACATGCCCAGACCCACACACAGACATGAATATACATAGTTAGAAAAAGAACCCCTCAGAACATGAAACTTCAGTTGCATTGGTCTTCCTGGTTTAGAGAGGCAGCTCAGGGTGGAGGTGGAAAGGTACTGCAAGTTTGAGAAAGGTCTCCTCCTCGGATTCAGACATGTCTGGTCACACCAGCCAGTTTGGTATGTTTAAGGAACTGGGCATGCTGTTGAGAAGAACTGATCTTTAAGTTGGTTTCCCTGCCTAGGATTCTGACTCTGTGTGTGTGTGTGTGTGTGTGTGTGTGTGAGAGAGAGAGAGAGAGAGAGAGAGAGAGAGAGAGAGAGAGAGAGAGAGAGAATGAAGAACAGAGGAAGAGAGAGAAAGAGTGAGGGGCAAGGAGGAAAAGGGGAAGGGACAGAGACCATGTTCCCATGAACTTAAGTGAGAAAAGAAAACTAAACAAAGACAGTCAGTAGATTGCAAAACCTGCTCTCAGGTTGTCCCCAACTGGATGTGGCCATTTTTGCTGTGGGACCATTGCTCTCAGCTTACCCTCTCAGCCTCTCTAATCTGGGCTGGTCACATGGTGATGTGCTTTGAGCAACAGAATGTGGAGGAAGCATCATCTTGTGACTTCTGAAGTAGGTCTTTAATGGGGTGTGGCTTCTGTTTCTGTTCCTTGGAGTGCTGACCAAGAAGACTGTGGAAGACCCAGGCTAACCTGGGGGAGAATAAGGGGCTCTGCACAAGATGACTGATGTGCCCAGTGGTATCCAGCATGAGCCATGCTGGTAAGCCTCCAGGCCCACAGTCCAACTCTGCAGTTTTGGAAAAAGCCTAGTAAAAGCCATCAGAGAAACCACCAGTCTACCCACAGAAGTTCAAAACATAGCCCACCTCTGCTGCGCAGTTACTGAGTTATGGGGCTGTTTGTTATGCAGCAAACACTAGCTGTATCAAAATTGCTCTACTAAATTTGCTCTATTTGGAGATTTATCATTTACAATACAAGGGAACACAGTACATCTGCAACATGTTCTGGGGATGTCCTAGCCACTCAACAAGAGAACCCCTCTTAAGGAGACAACATTGTAATGGCTCCTCTGTTGGGATGGAATACATGATGTTTTAAGAGTTGTGTTGTGGCAAAAAGACTGAAGTGCTACAAGGTAACCAATGTTCTATCCATGAAAAATCCGCAGGGTCTTGGGGAGTGGTTCCAGACCATAGCACCCTTGCAGGGGTTTGGGGTGCTGACTTGTGATGAGTTGATTGATGTCATATCAATGCCCTAGTTATACTTGAGCACCTAAGGGCTGTCTTAGGGTTTCACTGCTGTGAACAGACACCATGACCAAGGCAACTCTTATAAAGCACAACATTTTAAAAATATATTTATTTATTTTATGTATGTGAGCACACTGTAGCTGTCTTCAGACACACCAGAAGAGTCAAATCCCATTACAGATGGTTGTGAGCCACCATGTGGGTGCTGGGAATTAAACTCAGGACCTCTGGGAGAGCAGTTAGTGCTCTTAACTGCTGAGCCATCTCTCCAGCCCATAAGCACAACATTTCATTGGGGCTGGCTTACAGATTCAGAGGTTCAGTCCATTATCATCAAGGCAGGAGCATGGCAGCATCCAGGCAGGCATGGTGCAGGAGGAGCTGAGAGTTCTACATCTTCATCTGAAGGCTGCTAGGAGAATACTGGCCTCCAAGTAGCTATGATGGGGGTCTTAAAGCCCACATCCACAGTGACACACCTACTCCAACAGGGCCACACCTTCTAATAGTGCCACTCTCTGGACCGAGCATATTCAAACCATAACAAGGGGTAACTGGGGAAGATATTTTTGATGTGTTGAGGATGCGGAGTGTCTGATATTTTACTGAGTTGGTGGCGTCATTGAAGAGACAGCTCATTTTCCTGGCATCAAAGCCAAGAGGGCAACAGAGACCTTGTTAGCAGGTGGTTAGACCCCCAGGTCATGGTGCTTAATTGTCAGCACTATGTGACACTTCTGGAGGTCCACACAGCTGCTTGTAAGTGGGGACCACATGGGAGGCTGAGAACCATTATCAGAAGATGATATGCAAAGACAGTCCCGATAATATGACCTTGATTCTAAACACGGTGTTGATAAGGAACATAGTAGACAGAGGCATTCAGAGAAGGAGAAAGTCAGAAACCAGAAGTCATTGAACACATGTCACTCAGCTGAGTGAAAAGTAATGGGGCAATAGTGTTGGTCCATCAATTCTAGATTTTATAATAGTTTTTTCAACTGATTCAGTTCATCAGAGTCCATCCAAGTTAACCTTTCCTTTTTAGGAACACATGCACCCATTAGGTAAATAACCCTGAGTTAATATTCCTTTCAAGAATATCAGGTGTCTGCATCAGCTTTCTGTCCTATACAACAAATACTACAAACTTAGAAGCTTAGACTGGCCTGTGATGATCATGTGACATTTTCTGAGAGTCCACAGGGGACCAGGGCTCCCTGGTCTCCTGCTCAGAGTACTGGCGTGCTAAAATGAAGGTGTCTCTGGGATGAGAGTCTGATGTGAGGTTCGGGGTTCTAGAGCCTCTAGGTTTGCTTTGGGTTGGTTGAATCGATTTGCTTGTGGCTGTTGGCTGGTGCCGCCTTGACTCCTGAAGCCATATGCAGGTAACCCTTCATGATCTTCATGGACATTCACCTTCTTCAAGGTCTTCTTGGATTCAGCCAGGCCTTTTAGTTGCCTGTGGTGATCCACTACTAACCTACTCACAGGGGTCTTGATGCTCAGAAGTCTTAGACACCATCTTGAATTATGCCTCCCATGGCTTCAGTGTGTAATTCGTTCTCAGTTCTTGGAAAGACATCGTATCTGTTTATTTATACTTCTATATAATAAAATACTTTAGACTGGGTAACTTACTTTCTGTGAATAGAATTTTATTTCCCCCAGTGCTGAAGACTGGACTCTACTATGGTCAAGGAGCCTGTATTTTGGTATGTGGTGATGAATTTCTTGTTTTGACCTTGTAGAAAGGACATGTAGCCATTCCCGGTAACCCTTTTATAGGCATGAATCCAATGGTTCTCAACCTACATATCAGATATCTTGCATATCAGATAGTTACATTACAATTTATAATAGTAACAAAATTACAGCTATGAAGTGTCAATGAAGTCATTTTATGGTTGGGGGTCACCACAACATGCCTAACTGTATTAAATGGTTGCAGCATTAGGAAGGTTGAGAACCACTGCACTAATTCATTCATGAAGCCAAAGCTCCCAGGACTTAATCACCATGCTGAATCGCCCCCTCTTAATAATGCCATCACATTGGTGGTTAGCTGTCAGCATATGACCATGAGAAAGGAGGACATTCTTACCACACAGATGTCATGCCACCCTTCGCTCTAGTATCCAGCCTTCTCCTGAGAGACTGCCACAGGGCTCATGCTTCAGTAAGACTGAACGGCTAGTACTGCTGTCCTTTTTTGGAGGGTTTGATAGCTCAAGGTCAGGCAGCCCCTCTGACTTCAGGGCCATCCCTTCCCTGTACCAAACATTTTCTCTCTTCTTTGGTTGTGTTGAGAGCCAAGAAGGAGGACATATGAGAGGCCTGGAAAATAACCTGTCAGCGCTCTGTATTCAGAAGCCATCCTTTAAGGCACAGGAAAGGGCTATCCATCACGGAGAGTGGTCACAAAGACCGTGTACTTCAGACAAACACCCATCGTTCATGCCAACCCAGCCTCGGGGAGACATCAGTCTGGTACCCTTGCTGCATGGCAATCCTGGGCAACACCAACTCAGAAAAGTGAGCATTTGTGGGCTTACATCTTATTAGATGCTTCCTAGGTCTCCGGGTGACAGATTCATCCTGTTTTCCTTTGTTCTTGTGTGTGCTGTGCTTGTTTGGCGCACAGCTGATTCAGGAGCGATCTCTGACAGGCTTCTGCAGCTGAGGCGAAGAGGTAATTTCATGAGGTCGTTAATGTCAAACCCAAAACAATCAGTGTGTGTGGGCAATCATACCCAGAGAGCATCGGACAACACTGATGTGCTTGGCATGTTTGGCTGCAGCGTTTCACTTCATTTGCCTTTACAACAGCCTCTTGGATCCCAGGTTATGAATAATGAGAATTTTACTCATGCCCTGAAAACACGACATTTGCAAATCACCCCCTCCTTTCAGTCTTACAAAAATATCACATTATTCTAGCCTGACATATTTTGTTATCAGGTAGGGAAGTGGTTATCGGTTGGCTCACCTCAGAGAGTCTACAATGGATGGAACATTATCATATTACATAAATAATTTAGGCGCGAGTGTCATTATGGGTGTAAATCAAGAGGACAATGTATGCTTCCGAATTTGCAAGTGTTTGGAAATTTATATTATGTTTCCTAAGGAAGTCCATGACCTGCAGAACTATTCAAATGATTTGAATCTCTCTAGCTTAGGAGGCATCAGCAATGAGAAGCTTCGCCTTCACTGACCGGCTTTAGAAGACATGCTGTTCACTGTGCAGAAGGGGAGGAAATCTAATTTAAATGCTGGCCACACGCCCAGGCATGCCTAACCCATGACTTTAAGGTTACACATGGCAACATGCTATCGAGAATAGCTATGAATGTGATACAACATAACATTGTAAATTGATTTAAAACGTGAGGTGTATGTGTGTGTGCATGCATGTTATACATATGTGTCCCTGTGCATGCACACATATGTGCTTTCATATGGAAGCTAGAGGTCAATGTCTGATGTCATTTTCAATTGCTCTTCACATAATTTTGTGTGGGACAGGATCCCCAGGATTTCTCACTGACCTGGGAGTTCAGTGATTGAGCTAGACTGGCCAGCCTGTGAGTTCTAGGGCTACGCTTGTCTCTGTCTCCCCGTTAGGATCTCTAATACAGGCTTCTCCTCTCAGCCTTTTACCAGAGATCTGGGACTCTGAGCTCCAGTCTGCACACCTGTATGGCAAGCATTTTGCCAAATAAACCATCTCCCAGCCCAATATTTTTGATAGCTCAGTTGTGTGGTTGTAGATGTGTGAACTTTGTAGATGAGGGCATTGTGTTCCATTGTCAAGGAGCTGGACACATCTAGCAACACGCTGCTTCTCTGTACATGTACCAGGATGACCAGGTGGAGAGTTGCAGCAGACACTGGGCTCCCCAGCCCTACCCCAGAGTCTGTGATCCAGTCAGTCTGTGATCTGACTTTGCTCACACGTACTGATCACACCTCCAGAAGCCCTTTTTTAGAGGACAAGGACTCCTCATGGGAAAGGTTTGGCTCCTCTTTCAGTAAATGCTACCATGGGACCTCTCCGTGGATAAATTTGACTCCCACTTAAACTAGTTCTGATTGCAAAGGACAGCCCTTAGAGTAGTGGGGGAAGGGCAAGTGGTGCGATGAAACAGGGGGCTGAACTGTTGCAGGCAGAGCAGGTTCATGAATGGCAGGAGGAGGTGAAAGGGTAAAGATGAAGTCATGGTGGTGACGTCAGACTTAGAATAGATGTGGTGACAAAGTGGTTTCTGAGGTCATGAAGAGCCGATGAATTCCCAGAAACCATCAGCATCCAATGCTCAGTTTGGTTTCCCTAAGTTGTGCTTGTTCCTACCTGCCCTGTCATTTGCTGGAGGCCTGACATGTATGATAGGAGCTGGCTGACTTTAGGGTCTGACCACTTGCCTGTAGCAAGTTGATACTCCCCATAGCTTCTTAGACGCCATCTCTGCTCCCAGCCTCCATGCCAAACCCAAGTTGGGCTTTTAGCAGGGTCCATAGAGAGTTCCCTCCTGGCAGCATCTGAGCAGCATGATGTAAAGAGGACTTTCTGAGGCACGAACATTGCTAGGGACGCTTTCTTTTTCTAATTTTATTTTTACTTACATGTGCACGTGTGTGTGTGTATGTGTGTGTGTGTGTGTGTGTGTGTGTGTGTGTGTGTGTGTGTGTGTGTGTGTAAGTACCCAGGGAGGCAGGAAGAGGTCTAAAATCCCTTGGATCTGGAAGATACTAGTGGTTGTGAGCCACCTGATGTGGGTGCTGGGAATGGGACCCTGTCCTGCAGGGACATCAAGTGCTTTTAACCGCTGAGCTACCTCTAGGGACATTTTGTCACTATTCAGATTTCAGGAGCCGCCGAGTCCTCTTGGATAGACCTGGGGGAGATGGTGCACATTGGCATCAGTGGATCCTGGTGCCCAGGTAAGTTTGGGAGAAGAATTCTTTATAAGAATGAGAGAGTGCTGTTGCATACTTGGGGTAAACCAAGGCAGGAAAGGATGGGAGCCATCAGAGGGACTGTAACAAGGTAAATGTGGAGAGAGAGAGAGAGAAAGGCCTTCACCCAGGAACCATCAGACAGTGTTGGCAACCCCAGGATGGTCCCTGGTTCCTAAGTGGGGAAAGTGCATTTGGTGACCTGTGCAGGGAGCTTGGGATGTGACAGGACAGAGCACTGCTGACATATAGAGGCCAGGGATGCTGTTGAACATCCTGCTGTGCACGAGACAACCTGATGATGCTATGCACCCTGGTCCCAAAGCTCAGGGTTCCAGTAGGTTCTGAGTGACTCTGAACCTTCAGTGTCCGCATCACCATTGCTAACAATTGTGGGTTTGTTAGCGTGTGAGTAGACTTCCAAATTAGATGTTTCAGGGCTAGGCCAGGCCAGCCATCCACTGCAGGCCATTCCAGGGTAACCACCACTGGCAGTACCTGCTGAGGTGAGAAGCTGCAGCAGCCCCAGGGAGGTCCATACAATGAGAGTGTCCGGAGGCAGCTTCAAGCAGGGGCATCTTAGATTTCAGACTTGCTCCTTTAAGCCTGGAGCTCATAGGCTAAAGAATCAGGCCATCTTCTCTCCTAGATATGACAGGCCCTAGCTTGGAAAGTAAACTGACAGGTAAGTCTCTGGGGATGCTGGTGGGTGTAGACAAGACACAGCCACAATTTCCCCCTAAAGCCCAGGTTTCCTAGCAGACAGCAAGAAGGACAGGGGATAACAACCTTCTCCCTGTCCCTGAAGACCCTGCTGAGCTATGTGAATCTCCTAACACCCTGCAGCCAAACCCCATGTTATTTCTGTCTCCTCCCAGGAGTAGAGGGCTGTTATAAATGTTAGACCCCTTGGTTCCTTGAGACTCTGCTGTGCATACCTTCTAACTTTTCCAAACGAGCGATCCCTATAAAGCTCCCCTCCCCACCCCACTCCATCCCCCACCCCCACCACCAAAAACAAAACAAAAATAAAAACAAACCAAAAAACCAAAAAACCAAAAACAAGACAGTGGCACTGGGATGTGTGTCCTCAGTCTGAGGAAGACAAACCCTCTTCACACCTGTGACCTTTGAAGGGTGAAGGTCATAACTTCCTCTATTTCCTGCTCAGGCTGGGAAAGATTTTATTTTCCATTTATATCCTTGATATTCAATTTAACCTGATTTTATGGACAGATAATGGTGGCCACACTTCCCCGCAGGGTCACACTGTGGCCATTTTTTCCAGTCAGAACCACCATACTCTGAAAGCCCTCGCCCTGTGGCTGTAGAACTTTAAACTAGTTTAAGCTGGACTGTTCTTTGTTCTTCTTATCTCTTGTTAGGGAAGAGAAGTCTCTTTGTAGATAGTTAGGTGAATGACTCTGAAGAGAAAACCATTGTTATGCTAGAAAAGGGACAGAATTTCCTATCCGTTCCCCACGGAGAGCAGGGAGGAGTTTCTACACCTTAAGGTTGATTAGGCAACCAGCCACACAAGAGCCATTTTATCAGTACCTCCCAGCAGACCAAGTACTTCTGATCACTAAGAACCCTGCCCTGCCCTGGGGGCAGCCATTAAAGGGTTCACAGCCACAGCTCTATTTGTGTGGGAAGTACCTGTGTGTGCACTTCTATAATGATGCTAATGACCCATTCCTAAGCCAGGTCATTTGGAGCTTCCCAAGCAGTAAAGGTGGCTTCACATTCCTCTAGCCTCTGGCCCTGGCTGTTGTCTATCTCCTATGACTTGGCACCTTGACAAGTCTGTGAAGGGTAATCTCCACTCTACTGCTGGTGGCTAAGTCACTGGTGACTGTGACGTCATTTCCCAGGGCTCCTCACAACTCAGCAAGGCACTGAACCCATATCTGCCTTGTATGTGCTTTGAACTCCACTACAGCTCCTAGAGTGAACACAAACCAGGGCACAGCCAGCTGAAGTGAAGGTGGAGCCTCTTGCTCCTAAACAAACCATTTCTGCTTGTTTGCCTTGTGCGTAGGACTGTCCCAGGAATGAACTTCAAGTGCTGGTTTGGTATTTTATCAGCTAGATTTGTCAATCTATCTTCTTGTAGTTTTAGCCTTTATCATATTTTGAAATTTTGATTACTCACCCAAAAGGTCTACTTCTATCCCCAACAAGGATAATATTAGAAAATACGACATCTCCTTAAGAAGGTTTTCACAAGTCATCCTAATCACTCTGCTTCCTCTGCTGGCTGGAGACTTCTAGAAGCTTGTGTTGAAGATGGCAGATGCCTGGCTTAGTGAAGGAGCAATGTGGGATGGTGGGGAGGAGGGGAGCTTCTTATCCCTTTCAACACAACAAGCCGAAGGTTAGTGAGGGCAAACTATAGACCTTAGGCAAAAACAGCCCTCTGTAGTCTGAACCTGGCTTGGCTGTTAGTCATGGTGCTTTGTCAAGTCACTGCCCATCTGACCTATGTTTTCATCTTATGGAGAAAGGAATGTTGATGTCCAGCCTGCCCAGTGTCAACATCAGTAAGATGTCAGGGTGGGGCCTTGAGGAATGCGTTGTCATCAGACTTGTGTTGTTTTTCTCAGTAAGCTTTTAACATTCTTAGGTCAGTTGCCAACATTTTAATGGTAGCCGTGGCTGACAAGGCTGAGTTTAAAGGCTCTCTTCCAGTTGTATTCTGCTATGACATTGACACATGTGGTGGCTTAAATAAATAGGAATGACCCTCCTATACTCATGAGTTTAAATGCTTGGCCACCAGGGGATATTAGGAGGTGTGGCCTTGTCGGAGGAAGTGTGTCACCGGGGGTGGGCTTTGAGGTCGCAGAAGTGGAAGCCAGGCCTAGTAGCTCACTGTTCCTTCCTGTGGTCTGCTGATCCAGGTGTAGAACTCTTAGCGACCTCTCCAACACCCTGTCTACTTGCGTGCCATTCTGTTTCCTACCATGATGATAATAGACTAAACCTCTGAACCTATAAGCCAGCCCCAGTTAAATGTTGTCCTATATAAGAGTTGCTGTGGTCATGGTGTCTCTTCAAAGTAATAGAAACCCTAACTAAGACAACACACAACGTTGTCGTCTACAGAGTTTGCCCGGGAAAACCATGCTATAAACTGAAAATAAAAATCATAAAAGAATCTCATATGCTTTGGATATGTTTATGACTGTGTTGTACTGTGATCACAGTGATCCTTCATAGCATGTGGCCTGTGGGCTGGGAGTGGATATGCCTAGAGTGAAACAATCCCACCAGTCGGCCCTGTGTCACAGTGGACCCCACTTTATTTAGCTTAGTCCTTGGCTTGGTGACATGCATATAACATGCTTTTATGTTTATTGAGAGTTACAGAGTAACATCTAGACTGAAATAAGTAAGCATGGGCCACCTATCCAGCTCCTGTCAGCTAAGTCCAAAGCTATGCACCAGAATTCATCAGGAACCTGTGTTTGCACATCTCCAGAAACAGCCAGTCCTGAGGGAGGAAGACTGTGACTGACAGGGAGCACTTCCGGGGACATCCTATTTACTTGGCACCTTCAGCTCTTGGGCTCACTTTAGGATCTGTTGGCATAAGCCTTCCATTTAGAGCTTTAAATCCATTGGAGGGAATCACACCTCACCCTCCAGGGGGAAGCCACTGACATGACCTGTTCTCACTCTTCTCCTGAGCTATATCTCTCTTCACTGGGCCAGAGAGCTGCCAGTCATAATTAACACACAGAATATGTGGAAGCTTCAGAAGAGCAGAGGCCAGCATGCCTCGCTCAGTTCTTCTCATAAGATCTGCCTGAGGGAGATACCTGCTATTCCAATGGGAGCCATAGCGCTGAGCAGCAAAATGTCTGGTGGTGAAGGTGGGTCAGGTTGAAGAGGCTTCCTGAAGGTGTTAATATAGGTGCTGATGCTGGCAGTCCAATGGGAGAAAACAGCTTGCAGAGCAGTTAAGGTCCAGAAGAGGAACAAAATTAGAAATGGATCTCGGAGAATAAATTATGTTTAATTTGAATAAGAGACAGGGCCACCCTGACACTCCACTGCTGATAGCCTGACCACTTGAAACATACTTAGGGTTTGGCTCTCTGAAAACAAAGACTCTCCCAAAGTGTGCAAAGAAATATGGAAACGGTAGTGCATGAAAGCCAACAATGGGGCTTTGAACAATCCATTTCAGTTCTGTTCATTTAAAGTTCTGTCCTGACTCATTCTGAAATGCTGTCTCTTTCACATGTCTCATTGTGGTTACAAATAAAGGAAGTCCCTCCACTGGAAAGTGTGTGGTAATTCTTCCCCTTGCAGGAAAACTTTGAAGTGTTTGTTTGCACTTACCCTTGGATCTCTGGCACAAGATGAAGAGGATGCTGTGTGCAGAGACCCATGGTCACGGTAGATAGATGCTGCACAGGCGAAGCTCAGCTGCCAAAGCGTTGAGGGCTGTTCAGAGTGGCTGACACAGCACACTGCAGAGTAATCCTTCTTTTATGCTCAGTGCTGGGCAGTCTGCTGAAAGCATGCTTTGCAGAGACAAGCCTTTCATGAAAGAGTTCATGGTAGGGGTCAGAAGAAGGTCACAGAGGTGTCTAAATGTGGAAAATAAGAGCCATGAGGAATGATTGGCACAGTTCTTCTCAAAGTGGACCTGGACTAGACACACCCCTGGAACCTTGTCACAAAGTGCTGATTCTGGGCTGTAGCTGGTCTTTGCTACTTTATGGATTCTTCTTTTTCTCACCTTTTATCTCCCTGGTTTCACCCCCTATCACTAGGTAGGAGAGTAAGAAAGAGAGAGAAAGAGAGAGAGAGAGAGAGAGAGAGAGAGAGAGAGAGAGAGAGAGAGAGATCCCTGAATCTAATTTCTTTCTTTTTGTTTCTTCTTTGAGCACAATTACTAAGAAATCACAACCAGCCCTACCTCTCAGAGCCCTAGCATTTATATACCCTCTGAAAAGTTCCCAGAATTCCCAACTTCACACAATCGCAGAAACGATCTGCAGCTGGCAAAAGCATGCTTCTGCTTAAGCATGAGACTAATTATAGTCAGTCGCTGTGGACAGTCAGCCCCATATTCTCACACCTGGGATTAAGATAAAACACATTCTTATAATATTTCTGTGTTTTAAAAGAAACCAAAATTCCAAAATTCTTACTACCTTGGGCCCTTCATAAGAACTGAGTCAGGACTGCTGAGGGAGGGCCCCCGCAACCTCTGAGCCTTTTCATGCAAGGATTAACTTGGTTATTTTAAGCGTTGCTCTCAATTTTGGCAAAAAGAATAAAAGTGTTCACTAAATTATTCATTACTTTCTTAATATTCAAAGACAATGGAAAATGAGGCGAATTTCTCTATTAGAGGTCAGATGAGACATGCACCTGTTTCACTATGGAAGATTTTGGTCCCTCATCTTTCCTTTACAAAGAACTGACTTGTCCATAGAGCTGCCTCTGGAGGGGCTGGGAGCATGGCAAGCCCAATGGGTGTTTCTATGGGGTTACAATGGCCTCATCTGTCCCTGGAACATCCCTATGGTCTGCTAACGGTTTCTGGAGAACCCTTTTTTCAGTGACAAGGGAAGCCCCTTCTCTTGCTTCCTTGCTTTCCAGTTTCCTGTATTTCCAGTGGAGATCCAATGCTGGACAGGTGGCTTTGATACAGGGCCTGCATTAGTGTTCTCACCCCTGTGTCACACCCGTGTGACATTGCACCCATGTCACATCTCCTTCTAGACAGCCACTTCTGAATAGGTCAGTGCAGTATGTTGACTTGGACAGTGGACCCACTGTCTTATACTTCCTTTGTTGTGTAGTGGGGCTGGTGTTACATTGCTGTATTCTGTGGGGTTCTGGAAAACAAAGAACCATGGTGTGCACTTAAATGGGGGATCTGTTTGAGACCTGGAAACCAGCAGGCAGCCAAGCCAGCTACAGGCACATTTGTTTCTGTGAGATTATCAATGATTTATCAGCATGCCCCCAGGTAGACAACTGGTCTACCTGAGAAGTGGCACTACACTGAGAGCTCAGGTTGGAAATTCAGCCACAGCAGTGACTTGGACAGTCACTGGGAGGGCAAGTTTTTAGATAGGATGTATAGTCTCCATCTCTGTCACTGTGAATGTGTCATGTCTATGGAAGGGTCAAGGACAAACTACTATGTATGTTTGCCCACTTGTTTATTATATAATGCCCTCTAAATATGGGCAGCTTCTAGAAGATAATAGCACACGATTTTTTCTCTTCTCTGTCTATGACCTCCTATGTGTTCATTGTCTATCTCTCATCCTCTAATCTTTTCCTCTCTGGGCTTTGTATCAACTAACTAAACCACCCACAACTGCTCGTGAGTTTATTTATGGTCTAATCTAGAGCATTTATCTGTCATTCAAAATTAATGACCACAATTGTTCTAAGTTCTGCCCACAGAGAGAGCTGTTCTGCAAGACACCCTGAATATGGCCACACATTAACATACCCACATGGTTCACCTATAACCCAAGCTCAGCCTTCTTTTCTTCCCTAGTGAGCCGATTCAACATTATCTGCACAGATGCAAGAGAAGGAGAGATGCTGGCTCCCCTGAGGTCTGTATTGTTGCTCTGGTGTGCTCTGTGGTCTTACTCTTGCCAGAATCTGGATGAACTACTGCCATTTAATAATAGGTTGTTGTAAGTCTTTCTTGACTTATGCCTTGGTGTGTATAAAAGGTATAAGCTTATCATGGGCATCTCTGGTCACACGGTCACTTGTGTCCAGGATCAGGAATTCTATTTCTCCCAGGCCTCAGAGGAACATCACAGGCAGTTGGGAACACTTTAGTTAGTTGATAAAAACTTCAAAAGTCAAGCAATTCTTTGCTTATGATGGTGAACCCTTCTGAAGACTCTCAGGAGGTGCACTGTGATTTTCCTATTAACCTTGTCCCAAACTGGATACTCTGTGTTTCTACTACTGAAGGACAGCTCCAACATAGTAGACTCTACCAGATCAAACAATCCATTACAGCTGTGTCTGGAGATCTTTCTTGCCCCAGTCCTGCACGAAGCTGTCAGATCCCATGAGCAACATATAATGGGCAGGAGCGATATTCTATTTTTTTCATCATGTAAAAAGAAGAAAAAAAAACCAACACTCAGTGTGGTAGTTAACATGATGTGTCAACTTGATTAGACCATGTTTCCCAGTTGTTTGACCAGACACCAGTCTTCAACAATAGACTTTGAGAGTAATAGATGACCCTCCATAATGTGAATGGGCTTCACTCAACTTGTTGAAGGCCTTAACATTATCTATAAATCTTGTCTAGCCTGTCCACATTTTACCCTTCTTCCCTGCCTTTCTATGGATTTTACCCCAATTCTGCATGTGTGGATAGCATCTAGTGGATATCCCACCTCCCTGCAGCCTTTGTCTTTCTGTGTCTGTTTCTCTTTATACACATATGTACAATGCATGCATTTTGTGGAATGTGGATTATCATGTTTTATATTGCATATAATGTATACTATATCACATATAATATGCACTATTGGTTTGTTTTTCTTTGGAGCAGCCTGCACGATTTAAATAATATGTACATTTTATAGTAGGGAGTCAGGGAAAACAGCTGTATGCAATAGATAACTTCCTACAAAAAATACAAAAACAAATCAGTAAAGTAATGAAGTTAAAATACTGAGAAAGATTAAAAAAAATCAAGGAATAAGGAAAAACACAAATAGCATAGCAAATTCTTACCTCCCCAAGTGGATACATGATCTTATGGACTGATTCTATATCCCAATGGGTAATTCTTGTCCTACTTATCTTCAAAGCATGCAGTGGGATGAAAAATTCCAGCTCTATTATATCAAAGGAAGTGTTACCTTGAAACCTAAATGTGCCCCAACTGGGACATCATCAGTTATTATGATGACAACAGCCACAAAGACTTGTAGAGGTGAATCTTGCTTATGAATACGAACACCACTCAGTGGGTCATTTCCTCAGAGTCTCTTTGCAGGGTAATCATTATGAAAGAATGTTTGTTCTAAGAATACAAAATGATTTAACCTTAGAGGACCTATTAATATAATTTATTTTGTTAGCAAGCCAAAAGGAATAACCATGTAATTATATTTAACTAGGATACTTTATATCACTTAAAGGCCTTTCTTGATTTTTTTTTTAAGTACTCCTAGTACATTAGGGACTAAAATTCAATTGAATTACAAACCTAAGTTCAAAGTCTGTTTGAGATTTCAGCAGTTTGCCGTTGCCACTTGGAATTAACCAGTCTGAGGGAATGCAGGTTCATGAGAACCTACCTTCTGTTTCTTTCAATACATGTTGTTTGATCAGTGCTTTTCTGCACAAGGGGTTATGTGATTGACAGCCTAGAAAACCCAATAGATTGGGCATTCTTCCTGCTTTGGTTGCCTATCTTGGTGCATGAGGTACTCCCAAGCCCCACTGTCTGTTTTCCATGCAGTTAGTTACTGCTCCTTGTTACAGTCTGCTTACCCCTGGAGATTTGGGTGTGTTACAAAGGACCTGCACAGTTTCTAGGGTTATTGGCTGCCATATGTGCCAATATGTTAAAAAATATCCTGGATCCTTCATCCAAGGATGAGTATGAACTCAGCATTCACACTTATACAAAATGTTTAGTAAGGATACTAATGCCTGTGTAAAGAATGAGGCTTTTAGAAATTTCTTCAAACATAAATGAGGAGACTTTTCAGTTGAAATAGTGATATGTTAGCCATTAACATGCTTTCATTTCATGGTGGTGTGCATTGGGATGAATCTATTTCCCCTGTGGTGTTCCTCTTTCTATATATTCTTCCAAGTTATAAATATATCTTTCACTCTTGAAAAAAATTTCTTGAATGATTTTATTGGTGATTTCTTCTTCATTTTCTCTCTTTGTCCTTGTGGATTCTTGTTAAGTGAACATTGGACCTTATAGCCCATGGTCTAATTTTTGTGTTCTTTCTTACATTCTCTCTTCTCTTTTCTTCCTTCCCTCTCTCCTCTCTTCATTCCTTCCAGAACCCTTCTCTTCCTTCATCTCTCCCTCCACTCACTGGAGATACACTCAAGTTTTATCTCCAGTCCTCTATCAGATAGAGTAACTTTGGCCCTTACTAACCACTCCTTTCCTTCAGAGTTGCTGAGGCACAAGGAGATCACATGGTTTTAAAGTCTAAGGGATCCAGGTGCATCCTACCCAGCAGCTGCATCATCTCTCTGATCCAGGAGGCCCAGTCCCACATCCAGATGCCAGCTATTGTGTAATGTGAGGACACAGCTTACTGTTTACATACTCTTGCTGAGTTTGTAGTAGTCATGTGACCACAGCTAACTGGTGCATGTAGCAGGAGGAGTTACCAAGGGAGCTCTTTATTGTTGGCAGTATATTTCCATTTTAAGCATGTATTCTGTTTCTGCAGTAATGCATAGATACCAGGAGACAGAGTTTCAATCACACTTGCCCTTGGAAACCTACAGATCCCTTTGTTCTTTTTCCCTTTCCTTTAAATACTTCTGAAGAAAGTGAGGCCTTGAGTTTAATCTGTTTACTCCCTCCAGGTTGCAGTCCCATGTACCAATCCAACCTGCCTCCAATGCTTTGTTCTACTAGCATCTCTGATAGAACAACCTCAGGAAAGCCTTTGCTAGACAGAGAGACTATGGAGAAAACACTAGCAGTATAGATAAACTCAGGAAAGTGAAGTGGAAACTTAAGGGTTCTTTGCAAAGTCAGTTGGTTGGTGTTTTTCTGGGGCAGACACATGAAGGAACATTTTGTTAAAGTGAACACAGGTGTGAAAGACTAAGGCTGACTCGTGAAGGAATGTTTCACTGAAGCAGACACAGGAGAGTGGATGTACTGTTAAAGCAAGCACATGAAAGGACACGTGATGAAGGATTCTTTGCTAACAACACACATGTATTGGTCTGTCTTACAGTGTGTGGTTGAACTGTATTTGTCAGGACTCCATAGAGAGAAATGCACCAAAATCTTCCAGTGGTGTACTGTAGTTTCTTTCTGCTTCCCTGGACTTGGGCTGATTGGCTGAGTGATGTCAGCTGAGACAGGTGCATGTGCTGAGGCTAGACCCATGGAGGACATGTGATGTTTGGAGGGTATAAATAGGACTCAACAGACAGTGACGGGGCTGAGCTAGGCTTGCTGATAGAGCTAGCTGTGCAATGCTTGTTGGTCTCGCATCTTCGCTGATCTTAGCTGAAAGAGGCACAGCTGAGAACTTCTCCTAGTGTCCCTCTGAGTCTTTCCTGCTGACTCATGCTGCAGCTGAAGCCTGGCTGTCTCTGCTAGGTTGTGCCACTGCTGCTGATTCTTGTTTGCTATCCCGACTCTACCGAACTGGACTGCTGGTGTATCCATGAAGTGTTTGTGAGTGGATCAAGCCGCCACTGCTGACTCCTGTGAACTGAACTGCCAATTTCCAGACAACACAGACAGGAGTTGCTCCAAAGAAACTTTCTAAACAGGTCCACATCCCCGTATCCTTTCTTTTCAACTACCTCTGGTGGGTGGTGGGCTAAAAGGGAGGTTAAAGCATTTAGAACCGTCATTAAAAATAAGGTTTGAAAAAAATTAAAGATACAGGAAAGTGCTTGCTGGACAGAGGGACTGTGGAGAAACCACAGGAAGTGCAGACCCACCACAGTATTCTAGTCCTGTGCTGCTGGACAGGTCAGGCTCAGCCTCCAGCTACCTTCTTTCTGGGAGTAACTAGCTCCCCAGTCCATGGGGCTCTGTGGGTTTTTCAGAGGTTCTCAACCTTCCTAATGCTGCCACCCTTTAATATAGTCCCTCATGTTGTGGTGACCCCAACCATAAAATTATTTCATTGCTACTTCAAAACCATGATTTTGCTACTGTTATGAATTGTAATGTAAATATTTTTGGAGATAGAGGTTTGCCAAAGGGGTTATAACCCACAGGTTGAGAACCACTGAATTAGACTGTTCTCAGAGGGCTGTTCTTGGCCTCTCCTTATTTAGCCATGTGTGACTTGGTCACTAGACATCATGTCCTTTGCCTGACAGCCTTTGTGCCTCCTCCTGCAGGCCTCGGAAATCAAGAGATTACAGCTCTTTCACAGTCCCTTTGCAGGCCAGTCTGTGTTTCTTTGGCAATTCAGTCCACAGGGAAAGGAAGGGAAAGAAAAGGGAGGGGAGGGGAGGGGAGGGGAGGAGAACTAGTCTCCCAGTCTATTTTTCTGGCCAGCTCCATGCTGTAAGATGTCAGCCAGTGCTCTCACCTGGAGAGTTTCATGCTGAGGTCTGTCTGTGCCCAGCCCCCACCTTACCAACCAAACTTCTCTGACCCACGCATTGTTGCTTTTAGTGGGGCAGTGGCAGCTCTGAGGGCATCTAAAAAAAATGGCATGGGTAGAAGGCACTGCCCTTATTCTGATTTTTGCCTGCTGGGCTGACTCGTCTGTTCTGCCCAAGAACTCTTCTGAGAGGTGATTGAAGATGGATTGGGGTCAGCCTTTCCTTCTGCCAGGGCATTGTCTCTTTATAGTCCAGTCTAATCATGGCTTCCTCTTGGGCCACAGGAGCACTTGGCATTTTCACCTTTGTGTGGCTGTACATGCTGGGACTCTAGCTGGCTAGACTGCAGGCAGAGGAGGCTCTTAGGCAGAGCTGCTGTCCCTTCTTTTTATTTTCTCTCCACGGTCACCTGAGTGGAAAAGCATCAGCCACCCACAGTCCCCACAGTTGTGATTAGCTGGGGGATGCAGATGGGGAAAGGCTGGAGAGCTTGTTGGGAGATCCATGGTGACCCTGTGCATGCCTGTAGGATCAGTATTGGTTTCGGGCGGGGGGGGGGGGGGAAATAGGAAGTCGTTGTTGTAGATTATGGGATGTTTAAGCCCTGCCCCTCTCTTCTTCTTCCCCTTCCCCTCTCCTCCCCTCCCTGTGCCCCTCCTCCCTTCTCCTCCCTCCTCTCCCTCAAATCTTGCCAGCTATGTCCCCTCCCCAGTGGTAACAAAGATCTGGGACCTGTTCCCCTAGAGGGAGCTGTCAGAAGCAGACGATGAGGCCCATCATTTTGTCCACCACTTGCTTTGTCCCTAGCTGGACACACAGCAAGAGAAACTGTAAGGTTTAGTCCTTTGTGAGTGTGTGGTATCTGTATGTATTTATGCCAGCATGTGTATGTTAGGTACGTGTATGTATATGTGTGAACATATGTGCAGAGGCCAGCAGAAGTAGGAGTCAGGTATCTTTTCTTTTTCTATCTTTGGGAGGGATTGGGGGGAGGGTTGGGGGTATTGAGACAGGGTTTCTCTGTATAGCCCTAGCTGTCTTGGGATTCACTCTGTAGACCAGACTGACCTTGAACTCAGAGATCCGACCAGTTGCTGGGATTAAAGGTGTATGCCACCACTGCCCAGGAATCTTTTTAAATTGATGTCCAGTTTATTTTTTGAGACAGGGCCTCTCAGTATATCGAGAGCTCATCAACTCAGTTAGGCCAATGAGCTCTAGGGAGCCTAGCTGTCTGCCTCCACAGTACACTGCTGTGCTTGGCTTTCAAATGGGTGCTGGGGATGCCAACTCAGGCCCTCATGCCTGCTGGGCATGCTCTTTACTGACCCATCTACCTTGGGAGAAACACCAAATCCTTCCTGAATCTGCAGGTCAAGCTGATTTGGATGTGGTGGGGACTAGAAGTAGAACACACAGAGTCCTGCTGGCAGGAATTCAAATCTCATACACTCCTCAGACCTCTGACTTGTGTCATGCAAATGCAGCTACTAAACCCAATTGAGATCCAGGTAAACAAGAGAGGAAAAGGTGAGCAGGAAAAGGTAAATTAAATCATGAAGCAAATGTCAAGCAGAGGTCGAAAGTCCAGGTCGGCCGGCAGTGGGGGTGCTCTGAGAGTCCCAGGGAGCGCTTCCTGCTGGGTTTCTGATGGCGTCAAAGTAAACTGGTAAAGGGAAGCAGCTACACAGAAGGGATTTGTGGGATCAATGGCAGCAGGGAAGGCTGCTATCTCACACGGGGCAGAGGGACCCTGTCTCCTCACCGTGGACCATTGCCATCCAGATGGATCTTGACTGTCGGTGACTTGTCTCGGATATGTTACAATCCTGAGCATTAGCCGAGATTCCTTTCCCATCGTTTCTGGGCTGACTGCAGCTTCTGGCCTTGCTCAGTTCTGCTTAGGGGTCATGCTTCAGCACAAATAATCTCTCCATCCTGAACCTTCATCCCCAGAGACTTGGGAATGGGTGGGGTGGGGGTGGAGGGAGGTGATTTTATTTGTTGACGTCTTGTGTCTGACAGGTGGGCTTTAGAATGAATCAGGCAGAGTCTTTCTTCTCACGTAGGCTGATTTTTCTCTCACTCTAATAATATCTCTTGGCCTCAGTGGTGTTCCCCTCTGCTTATGTGGAAAGTCTATTGCTACATATAAAAAGGATGAAACTTTCAGTCGCCTGTTCTGTTCTCTCCACAGACACAGGCTCAAGGACACAGGGTTAGGGTCACTGAGACATTTCCCTGTTTACTCTCAGGCTCAGGAGCAGACTATCAAGGGATCTCAAAGCAGAACTATTGATTAACCCATGGATTTAAAGCAAACCAAAGAAATAGCTTAGCCAAAGTCCAAATGTTCTATCATGATAGGACAGTGACAACCTTGGAGTCCTCCTTGACCTCTGCAAGCTTTATCCTAAGGAGCCAAGTTGTGGCCTCTGCCCATGGACCTGGTGGTCCGGTGGGAGTGAAGATGTAGGCTTATAATGCTCTAGGTCAGAGGAGATGTGTCAAGTGAAAAACAGAAGCCTATAATACCTACTAATCCTACTATGCACATGACCTTGTGTGAGTGCCAGATGGGCTACCTTTTAGAGGTGACCTTCTGTGTGTAAATTGTCCTCAAAATTTCCAACTATGAATGGAAACTAAGAGACCTACAATAGGTCTCAGTTCTTCATGTACAGCTTGGCAGAGCATATCACTCACACAGTGATTCTCTCCGTAGCTAAGCTAAAGGTCCTTTTTACTGAATAGCCAGAGCTATGTCTGCCTATCTGGGCAGGCTGCACAGAGAAGGCTGTATATGTGAGGCAGGGGTTAAGCTGGGACTTGGGAGAGGCTTGAGAGAACAAGAGAGGGTGTTCCTATGGCAGAAGCTGCTTAGCCCAACCAGGAGTCAGGGCAGCTGGCAAGCCTGCTTACTATACAGTGGGCTTGAGGTAACGCGCTAAGCTCTGCTTTTACCCTCTGGGACTGGATGAATCCTAAGAACAAACCCATAGAGACTGAAAACTGATAGGCTTAGATTCTTTAAAATCTACTTTTAATAAGGGTTCTCAAACGTAGTCCACTGTCTATAGGTAGAGGAGAAAGATGGTAAATAGAACAGGGGGATGTGGACCTGTTTAGAAGTAGTTCTTGGGGCGAGTCTGATCTCTGTTTGTCAGGATTCCAGGCATCCAGTTCAGTAGTGTCTCTTCCCTTTGCTGAGGCTCTGGGAGTGTCTTCTTAGTCCTGTTGTATCTGGAGCCCTTCTGATGGGGTTGAGATGATGATGCCTTCTTTCCCTTGAGGGAGTAGCTTTTGTTTTGGCATGGAGACAAGCATTGCGTGTTCTTCCCTTCTCTGTGAAGACAGCATTTGATGGGCTCCGCACAATGACCATAGCCTGTCACTCCTGGCCTCCTCGTTAGACTCCGACCTGTATCCCCTCTTGAAACAATCACTTGTTCCTCTCCAGTGTCAGGAAGGACAGGCCATGGGCACACAGTCTGTACAATATTCACTGAGCTTCCTGGAAAGGTGCTAGTGGTCAGCCCTGCTGGCTTAGACTACTCCTAAATCTTGAAAACAAGGCTCCTAGAGCTCAGGATATAAATTTTGGATAACAGTATTTGGAGCACACAGTCAGTGGGGCCCCGTGGGTCACAGATATCTGAGGATCTCAGAGGTTCCAGAGAGAAGATGAATCCTTATTAGGCCATCCTTGAAGTTGATCAGAGTCTCCAGAGGGGGCAGGCAGTCTGATTAGGGATGCTGCCCCAGTGGCAGGAGATATAGGTATTCTGAATTGGATTGTAATCACTTTGTTCTGGGCCTGAAGTTTTGCAGCCTCTTAGGTGGGCCAATGACCCAAGGAGATAGTCCCTAAGGTAAAGGAACACATTTTAGTAAAATGAAGCCTCCCATCAACTACAGAGGCAAAGGTTAAAGGTCAATTTGCCAGTTGTGACTTAAACAAGCAGACTGGACCTTGGGCTGATGGTGTGGACCCCCAAGTGTTCCCTGGGCACAGATCACTCTCCCTTAACTTGAGCAGTCAATTGCTTAAGGCTCATCAGCACTTTTATCAGTCTTGGTTTTTCATGGGATTAAAAATAAATTAAGTAGTGGATTTTGGGTACATGGCCTCTAGTACTCTGACAAATTTGTCTTGAA
Source organism: Uromys caudimaculatus (assembly GCA_028551405.1). Lineage (NCBI taxonomy): Eukaryota > Metazoa > Chordata > Mammalia > Rodentia > Muridae > Uromys > Uromys caudimaculatus. The sequence goes on along the minus strand of CM052717.1, from coordinate 17,128,189 downwards.
GGAGAGAAACTGCCCAATAGGAATGGAAATTGACAAAAAAGACTTCATTGAATTCATCAGTTAATCAACAAGGCTCTATTGGCAAGGCAATTAACTCTACCAGGAAGCGATTCTGCTTCAGGTCTGATCTGCTTCACATCTCAGCGAAGGTATAAGACGGTTTTTCCTGCTGGGTCTCACAGTTTTGCATGCATGCATTTTGCAGCCTGTGAGAGGAATCTGGTCCTGGGGACAGCACAGATGTGCCTCATGGTCAATCCTCAAAACACTGAGCATGCGCTACCTCCGAGTCATTTGTGCATGTTTTGCAGCATGTCCGCTGCACACTCAGAGGCACACAGAGACACTTTCATCACTGTAGTCACCGTTAGAGCTAAGTTAGTCGATCCGTATTTCTAGCAACAGTGAAAGCCACTCTGTTTTCATCTCCTAGGGTATTTTCATCTGTGTTAGCTCATGGATTCTCACAGCAGTGTTGAGCATGGGTTTCAGTATTGTCCTGCTTTCCACGCGGGAAACTTGAGGTACAGAAAGATTTTAACTTCCCTGAATATAACTGCTAGGGGCCACACTGTGAATGGATAAAGCCTATGTCTCAGTTGTATGCTTTGATTCCAACTGCACTGCCCATTGGTCTGCAGTGAAAAGCAGGACCAGTGAGATCATCATAATGGCCTTTCTGCCAAGCATGAAGCAGGTTAGAAAGGACCCGCTGCTCAAGTCCGCAAGACAAAGGAGAACTCCCACTGACACCATGGGCATAGCTATTTAATGTTCCCACAGTCCTGACTCCTCACCCCATACTCCTGCCCCGGGGAAGCTGCGGCATGGGCTCTAGCCATCGTGGCTCTGCTGTCTGATGGTGGTTGGGCTTGGTTTGGGAACAGGATTTTATTCAGAGGTGTCTCTTGGAACTGTCCAGCTGCTGAATCTGAGTAGATGTGAGAATCCAGAACAACACCACATCTTTGCTTAAGTCCATCTGACGGATCTCCCCCAGAGAGCTGAGATAGGGCAAAGAGCTGGGAGGCTGCAGGCCTGGTGGGGGATGGAAGGAAGAAGACCAAGGGTGGGCTTGTGGGGGAACTTGACATCATGAGTATAGAGCTGGCTGGAAAGCGCTACAGGAAGTCACTTTAATCTCCAGAATGAGCTCAGAGGTATAGAGGGTGAATATATAACCTCTATCCATTCATTTAATATATGGCTGTGCGTCATTGTTACATCTTAGAAAATGACTATTCATAATGGAAGTCTTGGCAAAGGTTTCTTTCTAATCAGCGAAACAGGGGTTGGAGGACTCGGCTGTGGTACCCTCGCCAGAGGCTTTTAATTTACGAGAGATGTTAAATTATGCTGCCGCCAGATAGCCGCATACGGGAAGAAATACAATAAGTCAGAGGGATGTGCTACTTTCTCTTTTTGTATTTGACAGGCACAGGAAGTGGTCATTAGCCAAGCCTCTGAGAGCATGTCTGAGCAATGTACTATACACACAGTTTCTTAAGTAGTCCCCCAGGCTGAGAAGGAAAGCATCCCACGGACAGAGGGTGTGCACACGCATGGTCCACAAACACATGTTCAAGGTAGGGTAAGGCTTCCTTGCCTCAGGTTTCCCTGGGATTGGTCCAGGCTGGTTTCATCTTGCAGAGGTATGCTGAAGCTGCTGAAAAATAGTTTCAGGCACAGGAGCAAAGAACTTATAAATATCTCATTTCTTACTTTACTCTTTGCTAGCAAGGGCAGTTCAATACACTAAGGTTTCCTGTCAATCATTTCTGTATGAGGGCTGAGGCCAACTACAGGTTCGGGCAAGACTAACTATTGCCTGCAAGGTGTGACCTGCCCCTTAGCTTTCTGAACTTCAGAGCCAACTCAGGTCAGTGTGGAAGCTCCCAGGACTCTCTGGGTGGGGGAATTCACCTGAGCTAAGGGTCTAGGAAGGGCAGTGGTAGATGTGTGCTCTGCGCCTCTGTAGCTCATGCATGCTCTCAAGGCAGAGGCAAGGTGAACCTTTGCGAGATGGGCCACCTTTTGACGAAAAGCTGGCTGAGAAAGTATGAGGTGACTGAAGTGGCCCCTGAAGGATGATGCCCCAAGCTGAGATGGCAGGAGACACTGGAACACCTGTCCATCCTACACAGGATGGCTGGCCACTGCTTTCCAAGTTCTTTGACATAGATATTTTTAGGCTCATTACAAAAACATCTGCAAAGATTTGTATATCTCTGAATCTTCCTTGCATGTTACTGATACTTGGGGATCTCTCTAACACCCCTGACCTGGCTCTCAGTAGACACTCTAGTGTAGTGCACGTGGGATGTGGACTTCAGCATCATGGCTTTTTAGTCTATCTGCTTAAATGTTTGCTCCTTGTCAAGGATTTTGATTCTCCATACCTTTCCTCTTACCAGCTGTTTCTGCATTGCACAGACTTGCATATCAGCACAGTGGGGCAGGCAAAGAGGTTTTGCTGTTGCGAAAGCAACTCCTACATGCTATGTAGGGGGGACAGCAAAGCACAATCCTAACAAGTTCCTGAAAGATGGAAAGGCAGAAATTACAGGAGTGAGCAACAGCCATGGCTCACTGGAAGAATGGCTTTCTCCACACTTTACACGAGATTCTTGTAGTCTGGGCTGGTTCCTCGTAGTCCTGGGATTTAGAGACCAGTGTGGCTGTTTCAAGATAGCAATATTTGGCCTGTAATCAGAGCATGGGGACCTCTGAGGCTCTCAGACTCTTTTCTGATGGTTGTCTTGGTTTTGATTATTCCAGTGATTGGAAGGTTCTTAACTTTTCTTTCTCAAGTATCAGTAACTGCCATGGTTGGCCTGAAATAGCTGTCGATCTCATGCCTTGAGTCTCGGGTCTGGGAGCCAAGTGACCCAGGGCTGTACCCATGTTGTCTGGGCCTCAGATTTATACTTGCTAATTTCTTGCCCCCTATTCTGAGCATTTACTTCTGATTGCACACAGAATGGACTTGTGTTACAAACTGGTAGCTACTCCCTTAACTTCTAGGTCTAAGGAGGGACAGAAGAATCAAGGACAAAGACACTGAAAGAGGCAGAAGCGCTTCTCTGTGAACGTTCTTTGGTTTTGTTTGTTTTGTAAAATAAAAATTATCTTGAATTGTTAAGTGTCAATAGCAGCATGGTGTGATGATAACCAGTTTATAGTAGAGAAGGGTCCTGAGGTAAAGGAGCATAAATAAGCTGTTTCCACAGACATTCCTGAGCCCTACCATGGTATAAGCATTATCACTCAAGGATGGCATGTCTACAAGATCAGGGAAGAACCTTTGGCTGTGGTGTTTCCCTTATGGAGCAGTTGAGGAGGACTGGAGAAGCAGCCTGGAAGGGTGTTCCATAATGAGTTTATCTCACGCCAATATAGTCCAGAAAGGTCCAAGAGGTCTGGTTACGTGACAAAACCGAGGGGAGCGATCCACTCCTTTGATACGAAGAGATCTTGTTTCCCCCATTTTAAAACATCCTTAGTCAAGCTTTATTTTCACTATCAAGAGGAGGGTACAGCAGTGGTGTTGGTGACCCTTTGGCTTGTTTAAAAACTTTGCACTGGACTGTGCGAATTTTAAAAATAAACTATTTATTTAGATTTACCAAAGAGTCTGGCTTTTATGTTCTTTTTCCTAATTATCCAAATAGTTAGCAGCCATGTGCTAAGTAGGTATTTATAGAATCTCTATGAAGAAAATCTCTACTTAAAATTTGCTGAAAGGTGTGCTGAATGCTTCAAGACTCTAGAGCCTCAAGGGCTGCATTCATGGGGTTGATATGGGAACACAGCACTTTGCTGGGACACACAGACCTACCCAGAATGGTCAAATCAACTTAAGGGTACAATCTCACAATCTATAGCACCAACAAATTACATTATAGAGGAGTGGCAGTAGGATGTCCACATCTCAGGAGCTTGTCTAAGGTGGTAAGGTTTCACCCAGCAGATCCCACACCAATGGACACAACTGCTAAGCACCCTGGCCTGCAGCTGAGGAAGGGCACAGTCAGAGCTGCACTGTCAAAACAATGACAACAACAACAAAATCAAAGCAAACAAACACCCCAACATATTTTTGTTGTTGTCGTCTTATTGGTTTTTTTAGCTCTAAAGATTGAGCTGTTCGATTTATTTATTTTAAAATACTCTGGTTAATTTATTTTAATTAATATTTGAGAATTTCATACAAAGTATTTTGCCCCTATTTTATCTCCATCTCCAACTCCAGGCAGTGAGGTTGAAACAGAACAGGAGAGGCCCTTACATACTCACGGAGTTCCTGCACTACTCACAGCAGCCCAGACATGGATCAGTCTAGAACACAGATGCGTGTTAGGGATTGCTCTTCTGTGAAAAGAATGGGCGTATGACATTTGCAGAAACATGGAGAGAACTAGAGAATATTATGATAAACAAGTCAAATTCAGAAGGACTAGCACTACCTATTTTCTTTCATGTGAAATGTAGATTTAAGTTTGTATATACCTAGATATGTACACGTACCAAATGCCATGGAAGTAGACAGCGACCGTGAGCCTGGAGGAAGAGGCCTAAAGGCACAAGAAAACGTAATGAACTCTGTGTGACGTAAAAACAGGAAGGATTATTTAGGCAGAAAGATTAGGAAGGAGGAAAGAGAGGTCAGGGGTCAAGGGGACAGGCCAAGGCAGTGGAGGGCAAACAAGAACAGTGTATAATGACTGTTGCATTAATTATTATCTTTACTCAAATTGCCCCACTGGTGTCGTGTGTTCCTTGCCACCCACCCAATGTTCTGGCTTCCTGAGAGACAGACACATACGTGTGGCCTTATAGTTAATATGCCTTAAACCACACAATGGCTGTGTACTTCCAAACCTCCCCGTGGCTAACACTTTCCCCTCCAATATTCCTGAGTTATTACTTACGAAAGCCTATATTTTCCTAGCTGCCACAGACCCAGGCCTGTAGCCCTCCTGGGCCATGATCCCCAACTCTCACGTGTTGGCGGTCTCTCTGTCTCTCTGTCCTACACTTCTCCTTCCCTGCCAATAGTGATTCTCCTCTTCCTCACATTCCTTGCCCTGAAACCTCAAAGCCCCGCCTCTGTCTCCCTGCCCATCCATTGGCTGCAGGCAACTTTATTTACCAAATAAAGCCAACTTGGGGCAGGGACCCACAGCATCTTACATGCAGACCTGTGAATTCCCGTGTAATTTGGGACCCCATAATGCAAACATTAAACCAAATCCACAACAAATGACCTGTTTGTGTGTGAGAATGTCATGGACACATAGCCCATTACTTCGCATGCTGACTTAAAAATCAATAAAATGAACTCATGAAGCAAAACCAACAGGAACACATTTGTGGGTGAGGAAGGAAGATGGAGGGTGCTCACTGATAGACTCGAAGCATGGACAACATAGGGCAGGTGAATGTGTGCACATTCTCCTCAGTCCAAGAGAACCAGCTCTGAGCTGCCCTGATCTGTGATTTGTCTTCTTCCAGGCAAATTCCAGGCCTTGTCCTTTGCCAGAAAGCTTGATGTCTTTCCCCCACCCCTCTGAAGTATGCTTCATTTGGTAGTTGATACCTGCCAGCCTGTACTCAGGCCTGGTTTAGTTCACCAGGGTCCTGCCATTGGCTTCCAGGCCAAGTTCTAAATTCAGGTGTGACCTCGAAGTGCTATTGAGCTTGTCAAATGCTGCTCTTCTCTAGATCTTAGTCTCATGGGAGTCCAGGGTGCTTGTAGCCCCTCCAGGGCTGAAATCAGGGCTTATGAAACCAGGCTGCATCTCCTGTGCACACCCTCCTGAGCCAGGAACACATCGATTGTCAAGGATACCCACTTCCCCTCAGTGGAAAGCTGGTCTGGTCACTTGGGTGCCACGGAGAAGGCTGCTACTCTGTAGTCACTTAGTGTGCAATGAGTCGACTTGACCGGCACCTTAGGGAAAGGAAAATGAATCAGTCTGTATGTAGTCCAGAGCCATAGAAGCCCTGTACCAAGTGCCAGCAACCACAAAGAGATGAGAGGATGGCCAAGTCTTCTTTGTTAAGAAAGTAACAGGGATGTGGACTGTAACCTTGCTGATGTCCACACACATCCAAGGATTGGACTGGTCCTTCAGCTCATTTCTCAAAGTGTAATAAACGTTATCCTTCATCATCTCCTTCATTAAGAGCCATCCTCCTGTTTCTGATGTGACATGCTCGTGAGCATGCCTCTACACAGCAAGAAAAGACCGAAGGACCTCGATATGTAAACACAGTTCTTTTTTACCTCTACCTCTACCTCATCTTTTCCTTTGGACATAGAATGCTTCCAAAAGCTTATGAGTGGGGTACTGGGAATACTGGTAGCTGGGAGGCAGAGATACAGTGGTGGGGAGTTACGGGAAGTTAGGGTTTCCTGCAGAATCCCTTCCAGTTAGCACTAGAACTGATGGAAGGCACTCGAGATGCTTTTTTCTTCAAGAGTCTCTTATTCCTGAAGAACAGGAAGCATAAAGTAAAGCCTCTGGGCAAGTTATCAGGAAAGGACATTCGAGACCAGCCCTGTATGGCCATTCATCCTAAGACTTGGTAGGCAGAGGCAGGAAGATTGAGAGTTCCAAAAGAGCCTGGATTAATCAGGAGTTCAAGGTCGACGCAGGTACCCAGTGAGACCCTTGTCTCAGAATTTCCAAACAAAACCAAATCATGTGAGCTATGAGGTGAGCTGAAGGCTCTTAGTCTGACAGCTGTTACATTGACACCACAGTTTGAGAGTCCACTAGGTAACTGGATGGCTCCTTATGCTGCACAGATGCTTAGATATTGGGTCAGGGTGAGCCAAAAGGATGACAATTAATATTGGTTATCAGTGATGGGAAAGGTCCATACCAAAGTGATCCAGCTGGTGAAACTATGGCCCAGAGGGGTTTCATAGCAATGCTGAAGAATATGGAAACTCAGTAGAAAACAGGCCAAGGCACAAGCTGAGCCTCCTTTGCCAAAGTGATAAAGAGAATTAGGAGAGTGACCCAGGACTCCTGGCAAGTGCTGGTCCCTGTGGGAAAATCTTCTCAAGTCCCGAGCTTTCCCCAGGTCACTAGAGACATGTGAGGACATTCCCATAGTTTCCTGGAACTGTTGAAATTCTTCCACGTTGCGGGAAACTCGTCTCTGGAGTTAATGCCATTAAGATGTGGCCTGGGCTTTTGGCTGGAAGATCTTCAGCGAGAGCAGATGGCCACAGTGGTATTAAAACTAAAGACTGCAGTAAAGCTTTTAATTGAAAACAATTGGACCCTGCTGGATGGTAATTACCTTGGCTGCTTGCAAATAATATCTTGCCCCTGATGTCATGAGACGGAAGCTGAACGGGAGTGTGAGAGATCTGCCTCAATGTGTGTCTAATAAGGACAGGCTCGGCAAGGTCTTTCTCTAGGGAACCTCCGTGACAAAGGGGTTGAGATGAACCCAGAATGACATGCTTCACTGCAGTGCAAACTGTGGAGACAAAGCATCCATTTCTCAAACAGCCCAATGGGCTATTGAAGGAAATTGTAATTCCACCCACCTTCAGGGGCCAAAAAAGATACTTTAAGTATTTCTATCTTTTCTCAAGATAATGAGCCTAATGAGGAAGACATAGTGTGATGGACAGATGTTTGTGCTCTGAGTGACGGCCATGCCTGAGAACCAAAGGGTTATAAGATCAGTCTCCATCTTGTCTGGAAGCTTTCACCTCTCGACACTGCCAAGGGCTCAGGTGACATTGACATGCCAGGGCAGGGATAAAATGGTGCTGTGATGAACTCCATCCTGGGAGTGAGGTACTGACCAGATGTCGGTCACAGACAGTCTCACAGCAGAACATTGGAATGGAGAGCCTGGGTAGGAACGGTGGGGAAGGCCCCAGGAATCCTTGGCTTGGTAATTCTCAGAAATTATACCCAAGGGGGTTGGGGAGATGGCTTAGTAGGTAAGAAAAAAAACAAGTGAGAAAGGAAAACTCTTGATGGCCTTCGTATGCACGGGCCTGAGTGTATATATCTGCTCACACATGTATGCCCACTGCCTTTTCCCCGAGTCCCAGCACACAAAATCACAATGAGGGTTTCTCTGGATTGTAGACTCATTGGTGGAATTCAGGTGGTGAGGAGCAGTTAGTGTCATATAGACTGTGCCCAGTTGACACGGTCACTCCAT
>CM052717.1:17059814-17117387 GCA_028551405.1 Uromys caudimaculatus | reverse complement strand
CCCCCCCGCCCCTTCCTTTTGACCATAGCAGTTGTTACTAGAACATCCCTGATTTGCCTCATGGTGTTGAAGGATTTTTTTTTTTTTTAACCAGATGTGAGGCAGCTCATGCTACATGGAGAATCTCCAACCACAGAAGTTCCAGGGACTGAAGAAGAATGTCCGGGATTAGTAGCAATCCTGTGAGGTACAGTGAGACATGCTTTCCTCTCCTGTGAGTTAAATAGTGACACTGAGTGGCCTTAGGGTCTTGTGGCAGAACCTATTGTGTGGGCCTTGGGGAGAGGAATTTGGTCTGCTCTCAGAAGGCGTGGCTTCATCCCACGTGGTCCCAGAGGAAGCCCAGCTCTAACCACATCTCTGAGCCGGTCCCTTCATCCTATTTAGTGCTGAGCAGTTCCGTTTGGGTGACAGTGGCAGAATGTGGGAATTAAGGATGTGATACACTTCCTGATACTGGCTTTCCTTCAGGAGACAAGGGGAAGCAAGGTAGCTTGAAACATCCCATAATTTTTCATGAGCAGTTAAGATAACTAGTTGCTGTTTGTATTACGCTCTGTAATTGTACAGCATAATTGCTTCTTGTAGGCCCATGGTGTCTGCTCTATAGCACTCTATTTTATAGGTATTTGGAGGTGTATATTTTTATCGATTTGGCATCTATACAGCAGTAAATGTGCTGGATTGATGGGCGTGGGAGTAACATGAAGGTGCTTGGTGCATCGATTTGGAATCTGTGAAGGGCCTCCTGAAGTTTTGCATGTCTGTGTTACTAGACTGTAAGCAATGTTAACAGCAAAGAGAATATTTGGTGAGCACATGTCCCAAATGATGAACCAAGGGTTCAGTGTTTGCTCTCTCAGAAGACAGCCTGTGGGTGGGGAGGCCAAGGGAAGCTACACCTGATGCATTGCCTTCTCGGAGAACTGGGCCTGGTTTCCAGGTTGCTTTAGTTCCTTTCTGGTTGCTGTGACTTACAGCAACTTGCTCCAAGTAAACACCGTGACTTATAGCAACTTGAGGGGAATAGGATTTCCTTCAGCTTACAGCCCATTACAGTCGCCATCCAAGGAAGCCAGGGCAAGGAAAAGGCTTGAAACAGAAACCAGAGATGAATGCTGCTCACAGGCTTTCTTCAGGTCTGGGCTCAGCTTCTTATTCTGCCCAAGCTCACATGCCTAGGGATGGCACCTCCCACAGTGCCAGCTACACTAATTAGCAGTCAAGAACAGTTCCCACAGACATGCCCACAGGCCAGTCTCATAGGGGCAATTCCTCCATCTCGTGTGTGGAATTGACCACCAAGCAATCAGACCCCTTCCTCAGGGCTTGCACTTGCAGTGTTGATGTTGACTGGTTAGATGGGTCTAGGGAGGTTGATGTGGAAGCTTTTAGAAACATGCACAGATAGATGACTTACTTCCTCCACTTTTATTTTCCTTGAGTAAAAATGGAATGATTCATGTATTTGCTGGCCATCTCTTCTTGGAAAGTGTTGGGGTGGCATTGGCTCAGGCAGGAAGGTACCTGCAGTGCAAGCATGAAGACCTGAGTTTGGGTTAGAGAAATCATGTCCAAAATATCATTACAGCATACATACGTGCCTGCCTGTCACTCTTGGCAGTGGGGAGGAGGGGGTGTTGTAGGGGAAGTGGGAGGGAAAGACAGGTGGATCCCTGAAACTCACTGGACAGACAGTGTAGCCAAATTGATGAGCTTCAGTTTTACTGAGAGACCCTGTTCAAAAACTAAAGGTCGAGAACAATTAAAGAAAGATATTCGATAATAACCTCTGGCCTCCACGTGCATGCACAGCTGCACGATAGCCAGATTTATGATTAAATATCACGCATACAATACACACACACACACACACACACACACACACACACACACACACCTATTTACTTTCCCAACTCTAGATTGGACTATTCATTAAATGCTTAAAATACTTGTAGTTATTTATATATTCTCAATACACATCCCCTATTGAATTAATAGTAGGCAAAGATTTTTCACGCATTTTTGTAAGCTATCTCTTTACTCTGGCAGTTGTGTTTTTAAACACAGGACACAGAACAGATAGCTGCCCACTTGGGTTTAATATGGCACTGTGCACAAAGCCCCGGGTGTGGATCAGCTTAGGTGCCTGCACACTAAAAATGGTTAGGAAAATGTGGTATGTCTACACAATGGAGTACTACCGAGCCATGATAAGAGTAAAATCATGCTATGTGAAGGAAAATAGGTCACACAGAAAATTATAATGTTACATTGGGCTTAAAAAGACAAAGGCTACTCCTGAGTCCTCATATGTAAAATATTGGAAAATGACATGAAATAGAAAGGGGACAATTAGGGAAGAAGCGGGGACAGAGAAGCTGGGAGCACTCACCTTGCTCAGCTCACATCACCCATAGTCTTGGAACACATGGTTGTGTACATTTAGTGTATACTGATGAAAAAAGAAGTAACTTCTTAATAGTGGGAAGTTCTGGTTGCTTAGAAATATCACCCACTAGAAAGAGGTGCTGATGGGCTTCCTCACTGGGTTCTTGCTAGGGACCTCCCTTTTGTCCATCCGGCCTGTCTGCCTTCATTTTCTTTGGCCTTTAATTGCCGCCCCCCCCCCCCCCAGTGGCCACTATAATTTGCATATGCAAACACGGCTATCTTTTGGTTTTGTTTTTGTTGTTGTTTTTCAAGACAGGGTTTCTCTGTATAGCCCTGGCTGTCCTGGAACTCATTCTGTAGACCAGGCTGGCTTTGAACTCAGAAATCCGCCTGTCTCTGCCTCCCAAGTTCTGGGATTAAAGGCGTGCGCCACCACTGCCTGGCTATGGCTATCTTTAGACACTCTTCTTTGGACTCACTCTTTTTCCTTCCTTCTTCCTCGTATTTGTTTGTTTGTTTGTTTGTTTGTTTGTTTTTCATTCCCTGGTGACTGACCAGAGAATTCCTGCAGGTGAGTAAATGGTTCTGGAGCTGAACAGCAAGAAGAGGCTTTGAATATGGCGTGGAGGCTGTTTCCCGAGGCGACATTAACCTTTGAGGGTAACAGAGGACCACAGAATCCATTATTCCTTGAGTTTTAGAAATCGTCTGTCTCCACACTTGGACTTGTTGAGTAAAAATCAAAGTGGAGAGAGAGAGGTGGTGTAAGAGTGGGGAAGGGAAGATGAACCAGAGCTCATGTGGGAAAGCAGGTCCAGCCTCTTTTGATCCTGGCAAGCTTACAAATGGATCTGGGCCTAAGAACGCCACAAGAGCCTGGCTTAGTTCTTGCTGGTTAAAGCAGCTGACGGGAGTAGCCAGGAAGCATTATTCACAGCTCTCTGTAACGTGAATAATTTACTCCATTCCCTCAGATAGAATGAAAGCAGGAAAACCTTTGGGACTCTTTGGATAAAGTACTCTGCAAACATGTCAGATGAGTTTGGGTTTTATTGCGGTGGAGCCTGGTTAGGATGGGACCGGGAGTTAAGTTAAACGCAAGGATTTATTACCTGAGGGAGCAGCTTTTAACATAATTATTTTAAGAAAACAAATAGGTGATAAAAGAGTGGAAATCATATGCACATCATAAATTGTATTTAATGCCGTTCTGCTTTGACTGCAGGTGCGACTGGCTCACTTTTTGTAAATAATTAACATTGGATCAGTAGGCTTGTAAAACCCCATGTTCTCACCCAAATGCAATAGTTTTTACACGTGGGCTCTTGCTACACCTGTGGTGACCAGCTCTCGCGGTTGTACACAGCAAGTTCACCGACTCAGTCAGTGGAAAAGTAGGTTTTGTGTGTGCAGCATGGGAGTGTCTGTCTGTCTGTCTATCTATTTGTCATGCAATGGGTGAGGGAGAAAGGAGGACACTGGTGAGGGAAGAAATAGAGAACTGGAGACTTGGGGGCGGGGGGTTGGGACTTTCCGGTGGTGTTTGGTCTTCCAGCATTCCTAATTCTTAGGATGTGTTGTCGAATGGGTTAGCCTGATGCTGCTTGTATTCTAATGCTAATACCGGTTCCTCAAGACCAGGTTGCCCCAAAGATGAGAGAGTCCTCACGGCAGTCCCAAGTGACACTACGTGACCTTGTCCCCAAGTTATTTCTGATTGGTGAATAAAGACACGAACAGCCAATAGCTAGGCAGAAGAGACATAGGCGAGTTTTAGGGTTCCCAGGTCTTGGGGAGGAGAACCACCGAGGGGGAGAAGAAGGTGAGGAGGAAGAGAAAGTCGCCATGGGTTAGGAGTCAAGAAAGCATGGCCCTGAGCGCTGGCCAATTGGAGTTAAGAGCAGCTCAGATGAAACATAGTAAGTAATTACTCAGGGCCATTGAGAGGAACGTAGATCCTAATAGCATAGAGGGTAGGTATCTGCCTACCTCTAGTGCTGATTAAGGATTATTATAAATATAAAGGTTGTGTGTGTGTGTGTGTGTGTGTGTGTGTGTGTGTGTGTGTGTGTGTGTGTGTGTCTTTTATTTGGGAACTAAATGGTTAAAGGTTGGGTAGAAACTGTGCATTGGAATTAAAAATTTCTACAACAGTGCTGTCACATTAAACACAGTGTTCCAGCGTGACTGATAACACAGGCGCCCTGAGTCTTATGGAAGCACCGTTATACTGTTGACTGGGATCAGAAAGTGACTTCGAGCTATCAGAGCTCCGAGTATCCTTGGAGAATGGCCTTATGCTAAGGCCAATGCCATCCAAAAGGGGAGTGGTCTCCAAAAGAAGGAAATGAGCAAAGTCCAAGAGAAAGGTCACAGACGGAGATGTCTTGGCATGAGGTTAGCAGACAGGTGGCATAGGGATAAGTGTGCACTGATTAGACAATGTTTTTGGATTCTAGCTCTTAACTGTGGACTCCAGGCCTGGACAAGACAAGGGAATATTCTGGATTAAAGTGGAGGACATTTTGGTAAACTGACTCTACTTTTGGGCTTCTCATCCCAGTTTTTTTTTTTTTTGTTGTTGTTGTTGTTATGAAGGGGCTTTCTGATTTACTACTACATATTATATATCATAAAACATTCATGGTTTCATATTTATTGAAAGTTAATATTTACAGATAGTTCATAATTATTTGCTCATTATTAATTTGTGAATTTCTGTATTATAGCAATTTCCTCAAAAACGTAAATACACTTAACAAAATTTAAACTTTTTTCTTTAGAAAATTTAAAACTTTAAAAGGCCATATGCATGTGTGCGCATGCATACATGCATGCATTCATGTGTGCGTAAGTACACGTATGTGTGGATGTGTGTTAAATGGGTGTGTTCATGCTGAAGCCAGAAGACAATCTCAGATGCCTTTTCTTAGATGTAGTATGCTTTATTTTTTTGAAACAGGGTCTCTCATTAGCCTGGAACTCACCAAGCAGGCTAGGCTGGCTGACCAGCCAGCTCCAGGGGTCTGCCTATCTCTGCCTCTCAGGACTGGGGTTGCAGGTGTGCATTGCTGCACCTGGCTTTTCTTTTCTTTCTTTTTAAATATTAATTTATTATCATTATTATTAATTATTGGTGGCGCTGTGTGTATGTGTGCATGTGCGTGCGTGCGTGCGTGCGTGTGTGTGTGTGTGTGTGTGTGTGTGTGTGTGTTTCAGAGGACCACTGCAAGAGTGTGTTCTCTTTGTAACATGGTTCTGTATATTTAAGAAAATGAGTTTGTGCAGAAAGCATTTTACCTCATAGGTCACCTTGCAGACCACAGCCAGCTTTTTTTCATGTGGGTTCTAGGGGACCAAACTTGGGTTCTCGTGAGTGCAAGGCAAACACTCTACTAAACGAGTCACCTCCTATGCTCTAGAAGGCTTAATGCCAGCAATCAATACTGTTTTCTCCAATGTTTTATACATATGTATATACATATATGTAAACATAGACATCATGTACATATATGTATGTGTATATATGTATATATGTGCATTGTGAATATGTTTATATGTATATGTGTATATACGTGTATATGTGTGTATATGTGTGTATGTGTGTATGTGTATTTGTGTATATGTGTATATGTGTATATGTGTACATGTGTACATGTTTATATATGTTTATATGCTTATATGTATATATGTATATGGGGGACTTCATGACAGGACACCATGAATACATGTAAGAGTCTGAATTCAACAGGAAGGCCTTTGTATCTATGTACGGACTTGGCTTTAGCAGAGAGAGCGTTGTCATAGATCTATAGAAGGCCAGTTTGATCCCTGAAACCAACATGGCAGATGGGGAGAATAGACTTCTCTGATCTCCATACAACTGCTGTGGCAAGCACATGCTCCCCACAAATAAATAAATCCAAAAACAATACCAGAGTCAATACTCTGTGTGCAAGTATCTATGTATGTGTGTATAGTGTACCCATATTTTCTTTGCATGTGGGACCCCTTCATCCTCTTGAGTGTGAAGAGTAAGGTGAACACTCCATGCTCTTTTCTCCTCATTGCTGTGTTTACTTTCACACACTCCCTGGAAGATCTGTTACCTCTCACTCCCTCTCAGTATTCCCAGTTTCTACTGTTTCTTGTCTTCCTTGATACCGACATCTACCCCTCAGCTCACAAATGCTCTCTTCAGCAAAGTCTAAGCTGTGGTTCTAAGTCAAGTCTGACTTTGTCTAACTTTATTTTAAATTTCTATTTACTCTTTTTATTTCTCAGCCTTAGCAGGTCCACTTGCTTATGTCTCACAGTTTCATGGTTACCCAGCACTTCTGCATCATGGGCCTGTGGCCTTTTCTGTCTTTGAATACATGTCTGCATTTTGTCTTTTGCTCTTGATCACTCTAACTACTGCCTTGTGGTTTTGCTTTTGATGTTATGACTTCTGTTAAGTTTTACGTATGTCAGTTTTTATCACTGCACATCTTTCCTGATTTTTAAATTGTGAAATATGCTCTTGAATTTATACTGAGAAATCGTTTGAGATCCAAGTAAGGTTTTCAGCTAGGGCTTATAGATACGAAGGACCAGGATTAAAGGGGCTACGCAGTGGTGTGAGCCATGGCCCTAAACACAGTGAGGACCAATATCTGATTAGAAATCCTTATGACCTCCCCCCCTTAGGACCAATATAAAACATCAGCAAGATGGCTCAGTGTGTAAAGGTACTTGCTGTCAAGCCCAACAGTTTGATTTTGATCCCTAAAACCAATATGGTGGATGGGAAGAGTGGACTCCTGAAAGTTGTTCTCTGATCTCCACACACCTGCTGTGGCAAGCATATGCTCCCCTACAAATAAATAAATGTTAAAAAAAAACAACAACCCAGAATCAATACTAAGACTCTTCATATACTCTCCTTCTTGAGGCTGTTATTTCCCGAGGGGCCTGTGTTCATTATGTGGTGGTCTCTGAGCCACCATACATAAATCTGTGGCTTGGTCTCTGTTTTTCTTACACTGCCTGGACATTGCCAGACACTACAACTGGAAGCCTAATCTGTTACTTCTGTCTGTTCATGGATGTCTTCACTTTTAAAATGCTAGCATTTCCTCTAAATTCTTTCAATTTTAACCATAAAAAGAATTAAAAGTAATTTTTTTCTATATTAGTTTTAATCTTTTGTTTTTTTAATTGGGAGGCTTTTGACAAATGCCATTGGTTATGTTACTGAAAGTGTGAGGTCCTGGAGTGCATTTATTGGCGGTTAGGGACATCTGGCCTGACTAGTCTGCCTGCAATTTCCCTAGAGCATCTATGCCAGGGGACCTCAGGATGGCACACCATGAACACATGCAAGACCCTAGATTCAGGCTAGAGAACGCCATGGTTTGGGTGCTTTAGATGAGATGACAGCAGGTCTTAAGGTTCAGGTATTTCTTGCTCCCTCAGTGTTATCTCTACTCTGAGAAAGTACGTTGGTCAGCAGAGACAAGCAGAGTCAAGGATCTGTAGAAATCTTTTCCACAGATTCTTTCCTTCCTTATCATGGTCTTTGCTATACCAGGCATTGACATGTGAACATATGCAAACATTTGAAAAGCACAATTTCAAGTCTTGCTATAGAGGCGGGGTTGTATGAATTTGACAAAAGAATTGATATAGAACTCTTCAGGTCTCACAGAAAGCACTTGAAAGAGATGCTGCAAACACGTGTGGGCATGAAGTCTGCAGGGTGTGTGAGACAATTTCAGTCCATTAAGTGGGTGCTCAGAAGTGCTGACTAAGCATACTCTAATGGAGTTGTCGAAATTGAGCCTCTTTTTGATTGTGCTGAATTTGAAAATAAAGTGTAGCATGTAGTGACCCCCTCCCTGCCCAAGCTTAGTGTGCTTTCATATAATGATTTGAAATACTACTAAATGAGAACTAGATGATTGCTGATTTTTAATCTATCCATAGGTTTATCAAGTTCATTTATTTTCTGCATAAACCCGTGGCCCAATGGCCTTGATCCCTGTGAGACACTGGTTTCTGTTTGCAGTGGACTCTTTTGTTCTGCTTTTCCTCCTGCAGCAGTTCAACTCTCTCTTCCCAAGTGACCAGTAGCCCAGTTTGTGCAGACTCTTGAGTCCTTCAGTCTAGGGAGAGGTGTCGGAGCTGGGTCAGCAGCACCCACCACATATACTGTAGGTCTCCATGCAGCTTCTCCTTTGTCTGTGGACCAGACTCAGTTCACCCTTTACTCTGTGCTCCATGCTGGGTATGATGGCCCATCTCCATTGTGGACTTGACTGTACTCGGAGTCACCTAGGAGACACACCTCTGAGTATGCCTGAGTGTTTCTAGAGGATGAACTGAGGAGGGAAGACCCATCCCAGATGTAGGCAGCACTGTTCTGTGAGCCATGGTTCCAGACTCAGTGAATATGGAGAAAGGAAGAAAGCTGGCTAGGTAACAGAACAGTTTTCTCTGTATTTCCTCCTCTGCTGATAGAAGAAGGCTCCTGTTGCCCACCGCGATAAGCTACTCTTGACTTCCCCACTGTGAAGAACTGGGCCCTCAAATCATGATCCAGAATAAATCTTCCCTCCTGGAAGCTGTGTCTTGGCAGGTATTTTTCCATAGTACCAAGAAAAGTAATTAGCCCAGCTGTCTGCTTTGGGGTGTGGGAGCCTCTGTGGACCATTTGGGTGAGATGACCACCCCATACATGGTCAGTGTCTACCCTGAATCTGAAATCCTTCTCATGGTTTTCCGGGACCATTCCTCCCACATGGGGTATGGCCTGTCCCTCTATTCCATTAGGCCTGTGTGTGATTACAGAGCAGCCTGGACACCTGGGCAGTTTCTGCTGGTCTGTCCTGAGGCAGTGGAAGAATCTTCTCTTCTCTGCAGGTAGTTAGAATGCTAACCACTAGTCAAGATTTAAGTTGAGAATGGAGTTTTCAAATTGGGCAAGGACACACCCAATATCCTGACCTTTTCTGAGCATGTGGCAGAGAGACTGTATCAGCCCTTGTGTGTTGCTTTTACTAGGTGAGAGCATGTACACTGCGTGTGTGTGTGTGTGTGTGTGTGTGTGTGTGAGAGAGAGAGAGAGAGAGAGAGAGAGAGAGAGAGAGAGAGAGAGAGAGAGGTGGGAGGAGAGGCACGATGGGTAGTTTGTATGCATACATACATATGGATATGTAGCATGGCTGTGAATGTCTTGACAACCCCTGGTGTTAGTTCTCACTTTCTACTGTGTCTGAGACAGGGCCTCTTGTTTCCTGACACATATGATAGCTATCTGGTCCTTGTGCTTCTGAGGTTCTCCTATCTCCACCTCCCATCTTGCTGTATCGGCGCTGGGATGGCCAATGGCACCCACGGTATGCACCAAGCATTTACTCTGCTTCTGCAGATTTAAACTCAGGTCCCCATGCTCATGTGCAAAGGTCGTCACTTATTCTTTCCAACCCAAATGCTTCTGTTACTCTCTTTAAAAAGTGTGAAAGGTTTCTTTGTGGAGAAATGCATAGACTTAGGCCAGAAAGCTGGCATCTCTAGCCAAGTTCATCCTTCCTGAGAGCAGCCTGTCCTTTAGGACCTCACTCATAAAGAAAGCATAATTGTTCTGTCCCCACGAGTTTGTTCTGAAAACCCCCAGGAACGACTACTTGGGATGTTTGTAGTCAATGGCTATCAACTGTTTATTAATTTAAATTGTACCACCTACAAACCTCATATTCACAAAACTCATATTATGAATAAGTTGATTCTGGAGTTTCAGATGCACAATTCCATGGACAGCTGTAAACAGGCAAATGTGTGTGAGGAGGACTCTGACTCAAGGAGCACTCAGCACAAGTGTGTGTGAGGACTCTGGCTCAAGAAGTACTCAGCACCTTTAAGCTCTTCTCAAATGTCAGAGGCCAATATTGGCATATGAAATGTGAAGCTAATGTTTGCTGGGACTAGAGGATTCTACATTATTCATGAAGGCTTTGCACTCCTGAATCCTTTAATTCCACCACATCTCTCCTACAAAAGGCAAAGCCAGTGCTTTCTAGTTACACAATTTGTAAAATAAGATCCTTCAGCTGTGTGAGCATTGTAGAACTATTTTTTCTTTTCTTTTTTTTAATGCAAGGAACCAGCTGTGGTGTTCATTGCTCCAATAACACTGGCCCTTGGAAGAAATAAAACTCAATGGTCAACACCACAAATAGAGGTGTTTTTTAAATTTCCAGGCATGCTGGTGTGGTTGAGTGGCCATCCAGTTGGGGATTTGTACACAACACAAAGGCTCAGGGAGGTAAATAGTGAAGCGATACTGTCCAGTGTCTGGAGATGAAGGCTTCCAGGTGCCAGTTTCTTACTGGCTGAGCTCTGGGCTTTTGTGTCATTTGCCTGTGTGGCCCCTTCCTGTCCTTTTCTGCCTTGCTCCTTTCTACCTACCAATCCTGTCCATTTGCTTATTAGCAGAGGTCACTGCTCCCAAGACCTTCCCAGACTGACAGGAGGAAGCCCCTCCCTTATCTTCACAAGCCTTTTCTTCCCCTTCTCTTCCCTTTTCCCTTCCCCTTCCCCATCTCTCCCCTCCCCTCCCCTTCCCCTTCCTCCTCCCCCTTCCTCTTTCCCCTCTCTGTCCCCTTCCCCCTCTCCTTCCCTTGGTCTTCCTCTCTCCCCCCTTCTTCCCCTCCCTTCCCCTTCCTTCCCTTCCCAAGTTGGGATCTTAATGTGCTGCTCAGACTAGTTTTGAATTCCTGGGCTTAACATTCTCCTGTCTCAGTCTCCAGAGTAGCTGGGATGCCAGGCAGATATCAACATTCCTGGTCCACCTACATGATGCTGCATTGCCCTCATTTAATACATTATCTCTGTGGGCTCATATTTTCTACCTAAACAGAAATTGTGTTTCCACTTTAAATCCCCATGCCACCACGAATAATAGGTGCTAAATAAGTGTTCATTCAAGTACTGCATTCAGACTCTTAATTCCTGGCTCTGCCAATGACTAGCAAACTTAGAGACTTAGGAGCCTCAAGGACTTGTACAGGTTCCCCTCCCTCCCCCATCCCATCACAGTCACAAGTACAACCAGAACCTACTGGCAATAGATAACACTTCCTACTACTCATTGCACTTCCTTGGCACTTTGAGCATTTTACATTCCTTACTGAGTTTAATCCTCCCCACATTTCTCTAAAGTAATGCCTTTGAAGATAAGTATCAGTATTGCCACTGCATCTTCATAGATACCAAGTACTATGCTTAGGTCAACTTGACATAACCTACCATCAGCTGGGGAGAGAGTTTCAATTGGGGAATTGTCTAGATTAGGTTGACTTGTGGACATGTCTTGATTATTAGGTGATGTTGAAAACCTTGCCTGCTGTGGGTGGTCCCATTTCCTAGGCTAGCCACTGAAAGAGCAAAGAAAACTTGCTGAGTATAAGCAAGCAGGCAGGATAGATGTTATGTGATCATCTGCTTCATGCTCCTGCTGCTGTGATTCCTCCACAATGATGGACTGTCACCTGGAATTGCAAACAGAATAAACCTTTCCTCCCTCATGTTGCTTTTTGCCAGGATGTTTTATCACAGTAACAAAAATAAAACTAGGCCACCAAAGTACTCAGCAGCTGCTTAGCTTACCCTCTGACACAGGACTAGTAGTTTATAACAGTATTAAGGTTTAGACTCAAGCAGTCTGCTGCCTATAGTTACTGAGACTAAAACAACAATACTGTGTTAACATGGTGAGGCTACTATCCTTGCCAATCAAACACAGGCAAGGGATTTGTATGGCGTAATTAAAAATCTTTCACAGGTATCCCTAAAGGGGTTCACCCCGGGTACTCCCACTGGACTGAGGGTTCCTAGCCCAAAGGGCTTTACTTGTGGATCTCTATGAGCATGGCCACCTTACCCTCTGTATATTCTTCCTTGAACCTTCTTCTCATTGAGTGCATCCTGTGAGCATCAGGTTTCCCTGAGGAAACCTTGACAAAGTTCTTCCATGGTATCACTCTGTGGTCTTCTGTTTGCCTCATGCTCTCACTGGTCTTCTTCGTAGGGTCTTTTTTGCACCCCAAGAGCCTGCTTATTACTTCATGCCTCCAGACTCAGGGCTACTCAGCAGTCATGTCAGATCAAACAGATGATCTCCTCCAGGCTCCAAGCGGATGCTCTTCTGTGTATCAGGTAACCCTTTCTTCTCTCTGTGGACAGTAGAGTCTGGCCTCTCACACCCTCCCTTACAGCTGAGCACTACAGTGGTTAATGCCCCATGCCCTTGTTTGAGGGTGCTGAGAATTGACAGGACAGGGACTTCCTGCTCTCTTTCATGGTCAGGAACTTTGCTTTTCTTTGGATAAGTTAGTGTTTTAGAAAGCCTTTGGAGAACAGAGCTAGGAAACATTAGGATTGTGATAGCTAACTAGTGAGCTTTGCGGGACCCATTGACTCAGCATTCTTGGTTTTCACCAGCAGGGCTCACGCTTCTGAGTGAACACTGGCTGTGTGTGTGTGTGTGGGGGGTGGGTTTGGGTCATGAAGCTAGACTGGGAACCATGGCAGGGGAAGAAGGGGTTTTTCAATGGGAATCTGAGATTAATACAATGCCTATGACAAGAAGGTGTTACTGGATGGTTACTGGAGCAGGAGGGGGCCAGGTGAGCTAGGTCTGGGAGGAAAGAGGGTGCAGGGCGAGGATGATCCAACAACCCATTACTTCCTCTGCTAATTTTTAAAATAACCTTTAATAATTGCATTTCCCTTTTAGACAGGAACAATTCTGGGTCAAAAATTTTGAAGATAGTTTGGTGACCCCCATTCCTCCACTGAGGGTCATGTCTATCTACCGGAGGTGGTCCCTTCAGGTTCTGTCTCCACACTGTTGGGCATTTCAGCTAAGGTCATCCCCATTGAGTCCTGGGAGCCAATCACGTCCAGGTCTCTGGGACTTTCTAAAGGATCCCCTGAATCCCCTCACAGCTGCATATTTTCATTCATTCTCCTGGCCCTCTGGGTTTCTCTCCTATCTTCCCCATACCTGATCCTGCCCCCCTTTTCCTCTCCCTCTCCCCTCTCCCACCCAAGTCCCTCCCTCCTTCTGCCTCCTGTGATTATTTTGTTCCCCCTTCTAAGTGAGATTGAAGCATCTTCACTTGGACCTTCCTTCCTGTAAAACTTCTTATACTGGGGCAAAAATGGAGCAAAGATTGAAGTAAAGGTCATCCACTGACCAGCCCAACCTGGGATCCATCCCATGGGCAGGCACCAAACCCTAACACTATTACTGATGCTATGTTATGTTTGCGGACAGGAGCCTAGCATGGGTGTCCTCTGAGAGGCTCTACCAGCAGCTGATTGAGACAGATGCAGATACTTACAGCCAACCATTGGACCAAGGTCAGGGACCTCTATGGAAGGGTTGGGGGAAGGATGAAGGAGCTGAAGGGGATGGCAACCCCATAGGAAGAAGAACAGTATCAACTAACCCGGATCCCTGGTTAGCCCCAGAGACTAAGCCACTAACCAAAGAGCATACATGTGCTGGTCTGAGACCCTGGACACATATGTAGCAGAGGACCGCCTTACCTGGTCTCAGTGGGAGAAGATGCTCCTAATCCTGTAGAGACTTGATGCCCCAGGGAAGGGAGATGTGGAGAGTGAGTGGGTGGGTGGGTGGAGGGGCACCGTCTCAGAGGCAAAGGGGAGGAGGGATGGAATGAAGAACTCTTGGAGGGGTGACCAGGAAGGGGGGCAACATTTGAAATGTAAATAAATAAAACAATTTTTTAAAATTGCATTTGCTCTAGCTTCAGGAAGAGTGGTTGAGTGTGAAGGTCAGTGTGTGGGTTCTACCTAGGCACAACCATTCATCAGTAGTTAAATCTTGTGGAAAGATTATTTCTAGCTATTTCTTGGTTATCTGCAATAACCAGAAAGTATGGCACATTTACAGTAATAACCAGGCGAGAACAAGTTTTCTACAGGAAGTCCAAACTGGAAATGAAAGCATCAGCAGGGAAGTAGTTTTTGTTTTTTTTGAGACAAGATCTTATATTGCCCTGGCTGGTCTTGAGCTGTATAGCTGAGGATGACCTAAAACTTCTGAGCCCGCCGCTCTGCCTCTGGAATGCTGGGATAATAGCAGCCTATCACCACTGGTTTTATTTGGTGCTGGGGATTGAACCAGGGCTTTGTACGTGCTATGCAAATACTTTACCAATGGAACTACAGTTACAGCCCAAAAGAGAAACCTTAATATTCTCTCTTGATTTCCCTCTCTTGTAAAATCAATCATCCAGGTTACCCAGGTAACTAACCAACTATTTAACCAACCAATCAATTGACAAACAAGTCGATCCACCAGCCAAGCAAACAAGCAAACGGGTTCGCTCAGCTTGTTCTTTGTAGTAGCTGGTAGCAGACCAAGTGGGAGGGTACACGGACGACGGTGTCCATCTTTGATCATGGTCTAGTGTAGAACTGCTTTGATTTATGTTTCTGGCTCTGGATACAGGAGGGTGTGTGTGCTGTGGGACCCACTGGCTCTGTCTGCACTGTTCCCTTCTGCCAGTGATGAGTTTGTCAGGCTTTGCTGTAAGCAGGATTGTGCCTAGCCTTTACTGCCGGTTTTTTCTGTTCCGAATGCCACACATTTTTGCTGAATGCTCATGCCAGCTGAGCCTGTTTAGGGGCCTCTGTTAAAATGCTCAGATGGAATTAAACACAAAGTAGTTTGGAATTTCAGGGAGAAAGTGGTATTGGGGAATTTATTTTCCTGTTCAGCTCTGAAGGCTTCTGGTAAACTAGAAGAAATCACATACTTTTGATTCTCCTGTATCATATGTATATATATGCTGTCTTAATTAGTTTTCTGTTGTTGCAATAAAATATCCTAACAGAAGCAGCTTACTAGAGAAAGGTTTATTTTCACTCACAGTTTGGGTAGGGGAAGTCATAGCAGAAGTCCATGAGGCAGCTGGTCATGTCTTCTCTACAGTTGAGACCAATGGATGTTCCTGCTTCGCTTACCTCCTTTTGTATGGGATCCTAGCATAAGGACAGGTGCCACTCAGAGTGGGCAGTCTTTCCATCTCAGTTAACCTAATTGAGGTAAACATGCCCAGAGGGCTGTTTCCCAGGTCATCCTAAGACTCATCAAGTTGCCAACAGATATCAACCATCATATCTGTGTTCAGGTGGGTTTGCGTGCATGCACACATGCATATGTAAGCTGACGAGTGTGTACGTTGCAATTGCTTGATCTTTGCTTCAATTCCTGTTATTCCTAAGACCTCTTTTATTTTTATCTTTCCTAAGGATAATCTGTGTCTTCAGTTTCCATTGTCAGAGAAAAGTAATGATCTTGATAAATTAGGTACTGATCATATTCTGAAAATAGGCAGCGTGCTTGTGTGTGTGTGGTGTGTGTGTGTGTGTGTGTGTGTGTGTGCTGGGGGGTGTAATCAAGGAAAGGATGCAGGAATGTGCTCTTTCTTCTTTGCATACTTACTCTAAAATGTTCTGTTCAGGCTGTTCTTTGCAAAGTGCCTGATTCTGCCCAGAAGCCCCCAGCATTTTAGAGGTAAACAGAGCTGGAGCTCTCTCTCTAGAAGCATGCATACTCTGAGAAAGAAAGTTTCCAATTTCTTCCCTTTGTGGAATTTGTGGTCCAGTGTGGAGAGGGAACCCCAGCCAGATTCTCTACTTTGCTTTTAGACAGTTTCCATCTTACAGATGAGGGAGACAAGACCTAAGGAGCTTATGAAGCCTTTGCTTCTTCACCACTGTTGGAGCTGAAAATGTGGTCTTTCCTAGACAGAGATGCTACAGAAGCAGTCACAGCAGTTCAGGATCCCATAGGGAGCCCTGGAGAGAGTTCTGAGGCACTTTCATTCATATAAGAGGTCAGCCTGACTCAGCATATAACCATGCTTCAAATGAGAAGAATTCAGAGACTCCTCAAAGACTGCCACACTTCCCTCACCCAGGGCAGAAAGGTGTTCTTAATCAGTGAGTGGCAGGTTGGGGTGGACAGATCCTCTCTCTGGGATCTTGGTCCCTCAGCTTTCTTGTGGTATCTTACCAGCATGGTATCTTCTCCACGCTATGTGGCAAATGTTACCACAACTGTCTGAGAGCCGGGAGTCACCAATCCACTCTCTAGTGAGTGATTTCTCTGTTCTGAGGGACATTGGCTATTTTTACATTTAGATGATTCTGCCAGGAAAACATTAAATTACCCGGAACACCTGACAGATTTCTCTGGGAGCAAAACAGCAGTTTAGCCTAGAGTGATGTTAATATACCCCTTTAAAATAAAAAGAAAGAGGGGTGTCAATCAAGCCATTTATGTTATCTGTTCAGTGCACCATGGAGAGCTTGGGGTGGGGATGGGGGTCCAAGGGAAGCATTACAACATTGCACAGCTAGTTGGAGAAATAATCTGGGAGAAGGAGGAAGCTGGAGTGACTTCAGCATCAGGCTCCTTCTGAGCCAAGTGGGAAGGAGGTGTCAAGAGGGGGAAGAATTTCTATGGGCTCAAGATGGCAGAACTGACTCAGTTGGCCCTGCACACTGGTTCTCAGTCCAGATCCTTTTTTCTAGCCACATGGCCCTCTAGATACAGACCTGCAAGGCTCAGTAGCCCTGAATGAGCAAGTCTGATGGATGGTAGACTTGTCTGATGGGCAGACCACCATCCAGTCATTAAACTGAGTGTCTTCATCCAAGGTTGTACCATGGACAGGAGGTCTGCCTTGGCCCAAGAGGGTCGTAGTGATGGGGCCTCATGGAGACAGACCCCTGCTAGACCTTTTTGCAACAGTTCACAAGAAGGTCTATTTATGGTGATTCCAGGTGTCTTAGTTATTTTTCTATTGCTACAACAAAACACCATGCCAAAGGCAACTTATAAAAGACACGATTTAATTGGGGAATTGCCTATAATTCCAGAGGGTAAGTCTAAACCGTCAAGGCAGAGAACATGGCACTGGGCAGGCAGGCCTGGTGCTGGAGCTGAGAGTTTACGTGTTGAGACAAACACCATAAGGCAAAAGGAAAGCTAACTGGAATCTTGTGGAATTTGAAAGCTCAAAGCCCACCCTCAAGGACACACCTCCTTCGACATGGTCAGCCCTTCCTGAATAGTTCCACCAATTAGGGATCAAGTATTTGAATATATGAACCTATAAATGGGGCCACTCACTCAAACCACCACACCAGGTAACCTTGGACCAGAGATGTCACAGCTGACCTTTGAGCAGCAGGGGGTTCGCATTATGCCTCCATGTCTTGGCATTTGTGGAATGACTTAGGTCAAACTGAGAAACTAGGTGACCATTACACATCTATCAGTTATTAAGAGGGAGACAGACCTCAAAGTGTTTAAGTTATTTTCAAATCACAAATCATCTTTTCTGTTATATTTTTCTTTTTAAAGTGTGTGTGTGTGTGTGTGTGTGTGTGTGTGTGTGTGTGTGTGTGTGCGCGCATGCACACACGTATGCCTGTATGTGCCTAGGAGCACTCACATGTCACAATGAGTAGGAATGACTATGGATGTATAAAGACAATCTCAGGCACCAGCCTTCACCTTCTACCCTGCTTGAGACAGGTCTCTCCGTTTGTGGCAGCCTAGGCCAAGATGTCTGGCCTCTGAGTATCAGGGGATTCTCCTGTCCTCATCTTTCTTCTTGTCTCGAGAACTCTGGGATTGTGCCAGGCTTTATGTAGGTGCTGAGATTTGAAACTCAGGTTCTCATGCTGGTAAGCAAGTGCTTTACCCACTGAAATCTAAAAACTGAATGCGGTCCATCACTGCTTCTTAAACTACAAGATAAAGAGGAAAGAAGCTTTGCAAGTAGCAGGTGTGGGGGCTATCTAGAACTCAATGAGGTGTGCTCTTTCTGAGCTGAAAGAGAACAAATTGAATTTGTCTGATTTATTAGCGATGAAGCCCCCAAAATGCACTTGACAATTTAATACAGAATGGACGTTGATGTAGTATGGAGCTTCCGATGACCACACATCCACATGATGTTTCTCTCTCTCTCTCTCTCTCTCTCTCTCTCTCTCTCTTTCATTCTCTTGGTTCTTGGCAGTAAGTTCATGATCCTTTCTTTCCAGCTAAGCTTAGAGAAAGTGTATGCCAGTAGTATGTTGAATGGCTTTTTATTTAGAATGAACAGCCAATACTTATCCCCACCAGGTGAGGCAGATATTGTATTCTTGCTTCCCAGAGGAACAGGGAGAGAGGCAGCTAGTAGAGGAAACAGCTGAATTCAATGCTGAGCAACAAGACTGCTGCGCTGATGGCCTAAGCCTTGCATTTACCAGCCAGGCTCTGTGGCTGCACAAGGAGGCCCCTGGCAAGATAACAGCAAACATGGGTTAAAATGAATTGAGTTGAAACACATCTATGTCCCATATGGTGACTGTGTGTCAGTGGTTCACAGTTGGAGCTATTTGGCCTCTCAGGGGACATTAGGCAATGTCTGGAGACATTTAAGCTGTCAAAAGTATTGGGGGAAGGGGAGGGTAGTGATTGCTATTAACATTCAGTAAGTAGAGACCAGGAAGGCTGCTGGACATTCTGACACACACAGGATAGTCCCTCATGATTAAACAGAACGCTCTGATTGAAAGCGGCCATTGTGCCAGCTGTGGGAAAATCTGTTATATGTCGCTTTGGTGACATTTTGTGAAATATTGAGGCAAGATTACCCCCAGCAATCACAGCACTGAGAGACTTGAGCCCATCATATATTTTCTGAGGAGCTTTTGAGCAATATCATTGTTGACTCTCTTTGATGGATAGTTGCTAGGTGTTAGGAATCAAGAGTCACCCTTGATGTTTTCCCAGGAGAAGGCATTCCTTCTGATTCCAGGACAACAGGCCACTCCTGTTGCCTTGGAGACACGCCACCAAGCAGAAGCTTATGTTTCTGTCTGAGGCTCAGGAGAACTTTGGATTGCAAACCGTGTGTGTGTTTTCCTTTGTGCAATTTTAAAGAAAACTATGCAGTCATTTCTAAAACGTCTGCTTTTTAACTAAAGTATTTCAAAACACGGGGCAACTGTGTCAGAGCTGCATGGTTACCCCACACAATCAGCTGGAGTCTGCATTCACGCCTGATCACTTAGAATCATAAAAGCAGACGCCACCCGTTTGGGCTTACGATGCTCGCACCTAGGGTCTTGTGCATACTAAACATTAGCCCTGCCACTGAGACACACCCCAATCCTGTTTAATAGTATTGAACTTGAAGAAAAATACAGTATAGTCTAGAAAGTGGCTTTTAATTTTAATTAATTCATTGGTTTTTAGTACTGAGCATTGAACCTAGGACTTTAAATGGGGTACGTAAGCAGGCACTCAGCCACCAAACCGCATCTCTGATTCATACTTCTTTTTGTTTGTACTTTCCATGAAATCCGTAGGCACCGGCATTTGATGTTACTTTCATAACTTATTCATGTTCTCGCAAATATTATTTTATACTATTGTACACATCCTTGCAAATAGCACCTTCTAGATGTTTTCTCATACAATAAACCTCCATGCCTATTTCATAATGGGAAGGCCCACATCATGAACCTCTGCACTGGGTCTCTCTATTCACCCACCCCTACAAGGCTGAACAAGTCATGCTGTTTGTCAGAGCTTCAGCGACAGTTCTGAGGGCAACACTGTAGTCCACTGGAATGTAAGCCTGGTTTTCTCAGGTCCTGGGTCCACTGTGCTCCTTACAGCCTCGAAGCACACAAGAGTGGCTCCTAGGAGTCATGTGGGGAGGATGGTTTAGTGGGTGAGGCACTCGCCTCCCAAGCCTGACAACCCGGGGTGCAGATGCAGCATCACGCACACATGTGTAATCCCAGCATCACGACCCTATCGGGAATGGGAGAGAATGGAAGATTGCTGGAAACTCACCATCCCGTTAGTCAGGCTCCATCAGCTGAGAAGAACATGGCCGAAAGCAAAGACTGACACCTGAGCTTGTCCTATGACCTTCACACATGTGTCACACACATACATCACACACATAGAACATACATATGGCATGCATACATCTATACTCATACGCACATGCATATATCAGACACACACACATGTACCCATCACATGGTAAGCATGCATCCACACAAACACATGTACACAAATTACTCATAACATACACATCATGGCATGCGTGTATCCACACTCACACACACCTGCACACATATATACATACACAGAGCACACACATATCTATCACATACAGTCACACTCACACAGACCATACATACACATGTATACCCACAGCCATACATAGACTAAGTCAATGCCAACCAATTTATACTATTAATTAGACCAATTTCTACCTCAATCACATCAAGTACAGAGATTATTCATCAAAAGCTGAATAGATGATATGCTTAGAAATAAATGTAGGTTTAAAATGATAAGTTCAGATCTTGTTAAAAATTGTTACTATGTATGACTGGTTCTTAAGATGGAAGAACCGCTAACGTAAATGTCAGACATTTGAAATGAGCAGGAGGCAAATACTGATGTGAACTTTGTAGGGGGAACTTTGCAAATGGATTCTACGAACTTCAAAACCGGACAGAAGCCCTAGGAGGGGACCAAACCGTTTTGGTGACTGTTTCCGGTGAGAGGCATTTGGAAAGTGCTGGTAGCTTGTGTCCAATCCAGAGGACCCGAGCTGCTGCCTCGCGATGTTTTTGTCCACTTAGGTTCCCACGTTTCCTTTCTCCCTTGGGAGCAGGTGTCCTGGGAGCCCCATTCCTGGTCTCTAACATAGGGGATTTCCAGCAGAGTGTAGAGGACTGTTGCCCAGTTTATTCTGAGAAACATGAAGTGGGCCCAGGCAAAGTCCGGACATGCCTGGATGGTCTTGCATATCTACAAGGCTTTGGAGCAGGGGATCTATCAGTGTTTCCTGGCCTGAGCAGGGACCTCATGAACGCTGCTAAACCATCATGTCGGGGCCCTTCTAATAGAGTTGCCTCAATGGATGGCAGCCGTGGCAGCAGGAGCTGAAGGTGTAGCACAAGTGCCCAGACAACACTGGGACCATCTTCACCGGGGTTAAGTGGGCAGGGGAACTGCCTTTGGTGTGGGAGCCTGAACACAGTGAGGTCTTTTTGAAGACAACAGTCAGTCCATAGACATCAGCATCTAGTCACTCATCATTGACATGGAAGTGGGGAGGCAGAAGGAAGGGCAGAGTCTGGCTTCAGCATCACCACGACTGAGGCCAGACAACGCTCTGTCTTTGGAAATGAAGACTGATTACTATGTTCAGATAGAGTCTGAGCTCTGGTGTGAGATTGTGTTTGAGACACAAGATGAAAACCAGATTCACCATCACCTGGGAGCGAGCTACCTGCTGCCACCCACGGGCACCTCAGGCCTAGTCCCATGGAGCTAACAATGAGGATCCACGTGGATTCCGGTCTGTGCTGCCTCAGGCTTTGTACTGCCATAGGAAAAACCTCTTTAACCAACATACTCCAGGGCCACGGTGTAATGGCTCAATGGGTAAAGATGCTTGCTGCCAAGTCTGG
The DNA here is from genome assembly GCA_028551405.1 of Uromys caudimaculatus. Classification (NCBI taxonomy): domain Eukaryota; kingdom Metazoa; phylum Chordata; class Mammalia; order Rodentia; family Muridae; genus Uromys; species Uromys caudimaculatus. The sequence continues at coordinate 17,095,412 of CM052717.1, read as the reverse complement.
AATTCTGAGTTCGGTCCCCAGGGCTGTACGGTGGAAGGTGAGAACCAATTCCCCCCCCTCTTTCTCTCTCTCTCTCTCTCTCTCTCTCTCTGTGTGTGTGTGTGAGAGAGAGAAACATACATGCAAATAATAGCTGTAAAAATTATTAAAAGACATATTCTAAAATACTTTATTTATTCCACCTCTGAAAAATATGTATTTAATTTATTTGTAACATGACGGGTTGGGAAGATGGCTCGGTGGATAAAGTACTCACCATATAAGCATGCAGGTATGAATCTGGATCCCCAGGACCCATCGAGGTGCTGGATGGGTGTGGGAGCTGGCCTTTATTTCAATGCTTGGGTGTAGACATTGGAGAATCTCTGGAACAAGCAGACTACCTAGGCTACCTGTACTGGAGAGTTGAGAGATTCTAACTCATTGAATACAATGGAGAATGATCAAAGAAGACTCCACAAATCAATCTTAGGCCTCAACATACATATGCACAGGCAACCTCCATATGTGCCCACGCACATAGGAACAAGCACACGCACTTGTACACATGTAAGAAAGAAACGTGGCATGTGCTTACATGTGTGTGGTTCTCATGGTCTGCTCTGCAATGTAACACAGCCATATTCCTTTTCCTTTGTAACTAAATTCTGATGTCCGCCTACAAAGCAGGAAATCCACCACCTCTCTCCAGAGACTCCCATTTCCCTCCCCTCTGTGCAAAGAGTTTGAGGTTTCCTTAGTTCAGAAGTCAGTGTTTAGGTAGCCAGTGGAAGGGTCTGATCTGCTCCACAGGTTCCAGCTTGTGGCAACTGCATCCACACAGCTGTCAGAGCCACTTGGGTATTGCACCAGCCAATGGACACTGGTCTCCTGCTGTGGGCTATCTCACTGACATAGGTTCTGAGGGCCCCCTGGTACCCTCCATGCCTTCCAGGCTTTGTAAAAATACACTTCAAGATAATCCACTGCCTCCGTGACTTAAGTGTGGAGATACGTGACAAGCCTTGTTTACATGTACACTACGCTGATACATGGAAATTTGGGGAAAACTGGATCAGTGAGTTGATCTAAAACTACACAATACATATTCTTGTTGCAGAAAGGCTTCTGCCATATGCATGATGTGTCTTAGGCCCCATAGCTCCACCTGCCTGACATACCAAGCCCTCGCCATAAGCACACACACAAACATATGATATTCATGACCTACTGATAGCATATTGACACTCATCACTTCAGGGTAGGCAGTCCGTATCCATACCTGTCACACAGCTGAGACTGATGGTTCTAAGAGGCTGAACTCCCTCCTTACAGAAGAAATGACTCCAGTGGTGATAGTTGGTCCTCAGGGAAAAAAAGGAGCAGATGTTTCTATGACTCTCAGTGGTGGACTGCACAAGTGATCCACACGCTTCTGTGTGGGAGTCCTCCATCTGCTCAGATCCTGGCCTCCTGCCCTCTGCCCAGCTGGAGGGCAGCTGCCTGTGGCTTGTTCTGATGCTCCACGAGGGTTCTCTCATCACCCCTTACACAAACACCTTCTTGTCTGCTGCCCCTGAGGGAATGTTTGCCATCAAGTAAGCCTAAGCTAAAACGAGCTGAAGAGAGAAACCTCTGCACCTGTTTGGAGAAGAAATGAAAAGCAAATTCTGAATATTTAGAATTAGCCTGGGCATTTGTTTGCTAGTTTGTTTTAGCTGGGAATCTAAATGCAAGGCAAAGTTGGTTTTGAAAGACGACTCATGTCTAATTCAAAGTGTTTAGATGCTGCCTTCCATTTTTATCCCTCCCTAAGGTGTTAGAGCATTGCCCATACCTAATTTAAGGTTGAATGGGGCTGAGGAGCTCCCTGAAGCTTTCTGTGCTAGGCAAAATGGAGAACTATTGACTAGAGATGCTTGCAGTATTCTTATGCCCAGCACAGTGGGGTGTCAGACGCTTTAGCATGAGAGAAGATTAGTTCTCAGGGCTGTCATTCAAACAACTACTATACTGCTCATACCCCTTCCTGACTTGAAGCAGAGCTGCTGTTGGGTGTCATCGATAGTAAGCTGTCAAGAAGATGGAGAGCATTTCTAATGTCTTTGTGGCTCACATTGATTACTGGACCTCCTGGGCTTCCATAGTTGATATACAACATCTGAGATTATCATCATGCATCTCTTAATATAAAATCTATTTGTGGTACAGAAAGCCAGGCTATTGTAAGACTCATCCTCCAAGTTCTGTCTTACATGTAAGTGGACATTACCAGAAACCCACTTGCTGTGCCACCTCTCTAACACATGATAAATAGATTTGTGTGTTTTTGTGTTTGGTTAGCTAACATTTATTATCTCTCAGATAGTATAATGGGTATTGGTAAAGAAAGTGGAGAATTATAGAAGATGGTGCTAAAGAGTAGTATATAATCCCTTCCCTGAGAGCATCACAATCTAATGTAACCACAAGCACAGAAGAATGTCAGGAGTGTGTGATTCTAGGGGAAACCTGAGACAGTTGTGGCCAGAATGTAAGGTTTAAGGGGAGAGATGCTCTTGCCTCTGCAGTTGTGTGTCAGGGCTGCTTAACTCTTCCCATCAGCCCTTTGCCGAGGAGGCTGGTGATAGGCCAGGGTGGGAGACCAAGGAAGAGAAGGAGTCTTCAGAACACTGAACTCAGAGAAAAAGGGGTAGTGCTTAGGCTTCTGAGACAGGGTCCTGGCCTGGATGGTTCAGGTGACCATTTCTGAGAGCACAGAGTTCTAGAGCTAAAGCCTATGTGACCACTGAACCAGAGTGCCATTGTTAGTGACACGTGACAGGAAACAAACAAGAGGAAGGCTGTCTCTTATCCTACTTTTCAATTCAATGATTTTCTTCTTTATTTTCTAAACACGTGTAGAGCCTAAAAGGAAGTAGCTGGGAAAGGTATCTAGAAAGTAGGTAGAGTGTCTAAGCAGAAGAGTAGACGTGACGTTGAAGTCAGTAGCAAAATGACAAGCCCTAGGTGATAGGAAAACATTTTAAAAATCTAATTTTTATGCATTAAAAATTTAGGAGCAAGTGTCAAGAGAGTTTTAGTTTGAAGATGACCTTGTAAGCAGATGGCATGTGTCCTACCTTGCCATATCTCCCCACCACCAGCTCTTGTTCCAAAGTGATTTTTGCCTCTATTCTATTTGAAAAGCTCCATTTGCCTTCCTCCCATCAGTATAGGAATATAGCAGAAAGGATGTGTCTGAGTTATGTGGTTGATCAACGAAAAACTTTACCTTATCTTTCTATTGTTCTTTAGAATTTTACCTTTAGAGATGGCCAACATAACAGGAAGCCCATATGCCCATAGAAAAAGATCAGGTGTAATTATCTAGCTGATAACAAGACCCTAGTTTTCAGGTATGAGTCACTAAGCTATTAGATTATATCAGATCCCAGACATAGAGTGAGTCCATGCTTTGAGTCTTCCTACTGAGGCTTCATTAGATGCTGTCTCAAGTGAAAGCTATTTTATGCCATTATCTTGGGATGGCTTATGAGGACCAGTGTTGATTGAAAGAGATGCTAACTATAGGCTCTTCAGGAGCTGATGAAGACATCCTTCTGGTTATGAAAATAATGCTGGGAAAAAGAGGAAGAAAAGGAAGAGGAGTTCAAATGTAGAATGGATGTTATTTGGTGGCCTGGGATGACCTCAGCTGCTATCAAAGAGGAATCACACAAGACAGAGTCATGGTGGGACAAGCTATACCTATCTTTTGTTTTGTAGGATGGGAAAAGGTTATACTCTATTTTATTACTTTCTCTTAAGTTGTTGGTCAGACAAGCCCCAGAAACCCCCAAAACAATACAGAATACTGACATTATCCTTGGATGCCCAATAAATCCAGACGATAAGATGTCATTGCTAAAGACACCACACATTTTGTAATTGCAGATTACAGAGAAATCAAGATGGAACTGAACTAGTAGCTTTTGTCCTGTTGGCTGGTTTTCATAGTGCTGGAAAGTACTATGCGAGCTGCTGATGGCAAAAGGCATCAGCACAGCCTTATCCAGCTGTAATGCTGCAATCTACAACCTGATAGGCAAGATGAGTCCTTTGGTGCATTAGTGGCCTGACTGTTATGTGGTTAACTGTTTTCTTATTGGATTTGAGGTCTGCTCCTCAGGAGGAATTCATATTTGTATTGTAAACCTGCTCAAAAACAGTGCCTTGGGGGAATCTATACATCTTATCAGGGAACCAACTACAATTGTTTTGTTAAATAAGCATGGTATCAATGTGCTTTCTAAATATTTATATGTAAATCCATTGATAAGTATGGCCCTTAGCCTTGGTCAGAGAAGATTCCTTTTGAGTGGGTGCCGTTACTGTAGAGATTCGTTACTGGTCAAAGTATGAAGACAAGTTGAGTCTTGAATGCTTGACCCTAGACAGGACATCTGTATTACTCACTACAAGGCCCAGAGAGCATCATGGGAGAAGGAGAGGAAAGAGTGTAAGGGTGTAAGAACGGGAAGAGATGTCCAGACATGACATGGTGGCTGTTGCTTTTGTGAACTCAGCAATGGTGGCCACCCACGCAAGACTTACAGAAGACTATGCCCATTGACATTCTACCTTGCGTGGGGGAGGGACTCATCCAGCTGCACCTTTCCCTGAGGAGCCATAGTAGTCAATGGGTTTCTGAAGAAAAGACAATCATACTTCTCCATGGTGAAGTTGATGGCAAGTTGCCCTTGCCCAGATAATCTCCCACCGAAGCTCAGGTAATTGAACTCAGTGGGCCATTAGAAAAATCTATGAGAGTAGGAGCTAGACTTATTGGGAAGAGTGGGGAGTTTGGGAAGAGAGAGAAGAGAATAGGAAGAGCTGATCATGATAAAACTAGTTTATATGTATGTATAAAAGTGTGAAAGAGTAAGTAAATAATATTAAGATGCAAACAATGAGCTTAGTTCTGGATGGAAGCATGGGAATTGCATATAGTAGCCATGCCTGGTAAGTACTTGGAGATGTAAGTTCTGAGGAGTGACAAACTGTAAGTACATAGTAGTCACTGTGGCTATGAGCTCACCTCAGAATGGAGAATGGAGTGAGAAAAAAATAATAGTATGGACTGGGGAAAATCACTAAAAAGGGCCAGCAACTGTCAGTCAGAGTTAAGAGGGGAAATGGAAGTTGCCTTGCTGACATTGCCAAGGACACTTTCAGGAGAATGGAGCTGTGACATGTGTTAACTCTTGCAAGGAAGAAAGGAGAATACTCTAGAAAGAGGTGTCTATTAGCTTCCTAGGGATCCTATAACAAAGGATCATAGACTAAGTGACCTGGGATTACAAAGCTTATTCTCTCAAAGAGATAGAGGGTAGAAATCCATAAGCACAGGCTCGCTGGACTGCCTTCCCTCGAATGGTCTGGGAAAGATTTCTTTCCTAGCTGCCTTCAGCTTCCAACAAGTTCATCAATCCCACTCGTGGTGTTCCTCAGCTTGTAGGTCCAGGAGTCCAATCTCTACCTCCATTGCTACATGGCTGGCTCCCCTGTGAGTCTGTCTCTTCTTATGATACCAGCAGACATATTTGATTCAGGTTCACCCTATGGCCTGATCTTAGCTTGATGACATCTGCAAAGACCCCATTTGCAAATTAGATCACATTTGCAAGGTCTGGGTTGGTGTGAATTTCTGGTGAACAGTGAAGCAGGATGTCCTTAGAGATGATAAGAGACAGCAAAGTGGGTGACTAGCCAGGTGAACACGGATAGCTCTGTGTGGAGAAAGGGTCAGAGGTGGAATGTGAAGGTCGGCTTTCTCCTTCTCCTTTGGAAAGGAGCAGCTGTGGCGGGTTCCCAGCAGGGGTGGGGTGGAGCCAGTCAATAGGAAAAGGAAATGTGGAGAAGAAAAATGGATGGGTCCAGATTTGAGACAAAAGAGGGCTTGGGGCCTGTCTGGAGGAAGGAGTTGAGAAGCACATGGACTAGCATCCCTGAGAGGAGATGTCAGCTAAGTGCCCTTAGGGCCCTCCAACTGAGGAGGAGATTAGTAGACAGTCTGGCCTTCCAGGGAAGTTCCATTTTTTTCTCTGCAGGTCTAGGACTGTCTCATTGGTCTCTTATACTTAAAGGTAACTATGACAGGAAGCTTATTCCCACCATCTGGCTTCTCCGGGTATTGCCATGTTCTAGAAGCCACAATTAAGCAGTCACTGCTACTTCTTGGGATGATGGTAGCTTTATAGACAACAGAAGAGCAACCCCATACCGACAACCCTGCAGGAAGCTATGTCACTATATACACAGAAAGTGGGAGGAGAGAAAGAGGAAAAATCCTAGACCTGGAGCCTAGGGAAGGAGATGAGTAAGTGGAGCCCAGAGCTTTCGTTGTTTGCGTAGGGCTGTACTTTCAAGAGTCCGGGTCAGAGGAGGTATGCAGACTTGTCATGAGTAACTATTGACATGTACTGTGCCGTTCTTCCCATGTGCTGAGCTAATGCAATGAACCCTCCTGTGAAGCAGTGATGTGGATCTTTCAGGATGATGATGTTGAAGGACTTTGAGGGAGTCAACCTTTTCTTCTCTTTGACCAGAACTCATGGGGGAAGAAGTAGAGAACTCAGATAGTGACCAACTTCATTCTTTGCTGGAGAAACCGGATGGACTGGAGCCTCCTGATAAAGCCAAAATCACCTCCCTATTCTTTTTCTTCCAAACTGAACTTTATGGCTAAGTATATGGGCTACAGTGGGTCAGGGCATGCTGTGGCTATGGGTGAGAGGCATTGGGGCAGAAGGTTCCCCTGGCAATGCTGAACAACAGCGCACACAGGGGTAGATGGGTTTCCACTGAGCAGTTTGCTTCCTAGGTGATAACCATGACCCATGGAAGACTGTCTTCCAACTCTTGGATAGCTTATTGCAGGTACTGGATTTTACTCTTTACAGGACACTGAGTTCTTGGGTTCCTTGCTCAAACCCAAGTGTCTCTGAGCAGTAGATTCATTGTCTCTGAAATGAAGGAAAGATCTATTTCAGAAACACATCTAAACAAATCTTTGCTGGATCAGTCAGAAGAGATCATGCTAGGCTGCAGGGACAACCTCCAAACCACAGTGATGTACTAATGTCTCTTTCTCTCACACTTGTAGTCACCTACAGGTGGAGGTGACAGTCTCTTAGGACTGCTGTCTTCTTAGATGATGTCTAGGCTCCAGGCTGCTTTAGGCTTGAGACAGTACCATTGTGCTACCTGCTTCAGTGCTTATGGCGGTCAAGATTACAGCAAGATGCACAGGCAATTCATCCCAGAGCTGGCCATTTCCTGCCTTACCACAGGAGAGGCTCAGAGGCAGCATCCTGCTGGGTTTGGCTCACATGATTCCACACAGAACATGACACTGGTTCTTCACACTGAGTGGAGTCAAGGCTCTTTGATCAGGATATAGCTGAGGGAGTGGGTACTCTCCTGCAGGAGATTCTTATAAATGGACAGGTTCTTTTTGTTTGTTTGTTTGTTTGTTTGTTTGTTTTGTTTCTTGTCGTCCCCCCCCCCCATAGGACCTTACCATGCAGAGTGATAATATTTCCTCATCTTTCCCAAATAGGGCTTATTCAAATATTTTGTTCACATATGTCCCAGGTTATAGCTTAGGAAACACCTTTATGATTTTGCTAGTCAAAGATAATATGATTTTATGACTCTGATGGGGACAAGGATTTGGGTTTGTTTGTTTGTTTGTTTGTTTTCAAGACAGGGTTTCTCTGTGCAGCCCTCCCTGGCTGTCTCACTCTGCAGAACAGACTGGCCTCAAACTCAGAGATCCACCTGCCCCTGTCTCCCAAATGCTGGGATTAAAGGCATGAACCATTACTGTCTGGCTTGGAATTCTCCTTTTGGAAGGACAGGCTGATCTGGGAGATATTCTCTATACACAGAGCTCATGAACAGAAGTCCATCTCTTCACTCTTTGGTGAGCATATGTTTACCCCAAGCCTGTAGATCTCGTATGTTTCTTTGTCAAATGTGACTTCCTTCTCCATGTATTCCTTCCTGCACTCTGAGGTTACAAGCTCATGTCTGCCTCATTGGTGAAGTTTCCCATTGTGATCCATACTTGACCATGGCTCCCTACCTATCTCCCAAAGCATTTAGAATCTGTACTGTGTGATTTGGAAGCTAATTATCTCTTGCCTTAGTTCATTCTCTAATTGTTCATTGTTTGATTCTCATCTTTGCTGGGTATAATGCATTGTGAGAGCAAGATCCATCTTTTCCAATGTATTCAAGCTAACATTTTGGCACATCCTACAGCTGGGTTATTGTTCTCAACATTGTGAAACATGTAATCAAGTAGAGGACAAATCTATGAGTCAAATACTTGGCTAAATGGGGCAGAGCTGCTGGCAGTTATAAACCAAAAAACCAAGAGAATTTGAGAGCCGGAGACTGAGGTCAGGCTGAACAGTCAAGTCCGTGTTTCCTCAGAGATAAAACAGCTGCACAGCAAAAGCTAAGGGATGAACAGGGAAAGTTCCAGAGTTTTAGGGGCTTGGATAGACATTGGATAAAGACGAAGGTTGAACAAGGACAATGGTAGTCTGTGAAGGAAAGATAGCAGGTGTAAAGATTTAAGAACCACAGACCTGAGGGAATGGGAAGAAGTAAATTTCGAGTGGTCAGAGTAAGGCTGGGTGTGATTAGAGCTATACTTTGGGGGAAAATAGTCAATCTGGTATGAAGCCGGAGACATCTTGGGGTAGAGATAATCGCGGAGAAGCGGTTACAGAAACCTGGGCCAACCACAGAGTAGCTTCATCTGGGCTGGGAAAAATAAACAAAAAGAGACAAACTGTCACTTACAGAACCCGAGTTAGGAGATTGAAGGAAGTCAAGAGAGGATTCACCAAAGGACACAGTGTTGACAGTGTCTATTGCCGAGGAAGGTGTTGAAATCTCTGCATCTGGTTACTCCAGATGGTTACTCTGGTTACTCCAGATGGTACTCTGGTTACTCTACTCATAATAAGTAGAAACCATTGACGTTATCATCGGCAAAAAAAGGGTGATTCAAAAATCTCCCCCCTTTTGATTTAGTGGTTATCTCGTTTTCTATAAAATGTTATAAGTGCTGACATTGATGAATGACTATCGTCTAAGATTAGTGGTTTCACCTATCAACCATCATTAGATCTCACCATTCGATGAGTCAGGAATTTGGATGGGAGTTGTCTCTGTAATTCTGGGATCCCTTGCTGGTCAGAAGGGTGAATGGAATGGTCTAGAGGGTTCAAAATGGCCTTCCATTTGTATTCTGGGTCTGGAAAGGTTAGGCATGCATGGGCCCCTTTCCTTCTCAAGAGGAGTCTTGCTTTGTCTTCAGCTCTAAGGATGGTTTCTTGGGAACCATGGCTTTAAGACTCTATAGAGCCATATTTTCAGTAAAGCGGGGCTTTGAGACAAGCCCAGTAGGACTATCTGTCTCTGAACTGATCTGTGAGACATTACCTTAGATCTTCTCAGACCTTAATGGCTCTTGTAATGACATCACAGATTTGGTCTTTGCAATAAAGCCATTAGTTTTCCTTGGAGAACTTTCACGGGGAAAGGTGAAGGAAAAGACAGAGAACCTGCTCCCCAGACTTAAGAAGTCCCAAGTCTACACTCTGCTTAAGAAATTGACTATTCATTTTGTTCAAGTTCATCTTGAATTTTGCCTTTGGAAATTAAACCTCAAAGCCAGATATAAATGTATGCATTTATAGATATATCTTCTAGATTTACCCACAGCACAGGGTGATCTCTTCTTCAGTGTGCATTAAAAACCTCTTACTCACCTCTATCTCTACTAGCTTATCCCTTTCAGACCTCTCTTCACCTGCACTTCATGTCATCAGTCCAAAGCTACAGGTGTTTTTTGTCATAGCAGCACTTCATGTCCAGGTTATACATATTGTTTTTTTCTGGTAGCTTATTGTTGCATAACAAGCTATGTTTAAATAGAATGGCCAAAACCATAACCAACTCTGCTCTAGTCTTCATTTTAGGGTGTGATAGATTTGAGGGGTGAGAGTGGGAGTTGTGTTATCTGTGTTATTGGCTGAATATTCATGAGATAGGTAGCGCCTCTGGGAGGGAATTAGGATATGAGGGTAAAGTCCCTAATGGGTTTTCTACTTCTTAAGACCTTTTTCAGTAGGACACAAGAGCTTGTTCTTTCTGCTCTCTGACCTGGAATAGGATAGAATCAGAAAGTGGCCATCTGCATACCCAAAAGCTAACTTGGATCAGACACCAAGTCTGTCAGTGACTTGATCTTTGTCTTCCCAGCGAACTTTGAGAAATAGATGCTACTTGTTTAAGCTACCCAGTCTATGACATTCCATTCTAACAACTTAACTCTGGGGTAGAAGCCAGGCTGGCATATGTAGTTTAAGAAAATACCTCTCTAAGCTCAGAGTAGTAGTGTGTGCCTTTAACCCCAGAACTCTGGAGGCAGAGGTAGGCAGATCGCAAAGAACCTCTCTAAAGCCTGCCCCATTGTAGGGGTAGATGGAAGTCTAGACTCACTGGCCTCTGCCTTATATCACCCCAAAGTCTCCCTATAAACCTCAAGGGAAGAACTACCATGTGCCAGCCAATCTAACAAAGCAAACACACGCTTAAAAACTAAGAAACCTAGCTTCTTCCCTGCCTTTGGTTTTGAAGAGACAGCCCATTACTGCTTATTAAGTCCTGCTAGGTGTGGCAGTTATGGGAGAGGATCACTCTGGTTAATTCTCCATGGGGTGCTTCTAATAATTAGTTGGCATTTGACTAACGTAAAAAACATTCCTGGCAGGTCAAAATTAAATTTTCAGTAAGTCCATTTGTGATCACTTTACAATATCAGGGCCACAGTTGTCATGATGCTAGGAACTGTGATTAGCTGAAATCCTTGAGACCTATCCTAAGAAGGAACAACTCAGGGCAGACTTGTCAAGGAGTGCCTGGAGAGGCACTCAGGGGGAGCTTTAGTCATAGGGTCTCTTCTCCCAGTCATCCTTTGTGAGATTTCAGAGCCTTGGTCCAGTAGCCCATCTTAAAACTTGATCCCCAGTCCCATGGTATCTACAGCACCTGTTTAATGCTGAACCAGATGTCCAGGCACTGATACTTAGATTTTCACAGTCTTCCAGGTAAAAGTTATACTGGTGTTTCAGGACAAAGTGAGCTCCATCTGGTATCAGGACAGGAGCTACAGTGAATAGGACTCATCTTTCAAAGGCTCAGGCTTGGGCTAGGAACAGAATACAGTGGTAGAAGGCTTTCCTAGTGCATGTAAGGACCTAGGTTTTATTCCCAGCACTGGAAAAAATGGAGGGAGAAGGGATCCTATTCCCAAAGGATATCTGTATCTTGGCAATCTTTTCTTTAGTCAGTCAAAAATACCTGGTTCCCATGGTGATGAGTAATTGGGATGTAAATCATGGATATGGATACAAATGAGACAGATGCTTGGGAGTTTAATATTTGACTTGGATTGCTACGACAAGAGTAGTATAGCATTTCCCTAGTTCCGGGTGTGGTTTAGCCACAATCCTTAGTTCAATCCTCTCTCCCAACTGTAGAATCAGGGCAGATCAGAAGCCACTTTTGAGATGAAATTTCAGCTTGGGCACATAAGCCGTGCTGGGAGTGAACCGTAGAAATATAAAAGCGGGTGTTTGTGATTCGGATGGTGATTTCCCAAAGTTTCCGCAGATGGCTGGAGGCGAGGAATGGGGTGAGACCTTGCACTTTCTGTTGCCTTTGGGACAGGCCAGGTGGGTCTTGATGTGCTCAGAGAAGTTGAACCCGTTGTCATGGAAAGCCAGGAGAAATGTTTCACCCAAAGCCAGAGAGACTGATGGATATTAACTCATTACCAGGGGAGGTTCTGAAAGAATTTATAGAATGTTTTCCCTGGCAAGCAGAACAGAGCAGGCAGGAAAACAGTTTGCATCTGTCCAGGTCCTCAGGGACACTCATCTCAAGAAGAGCAGAAGAAACCAAATCCTAACGTTGGTAGGAGACAGCTTGTGACTGAGGGAAAACTAGTTATGTTTAGACTTGGCACATGACTGGCACTATTTGTCAAGCATATGGGACTTCAAACCACCAGGCTGTAATTACAATTGGTGACATCATGGTTCTGTTTAAAAATTAAGCAAAAAATATTCTGCCTCAAGATTATGTGAACAAATTTCCCCAGCTTGGTGGTTCTCCTTAGCTTTTTCCTTTCTCACTCTAAGGAGGTTTACAGAAATGAGAGAGGAGGGTTGGGGACGGAGCTTGGTTGGCAGAGCGCTTATTTAGCATGCACAACTCCCTAGGTTCATCCTCAGCACGGCATAAATCAAGTCTGCTGGTATATGCCTTTAATTCCAGCACTCAGGAAGCAGAGGCAGGAAGATCAGGGGTTCAAGGCCACCCTTAGCTACATAAGGATTTCAAGGCCAGTCTGGGTTGAAGACCTTGTTTCAAAAGCAATGAAAAAACAAACAAGCTAAGAGGTCCTGGGATAGACAGTGAGAATTGTGTCAGAGACTCTAACCTCTTGTATCTATAGTAGCAAGGGGCTGCGTCATGGTCTAAAAGACTTACAGGCTTGGAAGCATCACCGGAGAAGGCTACCCAAGTAGGTAGTTGTGTTCAGTGGTCAAGGTGGATAGCCCTGTTAGCCAGAGAGGTGACCTTTCTCAACTGCTGTGTGACAAGCACTTGTGTGAGATGCTATAGGGATGTAATAAAAACCTATCCCCTAGATGATTTCTGCAATTAAATCTGGCTCAGCCACAGAGACAAATTGCCACAAAAATGTAAGGGTCTGTTTTGTTCAACACAGAAGGTCCTGTATCAATGCCAAATTGTCCATCCTGGATTGAAGCAGGCGTTATACAGGGAGTCTAGTGGGTGCTCCTATATTCCTTGTAGCTCTGGTATTGGGTCTCAGAACATTTTCCACCTCACAACCTCTCCCCTCTAACATGGCCAGTTAGGGCTTCAGGTTTCTAGTTCTGAGTTCCTACAAGGAACCGTGACATGTTTGCTGAGCCAGTTAGTCTTCACTGTGGGCTGAGGGCTTACTGGACAGGAAGTTGTGAAATTGGGTTTCTTCTTCTTATTTGCTCTGATTTTCTATTTTTTCCCACAGCTACAAAATGAGACAAATATTGAGCATGATTATGAAATACAAGGAAAAAAAATCCTTGCTATTTAAATACAGTGTTTGCTTTACTGGGTATCATGCTGAGATTCATTTTCTGAATCATATGAAGTTGGGAATAGTCTATAAGATTTTTATGTATTATTCATTCTCTTCGTTGATCTTAAAGGAAAACCCCGCCCCCTCCTTGCTAATATGTCTCAAAATCAGCTTAATCAATGAACGGATGATCATATACAGGCCTCTTTTGGAACTGCCGTGAAGTGTGACACCCACTGGTTTTAGATGTTGTGGGCTCTCTCCCTGAGTCCAAAGAGAGCAAAGTGCTGCTCAAGAGGCACCAGAGCTCTGGTCACCAGTGCTAGCCTTTAACCTAGCAGCAGAAGCAAAACGGAAGCCCACCTTGACAGCCTGCGGATGTGTTCCCTTCAGTTCAGGGAGAAGCAAGGTACACAGCTCCCATGCAAGGAGGTTTCCTGCCTAGAATGTCCACCCAACCTGCCCCAGACTCCAGCTGGTTGTCCAGAGGGCCATGGATGAGGGATGCTGGGAGAACATTATCTCCACAGCTGCTTCAGTCGGTATCATATAGGGAGACACTAAGCTGGTCCTGGCAATGATGAAGTGGACAGACTCCCTTTGTCTGGCTCCTTCCCTCCCCCACACTGCCCCGGCCTCCAGGACACACTGGGAAGACTAGCAGCTTGGGGAACCATTTCCTTTGAAATGTTTAGCTAAACAGGAACCTGAAAAGAAAGCCGGACTGTTAGTAACATCCTGACTTGCTTGGTCTTTTGTGTCTGGCTTCTCCCCAGTCCACACCCTTCAATGGAAGCCAGCATCATCTCCTTCCTGTAGGAGAGGAAGCCAGGGCTACGTTCTCAGAGATGGACAAGAGAAGGCGGTGCTTTTTTTCTTCCTTTTCAGTGTATTTGGCTTTGACTATCTCTAGGCTGGGAGGGGACGTAGGGAGAAGGCAGGACGAGAAGGCACTCGGCTCGGAAAGGTGATGTTCCCGACTTCCCATTTCGTAGTATCCCTGGGGTGGGTCTGAGCAGCCTGGGTCGGAACACAGAGTTCAGGACTACTAGTTCTCCTTGCTGCTCTCTAGTGCCCAACCCTGATGGAATAGAAGAGCTGCCTGGAATGCTCTCAACCATCCCATGATGCTCAGGAGTTAAGGCCGGCACCCTGAAAATCTCTCCTAGTCTTCTAGCAAACATTAAAATGGAGGGAAAGACTTCTAACAGGCTGTGGGGATTTAGTTGCATTTCATGTACTGGTCAGAAATACTGGTTTTTGGCCTTCTTCTTCTTCTTCTTTTTTTTTTTTTTAACAATTGAATTAAGCCTCATTTTGAGACAAATTAGATATAAGAGAACGTCTCTTTTCAAGATGTTACTGTGAATGGAAAAATCTGTCTTTCAAATCCCACAGAATGTTCACATACTGGTATATCACATAAAACAAATTTCACAATGCTGCTCGGAGTAAAGTGTGCATCTAAGTAGCTTGGGTATTTTTGTTTTCTTTTAATGTGATTGTGGCTCTAAAAATCATTCTCTATAGTAGCTTAACATTTAGGTTTTCTGCCTATGGAAAGGCAGTGCTGCACTGTGATGTTCAAGCTATGTCTAGCTATGTATCTAGGTCAACTGAAACGAACAGATGATACAGGGCTGCCCCTCAGCTCTGTTGTCCCAGGCTTTAACCATGTCTTCATGTTTGACCTTGTATAACTCACAAGCATGTGCTTATGGTCCTTATGAAGGAGCGTTGGAGACAGGAAACCTCTGGACTTGGAGTAAGGATCACAGAGAAACCCTGGTCCTTCGACAGCTGAGAACCTTCTTTCTGGTTTTTACTTCCTTTCTCCTCAGTTCTTCTTGGATTTCCTGCTATATTTGCTACTTTCATAAAGGCCTTATTTGATGATGATGGTGGTGTGGTGATGATAATGATGGAGATGAAGAAATAATCTCAGTGAGCCCTAGAAAGGCACCACCATCTCCACAATGCGTCGTATTCCTAAGATATAAGAAGCCTGTGTGTAGCTGGAAGCCATCCCAGCAGCAAGTAGAGAAAGAGTTAATTTATTCTTCGCACTGCATGCATCACACTGAGGGGCTTGTCAGCCTTGTCATTTCTTAGAGATGCCAAGAGCTGACTTCTTACGAATGAAGGCTCCCAGGGAACAGCGCTGTCAGGTGATCATGTGAGCTCCGCTGGTCTGTGAGATACTGGACAGGGATAGAATATCTCTGAGGGGTCCAAGATGAGTGTGGACCAATGAGCAGGAAATGAGACAGAGTTGGTTGTTGTTTTCAAGGGGACAGTGTGTGGAGAAGAAATCCTTTCCTGCCTTTGTTGGCAGGGCAGAGAAGGACCTGTCTTTCTTGGTGTTAAGTCAGGTGCAAAGGCCTTTGTATTATTTTAGAAGCTGTCTGTCCATCTATTACACACATGACACATGGACTTGGATGGCGTTTGACACAATGTTGATGTTAAAAAAAATATATCCACAACCAGTTCTAGAATGGATAGGATCAAGACAGAGAGCACAGAGTCTGCTGAATGGTTGCTAGTGCTTTTTCTACCCATGAGAGTGATATCATCTTGTTTGGGCTGGAGTTTGTAGGCAGTTAGAACTCTTTGTCCCCTCTCCCAGGCTTTGAGGAAATGCTGTGTTTTGAGCATAGATGAGGAAGACAGATGCTTTTCCCATCTCCACCCACTCAGTGACTTTGCCAAGTGACTACGGATGGAACCCAGTTCACAGCTGAATAGCTAGCTGCTGCCAGGGACTCGGCCCAGTCAGCTTTGTGCTACTATGTAGTGGGTCATCTTTTATCAATTAACCATCGCCGGGCAGTGGTGGCACACACCTTTAATCCCAGCACTTGGGAGGCAGAGGCAGGTGGATTTCTGAGTTCGAGGCCAGCCTGGTCTACGGAGTGAGTTCCAGGATGCAGCCAGGGCTACACAGAGAAACCCTGTCTCGAAAACAAAACAAACAAACAAACAAACAAAAAAATTAACCATCAAACCAGATGTGGGAAGAAAGAGAAAGACAGGCGTGGGAGAGATCCAGTGGCCTGCTCAACTTTGACTTTAAGGCCAAATTGGGTTTGGAAGGGAGGGGAGAAAAATATTGCAAATTGATTGAGCATGCTGATATTTGCTAAATTTAGAGGCATTTATGTTCACCAGTTCTGAAGCAGTTTTGAAGCAAATCCAACTCATTTTCTGGCAGGAAATAATACTTAGGGGAGAGATTTTTGGGGGGTGGGGAGGATTAAGCTGTCTTCATGGATGAAGGAGATATTTCAAAACTTCTCGGCAGCCACCCTTTATTATAATATCATAAGACTGTAAATGGAAGGAATGAAATGGTGAGAACACTAGAAAGGTGGAGTTTCTGCTGAACAACAGGAACACAGCTGTTTGATGCTCACCCCCCCCCCCCCCATCCTCCTTGGCAACTGGGGCTGACCCGCAGCTGAAGCTTCATTTCCTCTTTCGGTTGTGTTCAAATATAGCCTCTTGAAGGCTGTCATCAAAGCCAAGGGCTCTGGCTGCTGTGTGGAGCTGGCCTCATTTCCCCAAGAAAACTCGAAACCGGGAAAGTGTCGATTCAGCACTAAATCCATCTGGAGTGGGTTGGAGAGATGCTGCTGCTATTTGGGATGGGTGTTCAGAAGTGGTCAAGCAAGGCTAGCCTTGGCTAAAGATTCAGTGTAGTTAAAGTCAGCTTACTTCAGCTCCAGCCAGTCCCTCTTCAAGCTCACACTGTGTGTGCCCTAGAGCAAAATTTCGTAGGGGAAAGAAAAAAAACCTTCCATGCCAGACACCTGCTAAAGGCCTTCCTTCTGTGGAGGCAGACCCAGCAGCACGGAGATGAAGTCAGAGTCAATGTGATCATCAGAGGCTTACAGAGATGGAGCAGGTGGATGCAAAGGAGGGATGGAGCCATACTTTCTCTGCCTTCTTATTTCAGGAGGGCACATGGCTTGAAGGGTTCTCTGATTGATCTCTTCTTTGCAAGGTGTACAGACAATTGGTATTCAGAATTGGGTTTCTTACAGATAAGATTTGAAAGCTTTATTTTCCCTGATGTGCTCTGCTACAAGACCGCTTTGTCTCAGCTGAAATGTGAAAGAAAGGGGGTATTTTCTAGGAGCTGTGGGGAGTGAGCCAGAGGAGTGAGCCAGCAGACATGTGACAAGATTCTACCTTTAATTCCACTTTTTAACCTCTTTGAAACAGAATCTCCTATTCATCAGTTGGCTGTGAAAGTCAAGGTCCTTCTACCTCAGCCTCCCAAGTGCTAGGATTATAGGTGTGGGCCGTGTTCATATCATAATATAAAATACGGTACAACTTTTAAGCTTTGCAATTTAAAAATTTCAATGATTTAGAAGTCCAAGTCTCCTTAAAAATCTAAAGTTTCTTAAATGTCTTCTCCTATAAAGTAAAAGAAAAGAAAGAAAGAAGATATATGGTTTCTTGTTGCAAGAGAGAGAAACCAGGACACAAAATCAGACAAAAAAAAAAAATCTAACAATGTGAACTCAGTGTCCAGCGTCTGGGACTCACTCATGGTCTTCTGGACTCCAAATGGGTTGAGCAGCCCTACCTCTCCAGTTCTGCCATATGTAGCAACTTCTCTTTTAGGCTCAGACCATCTCCACTCAACACCTGCTGCTGTCCCTAGAAGATGTCCTAGATCCTGGCATCTCCAATATCCTGGGGACTCCACTGCAACTGAAGCTGAGCCTTCACCAGCCTGACAGCTCCTCTTTAAAGACCCTGACTCAGGGACATCGTACCGAGCCTCAGCTTTTCTCCATGACCCCTTCAGTTCTCCAGCTTTCATGCCACCCAAACCAGCATCACATTCTAGAGATTTTATATGTTACTAAGTTTTGCTTCTAGCTTTAACTACAGCCTTAGCCACCTTTTCAGTATGATGACTCTGAAGCAACACTTTTCAAAAGATTTCACTTCAGTGATGCTTATCTTTTATTGATTACAGCTAATTCTTCACCCTCAATTAACAGGCTCCATTGTCCCTGTAAAGCAAAGGTTTCGCTTCTAGAGATTCTTAATTCAAAAATATCATAGAAAAAGCCCTAGTGGAGTCTTCATTTACCTCTGAAACTTCAAAAACTAGAATTTATTATCTGTGTTGCTCTCAGCATTATTTTCCAAGTTCTCTATCATAGCTCATTAAACTTTAAGTACTCTATGGCTTTTCCAGCTCAACATTCCAAATACTTTCACAAAAAGGTCACACCCACCATAGCAATACCCCACTCCTTGTAATAATTTCAAGCTTGCTTGATTTTTCTATAATAAACATCTTGGCCAAAACCAACCTGATGTTTGAGTTGGGAAGCACGTAGGGATATTTCAGCTTACAGATTATAGTCCGTTATTGAGGAAATCCAGTTCAGGGAATCAAATAGAAATTGAAGCAGAAATCATGGAGTAATAATATTTTGCTTGCTCCTTGTGGCTTGCTCTAGCTTTCTTATTCATTTCTTATTTGTCCCTGTCTAGGAATGGGACCACCTACAGTGGGCTGGGTCCTCCTACATCTATTAGCAACTAAGAAAATGCCTACAGACATGCCCACAGGCCAATATGTATGAAGCAATACTCCAATTGAGACTCACTCAGGTAACTCTGGATGGTGTCAAGTTGACAGCTGAAGCTAAGGGGGAGCCTTCCCCACAACCAGGACACAGTACTCTGAGGTGCCAGAGAACCTTTGCTACATGATACAGGACTATAGAAGCTTTGAGACTAGAACAGTTAGGAAACAGCATGGCAGGAGCTCAGCAAAGTCCTCTTTCTTGCTCTTTAGGAACCAATTTGTATAGCCTAGTAGTTCCTAGAGCCCGTGAACATCCTGACTGGTCAGGGCTGGAAGAGCCACAGGGATTAAAGTAGTCTTTAATTATGTTGACCACCAATGTGATTTATAATTTAGTGCAAAAATAGACAGGGGTATGAATACTTTACTATCAGCTTGGATATATTTGGCAGCTTTGTTATTAGGTACTCCTAGTCCTTGCCCTCCCCTCTCCTCTGACTGTGCACAGACCTGCAGTTTCTTCTCAGCAGATCTTAGCTTTAATTAGAGTTAAAAATCTCTTGTGGGAATAGTGTATTGATAATGTAAATAATTTAGATATTGATGCTCCAAGATGGCTTGATGTTAAAAGCTCTTTCAGGGCACTTCTTCAGTTTGGTTCCTTTAGTGGCAGATTTAATGAACTCTCAAATTATATTTTATTCATTATATATATGCACTTGCCATTTGTTGCTCTAACGTCTATCTATCTATCTATCCATCTATCCATCTATCTATCTATACATCAATCCATCTATATTCTATCAGTCATCTGTATCCATCATGTCTTCATTCCTATCTATGAATCTATGTATCTATGTATCTATCTGTCTATCTATCTGTCTATCTATCTATCTATCTATGCATCTATCTATCTTTCATCTATTTATTATTTGTACCTATCTATGATAGGTAGCTCTTTGACTCTCAACTGTCTAACTAAATCTATCATCTATCTATATATCTAATATACTATCTAGAACATCTACCTATCATCCACCTAGCTATTATCTCATTTAAGATTCTATCAATCTATTCATTATGTTTATTTATCCTATCTATCACTTATAGCTATCATCTATCATACCTATCAATCCTTCTTATTATCTATCCTATTGATTATCAGTAATATCCACCCATCTCCCCATCCACCTCTCCATATCCATCCTCGGCTGTTAGCCGCCTGGAAGAGCCTTTAGTCTGTTTCCTGCAGTAGCTCAGGCTCTACCTCCTAGCAGGTTCTGGGTAATTATTGCTGAATTGTGGAAAGAATCATCTATGCAAAACTGTCATGTAAGGAGTCAGTGGCATCGGGAACAATAGGCACCCCTGTTTCTTGCTGGTCTCCTCCTTTATGAGAAAAGCTGGGAGACAGTCTTCTTCGTGGTAGAGGAAGAACCACAGTAGGAGCTAGGGAGGTACAAATGGTTGTTAGGAGTAATGTGGGCATCGGAGCGAAATGAGAACAGATGAGCAGTTCTCTATTATTTCCTGTTTGCAGGAAACTTTCAAATACCAGAGATTTTTGGCTGTGGCCTCAAAGATTTAAAGTCTAAAATGACTATGAAACAAGGGAGTGCTGTAAGACTATTCACCACCTGCTCCAGTTTCAAGGGCTGATAGTCGTACGTCAGTGTCTGGGGATGGGTGAGGGTTGGCTCCATGGCTTCCTCACACCCAAACATGCAGGTGTTCAGATCCCTGACACACAATAGCACAGTCTTTGTATAGCCTCCAGTGTACATTAAATCCTCTCTAGATGATGTATCTCGCCTGGTTCAATACCAAGGCCATATGAATGGTTGTCATGGTGCCTGTCTTACTTGGGGAATGACGGCAGGAAGTATCCTACAGTTAGGCAGTAGAGAAGCAATTACGGTGCTTTGATCTGTGGCTGACTCTGTGGATGTGGAGGGCTGTCATACAATAGCTTCCCTCACCTCAGATTCAGTAGCCTGTAGCTTGAAAATAGTACATGGAAAATTCCAGAAATGAACAGTTATTACATTTTCAATGGGTATTATTGCAGTATATTACTGTAATTATTCTATTTTATTCATTGTTAATGTCTTGTTGTTCCTACTTCATAAATTAAACTGTATAGGCATACATAATTTATGTAGGGTTTAGTATTACCTGTGACTTAAGGCATTGACTGAGGGGGGGTTAGGATAATACTTTTGTAGATTATGGGGGACTGTGGTACCACTATGGTTTAAGACTATAGAAATGTACTTTTCTATAGTTCTGAAGCCACAAATTTAAGAGCAAGCAATCAGCGTGCCATGATCTATTAAACTATAGAAAACCCTTCCAAACTTCTTCCAGCTCTAGGTGAAGCCAGTGGCTCTTATAGCCTCTTGGTTTATAGTCATATGACTTTACCTGTATCTGAGTCCTCACTTGACATCTCCTGTGTGTCTTCATGTCTTCTTTCTGCATCTCTCTCTGTATCTCTGTTTCTTTCCTTATGAATCACCAGTCATGCTGATTCTCTAAGATTTACCAATGATCTCATCTTAGCACCTGCAGAGATTCTTGTTCTACCCTGTATCTCATTTACAAGAACTAAAGGTTGAAGCCTCAATTTAACTTCTAGTGGACACAGTTCAAACCATGGCCCTCTGCTAAGCCCTCATCTGGGATGACTAAAGGACATGCTCAAATGACCATGTTGGTTTCTTAGTTGATACTTGACTACATATCCTGGATTGAGCTCTTGTTCCCTAGGGACCCATAATGGCTGCTCAGCTCAGCGCTCTATCCAACTGATGTCACTGAGAATAGATAACCCTCAAATTCCACTAGGGTTCTATTCTATTAAACACATGTTGAAAGGCATGTTGAAAATGCACTGAATATACCTGTCTGATTGAATCTCCTAGGATAGCAACAATATGATCTGCAGCACCCTATCATGAAAAGTGTTGTGGCTTCTCTCTTTAGTGTCAGGCTGTGGGGGTAAGGGATCTTCTTTTGCCTAGTTTTCTAAGCAACAGAATATGTTACCATATACCACTAGCCAGCGAAGAAAATAAACTAAAATCAATATTTAAAATTCAATTGAATGCCACTTTAAAAAAAATGTTAAGATTCTTTGTAAGTTGGGGATCAGTGGTGGTGGGTTTGCTCTGGGAACCCCTGGTCTGTAATTAGTAGACTCAGCTTCCGATCTGGCTTGGGTCTTTCTACTTGTGTGGGTGGATGCGTTTGGAAAAGCTTTCCTTAGCTCCTCTACCTATGAGTCTGAGAGAGATAGAGAGAGAGAGAGAGGGGGGGGGAAACTCTTACATCAGTTTCAGTTCAGCAGGATCAACAGAACTGCAAATGAAGGCAACAACACATTCCCTAAAATCTTTTTAAGGCTGCTATTAGTTTTTGCATTTGAAATACATATGTTGGTTCACAGAACCATACAATCCAAATGGAAGGACTGCCTTCAGTTCTCCTGGATCCCAAAAAAATGGATTCTTTCACAGAATATATCCAAATGCCAATCAAGATCTAAAAGGAACAGGACTTTCCTGCTACTAGTTATAAAACTAACCAAGCGACATGGTCACACTGGAATGGAACCCTAGGCAGCATGGTCGGGTGGACATACGGAGGAAGGCACACGCACAGATGCTGTGAGTCTGGGGTGCAGATGTTCCAGGGGCTGTGACAACACCATTCAAGCCTCTGGGGCTCGGGCTGCCCGACAGGAGCTCCGAGAGGAGACTTCTACAGGCTTTGTCAACAAACCCGTGAGGCCTCTGAGGCTCCCAGGCAGCTGAACAGCAGATGGAGGATGTGTTCTTACACGGGTTGGCCTCCAGCTCTGGATTCACGTGTGAAATGTCGGCTCTGTGGGCCTCTGTCCTTCCTCACACTCCTGAGACTTCCTGTCGGCATGTATTCTGTTCCTACCTTTCCCAGCCCACCTTCTGGGCCTCTTCCATGGCTTCTCAGGAGCAGCGGAGAATCACTAAGAATCTGCTGTGGCATGGAGACTGAAAACGGGTGATGCTGGCCTGTGTTTCAAGCCTCAGCCTGCAGATAGCCTGCTCTGAGAGACTCTTTCTGGGCTGCACATCTGAAGAAATTTCCTGTCATACAGAGACTATCTGGGGGTGTTGACAGAAAAGCAAAGATAACGTGTTTGCTTGCCTAGTTTGAGTGAGTGTCTCACCATCCATGTGTACCCCATTAAAGGGCCTCCTTTCATGACTTAATTTATTTTTATTATTATGTTCAAGTTTATTATTGTTTATTATGTTTCATCAACCTGAGCAAATATAAAAGAGAAAGATTTGTATGCAACTAGTTCTTATACAATTCTATCACAAACAAATTGTCAAATATAATACAGAGAAAAGTCTGAAAACAAATAAACTCATGCTGCCATTGTGGGTGATTTGACACTTGGTGGAGGGAAGGCCCACAGAAGTCAGTTGTTATCTCGACAGATGAATTCTTTTATTAGTGGACTATAAGTATAAAATTATTATCACCCTTTTTAAAAAAGCATCCCCCAAGATCCTTCTTTGGATATTGACCACTACCCTCAGGCCTTCTGGAGAGCCACTCGTTGGTGTGCACCAAGCCTAAATCCAAATGGCGCATCTGCCCCAGAAGCAAACATGGCTGCTGGTGCCGAGTTTGACACACATCAGTACTGTGAGATGAGCCTAGTTCTCTTTCACTTTCCTCCCCTTTAAACAACTGCAAAGCGTTTGTTTATACGCTACTTACAAATGAAGAATGTGGTTCTGTTATTTATCCACTAGTCCCTAAGATAATAATAATAATAATAATACAGATTCATGGGCCTGGATCCAAGATGTAGGGTGATTTTATGGGACATTAGGAAAGAAACACTGTTGCCAATTAAAATGTGAAACACCACCAATTATAAAACGTGGAAAAAAAAAGCACGCTGGAATCAAGTCTACAGAGTAACATTGGCAAATATTTGTAGAGCTAGCATTTTCGAGTGTTTATGTAACAGTAATTCATTTAATCCTTGCTGCACCAGTGAGGAAATGGATCAGCCAGAGGAGGCTAGATTTTCTACAGTGACAAACACCACCCAAATCTCCATGGCTTAACTCAACAAATGTTTATTTCTTGTGCATGTTAAGTCATTTGTGGGTCTGGGCATTGGTCCAGGCCTGTGCAAACGAAGGCTATGCTTTCTAGGCTGCTTCTATCTCATATCTCCTCCAAGTAATTTCTGCTTCCGTGATTACCTTCCTAGGAAAAGGGAATCTGCAGAATGCTGTACCAGTTCTTAAATATGTCTCTCTCAAGGAAACTCAAAGCCTATCTATGGATATTTGATTGGCTAAAGCATTTCCTACAGCCACACCCACCTTCAAAGGCACATGTACCTGGAAACAGCAGACCAGAGGCCTTGCTCTGAGTTATCTTTGAAGTGGATTCTATTTGCTTCACTGTTGGGGAAGTGGAGTTGCAGGATGAGCAGCTTACCAGGGCCCACAGCTAATTCTCGGGCCTGGAGCCTTCAGGAGCCGTACACCTGTGCTGAGAGACACCATCTCATGCTTCCTACTTAAGGTGGGAAAGCCCTCATTATATTTCATGCTGTCAAACAACGTCTGCTAAAAAAATCCGAGAGACAAAACTTCTCATATTTAGTACACTAAATTTAGTATGGGGAATTGTCAATGGAGAATAGAAATTTGAGGCTGGGTGTGGTGGCGCACGCCTTTAGTACTGACATTTGGGAAGAAGAGGAAGAGGAGGAGGAGGGGGAGGGGGAGGAGGAAGAAGGTGGATATCTGAAGTTTGAGGCTAGCCAGGTCTACGTAGCAAGAACAAAAATTTTATTTTGAAAATATTGAATAAAAGAAGGTTCCACTTGAGGTCAACAGTTTTTGTCATCCATCTCAATTGTCTGACCTCAATAATATTTTTTTCTAATTTTGAGTTTCTTTTGTTTTGTAGAGACAGGGTCTCTCTACATAGCCCTGAGGATCCTGGAATTCACTATGTAGTACAAGGCTGACCTTGTACTCCCAGATATCCATTTGACTTTGCCAACCAAGTGTTGGGACTAAAGGCAAGTGCCACTGTGGTGGTCTGTATATGCTCTGCCCAGGGAGTGGCACTATTAGATGTGGCCTTGTTGGAGTAGGTGTGTCACTGCGGGTGTGGGCTTTAAGACCCTCATCCTAGCTGTCTGGAAGTCAGTATTCTGCTAGCAGCCTTCAGATGAAGATGTAGAACTCTCAGCTCCTCCTGCACCATGCCTGCCTGGATGCTGCCATGTTCCCACCTTGATGATAATGGACTGACTCTCTGAACCGGTAAGCCAGCCCCAATTAAATGTTGTCCTTATAAGACTTGCCTTGGTCATGGTGTTTGTTCACAGCAATAAAACCCTGACTAATGCAGCTACCATGCCTGCTATATTTTATCATTTCTTAACGTTTTCTAATCAAGACCCAAAGTTGAAAAATATTATTGGAACCAACATTTCTATTCCTAAGATGGATTGCTGCCCTTCAGTTTGGAGCACATGGCTTAGGCAGTTTTAAATAGAGGCATAGAGAACCACAGAGCTCTGCCCAGGCAGGCAGCCCACCCACTGTGATCTCTCGATTTTTTTCAAACATTGTTATTAATTAATTACTGGTTTCTGACACACGCACAGAGCATTGAAGGCAGGAGACTGTCAAAAATGCTGAGAAACAAAGATATTTCTTGTTTGCTTTGCACTTCCAACCGTAGATCAGTGGCCTTCTTAGAGAACCCTCAGGTTTGGTCTACATTGCTTTAGAATATCTGATACCTCATACTCATGACCCAGCTAAATGACATACAGTAGTTCTTTTTGGCTGTAAGCCTTTTGATATGAAATTTCTGCTCCATCTCCCAGTCTCTCACTTAAGCATTTTAACAAACGGTACTTACAGAATGGGAGTGTAAGTAAAAGAAGTCGTGAGAGTCCTATTTGTCAGCAAGTCCCTGTAGAGCATTAGGGACAGTGAGGGCGGGAATAACAGCTGGAGAGACAGTGCCTGTCCCAGGGCAGTGCTAAACCACTGGGGATACTTCTGTGCCATCTTAAGATCAGTAAGTTCTTGCCCTGGGCGTGCCAATGTCTTGTTTTCTATCCTTAAAGTCACATCTATCATGCCACAAACCTAAGGTTGTGCCTTGCAGTCTATCAAACACATGGTATGATGACTTGGGGCTATTTCCTGACTGGAGAGAATGTTCCCACATACTAGATAGCCATGGCCATGGTCAAGGGTTCAAGCTAATGGGTGAGGTTAAACCTCTGGGAAAAGAGAGGCTCAGAGGATGGTATCTCTCTGGGGTAGAAGGACCTGAATGTAAAGATGGTGACATTGTGGCCCCCATCCTATGGCTCTATTACCAAGAGAAGTTCAGCTTCATTCCTATAAGTAAGGTGGGTCAGAGAGCTAGAATGGTAAATCGAATGTCTTATGAGTGCCTACTATGTACTAATTTAAGTTCCTCAGCTCCTTCAAGTTCTTATGGGTAGATTGTATGATCATGTTACTGTCAAGGGAGCTAAGTCATAAAAAAGGGTACATGAATTGTCCCAGAACAAACAGACATCCAATGTCACCCTTCAAAAGATCAATTGTTTGTATCAACAGTTTTCAAAATATCATGGTTTTCAATAAAAGTGTGCTGAGGCATTATGTATGCATTACACACACGTGTGTGTGTGTGTATATATATATATATATATATATATATATATATATATATATATATATATATATGCATACACAATCCACTTGTTCCTTTGTTAGCCACTCATCATATAAAGTTCTAGGTATAGGGGTATGGATATTCTGGGAAACATTCCTCATGAAGACTGAAATCTGTCAAGGATCAGCAATTATGACTATCATCAAAATGACTGGGCTGACTCCACGGTCTGCAGTGATAGGCTGGCCGGGAAGATCAGATACACAGATGAGACTCACTGGACAGTGATGGGCACATCTGTTACCCAATGGGAGTTCTGCAGATCATAGGTAGAGTCAGAAGGGGGAGGCGTGGCCCTCACAGGATATGAGCTGTACACTGAGAGGAGGGGAATGTGGCAGAAGGTGGCCAACATAGAGAGCAGAGCAGAGGTGCATATGACAGACTCCCAGGGTGCTCTCTATTGCCCTGCCAGTGGGTGCTATTGTACACCCCTGTGCCGTCAGAATGGATGCCAAACAGGGATACAGCATTACCCCCCCCCCCCCTAGTTTCCCATCAATTA
The DNA here is from genome assembly GCA_028551405.1 of Uromys caudimaculatus. Lineage (NCBI taxonomy): Eukaryota > Metazoa > Chordata > Mammalia > Rodentia > Muridae > Uromys > Uromys caudimaculatus. The sequence continues at coordinate 17,068,355 of CM052717.1, read as the reverse complement.
GAAGGGGTAGGGCTTTATTCTTGATCTTCATGAGTTCAACAAAATCTGTTCAGATGAGTTTTACCTGCTTTTTCTCCAACCAGTGCATGGACAGGCAGGGAGAGCCATGTCCTCGTTCTGAAGATGCTGTGGACTTTGCAGTGAGATGAAGAAGCTGTGTGTGCCCAGTGGCTGAAGGGCTGCTGGGGCTGGCATATGTTCTGAACAGAGAACCTGACCTTTGCCTGGAAACCTTTCTGTGAGGAGATAAATGGCTAATCAGCTCAGGAGGTCCCATAGGAAGGGGCTCTAAGTCTCCAGTGATGTATTGTTACTCATTGTAAGTGAAATTCACATTCATGCCTAATTTCCTATTTGTCATTTTGTGACTATTTTCTTCAGGAGCCCTCTTAAGTTGTGTACGATTCAAATTTGGTCACGTCCACATGTAGACCGTTTTCTGGGGACAGGGCACGTGTTATCCTTGCATGCATGAGGTTTTCCCTTGTCTTATTTCCACATCCTCTTTTGGTTGCTACTTCTGAGAAGGGTGTGGGGTCACATATGATGAGTCTTGGCAGCAGGTAAGGGAGGACAGAGGCAGTCGCATCCTGGCGTTGGGGGCAGGTGTGATGTTGGAACTGAGCTCAAGGAGAACAGAGACCGTGTAGAATTTATGGGGAAGGCATATAAAGGTGTTCCTCTTTCCCTGTTCTTCTGCATGGAATCTTGTGCTCTGTGTCCCATAAACTCAAAATAAAGCAAAGCATAGAAGCTCTCAGAAGTGCACATGGATAAGGTGAGCCCCTCTGCTGAAGCAGGGGCTCTAGGATCAGTCTGTTGCACACAGTAATACACACCGTTGCCATGACAAAGAGCTTCTTAGGTGGCAAAGTGTGACCCCTGTGCCTTAGTTGCTTCTGCATCTTGTAGCATCTGGCAGACCACTGTCAATAAAGACCTTATCAACAGTGAGGCATCAATAGCCATCCATGAGTTTAGCTGCAGGGACAAATATTTGTGAATAGTGGCCAGCCACGTTCCCATGATCCCCACCTCAGTCCCGTGAGACAGCTGGGGCTCTTCTCATTTGCAGATGGAGAAACTGAAGTGCAGCTAGGTTAAATGACTTGCCAGGCTGTGTGTAACTAGATCATTTATTCAACACGTTTTCAACTTTATGAGGAAGGAGCAACAGGGCTGGAAAGAGTTCCAGTCAAGCCTGATGATTGATGGCCAGTAAACACGGGGCTTGTGTGGGCCTGGGCGCTTCTACAGTCGGCCTGAACAAGGCCAGCCAGGGGACAGCCTAGGATCAGTCTGAATGGGAACACTGTGCAGATTTGGAATGCAGAACTAAGCAGTGTGCATGCATATCTATATGTACATGTCTGCCTGCATGCGTATGTATAGGCATGTATGCCTGCGTGCATATGTACACATGAGCCTGCATATATGTGTGTACATAAGTACCTGTATGTATGCTAATATACATACATGCTTGTGTATATACACGAATTCCTGTATATGTTTACGCATATGTATTTACATGCATGTATGTGTACATGTATGCATTCACATATGCTCACACGTGTGCACGAAGTGTGTGCTTACATGCATATGTGTGAATGAACAAATATGAAGATGCATGCATGCTTGTGTATATATGGGAATATACGTGTGTATGTGTCAGCATATATGTGTCTTCACGTGTGCATGTACATGTGTGTCTACTTATGTTTATGTATATACATGTATGCCTCTGTGTATGTGTGTATAACTATGCATGTGTATGCTTCTTTCTCTGTATGTGTAGTAGAGAGGGTCATGATTTTGGGGGTGGGTGCATGGGGAGCTGGGTGGGAATTCACAAGGTCATCTAACTGGTGAACTACCCTACAAGAACCCACTGCTTTCTGACTATCACTAAAGTTCCTCAGATCTGCTCAACGGCTGGAATAAACAGGGCCCAGGAAGCATCATGACTGAAGTGTTTGGCTTCTTCCTTTGACAGCCTGAACATGAGAGATGTGATGGGTAGAACTCTGGCCAGTTGAGAGCAAAGCAGACCAAGGAAAACAATTACTGAGGGTGGGCATCAAGCCCTGGAACCTCCTGGAAGGCCAAGATCGGCTACAAATGGAGTGCAGATAGGGCAGGAGGGGGTCCTCAAAATCAAGTAATAAATTGGAGAAATCGGGACCACTACGACTCTGCCATGATTCACCAGGGCGCCTGCCAGCAGTGCTTAGAGTTATCGCTCTGCACTTTGCTAAGCATATGGAGGGAGCAGATCTTGGCTGGGTTCCAGACATCCAAAAGTTAAATTAATGGGTCCTGCCATGAGGGGTGCTAGCTAATGGGAATGAGTCCAGCACTATGTTCCGTCTTCATTTTTCTTAGAGGGGTTTTCTTCCCAGACTCAACCAAAATGGCGCTGTGTTCGACCTATTTCTTCGCCCTTTCCCTCCAGGGATGGCTGGCGCTAGCTTGCATCTGGTTTGTGGTTCCGGTCCATTGGGCTCATTCGTTTATTCTGCTGACACAGGGGGTTGGTGGCAACAGTGTAATTGCAGGAAAATAGCTGGCATCTTCTTCTGGAGGGTGTTGTGAACCGGTGGATCTTCGCTCTCGCGGCAGTGTTTGGGCTTCGTCTCTGGACTACCTCTGCTCACGCTGCGCGCTCAGTACTGATGAGAAGCTGCAGGGTCCGCGGCAGCTCACAGGGGTCATTCCAGGCTTTGTGTCCTCTCCCTGTAGACCCCGGGCCAGCACAGCTCACTATGATAGGAGCACTTGAGTGCCCGTGGACTGGAGAGCGGGAGGCAGAGCAGGCTGATGACTCACTAGTAGTTGTATTTTATTCCTTCCTTGACTTTCTTCCATTTGGACAAACAGATGAGGTAACGCGGTTGAGGGAGGACATTAGTACTAGATAGTCTCAGCTTCTGACCCTGCAGTTAGGTCTCAGAAACACAGAACAAATGGCTAACTGTGGTGCCTATTAACAGATCAAAGCTGATAGTGGCCAGCTATTCCCAAAACTCTCAGTACCTGTGACTCCTCCCACCACATCTCACAGAGACCACGCCCCCAAGCCTCTCCCTCCCAGGGGCTGGGCTTCCGCTGCTCTTCCCCCAGTCGGATTCCTATGTAACTCAGCCTTTGAGGCCATGCCTGTCTCTTGGTCCCAGGATCCTATCCTGGTCAGCCTATCTGCCTCCCCCTCTCTTTTCAAGGTAGGTTAGTCTGCTGGTCATGTCCAGCCTAGACTCTTCACTCTGCCGGCTTTCTCCTTTCAATCTACAACAAAAATCTCCTCCACACTTAAAGAGGTGATGATGTCCACCCTTTATTTTATTTTTTCATTCACCTGCCTCAGCTACTCCCTCCACACATTTGGAAGGCCTTTGTCCATCCAAACATTAACAATAGAAAATGCCCTATTTTAACAGCGGACAGAGAGGAAAGTAAATGGACTTGCCTATGGGTTGTACTTGATAACTGTTCTGGCTTTGTAAAGGTGAGTATTTCTGAGAAAGGTGGGCTATCTGGTGGCAAGTATTTCAAGATATCAAATGTCCATGCTGAGTGGAAAAAAAGAAAAAGAAAAAGAAAAAGAAAAAAGAAGAGGAAAGGACATGCCAGCTACTAGGTATGGTGGAGGAGAAAGTTTATTGTAGATAAAAAAAACTTTATTGTAGATAAAGGGAGAGCTTAGACACAGGCAGAGGCATCTGGGAGAGTCCAGAGTAGACTCTCATCAATGTGAAGAGAGGAGGGGGGAGGGACCAGATGTCGCTGCCAAGAGGGCAAAAGTGGGAGAGAAAGAGAGGGAGGAGGGAGAGGGAGAGAGAAGGGGAAGAGGGAAAGGGAGGAGGAGGGAGAGGGAGGGAGAGAGGGACCGGGACAGGGAGAGGCAGAGGGAGAGAAGGAGGTAACCAAAATGGCTGGATTAAATACGGAAGGGCCTCTGGGGGAAGGGCAGCCCCGTCCCTGGGCTGGAAAGTTACAGGGTCAGGTGAGGGTGGGGTGCTTAAGAGGACAGGGTAGGGACTGAAGGATGCTGGGAGAATCCGGCTGCCAGGTCAGCTTTGATACGTTAGGCACCTCACATTTGTCACTAGGTTTAAGAGTTAACACAAGCACAGGAGAAAAATCTGGCCAAATTTCCATCAGTGTGATTCCCGGCAGGACTCTGATCTTACGGGAAGAATTTGCATACAAGGCAGACAGACACCCACCCGGAGTGGCACGAGATGAGGTAGCGCGTAGACGGATCCTGGCCAGGGTTAGCACGCGGCTCTAGAGCAGAGGCCAACCTGTTTCAAAACGGTCTAATTTTTTATTATAAAGGTCTTTAAGTACACTTTAAACGGTGTTAACTTTATGTTAAGAGATTAGTCATTTGATAAAATTTGGTGACTTTTTCCTTTAGGTCTGAAAACAGACTAAAAAAATCTAACAAATCATCTGGTTTCATCAATTAGAACTGACCCCGCCTTTCATTCTCATTGTTAATGGCTGTTTATCTTCTTTGCCTTTGACCTATGCGGCTCTCCCCAGGGTGAGGGGCTGAACTCTAGTTTAGAAAACTATCCTTTGCAGTACACAAAGAGATTTACATTTCAATACTTTGGAAAAGAATTGAGATTGAATGGCTGCTGGTGAAAACCTGTTGGATCCTAGACTTGAGAGAGAGAATCTTTTTTTTTTTTTAAATCGGTCATGTGCTATCAGCTAACCTTGTTCTGTTCATTTCTTAGACCCACCTCTCATAGAGCCGATTTGCTGTGTTGGTGGGTGGTGTGGATGGATGCAGCAAATTCCTTCGGTTGGAAGATATTAGGTGTCTTACTTCACTGTGCTATTGTGGATTAGTCCTGAGTAAGCCCCACGTTAATGTAATAGTCACATAAAACCCGCCAACTGTTTCAACTTCCGTTTATCCAGAATTAGCATGCACGGAAGACTTTAGGAGAGCATTAAATTTAAAGGCAGGAGACCTCAGTGAGCAGCCAGCTGGGTTTGGCTGCCAAGTACTTTTAGCAGAATTGCCTTTTCCTGGGTCACCTTGCAATATTTTCCTTTTGAAGATGGTCTGCGTCCATTTCTTGTTTTGGAAGTGTGCCTCATTATGCAGAAAGATTCAAATTAGTGTAATGACCAAGAAAAAAACACCAAGGAGCTCTGTGCATTTGTGCCCTTCAGTCCTCATCCTCTCCCCAGAAATGGAAGCCGGCACAGACACCACAGCACTTTCCTCTTCTCATTTAACAGTTGAGGCTCCCATGAAGCCCCAGCCTGCCTGCTTTGGCAGACCTACTGCATTGTAAAAAAGCAGCTTTATGGGATATTCTGGGCATCTGAGTGGGTTTTAACCTGTGTCTTAGGTAGGTGGGGAGGCATGGTTTCCAGTTTGCTAGTATAAGCAAGGCTGCAGTGAGCATGCAGCTTGTGATGAGGTGTTTGTAATCTCCACACAGATTGCTTGTGTGGAGAGACTGTTTTCTTTGTTCCACCAGTGTGGTCTTTGTTGGAGAGGATGTCAGGGTGATGGGTTAGCGGTGGTCACCAGTGCTGGCGGATGCTTTTCCGATTTCCCGGCTCCACATGGGTTCCTTCCTATGGATTTCTGTTTTCCTCCCACTTGCTGCACAGTAGTTTAGAGAAGTGTCCACCATGAGACTGTCCTTGTGTGCCCCAGGATGGCTCTGAATGTGGCTGGACACAGAACTGCGAACCTACTTAAAACACTGTCAGGCGTCTTAGTGATTTATTTATTTATTTATTATTATTATTATTTTTTTTTTTGGTTTTTTTTCAAGACAGGGTTTCTCTGTGTAGCCCTGGCTGTCCTGGAGCTCACTCTGTAGACCAGGCTGGCCTCGAACTCAGAAATCCACCTGCCTCTGCCTTTATTTATTTATTTATTTATTTATTTATTTATTTATTTATTTAGGCTTGAGTTCGTAGTTCCTCGGGGTGAGCGCTGCAGATGTGTCAAAGAGATGGGCTAAGGCTGACTGACACTCTTCAGGCCTCGCTGTCAGCACGCAACACCTCCTATCATTCCTTTTCTTCTAAACCAGTGCTATCCACTGGGGCAATTTTATCCTCAAGGGACATTTGATGATTTTTGGAGACAGTTTATGTTGTCATCACATTAGCACGGGGGACTGTCCATCTGACATTTAGTGCGCAGGAGTCAGGGATGCTGTAAGCACGAGCTATAATCTGGCTGTTGATCCCCTTCCAGAAATCCCAGTCATATGTTATCTTAGAGTTTCTATTGCTGTGAAGAGACACCATGACCACAGTAACTCTTTTAAAGGAAAGCATTTAATTAGGGCTGACTTACAGTTCAGAGGTTTAGTCTATTTTTTGTCTTGGCAGAAAGCGTGGCAGCATGCAGGCAGACATGGTGCTAGAGAAGGAGCTGAGAGTTCTACATCTTGATCCGAAGGCTGCAGGAAGTGAAGGGGGACACACTGAGACCTCAAAGCCCACACTTGAGTGACACAAGTCTTCCAACCAAGCCACACCTACTCCAACAGGGCCACACCTCCTAATAATCCTCTCCCTGTGAGCTTGTGGGGACCACTTTCTTTCAAAACACCATGTACGTTAATAGGGTTTGGAGATGGGGCCTTTGCGAAGTGGGATGAGGGAAGAGGTTCTTATGATGATATCGGTGGCTTCATAAGACCAAGAGAGAGCTGACCTGGTCTGCTTGCTGTGTCTCAGGTGTGAGATGCCATGACCATGACGCTGGGGGGGATGGAGGGGAAGACTCTCAGGTAGATATTAGCATCCTGATATTGGACTTCCCAGTCTGCATTACTATGGGCTAGAAGAATCTCTATTCTTTATAAACTCACATTCTGTAGTCTTCAGTTAGTGTCAAACATGGACCAAGACATCAATACACAGGACAGTCCCCGCCACAAAGAGCCTGGTCCCAAGGGCAATGGTGCTGCCATTGAGAAATCTGCCTTTCCTCTTTTCCTTCCCAGAAGTAGATGGAGATCTGTCTTCAGGTCTGAGCTGATGTCAGCTGTGGGCCATCAGGGACTCAAAGACGTTCCAGATGCGTATTAGATTCAAGTTGAGGTTGACTGTGGAAACCAGGCTGTGGCATGGCCATATGTTAGGCCTATTAGCAAAACAGAACCAACCTCCACAGGAAAAAGTCGAGGTCTCCAGTCACCCCTGCCAGTGTCGACAGGGGCTCTTGAGGATCATTCCTGGGTACTATAGTGTGACTACAGAGTCTTGATGGCCAGTGTCCTCTACAGACAGGCATCCATGATGCAGAACACAAGTTGTTTTAAGTGAAATTCTATAAGCTGTCCACTTTCTTCCCAAAGAGTGGTGTCTCTCAGAACCTGTTTTAGTGGAAGGCACAGCTGCAGCCAGCTGTGACAGAAGGGCTCCAAGGAGGTGGGGAAGGAACAGGCAAGGCCAAGCCATGGCAAGACTGAGCCTGTCCTTTTCCAGAAGCCCTTGAATTACTAGAGAAGGTAGATCCAATCTTCTGGCTACCATCTTTACAGGCCTTGGAGACCGGTGAGTGAAGAGCTGAGGGCCCAGGTAGCAGGATCAAAGGTGCAGTACTGGGAAGATCCCTAAAGTCCCCCCCCCCCCCCACTTCCTGGATGCAGACCTGAAAAGGCAGGATGTAGGAGACAATGTGAGCCTCTCTTTGCCTATGGGAACAAGTAGATTTTTCTACTCTCCAGCTATTCTTTCTTCCTTTGTCCTTTTTCTCATCAGAGGTGATTTTCTTATAAGGTCCTGGGGGAACCTGTAAGTGACTATTTATATCCCTCCTAAGGTGAATTTCCATTGATTACTTTATTAAAAGCCAGAACTCATCCCTTGGAGCCTATCTTGCCCTGTTTAGAAGTCCATGAAATAAGTTTCTTTGGGGCACAGTTTCTGAACTGTGAGTCATGGCCTCATATGGGGTTGTGTAACTGAGTGTTGGGGATCACACACACACAAAATGACAACAGGTTTCTGAATTTACAACCATCAAAAATTAGTTCAAACCAGATTGGTAACCATGCGGAAGTCTTTTTTTTTTTTTTGAAACTTCAAAGTTTCTGTAAGTTTCTTTTGTTTTGTCAATAGAACAAAATCACAGCATATATATTGGGAATAAAATCTGCATGGTATTGACATAAAAGACAGGTTGATCAATGGAATAGACTCAAAGACCCAGAAATAAACCCACACACCTATGGACACCTGATTTTTTTTTTTCTTTGTATACCCCCCATCCCCTCCTCAACCCGCCTCTAGGAGGGAATTCCACCTCCCACCCCACCCCACCCACGTCCACCCATCCCCATTTTCCCGCCTTGATATTCCCCTTTACTGAGGCCTCTAACATCCTCAGGCCCAAGGGCCTTTCGTCTCTCCCTGATGGCCATCGAGGTCATCCTCTGCCACATATGTGGTCCAAACCATAAGTCCATCAATGTGTATTCTTTGGTTGGTGGTCCGAACTCCAGGAGGACTGGGGGAGGGGGGGGAGGTCAGGCCCATTGACTCTCT
>CM052717.1:17003759-17059314 GCA_028551405.1 Uromys caudimaculatus | reverse complement strand
ACTTCTGGGATTCTCTGTTCACGTGGAGCCTTGTGGCCCAGGCTGAGGTCCCCAGGCACCGGTGTAAATCGGAAAGTTCACAGTTTTTCTGTCCCCGGGTTCTCAGGCCCCGGATCCCTGCAGATCTGGGCGGGTCTGGGCGAGAGGTGCTGCTCCCCTCAACCCCACTCACGGCCCTTCCAAGTTCTTGTGAGGTTACCTTTCTATGGCGCTCGTTGGCTACTGACTCCTGGCGTCCCAGGCAGAGGTTTTCCCCTTTCTACGGAGCTCGTTGGCTACCGACTCCTGGTGTCCCAGGCAGAGGTTTCCCCCTGCAAGTGAGATCCTGAATTTTCGGAGTCTTTCTATCCCCGGGTTCTCAGGCCCCGGATCCCGGCAGATCCGGGCAGGTCTGGGCGAGAGGTGCTGCTCCCCTCAACCCCACTCACGACCTTTCCAGGCTCCTGGGCGGGCACCCCTCTCCGGTTCTCGATGGCTACCGACTCCTGGCTGCGCAGACAGAGGTTTCCGCCTTTCTATGGCGCTCGTTGGCTACCGACTCCTGGTGTCCCAGGCAGAGGTTTCCCCCTTTCTACAGCGCTCGTTGGCTACCGACTCCTGGTGTCCCAAGCAGAGGTTTCCCCCTTTCTACGGCGCTCATTGGCTACCGACTCCTGGTGTCCCAGGCAGAGGGAGCCTCTCCCTGTTGTGTTTCATGGTATCACTGCAGCTTGGGTTTTGAACACACAACTACAATACACTTTGTACTATGCATGGCGTCAAACCACACAACCCCAGCAAATGCTGCCTGAGGCATCCCAGTTTGGGTTCGAGACCCACTGAGTGCTATGAACTTCGGTGTTCACTGTTCTAACAGAGTTTTCCACTCTTAATTAACCACAACGGCTTAGTGCCAGAGAACAGAAGTCATCAGTAGTCACCGTCATCATTCCTTGGCATCTAAGTATAAAATTAGTAGGTCTTAGGGTTGTAGTGGGTTGCAAGGTTTGGTTGTAACAATTGCCGTTTGAATGGCTGGCTTGAGTTTCATAAAAATAAACAAACATTCCATTTTGGCTTGGGATTAGAGCAGAATTCCCAACCAATCTGAAATGGGCCTAAACGTACTTCTAATACTTTGTAGTTGTGAATTGGCAGCAAAATACTGATCCCCTCTGAGAAACACTGGAGATGCTTCCTCTCCGTCCTGCAGTAACAAAGAGTTCCCAATATTTAATTCTTTTTGTAAGAATAAGCAAATCCGTCACATTAGTATAGGCATTTGCTTTTGTCTTTACTAAATGATAAAAGGATATATATATATAAATATATATATATATATATATATTTATATATATATATATTTTTTTCTTTATGACTTATTAACAACAAATGTTTGATTTGTATACCTATTTTACATACCTGTATGCATGGACAGAGTGTGAATTTCTTATGCTGAGAGACTGAGGGTACAAAGAACTAAAACGTAAAGAAAAATTGGAGTCTTGGGAATTAAGTACCTGTAGCATTTGAAACTGTAGAGGAACCTGTCTATTGAAATATGCCATGGGCAGTGACTGATTGGCTTCTCCCACTGGTAAGGAGGGAAGGTCTGTGCTTTGGGTTGAAGCCTTTGCTGGAAAGAACTTAAAGATACAGAAGATTCTGATTGTCCTTTGCTGGTGCCCTTGCTCTCCCTTCACTGAGCTCTGTTGGAAGCTCCTTTGTCCCCTGTGTGAAATCAATCTGTTCTGAGTCCAGGACTAATTGTCCTCAGAGACTCAGCCCATGGAGCATGGAGATGGGGTGGACAGAAAATGGCCCCCAGGACACCTACTCCTCTTGAGCTGCACAGACAAGTCGTTCTGTAACCCTTGGGCGAGGAGTCTCCTCTGAGGGGCGAGAAGGACATGGATGGGGTCTGCAGAATTGGAGCAAGAAGTGATAAGCTGGCGTCTGGACCTCTGGAAATGTGACGTGAACCTGATTCCATGTCATCGTCCTCCTCCTCTTCCTCCTCTTCTTCCTCCTCTCCTCCTCTTCATTTTCCTCCTTCTCCATCTCTCCTTCCTCCTTTCCCTCTTTCTTTACCAGCACAAGGGCATCAAGCCACAGAAGAGATCAGGCCGCTTGTACAGGGTCACCTGCTGGCAGTTTATATTCCCGGGGTTGGGCCAGACTACATGACTAGACACCACAGGACAATGGAATCTAAGCCAAAGTGGCTGTAGGAAGAAGAGGCCTGGGTAGCTCAGGCCAGTCAATCATCTGGAGCATCGGGGCCTGAGGCTGCTCATCACTCCTGGCCCTGAGCTAGGTAAACTTCACCTTCCAAGTTTATCTGAGCAGCAGGAGCCATGGAACTAGGGCCTCGCTATTCTTTACTGATGACTCTGTCTACTTATGCATCCTTCTTACCTGAGACAGCAGACAGTGCGTGTTGGGCTCCCTCCTAAGCCTCTGTTACACAGCCCGGGCTTCAGGACCCGTGTCCACTCCTGACCATGTGCAACATTAGCCATGCCCACCACGGACCGACCACACCCTTCACTGCCAGTGCACTGGTCATGTGCACAGATCATACTGACTCAACTCTCTGTATTAAATGATGCATGTTAATTGTATTACTGCTACTGAACCTGGGGGTTGCAGAGATGGCTCAGCCATTAGGAGGCTTCATGCTCTTACAGAAGATCCAGATTCAGTCCCCAGCACCCACGTGTCACCTCACTACTACCTATAATTCTTTTCTTTGTTTTTTTTTTTTTTTTATTGGAATTTTAAAAATTTACCTTTCAAATGTTTTCCCCTTTCCAGGTCTCCCTTCGGAAACCCCCTATCCCATCCCTCCTCCCTTTGCCTCTATGAGGGTGCTCCTCCCCCCCCCCCATCTTCCCATCCTGGCATTCCCCTACACTGTGGCATCGAACACCCTCAGGCCCAAGGGCCTCTCCTCCCACTGATGTCCAACAAGGCTCTCCTCTGCCACATATGCAGCCAGAGCCATGGGTCCCTCTCTGTGTATTCTTTGGTTGGTGGTCCAGTCCCCAGGAGTTCTGGGGGGTGTGGCCTGTTAACATTGTTGCTCCCTCCATGGGGCTGCAAACCCCCTCAGCTCCTTCAGTCCCTTCTCCAACTTCTCCATCGGGGACCCCCGAGCTTAGTCCAATGGTTGACTGCGAGCATCCGCCTCTGTATTTGTCAGGCTCTGGCAGAGCCTCTCAGGAGGCAGCCATATCAGGCTTCTATCAGCAAGAGTAACCAATGCTCTCTTCTGGCCTCTTGCCCTCGTATGGTGCATACAAACTTATGTCTATATATATATACATATATATATATACACATATATATATATACATACATATATATACATATATACACACATATATACATATATATACATACATATATATATACATACACACACACACACACACACATATATATATATATATATATATATATATATATATATATATATATATCAACCAGGGCGCATAATAGGTGTTCAATTTGTCAGTTGCCTTTCTTTTCTTTGCCACTGGTTTGATTTAAGAAAAATTTTGTGAGCACAAACTTAAGCCTACTGCCAGACTGAAGTGGTAGTAGGAGCATCATTTTCTCATCTGCTCAGAGCTCTGTGGGTCTTAAGCAACGAATTCAGTGCTTGGTGGCCAGACTTTTCTTCACCAAGCTCCAATACACGACCTTTTCCTTCCTGTTTCTCTTATGTTCATTTTCTATGTCGCCTTGTCCAATGGAGATCATCTGGTCACAGTATTTACTGCTATATGAAATCCCCATTTTACAAAAGTATAAAGAATGTGAAGTATAGAAATATCCAACAGAGATCTCACAAACCCATCCTCTGTCTGACACTTTTAGTGAACTGTACAATGTTAGGAGCTACATGCTGGAAGATGTGGCCTATACTGTAACACTGACGTTAACATTCTTTGCTTTAGAAATAAAAGGAAAAAAAAAGCCAACTCTGGTTCAACAGATTAATTTGCCCACGACCACCTATTTAATGATGGAAGAAAGCAGCACAGCCTGTCTTCAGACTCTCAGTTTCTTACCTTTGAGGTTTGTAGCGTTCTGGGGAACCACAGAACCTTGGGCACCACGTCAGCTTGCATCTGTTTATGCTCAGGGTCCCTAACAAGGCTTCATTCTTAGATGAAAATAACATGGTACATGCCGATGGCTCCTTGCTTCTGTTTATGTTGGAGCTAAGTTAAAACTCACAGTGCTAGCTAGTATTTCATGTTTCTTCCCACTTACCACCAGCTGTGCCTCAGCCCAGTCCTTCGGCTTCTGGAATAGTGTCTGCTTTGTCAGCCGCACACTGAACTCTTCTGTCTATCCAGGTACCGAGAGTTCAACATTCTCGGTCACTCTCCACCCTGTAGCATGCTATGTGCTCCGTGCACATATGTCCACGGAGATGGCGGCAGCCCTGCCTGTGCTGAGGTCCTTTGCCTAGAAGCTGACAGGGTCTACAGGAAATTGCCTTGGAATAATCTAGCTTCTCTCGTCCCCCCTCCCCTCCCCCTCCCCTCCCCTCCCCTCCCCTCCCCTCCCTTTCCTTCCATTCCCTTCCTTTCCCCCACCCCTCTTACTGCCCAGGTTGGCCTAAAAGTTGTTATATACCTGAGTCTAGCCTTGAACCATTGGCCCATTTGTTTTTACCTCCCAAGTGCTGGGATGACAGGCAGGCACTAACATCCCTGGCATAAACATTATCATTTTGACAATTTCTAAGTTTTCAAAAAGATTTATTTACTTGTGAAAATTTCATGTTTGCTTGAAAAAAAATAATACTAGTATATACATAAATACTTCACCCAATTCTGCCTGATTTAATTACATTTCAGCTATGAGATGTATTATTGGGTCAATCCCCCCCTTTATGTATACTATACTAGTTTACTAGTTTTCCATGTTTACAGGAAAGTGTGCTTGTGTGTGTCTGTGTGTGTCTATTTGTGTCTCTCTGTGTGTGTCTATGTATGTCTCTGTGTATGTGTATATCTCTGTGTGTCTGTGTGTGTGTCTGTGTGTATCTGTCTATGTGTGTGTATGTGTGTATCTGTGTCTATATGTGTGTAAGTGTGTGTCTGTGTGTCTATGTGTATATGTATGTGTATATCTGTGTGTGTGTGTGTGTCTGTGTGTATCTGTCTATGTGTGTGTATGTGTGTATCTGTGTCTATATGTGTATAAGTGTGTGTCTGTGTGTCTATGTATATATGTATGTGTGTATATCTGTGTGTGTGTCTGTATCTGTCTATGTGTGTGTGTGTGTCTGTGTCTATATGTGTGTAAGTGTGTGTCTGTGTGTCTATGTGTATATGTATGTGTATCTCTCTCTCTCTGTGTGTGTGTGTGTGTGTGTGTGTGTGTGTGTGTGTGATGGTGAGATGCAGGCATGACACAGCACATTTGTGGAGATCAGAAGACAGCTTTGGGGAGTTAGTTTCCTCTTTTCATATGGACCTGGGAATTGAACTCAGTAGTCAAAGTTTGGTGGCAAATACCCTAACCCACTGAAGCACGGCTCCAGCCTGACATCTATCATTCCTAACCTCCCTGTGCAGGTCCTGTATGAGACAGGAGAGCAGAGAGCACTGTTTACCTCAGTGTCTAACATGGGGTAAGTCTATCTCTGCCTTCTGCTCCCCTGTTCTCTGCAAGCCTAGGCAGTTTTCAGGTTCCTGCCTTGCACTCCCAGCTACCATGACCCTGAGCTCCCTTCACATCCACATGTAGTCTTGTGACCTCTGTGGCAGGTGAGGAGATGGCCAGCATGCCTGGCACCAACAAGCCACTCTTCTGGTTCCAGTGTTCCTACAGTTTTTGCTTATGCACTGTGGACTGAGCCAGGCCATGTCTGATGTCTAGAGAGTCAGATCCAAGTGGCAAATTCTGCTAAGGTCAACACAGTCCTCTGGGCAAAAGAATAAAAGTTCACTGACAACAGGAATGACTCACACCTGGATTTCTGTGTCCCACGTGAAGCTAACACATTTACCAGAAGCTAGGAAGGACGGGATAGAAGTGGCCAGAGGCAAAGGACAGTGGAGGCATGCTCAGTGGGATGCTGGATGGAGTGAGAATGGAGGATTTGGGTCCTTTTCCTAGCTGCTTTGACCTGCCGTGCCATGTTGAGTGGTCCCCACCCCCCTTTGTCTCCGTGTCCTAATGTGCAGAATAGACGTACTAGTACTTTCTGTTGCTAAGGGCCAAAGCGTGGCTGGCTACCCATACACCTGAGAATGCCCCTGAGTATTTGCTTTCTGCTTTGCATCCTAACTTGGCTGCCCATCTGCAGATGCTCAGTTCGTCCTGTCTTGGTTTGTTTTCCTAGTGCTGTAATAAAATACTCTGGCAATCGTGACTTAAGGGAGAAAGGTCCTATTATTGTTTAATGTGTCCTTCATGGTTAGGAAGTCAAGGCAGCAGGGCTTAAAGCAGCTGGCCGCATCCGTAATCAGGAAGAGAGCCATAAATACAAATTCCTACTCACTTCCTCTTTTCATTTATACAGCCCAGGATCCCCTACCCCAAAACTGAGGCTTCCCTTAGTTACTATGGCGACTCCCTTGCCAACCAACATAAAAAAGATAATGGTTTCAAGGTTTACAAAGGAATGACCATCGCACATTCCCGGTGTGATGGACGGTTCCTGGCAGTCATTCTCAGGGGTGTGTATGGTCTAGAAGTCACTGCAGCAGAACTGTCTCAGCCTTGGTGCTTGATCTATCATAGAGCTGATGGACCAAAAGGCAGAGTTCCCTGAGAGCATGTGTGTGCATCTTTTAATGGGAAGTTATCTGCAGAAGTGACCTCGGAGGGTCTACTCACAGACCCAGAAGCCAGGAAGAGATTTGAAAGATCAGAACCCAAGACCAGCAACTCAGAGCCTGAGAAATGCCCACAGGGCCCAGACCCAGAAGATTCCTGCTGTGTAGGTCCTCCAGGCCAAGGAATGAATGGCATTTGTGTGAGCTCTTGATGCTGTCTGAGCATCCCAGGCTGACTGAGCCCTGCAAATGTGCAGGCTGAGCTCTGACAGGAGACCTCTCTCAACAGGCCCCCTCAGAATGCCTGCATTCCTCCCTCACGGCAGCAAACTCTCGAGTGTATTTTCTGATTTTGTCAAAATCTGCTAAGGTTTCAAAAACAAAATCCCAAAGCCAGCTCCATGCACTTGAATTGGCTGAATTGCAGAAGGAATTTCTCACACAATTGAAATCTAAAATTTGGTAGATGCCTTTCCCCATGGGAAGGGAAACAATTCATCAATCCCCATTAGCCTCCATCAGTAATGAAGAGAATGCTTTATCCTGGGTTCTTTCTGATACCATAGCCAGCTCTTAGCTCACTGACTCGGCCCGAATCTAACAAGGCAGTATTATCCTGCTAATCCTGACCTGGGAGCCCCTGCCAGCAAGAGAGAGCCTCTGTCTGGTGGGACATGCAAGATTCTGTCCAGTAGGCACCTGCTATGGAGGCGTGGGTGTTTTAAGAGCTGAATTTTTCAGGGGAGACCCTGGTGACTGTCACCTTTTTCAAATTGTTTCCTAATTCAGAGAAAGTTTCTTGTGTTTCTGCGTTTTTGGAATGGAAGCCTCTTGTGAGTGCTTACATACATTTTGATTCGCAGCCTCGGACTCACAAACATGCATCAGGCATCTGTCTTGGTCCATCTTATGTTCTTCTTTGTGCATCCTGGTTCCTTCAACTCTCTGTACATTTTCATTTTAAAAATATGCCCTTGTGATCATTTATGGGAGCAATCCTTGCTTTGAACATTGTTTTCTGGAAAGGGAAACATGAATTACATGAATATTTGGACAGGCTGCTTTAGACGTGTGTGTGTGTGTGTGTGTGTGTGTATGTGTGTTTTAACATAAAGTTGTACTATTATCTCTAAGGAGCCTTAGAGAAATCAAGTATTTATTGAACACCAAGGTTTTAAAACATCATAAGTTTGAAATGTCCTTTTCTTTTAAAAAACACCCTTTATATTTCTTTTAGGGAAGATGATGGGAAACTGCCCTCAGTACTAACTTCCATTAACATCTACCTGGCTGCTATTAGACCTGGGTGAGAGTGTGGCCGTAGAGGATATGTCACTAAAGAAGCCATCAGCGTAGTTGTCTTTGTGTGACAAAGCTCTGGTCTCCACACGGCTGGACAGGTTCCCATGCTTCTCTGTGAATTTCTGCAAGGCTTTCAATACTTTGAAAATAATATCCTCTGATTTGTTCAGGGCTGAGGCAGTGACATCCGAGACAAGGGCTGCTCGTGACAGGAGTGGGTGGATGCGGTGGGTCTCCATTTTGATGGCTGTATCTATATTTCAATGAGCGTCCTCAGGCACGAGCCCTCCCTAGGAGCTGCTGGGGTCTGCGGGTTACATGTGATTGAAGGATTTGGCATTTGAGACCTTGAGCAGCGGGGGAACTGCCCCCTCTCCATCTCCCTTGATTGGATAAGCACAGGGGCTTCTGACAGATTGCCTCATTTGTATGAACATAGGAACTTCTAAAACATCAGCTGCAGAGCTGGCTGCCGACCGAGGGGCAGTAATATACCTACATGTGGGGAACACAGTCACAGCACCAGAGGGCCAGGCTCAGCTGAAGAATGACAGGGAGATGTAAGAGGACCCAGGGGTTTGGGGTTTGGTAAGACTAAGGAGAGTCAAGGGCAGCTCTAGATACAGGCCAGTTAATCCCATTCTTGGAGACCCAACTTTATGATTGTATAGGATCTATTCTGGTCTCTTACATTGCACATATTCTAACACGAGACCAGAGGTGGTGTGCACCTGTCTGGACGACTTCACTGAGAAAGACGAGGACTTTAACATCCCTTTATACCTATGGCCTTGTTTAGGTTTGGTGTCAGGAGACCTAAACTTTAACCAATATTCTGTATTTTTCTAGGTAAGGTGCTTCACCTCCCCAAGAAGTTCCATAAGGAACTAAGAGTGATTCTCCAGTAACCATGGAAATTAGGATGAGTGAGAGGCCAGGTAGAGGCAGTATTGGGAGGAGGCAGTATAGGTGTTGTGGTAGGAACTATTCTGGCATACTGGGTTGCTGCACTGAGGTATGTGCTTGATTCTTACTCTCTGACCACTGGGTAAGCTCTCTTTGATGGCAAGGGTCTCCTGCTGGTTGGTTTTTAACATCAACTCACATAAATGAGAGCCATTTGGGAAAAGAATTTTAAGTAATAATCACTGACCTGTGGGTATATCTGTGAGGGATTGTCTTGATTGTTAATTGATGTAAGGAGACCCAGTCCATCGTGGGTGTCGCTATTCCACAGGTAGCATGTGGCAAATATTTAAGAGAGGAGAAAGCTATCTGAGATCAAGTGAGACCCTGTGTGCTTATTTTTTCTCTTCCTTTGACTGTGGATGCAATGCTTTACCTTCCTGCCTTGACTTCCCCAAAATCATGGATTATAGCCTGGGATTATAAATTAAATAAATTCCTTGGCCCTAAATTGCTTTTTGCCCAGGTATCTTATTGAAACAACAGAACTGAGAGTAGACTGGCTTTCTGGTTCTCTTGGTCTAGAACCCAACACATGACTAAGGCTTTGCCATTGTTTCTTAAGTGAGTCGGATGCAAGTTAGTAACGAAGAATTATGTCTTTATCTGCAAGAGATCTTTATGAATTCACTTAGACTCAATTTATGTCTTGGCTAGAAAGATGAATCTGAAGTAATTGCCTCAGGTACCTCTGCCTTTAGGATTTCTTCATTTTCTCTCATGTTTTGTCAGACTAAGACAGGAATTCTTGACTATGAGAGAGAGTTCAGGGCTCTGAAGGGATGTCTCAACTGTCCCTCTGCTCCAATAATGGGCCAGCTATTGGATAATTAACAACTGACTCCTGGGTGCCTCTGGCCGTGAGATTCATAAATGAAGAGCTTTAGATGATCCCAATACATTGTAGCTTCTGGGTGGGGTTATAGGCTGGGTTATTTTGGGGAATTTAAATTAAATGTCAAAAATAGATTAGAGCTTTGATTGTGCTTGTGGTGGGAAAGAGAACAGGGCCCTGTCTGGCTATTTTGCATAGAGATTATTATTAAACTCAATAGTTCTGAACACATTTATTAATGATCGGGAACTAGGGTATAAACAGAACATTAATTAAGTGCCTGGATTTTAAATTGGGAGGAGTTATAAAAGATAACTAATCGCTTTCCCATTATTTGATGTACTAAACTTGTATAATCTAGGATACCTACTGATTAAAAGTAGGACAGACATATATTTGTTGACAGCACCGTTTGCTTAAATTGTAGCTGGCATTTTGGTTGGTTTATTTACATACCTATTCTTATACCTGAAGTCTTTGTATCTATGTTAATTTCAGAATGATGAATCATTCTATTTATATGGTTAGAACCCACACAGAGAAAAGATGTTCTTGAAAAAATAAAGTGGTATATTCAGAAGTAAGGTCAGAGGAAAGCAGGAAGTTACAGAGGGCAGAGGATTCCATACTGGGAGACTTGTCTCCTGGTCCGACTTTGTAGGGTCTGTTGTGATGTCTCAGGTTACACCATTCCAGCAAGTGCCCCACAAAGGTTCCTGCATGGAGCTGCTGACTAAGAAAGACTTGGAATTTAGCATCCCCTTTATACCTACAGTGTGGTGTGGATTTGGGTCTGGAGACCAGGATTTTTTAATCCATGATCCATATTTTCCTGGCTGTGCGGCTTTGACGTAGTTCTTTCCTCTCTTTTAGCCTTAGTTCACACATCTACAGAAGGAGACAATTTGTAACCAGCATGGCACTACTGTGCCTGTGAAGTGGAGGGATATTCTTGAAAGAACTTTGGAGGGGCAGAGCCGTGCAGAAGTCAGCGTGACATTGGACTGACTCTCAGAGAACAAGGTGTGCTATCACAGTTCTCACAAAGAACTCCAAATAATTACAGGCAGAGTGGCCAAGAACGTTTAGAAATATGGATAGGAAATTCAATCTGGGAAAATGCTAGTAAGTGCTTAGGGACACTAGAAAATTGGCAGAGTTTCCAGTTGGCAAAATTAATCAAACTATTTTTCAAACGCTTGGGTTCAACAAACTGAAATGAGTTTGCCAGGGCTCCTTTTCTTCTAAATCTTGGCTTCTTTGTTTTGACGAGAATATGATCCATATACTTCTGATTCATTTACACTTAATTCACTAAAAGGCTACCTTTTTGCCGCAATCAGAAGTCCCTGAGGCCCAGTTTTCTTTCTTTATAATCCTTCCTAGCCAAGCATAAAGATGTCTAGTGCATTTCAAGATTGTTAAAATCCTATCTTATTTATATTTTTCCTATGCTGCATATGCTATCATTGCTACTATTAACTGGGAGAAAGATATATTTATAAACATGTTTATATGTAAGTATATAATTTAATAAGTCTGTAGATATCTAAACAATGCACAAAATGTTCTTATATAATGATGTAATGTGTTTTGTGTGTTCTGTAAAGTGGCACGTGTTGGATGTTCAGGATCCACTGTCCTGTGTGGTTCTGACAAATAGCCTATAGCCACAATGTCACGAGCTAGTTACACACCAGACTGTGAACTCTGTGAGTGGGAAGCAGGGATGGGGAAGGCAGCTTGGATGCAGTGCCCACATGGAGCTTGCTGACATCAGGCCTTCTGGGAGGATGCCTTCCTTGTTGGTGCCCACCGTTAGAGGATGAAGAAACCTGTAAGAGCTATGGCTCAGCTAGGTTCAAATACCCAGCCCACATGCCTACCCAGCTGGTGCTGATGGAGCAGATACTTTAGCATTTGGATCATTCATTTCTCCTCCAGCTCTTCTTCCAAAAGGAGGGAGAATTCAGGTGCAACAGAGGTTTTCTATTCAAGCATTGCTTTTTCTGAGAAGGTAGACAGGCCTCTCTCTCTTGTGAGTGGGGTGGGACCTCATGTAAGTCTTCACGTGAGGCTGTATAGGTAACAGCCAACATTTTGGGGGTGTGTGTATCTCTCCTCACTTGCTCCTATTGCCTTATATATCTCTGTAACGTTGTTTCAGGCCTAAGGAGTTTCTATTCCAACTTAGAGAATGTGGGGGTCCAAAGATAGAAGATTAGCTACTGTGTAGATGCCTCCTTCTGACCTGCTTTGGAGGAAGATGGCAGAGACTTTATAAGAAGCCCGAGTAAGACATAGGTCAAGGAGGAACCTCTGTGACTACTGTCTTTTGTAATCCTTGTGTGTCAGACACACACCATGTTAGCATGTTTTAAGGGATGTTGCTACATCAAGGGTCATCTGTCATTATGGTTCAACAGCAAAGATTTCAATGGACACATGGTGTAGCATTAGCCATCAGGGACATGGCTCTGCTGACTGTGACTTGCGGTCTGCTTTAACACAGCACTCTGTGTTAGCTTTTCAGCGACTGGGTCTGAGATACACCTTCAAGGCTCCAGACAGAGGTAGCCTGGTTCTATGTTTCTGGACCTGAGTTCATGTCTAGCATCATGATGCTGGGGTGTGATTGGCGTGGAACTGTTTACTTCACTACATGGCATTCCATTAGACAGAAGTAACAGGAAAGGGCCAGTCACCAAGAATAAACTCTCTAGTGACCTATGTCTCTAGTTAGACCTCACAGGTGGAACTTTCTAGAACCTCATAAAGTAGCACCATCAGCTGGGGGAAAGCCTACAATGCTAGAATCTAATGGACCATTTCATAATCAAATCATAACATGTCTCACCTGGCTCCCATTGTTTAAGTGGGAGAAAGTCCACTGTAAGAATTTTAGAGGACTGTGAAAATGGAAACGAAAGAAAATAGAACATCAAGTTGGTAGCCTATCTGTTCAGAGACCTTTGACAGTTTTCTGTGTTTGTTTTAGTCGATTGCCTGGTGGTGTGCTTTTACAAGAGGGACTGGTGTACATTTACATAAAACTGGAGTCACATTATGCAAGTAGTTTCATATTTAATAGTTTTATTTCATTTTTAGATTTTACTTTCATTCTTTGAGAATTTCATAAAGTACATTTTTAGCCTACTCTTTCTCATCCCCCACTTCCTACAAGATGTGCCCCCCCCCAACTTCATTCTCTTTTCCTTTCCTGAAAAACTGAAACCAAAACAAAAGAGGAAAGCCACTATCAAACATGGAGTCAAGTTTGGGTCGGCTGTCTACACCTAAGCATGTGCCTGCCCTGGAGTTGTTGATATACTTGCTGTCACTCTATTGGAGAAAACTGATTTTCTTTCTCCTAGCAGCTATCAATTGTAAATAGCTTCTAAGCTAGGGGTGGGACTTAGTGTCCATTTCCCCTTTTCACACTTAGCTTTTGTCTGACTTGAGTTGCTATAGATCTTGTTCATGTTGTCACAGTCTCTGTGAGTTCATACGCACATCTGCCCTGTGTCTAGAAAATACCATTTCCTTGATATTGTCTACCACCTCTAGCACTTCCGAACAGATCCCTGAACCTTGAGGAAGCATGACAGAGACACCCCATGGTGTCACCCCAAAGTCTCTCATTCACTGCACATTGTCCAGTTGTAGGTCTCTGTGTTAACTCCCATCTATATCAGGAAGCTTCTCTGATGCGGATTGAGCAATGCTCTGACAGCCATATGCCGTTAGGAGTTATTTTACTGCTATGCTCATTTAGCAGAATAAAAGTAGTAGGTTTTCCCCTGAACCCCATGACCTATTTAGTCTCAGGTTCTTGGCCTCATTAACAACAATATCAGGTATGAGTTTCATTTATGGAATGGGCCTTAAATCTTTTTTTTTTAAAAAGTGTTGGTTATTCCCCTAACATTCATGCCACTATTGCACCAGTGGGCATGACTTGCAGGTATGTAATTATAACATCTCAGTGTTCATAGCTGGCTAAGACTGATGATTACTGTTCTCCTCTGGTAGTGCATATAGCATCTTCCAGTACTACGAACATTGCCCAACCAGCTTAGCACCATCTAGTTCTTTCCATGCTCTTTGTCATAACGATATGGTATCTTCAGCAATAGGGTCTTATTGTTAGCTTGTGGAGACAGTCAATAGCATTGGCAATAGCCTGTAGTGTTAAGGTGGTCTGTAGGATTCCTTTCCTGATGCTGCATTTGTCTTAGGGAGAAGAGTGAATATTTAAATAAAATTGGACTCACACTGTGTAAGCCGTTTCATATTTCCTAGTTTTGACCTTTTTTATACCACGGACTCTTTTCCAATCCTTTAAATATTTCCTGATTTTTGTTGTTGTTGTTGTTGTTGTTTTCTGTCAGCCTGTTATTTTATTTCTGCGGTTGCTCTGAATTTTGTAGTAGAATGGTCATAACAGTGTTTCTGCAGATGGCTGGTGTGCGTTTCTGGATTTTTATTAGGAGAACTAAAAGGTGGGGTTGCTGGGTCAGCTGATAGAATACTTGTATGGGGTGTGGAGGCATATGTGTGTACATGGGGCTCCAATGTTTATCTCAAATTTGTTTTTTACCTCAAGTATCTTTTATGTTATTTATTTATTTTTTTGCAACAGGATTTGAAACTGAAGCTCACAAGTTTGTCTAGACTGGACAACTGACAAGCTCCAAGGATCCTCTTTTCTCCCCCAGTTCTGGGAATACACACACACACACACACACACACACACACACACACACACACACACATTACACTCAACTTTTTACATGGTGCTCAGATCTGAACTCAGGTCCTCATGGTTATGTGGTAAGTAGTTTGCATTCAGAGCCTTCTTCCTAGCCACAAGCAGATCAGTTTTAAGTACCTCCTCCAAGTATATATTGTTAAGTAGAAGTAAAAACTTGCGACTCTTTCCCCATGTTTTTTTGAGAACGTTCTCTTCCCTGTGTGCTGCCAACACTGGGCACTGATGCACCTTTAGTGTAGTGTTCCTGACCCACTTTTGATGTGATTTGAATGCTGTTGTTAAGGGCACTAAGATGGTGACCTAGAAGATGGTCCTTACATCAAAGCCAGCAGAAAGGATGCAGTGGTATCTAGCAGGCTCCCGTGATGCTCTTCATGTGGCTTATACATGATCTGTCCTTGGCCATGGCGCTATTCTACCCTACATCTCTGTGGTTGCTTTTTGTAGGGTTCTGTGCCCAAATTCCAGATGAGGGCCTCAGGAATATTTCTAATTTTGACCCCACTTGCATCTCAGACTTGTTTATCCATCAGTCATCTTCCAGCTCTTCCAGGGATTCCTTTTGGGTGAGCTGGCTGGTGTGTGGTACTACACTATATTCAGCATGGAGTTCGGAGGCCCAGGAGAGTAGATGAGACAGGAAACAGGAATACCCCAGATGATGCCCTACCTGTGACTCTCAAGTTCTCTTATAAAAACTGTGAACCAGAGGTCCTCTGTGAATCTGAAAGCTCTCCTTCACTCTGTGCCTGAGGCTTGTCTCTCAAGAAGATACTAGCTTATGCTTCCCAGCATCAGCAGGCCCCACACTCACTTCTGCTTGGCTGCTGAGAGCAAGGGGATTGTACAGGTTACCTCAAGAGGGCCAGCCAAGAGGGGAACACTCTCTGCCATGGAGAATAAGCAGTGCTCAGAATGAGAGCGAGAGTGGCGACTTCGGCAGAGGATACAACCCAAGCAGCCTATCCAAACACGTGTTTATGTATCAGTGGAAGTGAGACGCAGAATATATTTACTCACAGTGCACCAAAGAACACAAATTTACATGTGGGAATGGCTGACAGTAAAGTCTATAGTGGAGAGTTCTTCCACTTGGTTCAGTGACTTTATTGGAAGCCGCCTCCTCTAAGCTGCACCTTGGAGAGCCGGACCTTCCATTTCTCTTGCTCCTCCAGAGGGATTCTGCCCTGTCCTCTCTCTCTAGTCATGCAGAGAATCTGCTCAAGTGTGACCTTGAGCACTGGAGCCTGCGGGCCTTTGCCTCTAAATCCAGACTCACACACCCCTCCCCCTACCTAGGGCTTCATTCTCCCCCTCTTTTGTCTCCCCTCCTGGCAATAGGATGCTGAGAAGGAAGACATATTGATTTTTCTCCCTTCTTTATTTCTGAGTATCTGTGCATAGCATACATTTGACACCGTTCCCAAACTTCTGCTCCCCAAGGGTACAGAGGAGAGAACCGAGTTATTTTATCTTCGTGACTCCATGTGAATTATGCACTTGCTGGTTGCTCTATTCTGACTGTCCCATTTCAATTGCCCATTGGGTAAAAGCCTTACAGGAACCCAGAGAAATGGTCTAGGAGGATATTAATGAGAAATATGTAACTTCCTGATAAGTGGAAATTATATTCCTGCTAGCTTGAGCTCAAAAGGCCTCTTACCTTATACACACTCTAGCCTTGCTGGTAATTGCCTCTGACCATAGGGTTCCAGCCCAGGATGCTGGGGACACTTGTATATTCTCAGGAGTTTTGCAGGTGAACACTGAGTGTCTCTTGATTTACTGGGCTCCTGTCACTATCTCAAAGCCCATCATTTATCAGATGTCATGGAAGCCTGGAGGGGGAGCCTTTGGTGTGTGTGGCATCTCCTAACAAGGGCTATAAAGGGAATTTCCTAGGAACACTGGTTAAATGTCATATAACCACAGAAAGTTGCATTTTAGGGGATCATATATACCTTGAGACCTTAAAAACATTTTCGTTGTGGTGAGATAGACATGTCATAAAACTTATTTATAGCTATTTAATAACTATTTATAGTTATTTATAACTATTTATAGCTGTATAATTCAGAGGCATTAAGAACATCCACCTCATGCAGTTGTCACCACCAGCCATGTCCAGAGCCTTTCCAGACTGATCTCTGTCCCTCCTAAACAGCAATTCCTCTTTATGTCACTTCCAGTTTCTGACAGCCATACCTGTGCTATCTTTAACCACAGCTGTGGCAACAAGGTATCCATGTGACTTTATCTGCCTGATCTAGAAAGTAGGCAACTGCTTCCAGAGGTGAGTGAATAATCTAGTGTTAGAAATTTTTATGTGACCTTTCCTACTCATAGAACCCTGAAGAGGGATGTTGTGAGTCTTGTAAGCTTCAGGAACTTCCTAAGACTTCTAACCTTCGTTACTTCTTGAGTCTTAGGGAACCTCCCTCCCAGAAGAATTATTTCAATGTAGAAGAAGCTACAGACAACAGTGCTAACTGTTGCCTATACATATTGCACATCCTCAAAGGGACTTGGATCCTGTACTGAGGATACCCTGGGCAGTCAGAGTGCCTCATTACACCACACCTCTAAGCTCTAGAAAGAGGGTCTATTAATAGTCAGGGCTTTCATGGCAAACACAGTGGACTAAGTGGTTTTCACAATAGAAAATTATTCCTCACTTCAAGAAGTCTGAGATGGAGGTGTGGCAGGGCTGGCTCTGTGGAGGTCTACATGGTTGACTTGTAGGTGGCCATTTTCTCTGTGTCCTCACAGGATGTTTGTCTTCTGTACAGGTATGTCCTACCCCTCATTAGGAGAACATTTGGGTTAGGGCTATCTAAATGGTTCATTTGACTTTCATTATTCAGTTTAATATCTTATGTATTCTGCATAAGGTCTCATTGGGAGGGGGAACAGTAACCCTCGTACGAGCCTGGGTCAAGGTGCTGTCATGGGGCTGCAAGCTTTTAGATGTAGATTGGGTAAGGAGAAGGGTAGTGGCTTGACTGAGAAATGTCACCCACAGGTTCATGTATGTGTTGGTCCCCAGTTGGTGGCACTGTTTGGAGAGGTTACAAAACTTTTGGATGTGAAGATTTGCTGGAGGAAGTCCCTCACAGGGCCCGGGTGGGTATTTTGAGAATGAATAGCCTTTCGCACTTCCAGTTCACTCTCTATGGCTGCTTTGCTCAGGTGAGACGCCATCTCTCAGCTTCATCTCCAGCCATCATGCCTGCTCCCCACTGTCCTACATCTGCTATGTCTAGAGGGAGCAGAGGTTCACCTGGTGACCCAGCCTCCCGGTATGCACAGGTTCAGCCTTTGTTCCCAGTGCCTTGGGAGCAAGGTGATTAGCACTGCTCATTGAAGGCTCCAGAATAATTCCCTGTCCATCAAGCAGTGTGGTTCTCAGTGTGTTTGCTAAAAAAGACTAGGGAGAATATCATGCAACCAACAGCTTGGAAAAGAGCTCTGAACAGCTGGCGTGAGCTAGTGAGTATTTTCCAACAGTCTAGAACAAACAGAGATTGTATCCTTGTGTGTTCTGGGATTGCCACAGCCCATCCCTCAGGCCTCATGATTAGGTCTTGTGCCCAGAGCCCAAATCTACATGCCTCAACTGTCCTTCCTCTACCTGGGTGGCGTTAGGTTCTCTTTCATGCCTGCATCGCTCCGCCTTTCTCTTGTCTTATTGTTTCACAGTTTTTGAAACTCTATTAGACTTTGAAAATGTCCAGTGAAGATAGAGTCTACATTGGAAATTTTATAAAGAAATTACATTTTTTTATTGCCTTAGAAACTATTTATGGAGAAACAAGACAGAAGAAGCTAGATGTCTTTAGACAACCATTTAATTAATTAATAAGAAAATTGAATGGGAGTGATTAAATGGATTACTTTCTGTGCAATATTAATTATCTTGCACGCTTAGCAAATTTCTTTTTCAAAGCTAGTTCAAAGGCAAATGTCAGTCTAGTTCTACCCAAGTTGTGTATGTACAGACATGAGCAACTTCTGTGTGTGAATAGCATACCCATTAATAAGGTTTTACCAATCCTGGCTACAGGCAGTGTTTAAACCAGCTGTATTTGACCTCACCCACACTGGACGTGAAGAAATTCATTTAAAAGTGGTATGTGGAATGTCTTTTGGGCTGAAGACATGAAGACTGGCTCAATGATGGCTCCGTGGGTAAGAACATTCATTGCTTAAGCACAAGGACTAGAGTTTTGATCCCTAGAGCCCATGCAGAAGAGGCCTATGTGGGCTTGCATGACACTGGAGCCCTGGAACTGTGAGGCAGACAGGAGGGCCACTGGGGCTTCTGGCCAACTCCAGATTCAGTGAGAGACCCTGTCTCAGAACAATGCAGCAAGTGTCTGGCAGGACGCCTCACATCTCCCTGCCTCTGGAAACACTCATGGGTATGAATACTGCAAAGATGTGCACATACACATAAATACACAGACATAACATACACATACTACATACACACTCATGCATACCACATAGTCACAGAGACACATACATGTACCACATGTGATTATACACACATGCACCACACAAATATATCACACACATATACCACACACACATGCACATACCACATATACATGTACCACGCATACATATACACACAAAACGTATACACATGCCTCAAAAACTCTATCTTATAAAAAAAATTGGTTTTTGGTATGTGCATATATGCATGCATGCATGCTTGTGTTGATGTGTGTGCGGGGGCACTTGTGTGTGTGGGTACGCATGTACATATGTGCACATATGGATGTCAGAGGTTAATCTCAGATGTTATTCCTTGGGTATGGTATCCATCTTGGTTTTTGTTTGTTTGTTTGTTTGTTTGTTTGAGACACAGCCTCAGGCCTGAAACTCCTTAAGTAGGCTAGGCGGACTGTCCTGTAAGCCTATCTCTCTACCTTCTCACTCTGGGATTACAAACCCATCTGCCTCACCCAGCTTTTTAAAGCACTCCTTTAAAGCGGCTGCTCTGTCTAGAGATTTCAAATCATTTCATTTTAGCGTGGACTGACGTCACAGAAGCTTAACCTTCGGAGGGTGTTTCCTTGACTTGGCTGCAAAATCGATGTTCCTTTGGTAAAGCAGGCCTCCTGGGGCCACAGGACAGCCTGGGCTGCAGGCCTTGCCCATGTTCTGTGCAGCCACAGAGAGAGCGACTCACCATGACTTGCACGGATGATCTATGTGCAGAGCTATTCGGGTGCCGTCACTCATTACAGGGAGGCTTGCCAGACTGGTGAGCCCATCTCTTATTTTCATGCTGGAAAGCGCTCATGGGGCAGGAATGCTGCCTTTTCTGATTAAAGAGAGAACTTATCTGAAGACGACAAAAGACAAGAAGCCATGTACAATCCTCTCTGTCGCTGTGGACTCAGGACTTGACTTCAAGGATTCAGGCTCCCCTGGGCTAGAACCTAAATTCTGCCACCCAGAAAACAGTAAAAGAGGTACACTTATGTGCTCCCAACTTGGTCACTTTCCAAATACCTCTCAACTGCCTTCCTGGCAGGGGTGAGCAGAGAGGGTTCCTGTCAGGGCCCTGAGAGGTGCTGCCAGCTCTGAATTAACCCTGCTGACCTTCTGACTCATTCACCCTTTATAACTGCAGGACAAATAGATCAAAGGTTCCTGAGAAGCCTTCATTGAATTGTACTGTTAGCCACATCCTGTCCCTGGCACAAGGATGGTGTGTGCGAAAGGAGAGACTATCTCCTTCTTCCTCACCTAACATGAATTTCTTTCTATCTGCATCTGTTCCCTCCTGCTGTGATTCTCAGGTAGAGCCCCAGAGTGTGAGCATGGTGGCAAAGTTGGAGCCCGCCCCCTGGGAGTGAGTTAGGAATGCTTTTTGTGTGAGTCTCTCTGGGTCCTGAAGAGTGTTCATCTTATATTTTGGAAACAGTTTTCCTCCTGGCTGAACATCTATGTATTATTGTCTGATAATAAGTTGAGGATTTGCAGTTTCTACGCTGCCTTCTTGGCACGTGTGGCAGTTTGAATAAAAATGGCCTCATACGGAGTGGCACTATTAGGAGGTGTGGCCTTGTTGGGGGAAGTGTGTCACTGGGGGCGGGCTTTGAGGTATCAGAAGCTCAAGCCAAGCCCAGTGTCACTCTCTGCCTGCTGCCTGCAGATCCAGCTGTAGAGCTCTGGGCTGCTTCTCCAGCACCACGCCTGCCTGGGTACCACCATGCTTCCTGCCATGCTGATGGACGAAACTTCTGAAACTGTAAGCCAGCCCCAGTTAAATGCTTTTCTAAAAATAAGAGTTGCTGTGGTCATGGTGTCTCTTCATAACAATAGAACTTTGACTAAGAGAGCATGCATTGTTAAGAACATGCTAGATGGTCCTCCGGATGCTCTCCAGAATTCTAGACTCTGGTTTTACCTGGAGACTTCAGAGCCTGCACACCAGCACTATTTCTCAGATAAACTTCACCAGGAAGGTGTCAGGACCAGAAATTGGAATGGCTTCCCCATCTTATGGAAGAAGAAAAAAAAAAACTGAAGATTTTTTTTTTTGCCCTCATGGTACCAAGTTTACAAATAGTCTAAAAATCATTAGGATATTTCTGTTTAAAAATAAGTCATGTGATTCCTCAGTAAGCTACAAAAATGAAACAAATTGCAAGAGACAAAAAGAAAAGCCACCTCAAAAACAAACAGCATACACCCTTGCTCTTCATTTTTAATACTTCTGAAGAAGTAGCGGGTGGGCTGCATCTCAGTCTTAAAGGGTAAGGAAGGATTCTGAGATCGCTGATGTTTTAAAGACTTGAAGAACCATTTGTCCTCTTTTGTACATTCGAAAAGCTTTGAAGTTAGAATTCACAGCGACAGTCTCCACAAAAGAGCCCCTTACGGTCACTCCAGAGACCAAAGCATAGCCCATTATATGATATTTTGACACAGTAACCCTCACACTTGGACACATTCAACTGAGAGAAAACTGAGTCTAGAAAGAAGGGAAAAAACCAGCATCATTTCTGCCCTGACAAATGGTCCACCTTTCTGTGTCTTACTTTGGCAGGTTCTGCTGGACAAACCCTTGATTGCAATGATCTACTTGGGATCTGGAGAATCCCTTAGCTTTACGATGCCATTGCCACTGGCTGATAGAAAAGAAGTGTAAGAAAGAAGTTGGCTGACTTCTAGAGCTCTGTTTATGGAGGCCCTAGTGTGAACTGATTTCTCCTTTCCCCGGAGTCATAGAGCATCTGACCCAGACTCATGGCTCTTCCTTATTCCATCCTGTACTGCTGTGGGCAGCCCACCTATCCTTGAAGTGGGTTCCTAGAGTAGAGCAGATGAGCCTTGCCAGTTCCCAGACCACTGAGAGAGCTAAGAGAAGCCAAGACATATACTATATTCTCTATATCATTATTGTCACAGGAACACAGCTGGTGTGGGAGTGTCAGCTTGACCCCAGTGGTGTTTATTCAGATCCACCAGGAGGTCTTGAGAATGGTTGCTCAGGTTCCTCTGGGAATGACTGCCTGTGGAACAAACTTGCCCTAGGAAGTGCAACACGCCAGAGATCCATCAGCATGAGAGAATGGAGAAAGCAGAGGGGGAATTCTGAGTGTAGGGTTCTTCATGTCTGTCTTAGTTAGGGTTTACTGCTGTGAGCAGACACCATGACCAAGGCAACTCTTCTAAGGACAACATTTAATTGGGGCCGGCTTGCAGGTTCAGAGGTTCAGTCTATTATCATCAAGGGGGGAACATGGCAGCATCCAGGCAAGTTGAAGGCTGCTAGCAGAATACTAGCTTCCAGGCAGCTAGGATGAGGGTGTTAAAGCCCACATTCACAGTGACACACCTACTCCAACAGAGCTACACCTTCTAATAATGCCACTCCCTGGGCCGAGCATATACAGACCACCATAACACCTTTTCTGTAGTTGTCTACATATCCTACTTCTGACTCATGCATGAAGGGTTGGGCCACAGCAGACTAAGAAAGCAAGGATCATCTTCCCAAAGGCTTCATGGGGCATGGTCCAGAAGACATCAGCAGAGCCCAACCTGCCCACTACAGCAGCCACCCCAAGTGTGGCTGGAACTGGGGTAAAGCTGAAGGACAGGAATGGCTACCCTAAGAGCAAGAATCAGTGCCCTGTCTGTACATATCAGCATCCTTTAGGGCAGTGGTTCTCAATCTTCTTAATGCTGCGACCCTTTGTTACAGTTCTATCCAGGCTAGCAGCTTCAGATGAAGATGGAGACCTCTCAGCTCCTCCTGCACCATGCCTGCCTGGATATTGCTATGTTCCCGCCTTGATGATAATGGACTGAACTTCTGAATCTGTAAGTCAGACCCAATTAAATGTTGTCCTTAGAAGAGTTGCCTTGGTCATGGTGTCTGTTCACAGCAGTAAAATGCTAACTAAGACTCAGAATTCCCCTATGCTTTCTCCACTCTCCTGTGCTAATGGATCTCTGGTGTCACATAAGGATGTTGTGGTAACCCCATAGCCATATAGTCATTTTATTGCTACTTCATCACTGTAAATTTGCTACTGTTATGAATCACAGTGTAAATATCTGATATGCGGGATAACTGATATGTGTTCCCAAGTATCAAGAAACACTGCTTTAGGGGAACTTGGGCTGGAAATCTAGTCATGAGAGGCCGATGAGACAGAAGCATCACTATGGCAGATCCCTCCCCAAAAGGCGAGGAAGCAGAAGAGACAAATGGTGTTATCTCAGCAAATTGCTCATGACTCTGTCCTGCTGAGGGCTTTAAAGAACAGAAAGTGATCCAGCAACCACATGAGAACCACATAAAGCAGGACACTAGAAACTTCATCTGCCTTAATCATGATCTTTCTTCCTGTGTCTTTCTTGGGAATGCCTTCGGAAGCACCTCGCACACAGAGACAGTTGTGGATACCTAGTTCTCAGATACAAATGGGCGTGCATGTACTGCTGTCAGTCACAGAAACTATCTGCTCCCCTCACACACATCCCTAGCGGGACCGAAAAGCGGCTGTAAAGACACAGGATTCTGGGGGGCAATCTAGCAGCAAGGTCTTGGGTGGTTCCATCAGCAAGCAGTTTGCATCCCAAAAGAGGGCCTTAGGAAGTGCAGGATTTTCCTCTGCCTTAAAGGACTTACACAGCCTGGCTGAGAAAATGAACACTTCCCATGCAGGAAGCCATTGGCTGTTTGCTCTGACTTGAGAGTTGGCTGGTACAGGGTAAGGGGCAGCTTTAGGGCCCTTCTGTTATTCCCAGAGAAGCTGGTCTTTCTTATACAGGGAGGAGGATGCTTGCTGTCCCAGCCTTCCTCTAGTGAGAGGAAGACACAATGTCATGGAAGGCACAGTTCCATCACAACTTAAAGAACATTGCAATGAGGTTTAATATGCCATTAAAAATATTGCTATTTGTTTCCAAACAAACCCCGGAACTGGCTGTAGATAGGTACCTGCATGCTGCATATTTCTAATAACTGCACTGGCTCATTCAGCCTATCTTCTTTCTCCCCCTCCTCTTTGGTGTATATTTAACATTCCCGTTATTGCAGAGCAGCCCGAGATGAGCCACTTAGGGACGCCTCTGTTCCCATTACACTTATGTCTCTTATTTAAGGATGCTAATTCTCCCAGCAGCTCCTCATCTGCTTCTCTACTTCTCTGGATTCTACGGGCGATGCTAATCAGTCCTGTCTCCCAGCAGCCGCCTCAGCATCCCACTAGCACAAAGGATGGAGACTCTGCTCACTCTCCACCCTCCCATCCCTTCCCATTGTCACTCAGGAAAGACCTCCTGTTGGAGATCGCCCTGGTGGTCTCCCTTGCCAGGTGTTTGCTCCAAATGATTAATGTTGAGTGTGTGAACCTAAGATTCGGATGATGGATGAGGCAAAGAGGTGAGCAGATGTTCTTGGTGGGGCTGTATGTAGTCAGGTCACTTGTGTGCAGAAGGAAAGAGCTTGGAAGAACCGGAAGGTTGCCATTGCCCCCTGCCTTGGACTTGCTTCCTCCACCTCACACAGCTCAAGACTCTCAGAGTGCCTGTCCAGGTACATGTTACTAAGAACTTGGGTTGGCTTCCTCAGGAAGAAATCCTCTCTTTTGCTCTTTTGAAGATCCAGTCCCCCAACACAAACTCCATGAATGGCACCCACAAAATCCCTCAAACTTCTGCCAGCTGTTTCTTCACTGATGAGTTGTTCCAGTCCCCTATACTCCTGTCTGAAAAGGGGGTGGGGGGAAGAGCACCATAGGAAGAGAGGAGTTCATTATCGGAACTGAAGCTTGGTCGTCAGATGACACCCCAGTGATGGAGTCACTGTATTTGAGCGTCAGCATGTGCCCTGGCATGCACCTGCTCAGGCAGGCCTTGCCTGGCAACCTTGTGGCTTTTCTTGAGCATTGGAAGGATTTTCTCTCCTTGAGTTCCCATTAGTTTAAATCAAAACTAAAGTTCACGATGCCTCTCCTCTGAGGGTGACATTTTCCACTTCACACATTGTCAGCTTCATTTAACATGTTGTTCCTCAGCTGTGGTCACCTCTGTGGGAAACCACACACCTCACAAAGTAACAGCCACACTCCCTGCCTGAGGATGCCTCTCTTCCCTCTGCCCTCCTTCTCCCTTAGTGGTCACTCATTCTCCACAAGCCCTTATCCAGGGAGAATTAGTAAGGTTTAATGTACTACACAAGTCCCTTGTGTGGCTATAAGACTGCACAAGGCTTCTGAGAGACACCACTCACAGTAGGGGCCATCAATGTCCATCAATAACCTTTGTTCTTTAGGAACTTCTAATGAACTCAAAAGGACCCTCCCAACAAAAGAATCTCCATCAACAGCTCTGTTATGGAGCAGTTCCTAGAGGTGGTCAGTTGTGAAACTCAACGGAGGGGAGAAAAATCCATCGAGTGAGCTGGTGGTCCATGGGATGAATGAAAACCACACATTCAGTATAATACATTTGAAAGTTCAGATTTCTGACTTCTCTGTGAGGATTTTTCTGTTGACATAGACCACATCTCAGGGAAATGACTAGCTGGCTTTCCACAGAGGGGCGCTTCATCTTGGAATGGCTTATATATTGCCTTCCTCAGCCAGCGTATCCACTCCTCCATTTTGGGCATTCAGACTTTGGTGCTGTAGCCAAGTCACTTGTATGCAGAAGGAAAGAGCTCTGGAAGAACTGGAAGGCCACCATTGCCCCCACCTTGGGCTCCCTTCCTCTACCTCACACAGCTTGGACTCCCAGAAAGCCTGGCCAGCCACCTGTTGCTAAGAACATGGATTCTTAGCAAATTTAATTTGCTAAATTAAATTTAGTTACACATTAAATTTAATGTCACAAAAGACCCCTACTGAGTGTGACCTTTGAACTGAGTCTGGAGGAAAAGCTTGCACACAGTATGTGTTTGTGTGAAGTCCATCTCTTTGAATCTGTCTGAACATGGCCTTAGAGTTCTAATGAGCAGTTCCTTGGCATCCTCATTCTAAGTATGACAGGATGAGCTTCAGAAAGGAGTCTCCATTTCTTCTCAAATTCAAACATCCCACCAAAAGCAGAATTCACTGAGCTCAGCCACCATACACAGATGTGAATCACCTTATGCCTAGCCCCCCCCCCCCCCATGAGACTGTGTTCCAAAGTTTAGGAACATCACCTCAAACACTGCCACCCCCAGAGCATCAGCGGGACACAGCCTTTTTGAATATTGAATGGATAGTAGTGTATTAGAGAATTTGGAAATACGCTTCCCCTCCTGGCATAGCTTAACTTTAACCAAAGTACAGGGAGTTTTCCTTCAATACATGAGAGAATGAGAATGGAGGGATGCTGTGCGCGCGTGCGTGTGCGTGTGTGTGCGTGTGTGTGTGTGTGTGTGTGTGTGTGTGTGTGTGTGTGTGTGTGTGTTCTGGATGGTGGGAGGAGCCCTGAGGGCAAAGGAAGTGGCTACTAGTGAAAGCAAGAGTGGCTATCCCAGGAGTTCATCAGCTACATCAGTGGGGTTGGAAGGTGGTGGGCATCAGCAGGATGAGAGCAGGCAGAGCAGGAGAGAAATAACCCAGAAATGCAAACACGAAGCAGAGAGTAAAGAAATCTGCCTTTCATTCTCCCAGTGGCAGATCAGTGGCTCCCAGGGCTAAAGGACAGCATGCTTCTAGGTGGAGTCAGGTGGAGGTAGGGACTGGAAACTCGTGCTTGAGAGTCATACAACCTGGACTTAACTGTCAGCACTTGTAGGAATCTGATCCTAGGGGAAGAATTCTTCCCCTCCCAGATCTTCACTTTCTGGCAAAGAGAGAAAAAGCGTTTTCTGTATTAGTAACTTTTCTTATTGTTGTGACCAAAGAACAACTTAAGAAGGAAGGGTTTTATTTTGTCTCAGAATTCAAGGAGGCACAGTCCATCGTAGTGAGAAGTTAAGGTCCAGAGCTTGGAGAGGCTGGTCACATCCCCCCTGCAGTCAGGAAGCAGAAAGAGGTAGATGACTACTAGTAATGTTTGCTTTCTCCTTTTGAGTAAGTTCAGGATTCCAGCCCATAGAATAACATAGTTAAGACAGAACCTTCCACCTCACTTAACGTAATCTAGGTACTCCCTCACAGATGCACCCTGAAGCTTGTCTTCTAGGTAGTTCTAGAGCCTATGAACTGGACCATCACTATTAACTATCACAAATACATGGTGGCTGTGTAATGCACGTGAACTCTTTAACAATAATAATAACTAATGAATTCCTCAGCAGTGAAGCCTGCCATCTTGTTATGTTTTCCTCCCAAAACAAGAAACATCTCTCGAGAAGTTTTTTTCTTCTTTGGATTCAGTGAAAACACAAGACCAGAAATCTGGATTCTAGGGCGGCACTCCCCGACTCTCCTAATCTGTGAAAGCAGCTTTGGAGAGACATGAACTTTGGTGTGTGTTAATTTGCTTAAATCTCTTCAATAGCATATCACATGTTAGATGGTCTAAACGAAGTCAGTGTGATGTCTCACAATTAGAAGCTTGAAGCTAGAGATAGAGGCGTCAATCTAATCCTGGATGGGATTTCAAGTCAAGGAGAGCAGAAAATGACTTCTGGCCATTATTGAAGTTTGGTCTATTGCTATGTATTATAATGCTAAATTCTATAGGGGAGGTCTAGGCCTACCAATGATTTCTTGTGTTTACAAGCTTTTGTTGTGCAAACTTTGTTCCTTGGTTTAAAACTATTGGTTAAGTAAAATTGGCTACAGCCAATTACTGGAGGGATTAGAGGTAGGTGGTTTGGGAGTGACCCGGTTGGAGGAGAAGATACTAGGAGGAGAAGGAGTGTCAGTTCCTTGCCAGCAGGTCCAGGGGAGAGGAGAGAACCTGGTCCAGCCGGGTCTGTCCGGGGCTGAGCAGGATGGTGAGTGTTGGTGCTAGAAACACACCAGGCGGGGAGTCTTGTTGAAGCTGGAACTCAACTTTATTGTATCAACCTCTCGCTTAAATAGAGAAGGCAAAGGAGGTGGGCACTTAGGTATGGGGAGAGATGACGTAGGAGGTAGGGAAGGGTAACTGACAGGGCCAATAGCAAAGCTCCACGTCAGCAATGGCAGGGTAAAGGGAGGGTCAAGCAGGTCTTGCTGAGTCACTCCTATATGGAAGTGACTGAGACAGGTCTCGGGTTTGTCCTCAAGGCCCAAACCAGGGTCAAAATGGGGCCCAACTCTACCACTTCCCAGGACCCCACCCTCTCACTCTCGGGACAGCAGGAGGGGGAGAACACCCCCAGTGTAGCACCATTGGGGTCCAGTTCTGAGCCCCGGCCCAAAGCTGCCGCAGCCCCAGCTTAGCAACATGGCATCCAGTGCAAGAGGACGGATGGGCAAGTCAGCAGGTCTGTTCTAAAAAGGAAGCCAGAGCTCTCTCCACCCTGTGCCAGCACCAGCGCAGAGCTCACTGTGGACAGGCTGCTTTAGGCCCCACCACCCTCAGATGCAGCGCCAAGGGCCATCACCATAGAGACAGGACCACGGCCCCGGGCCTGGGCTGGGCAGCCAAAGGGGAGCAGCAACAAACTGCAGGGAGACCTTGATCAGGAGCAGCAGCACCACTGAGGTCCAACAAAGGAGGAAGAACAAGAGAGAGGAGGAAGCTGCTGTGAGGGGAGAGGAACCATGATCACATGGCCAGGAGAAACAGCAAGTATCTGGGGTACACTGCTGGGAAGGTAACCAGGACAGCAGTTAGAAGAGTAGATTAGAGGTGACCCCCTTGTAATTGTCAAAGCCAAATAAAATAGTCATAGTCCAAGCCTCATTTATTTGTAAGCTAGTTGGGGATAAGCTCGAATTGGATCTACTCCTGGCTCTATCTTCCCAACGGTACAGGTACAGCTTGTGTATTGAGACTTCAGCCTGCTGAATGACTTAAGCTTGGCCTTGAAGGAAAAGCAGATTCAGGGAGGGTCAAGTTGCTCCTTACCTCCCAGAGGGACAGGCGGCTTTCAGTGATCGACTCTGTTCTGAGAAGGCTAAAGTGTGACAATTGTCTACTGGTTTTGAAAGACCCCCGAGCTGGGGAGACCCTCACTCAAGTCTCGGGACGGCGCGACCCCCCAAAAACTCACGAAAGACCATCCTTGCTGCCATTTCTGTTTCTGGTTCCAAGTGTGCTAGGGGTCTAACTTTCCTCATAAGGGGGTCAGGTCTTTCAGTTTAACAAGAACTTCTTGTCCATGAACATCCTGACATTGTTTGGGTGAACTAATGAGAGACTAAGCCAGGAACTTCTGGGTGGCTCCTGATGTTCTGGCCATCATTTTACATGCATGCCTGGCCTCTAGTTAGTATGGACTCTTATGAAAAGTATAAAGGACTATCGGGGCCTGGGATGCTGAGAAAATACAGGGCTCGGGTAAGCAGAAATACATGCCCACTCTGAAGGGCATAGCTCAGCTTCACTTTGTGCTATATGCTTGGGCCAAACATTCCTCAAGTCCCAGCATGTCTAATGTGGACCTCAGTAGGGTCTGAATCAGGGATGGAGGCTGTAGAGGGAACAGACATGTCATGAAGACAGGCATTCTGAGACACTTATCTCATGTAGCCAGTCATTGTATGTTGGGAAGCTACAGCGAACAGTCAGTATTTTAAAAGAAGTGGCCTCCAAGTTTCTTCGGAGTAACCTGACAACCGTTATCACAACACACACAGTAGGGGTACCACCTGCACCGTAGCTACTGGGAAGACAAAAATGTTTAGCTTAGAGATGTGAATCTCAAATTAATGATTTTAGGTCAACGAAGAGAAAAGTGTTGTGGTTTTGGTGGAATGAATGGTTTCACCTCTGACCTGATTCTTAGGGTACACCGAAGGATAAGCCTTTCTCCTGGTAACAGGCCCCCTCATGTCTGTGTTATTTTATGTCCATCCGGAGTTATGTCCATCCGGAGTCCTGTGAGCTTAAACTGAGTCTGGCTATATAAGACTGTGGGCCAACATTGCAGTAGCTCTTGTGGCCTAATCTACAGCTAGAGCTGCTGCCAGAAGGATCTTAACTGGGTAATATAGATAAGGGTTAATCGATTCATCTACTGTCCCCAGGCTTTGTCTCTGTCATAGGCCAGTGTGCTCCCTGAGGCTATGAGGGGATCTGCTATAGTCTGCCTCTGGCTCCTTAGTATTTGCTGACATGCCTAAGCCTCTCTTTGCTTAAAGAGCTGTCATCCAGCCCTCTGACCTTTGACCTCTGACCTCTGACCTTTGCCGTCTGCCCCCACCTTCATTGGCATCCTCTCTGTGTTTTTGTCTAAAGCCCCTCCCCCTGCCACCAGAATCCCAAATTAATGCCATCTGACTCTCCCTGACATTTCTGCTTGCATACTGTATGATGGTAGCTTTTGTAGTCGTGATCAAAATACTTGAGGATAGATTAATTAAACTTTCCCACAGTTCCATAGGTATCAGTCCATCAGGGCAGGCAGGGCTTGGCAAGGCGTGGATGAGTGTGATAGGACAGTAGCTCACATCAGAGAGAATATTACTGTGCTACGACATTCTGTCCACTTCCATCTTTTCAACCTGTCCTCAAGGTTGACAGAGGACACAGGTGGACAGAAAGTTAGCAAAAACATAAATGATTGATTGAAAGATGGAGCTAGGTGATGAGGGAAATGCTGGACATCAGAGAGTAACTGGCAGGCTGTACCCTCGCATCTTTTAGGCATAGAAAACCCCTGACCTATGTGTTATGGTCTAAAGAATTAATGTTATTTGAGACTAGGAAGGTAGGTGGGGATAGGGGGTGTGGGGGCAGTACCCAAAGACAGCAATTTTTAAGTCCATGGGATCAGGAAAGACTGAGGTGGGGTTAGGGTGGGTGGGGTCAGAGGAAGTGAACGAATCACGAAAAGGCTGAGGAGGAATTTTGGACCCAGTTGTGGACACTCGGGAAACAGTAACATGATGTAAGCAAGCACCTTCATTGCAGTTTCTCCAGGTTGGAGAAGAAAAATGGACAAACCACTAGAAACAGGCATTGTTCCACATAAGACATGAAGTTGTAAGATCATTGTCATTTGGAGAAATTTGCCAAAGTTGCCTTCCATTTCTGCTTTCTGTTGCCTGCGGACACGTTAGCTGTCGGGTCCTTGGCAGCTGGAAAAACCCTTGGTTCCAGCCATTGTCTGATAAATAATTGTTTGATGAATGCACACTTATTTAGGAGAGCATTTAATTCCCTTACAAGAGTTTACGGAATTAGAGAATTAAAAATACATTTAGAAAGCAAAGGTAACTCAGCAGGCTTTGACTTTTAGAATGAATGAGCCTGAACTGGATGTTCAAGATACTTTATGCAAATGTGACCTGAAAGTATAGGCTTAAACCAATCTCCAGGCCTGGAGAGCAGCTGAATTCTAGCCACGCGCCATGGTGCTTAGCAGTGTCTTAGGAGCCCCTGAAGAGAAACAGGAGACATACAGTGAGCTGTGCTGGGTCTCCCTCAGTGGGAGGTGATTAAGGTTAGATGAAGGTGGAGCTCCTGATGGGATTAGTGTCCTTAGGAGAAAAGCCACCAGAGAGTTGGTTAGCGCCCTTTCACCAAGAAGGGCATAGTGATACAGTGTCCATCTTTAGTGAAAAAAAGTAAAATAAAATAATAAAATAAAATCCCAGCCCCAGGAACTGGATCATGCTTCCATCCCCGAACTTCCAGCCTTCAGAACAGTGAGGAAAAAGAAAATTGTAGTTGCTTCAGCCATCTTGTTCAGGTTATTTTGTCAGGGTCGCTAAGTGAATGCTATTTTGTTAATGGCAGTGGAGCAACTGACACAAGGTGTCTTCTCAAAGTGGATAATTTTTCATTATGGTAATTTATTACAGACAGGAAAGTATTTGCATATCATCTGTATTAGGACACTCCCTACCAAGGCCTCAGGAGCTAGCTTGGTCAATCAGAAATGGCAGCGACTTGCCAAGTGGTCCCACTTTCCTTGAGAGCCATCTGAAGCTGAGACTGTATTCTAATCTTTATTACTGACATTGACTCTCAGATCACACAGTAATACTGCCCCCCACCCCCATGGTGTGTGGGGGGGGTGGGGAGGGGCCGGGAGATGCATGTTACAGAACAGCTAAAAAGGGTTAAATAAAAGCAGAGCTGGTAG
Organism: Uromys caudimaculatus; assembly: GCA_028551405.1. NCBI lineage: Eukaryota > Metazoa > Chordata > Mammalia > Rodentia > Muridae > Uromys > Uromys caudimaculatus. The sequence continues at coordinate 17,026,996 of CM052717.1, read as the reverse complement.
GGGAAGGGCTGGAAGTGTAGAGACAAGCAGGGTCACAGGTCAAGCTCCAGCTTACAGTCAAGCGCAGAAGCGAGGTCTGAGAACATGGAGGCCCAGGACTAGGTTTAGATGGACCCATGACTTGATGCAGGTCCAGAAAGAGGAATGGACAGACAGGTGGACAGCAATTCAAGTAGGTGAAGTGAGCTGAAGACCCTCTGAAGTGCGATGGTCAAATGTTCTCGGCCTGCTGGTCCCTGGACACATACCTCCTGTGGTCAGGTAATGAGTACCTGTGGCCACTGTTCTCATAGCATCTTATTCTCTTCTTTATGAGGTCCTGATGAACACAGGGCTCTCATTCTTTCTGTCGGATGTCTGGCAAGTTCCAGGTCCTGATTTTTCTGACATGAGTTTAATATGCCCACATCTCCCCAATTTACTTTGATAAATTTATAGACTTGTCACCCTTTCTAGTCTTAGGCATAATTTAAGAGGTGGTAACCAAGCCGGGCAGTGGTGGCGCACGCCTTTAATCCCAGCACTTGGGAGGCAGAGACAGGCAGATTTCTGAGTTCGAGGCCAGCCTGGTCTACAGGTGAGTTCCAGGACAGCCAGGGCTACACAGAGACCCTGTCTCGAAAAACCAAAAAAAAAAAAAAAAGAGGTGGTAACCGGCAGACGGTGGTGTTTATGTGCACGCCAAGGGGCACAGTTGTCCTGCTTTGTCGTTTGCCTCCAATGTAGTCAAATTCTGCTTGTGAAATGGAGTCTGTCAGGGTAATGCCCAGCCTGAAAAACCACCACGTTACCCAGTATTGAGTGGCTTAGAGGAGGGTACAGCCTGAGCTTGGATCAGCTCTCAGCATCAAAGTTGGCTGTGGCTGGGAAGAAAACAGGTTCGTCACAAACATGTTCTTAAGGGCTCAGTGTGACTCCTAACTACAAATGGAACAGGGAGATGGAATCTTGTGTTTCTAGAAAGAGGAAAGCGGAGATACTGAGTCCTTCACAGTGTGCACCACAGTTTGATGAGTTTCACACGATGGATCAATTCTTGATGGTAGCTTGCTGTTTTAACATAGGACCCAGTTGGTATGCTGACATGTAAGTTCATGTAACTGGAAGTCCAAAAGATTTTCTCGTACCCTTGCAAACCAAATGTCACTCTTCACCTCAATTTTCACATGTACTCATTTATTTAAGGAGTTATTCTTATTAGATGGTAATAAATGAATTTGGATTCACTCAAGTCCTTGTATCCTCATCTCTTTGGAGTGGGGCAACTTCTGGCGAACATCTGGACTCAGGTCTGAAGATCCTTGAGCAGCTTGATTCCTACCATAAACTTTAGAAATCCCCAGCCTATGGCAGGATAGCACCAGATAGTTGCTGCATCATCCACAGGGACCAAGAACGATGAGTCATGGTTGCTTGCCACTAGAACAAATGAACTATCTGGAAGCTGGGAGCAGCTGATAGCTAAGAGTCCAGGAAGTTTCCTGTTGAGAAGCATCCACAGACTCACAGAGCTATCTTGAGTTCTATGGTGGAACATTTCACTGTACTAAGAAGGGGCTGGGCATTTGGAGAGGCTCTGGGATCTATGTCAGGTCTCAGGAGTGGGGTGCGGGCTTCACCATGCATTGAAGGGACAGCTGGCACCTGTGGGGTGAAGGCTGGGAGTGGCAAGAGATGGAAATCAGGATTGTACTTCTTTACTATTTTTCTCTGAGAGGCCGAGAAAAGATACTTAGAGTTGAGCCCACTGCATTGTATCTTTTTTTGCAGATTATGAAACCCTTATGCTACATTACTTCATATGCATAATAGTTCATACTACCTTTGTAGCAACTTTGACCTGTAAGTGCTGACATTCACTTTGCATATAAAAGCACAGAAGAATAAAGGGAAATGGAAAAGAGAGATGGAGGGAAAAAAATATTAAAAGTTTCCTGAGATTTTCAGGTCTTGATCCCTCAGAGTTAACACTAGCCTCTCTGGAACAATAAATCATGGCTTGATATGGTCTCACCCTACCCTTGAACATGGCTTATGGGATACAAGAATTTGGTTGATGAGTTGAGAGTCTCTATTTTTCTCATGTATCTGAGATGAGTTGTATGTCTGTTTCTTAGGGCTGCCAGAGTGAATTGCTATAGACCAAAATAAGATTCTCCACAATTCTAAAACCTGAAATCCTGAGCTCAAGGTCCTGGAAGAGACCTTACCCCTAAGAATGCTTGCCTTGACTTTCAGGAGGCTGCCTGCTTGTCACCATTTCACGTGGCTTTATGTGTAAGTGTCTGGGGTCTTTAGCTCTCTACACTCTAGGCTTCTAGTAAAAACTCAAGTCAGATCCAGTTGGGGTCTGAACCTATGACCTCATTTTAACTTGATCATCTCTTTAAGCTTCTGTCGCCAAATAGTTTGATTCTGAGCTACTAGAGGTTGGGGATCCAAAATATGGACTCCCAGAGTACACTACAAAATTTAGCCTATAGCATCTGCAAAGCCAGTGTAGGCTGTGTCATCTCACTAATGTCTGAGCAGTTTTGAGTGTAAGGAAACACATTCCTCCTGACACAGAAGGCTCTTCAGAACTGCAGGAATTTCAGTGTGAACAGAGTCACATCCTGGGGAGCTGAAAATGAGGGCCCCTGTGTGTTGCCTTAGGAAGCTGTAGAAAGTGAGTCTCACGGACAGCCATCTGGTTATGATTTGATGATGAATGGATGTTAAATTACTGGTTTGTGAAGTCATCTCAGGAAGTTGAACTTGAGATATGCCTTTTTTTTTTTTTTTTTTTTTTTTTTTTTAAAAAAAAAGCTTGGCCATCATTAGTATGACCTGAGAGGGAAATAGAAAATGTTTTCGATAGAATCTACACTACCCTTTGAGCTCAATTTGAAGATGTGGAAGCAGGCCAGAAGCTTGTTCTCTAAGCATCGTTTGAGGAGGTCACGTTTATGAAGGGCTGTGACCTCAGTGTGTCCACAGAGAGTCTAACCATTATCTTTGTAAGAACCTATTTGGCATCTAGAAAGGAAGCATCCTTAAGAGGCTTAATGCCCAGAAAGCATTAGTTCACAGTGCTCCGGGCTATTTAGAACTGATCTTCACACTTCATGGTCTTCTCCTTAAGAACAATCTTGAAGGCTAGCGGCTCAAATTATTATAGAAAGCAGTTCCCCAGGTGGGATGGTTAGGGCCAGGACCAAGGACCATGGCTTCCTGGATTCCTCTGTCAGCAAGACCAGAATGAAGGCTGAAGTGTGGCTAACAGTGCTCTTCTGCCTCCTTATCTGATAATCCCACCTTCATGGGGATACCTGCGATCTTAGAGCCCCGCACGGTCTGGTACTGTCGTGAGGCAGCTGGGATAAAGGCTGATTAGAAGCATCAATGTTCTACTCGTGAACACGGGTGAGAATGTAAGGGGCCGGTTGCTACTCTGAGGCTGGAATGCAGCCCCAAGGCTGGTTGGACAGGGGGCTCCTCCTGGCCCCCAAAGATTCCAACTGAACCGCTTAGGACAATGAGCCTTCAAGGCAATTTTTGTAGATATTTAATTCTGTGGGGAAAACAATCTTTGGTTTTGGGATGTGATGTTTTCCCTTTTAAAGAATGACCGCCAGGTTAATCTAACTATGGGATTTTAAAATTTATTAATTTTAGGGTTTTTGGGGGAATGATTTCAAAAAACAAATGAATTTGATAAAAAGTTAAAGATTCTAAAAATAATAATCAACTTCTGTGACTTAAAACTTAACCTAGCTGGCTTTTTCAGGGCTCAACATCAGGCTCCGAGCTCTGCCCAAGCTTGATACCTGGTAGATCTTCCTCTATTTCATCTTTCCTTGCTGTTTTCATGAAAAATCCTGAGCCCTTCCCCTGACATCGTAGTTCTTAAGAGTTGGTGGGAGGACAGACTGAAATGTTGATGTGTCTCCAACACTCACTGTTTAGAAAGCCCAGGAGTTCAGCTGGAGAATGTTTAAGACATCATTCAGCTCAGAAATCTATAGGAGTTAATACTTCATGTTTGTCCGATACTATAACAAGGACCGGAGATAATCAACTTACAAAGAGAAAAGGTTTTTCTTCTTTCTTTTTTGGCTTGTCCTTTGGATGGTCCAGTCATGACCAGTGGGTCCTGTGGCTTTGCTAGTACAGTGGCTCATGGGTGAGAGCCCATGGCAGAGCAAAGCTGTTTACCTCTGGCTACTTGAGCTTGAGAAAAGCGAGAGACCAGAGTTCTCTAATCCCTGTGAAGACAGCACACACTCCTGGGATGGTTAGCATTCGTTGTCACCTAGACAAGCCTCTGGGTGTGCCTATGAGGGATTATCTTGATTACTTTAAATGAGGTGGGAGGACTCATCTATGGTGGGAAATATGCCATGGGCTGGGGTCTTGGACTGGCTAGAAAAGAAAAATGAGGTGGGCAGCAGTAGCATTTGACCCCTCTGCCTTCTTACATCGTAAGCACTGTAACTAGTTCCCTCAAGCTCTTGTTGGCTTGGCTTCCTGCCTCGAGACTGTGTCCCCCGGAACTGTAACCCCAAACTGACCCTTTCTCCCTTAAATTGCTTTTGTTGGAGATCACCCCTTTACTACTCGGGCATTTGGCAGCCATTTCAGACCCAGAGTATAGCAACAGCCACACAACACTGTTGTTTCTTCTGCGTTATGAACATTTCATTTAGGGAGCTTGGTCATTCTGGGATTGGTGCTTAGCTTTCTCTATCCCTCACATGTGACAAATGCTGCCAGGATTGAATCCCACAGTAGAAGATGTTGTTTGTTTGTTTTATTTTTATTTTTTATTTTTGACAGTGGAAGTTCTGCAGTCTTCCTACACTTGACCCCTCTGCTGTATCCCAGTAGGCAGGCAGATCACTGGGCAGGTCCCAAATTTAAGAGGATCTGTGAAGTGTCTTCTGAAGTTTCCCTTGTTTTCTTCTTACTCTGAACTAGGTAAACTATTATTTCTGCTCTCCTTTCCATCATCTGCCTCCCTCTAAGCCAGACATTATGGAGATAGTTTCTCTGGGTGATCGCCTGCAGACTATCAGTCTCTCCCTGGGAGGGTCTGTATTTTCTTTACAATCTAAACAACACAAACCTGACTAAAATCTCGGCCCTGTTTCTGGCCATATAAACCTCGTGCTATCTTTGGTTCACTTCCTGACACCTCCCCAGGCTGTTTGGGTTTTTACAAACATCCTCGTGGCTCAGGAAGGGTGGCTGAATTGTTTGGGAGTTCAAGGAGCTTCCGAAGTCTTTCCCTTCAGTCAGCTGGGTTTTAAATGAGCCAGGCCAAGAAGAATGGGCACTCCTAGGGGAGGGGATGAGAACCAGGCAATGGGAGAGACGAAATCCCACCCTCAAATCACGTCCAGGGAGTGTCGGTGAAAGTTATTGAGGTTTATTTCTAGCAGGTGTGTTCACAGGCAGCTGTTCAAGGGACTAACATGGGCCAGCTCAGGACAACCTGTGGCCCATTTTGCCTTTCCCTGTCTCGTCCAGAAAAGCACAGCTGCAAAGATACTTTACCAGACAGCAGTAGTCACACACAGCTGCAGGGAAGATGGCCCGCTCTCTCTGATCAAGGGGTCTGGGCTGGGGCAGACCTCAGCTTAGAGCACTCTGTGGGTCTCTATGGGACTGAAGAATCTGGACAGAGACAAAAGCACATGCATAATTCTCCCAGATGAGTACAGACCCACCTCTTCCCTCCTTTCTTATCTTCCTCTCCAGTTTAAAAGGAAGAGCAAAGAACAAAGCCTCAATGGGCTGTCTTTCTGTTCTTCATCCCTGTGACAATAGCAACTGTGGTACTCTGAATGACAAAGAAGGAGCACATGGTGAGGCACTGGGCCAAAAGAACAAAACAGAGTCCTGGTTTGCCTGTGAGAAAAACGGTGACTTCGGGGAGAAATTTTGGAGTACCTTCAGATCCACATGTGTGCAGCTGGAAAAATGTGCTACATGGAAACACCCACCTTGATACCCACCTGGACAGGTGCAATTCCCACCCATTGTTGGCTTCAGGAATGCCCGGGTTTCAGCTTTGATGCTCTCTCCATTGATAGTAAATTTCCAAAGCTAAAATAGATCGTTAACTCATACATTTGCACACACCCACTTCTCTGCCTCCTTAATGCATCTGAATATTAACGAGATATTAGCACAGGGCGATGCATATTGAACAGAGTTTATTCCCAGGAGTTCACAGTGCAGGGCGGTCAGTTAACATGCCTGGGTCCCAGAGCTCTAAAAAGTAGCTCTCTTCTGGCTTCTCAAGCTTCTAGAATTGGTTCCACTGTGCATCAGTTTTTGTTCTGGTCCAGTAGTTTCTATGGCTCACATCGTGTACTTATCAATCGCTTCAACTCTTGTGTATAACATATTTTTTTGTTTTTGTTTTTTGTTATTGTTTTTGGTTTTTGTTTGTTTTTCGAGATAGAGTTTCTCTGTGTAGCCCTGGCTGTCCTGGAACTCACTCTGTAGACCAGGCTGGCCTCGAACTCAGAAATCCATCTGCCTTTGCCTCCCAAGTGCTGGTGTATAACATCTTTAAAGGAAGATGCCAGGTAACTACTGTCCAGCAATCTTCCCAGACTGTTCTTGACCTATGTGAGGCGAATTCTGCTTTTTCTCCTCCCTGGGGTAGCAATGGTTCTCCCACACAACCAGGACTTTATAATAGCTGAACCCAAGGAGCAGATGCAGGCTGAGAGTTTAAGTCTAGCCAGTACTACATAGTGAGACCTGTGCCTCAAAGGAAAAAAAATGCCAAGCAGATGGTAGCATAAATATTTGCTGTTGGGATTTGACACTAGGTCCTTACTAATAACTGCATTAGAATTCTCTCTTACATTGTCTGTTATGTTTTCCTTTAATTCTTTTCCAGGTAATGGTTTTTGTAAAACTGGAATGATGATGCTTCCTGCATATCGCTCACAAGACAGAACCTATGAAGATTGGGTTGATAACCATCCTCAGTCATGCCCCAGAGCTAATAGCTGCTCTGGATAGTATTAGACACATCTCACTGAGAAGTTCTAAGTGGTCCTTGGTGACACATAGGTCAATGAGAAGGCAGAAGAGACTGTCCCCCAGTCACATTTTTTCTCTAGAAGGAAGATGCCAAAGTCCTCCACTTCCTCTAGAGCCGTGGTTCTCAAGCTTCCCAATGCTGGGACCCTTTAACACAGTTCCTCATGCTGTGCTGACCCCAACCATAAACTTATCTTCACTGCTATTTCAACACTGATTTTGCAGTTATGGATTGTCATGTAAATTTGTATTTTCCAGTGGTCGTAGATAATCCTGTGAAAGGATCGTTCTGTCCCCAAAGAGATCTTGATCCACAAATTGAGAACCACTGCTCTAAGATTTGAATGAGAGGCGACACGTACCACAGAATTCATGAGTGCACAGGTGAATCAGGAAATGGAACCCTCTGACCTAAGTCATTCTGAGTGCGAAGACCTTGTAAGTCTGTTATCTCTTTACTTCTAACCAGAGTTAGCAAGGCAGCCTCTAAAGCACGAGGGGTAAGGGTGGTATTGGAAATATTACAATGTCAGTTTTAATAAATCTCACACTCCTTTCCCCGGGTCATAGTTTTGCCCTTGGTTGGAGCATTAATCAAAGATGAGCATGTTACCAATCACCCCGCTGGATCTGATGTGCAGAATGTGGGTAGGTATTGTGGACAGGCAGAAGGAGCTCTCATGGGTGGTCTGTGGCAGCATCTGTGTCCTCAGGGCTGGGCAGTGGTTACAGGCAGTGGCAAGATGGTAGGAGCAGCAGTGGTGGCACCCGCTTGTGTTCCGGTCCTTCTGTGGACCTTGCATGTCAGGACTGTTAAATTTACAGATGTTTGGGTTTGTGGAGACAGGAAGTGGGGATTCCTGAGCATTTGGCTCTGCTGAATAGCAGCTTCAGGGAAGCCCTAGGTGTCAGGATACCTCAGTCCTTGACTGTCGCCAGTGTTTCAGCTCTTGTGCAGGTTTAAAGTTGAATTTCCTTACCGTTAACATGAACCAGCATTACTACTCTTGACCCTAAGGGCTTGACAACCTGAGCATTTGGCTCTGCTGAATAGCAGCTTCAGGGAAGCCCTAGGTGTCAGGATACCTCAGTCCTTGACTGTCGCCAGTGTTTCAGCTCTTGTGCAGGTTTAAAGTTGAATTTCCTTACCGTTAACATGAGCCAGCATTACTACTCTTGACCCTAAGGGCTTGACAACTAGAATTTTCCAGTGACCAGGGCCTGTCATTTCATTTTTCTTGATCTTTGTACATTTTTACCTGTAACCACAGCCTTTGCTACCCACATCCCTGTTCCTGAAATATCACTCTGAGACTTAATTGTATATGAATAAATGCCATAAGCTTGAGCTTGTCCCCAACTAGCTTGTGACTTAATTAACTGGTTTATTCTATTCTATGAGTGCCACATGGCTGATTACATCGTCTTAGTTTCATTGACTGTTTTCTAGAGTCCAGGTGAATCTTCTCCCTGTGTGAGTCTATCTTAGAGTTCCTCTCTCCTATGGAACTCCCACCTCCTTTTTTCTGCCTCATCTCATTGGCCAATCAGTCTTTTATTGACAACTGATGCTTCCATACAGTACACAAGATTCTCTCTCAATTTACCTGCCTTCAACCTCAGCTCTCTGCCCTCTCTTGCTGTCATCTTTCTATCTCTGTGGTTGTCCTGGATAGTTTTATGCCAACTTGACACAATGAGGGAACTTTGATTGAGAAAATGTACCCATAAGATTGGGCTGTAGGCAAACTTTTAGAGTAGTAGTCCTCAACCTGTGGGTGTGATCCCTTTAGGGGTCGAATGACCCTTTCATGGGATCATATGTCAGATATCCTGCATGCTAGATATTTATATTATGACTCATAACACTAGCAACACTGCAGTTATAAAGTAGGAATGAAATAATTTTATGGTTGTAGTCACCACAACATGAAGAATTGTACTCAAGAGTCACAGTATTAGGAAGGTCGAAAACAACTGCTTAAGAGCATTTTCTTAATTAGTGATTGATGGAGGAGGGCCTACTCATTGTGGTTGGTGCCATCGGTGGGCTGGAGATCATGGGTTCTAAAAGAAGCAGTGTAAACAAGCCATGAGGAGCAAGTCAATAAGTAGTATCCCTCCATGGCCTCCACATCAGCTCCTGCCTCCAGGTTCCTGCCCTGTTTGAGTTTCTATCCTGACTTCTGTCAATGATGAACAGTGATGGAAGGGTAAGCTGAATAAACCCTTTTCTCCCCAACTTGCTTTTGGTCATTGTACTGGCTGGTTTTGTGTCAACTTGACACAAGCTGGAGTTATCACAGAGAAAGGAGTTTCAGTTGAGAAAATGCCTCCATGAGATCCAGCAGTAAGGCATATTCTCAATTAGTGATCAAGGGGGCAGGGCCCTTTGTGGGTGGTACCATCTGTGGGCTGGTAGTCTTGGGTTCTATAAGAAAGCCAGCTGAGCAAGCCAGGAGAAACAAGCTAGTAAGTTATATCCCTCCATGGCCTCTGCATCAACTCCGGCTTCCTGACATGCTTGAGTTCCAGTCCTGACTTCCTTTTGTGATGAACAGCAGCATGGAAGTGTAAGCTCAATAAACCCTTTCCTTTCCAACTTGCATCTTGGTCATGATGTTTGTGCAGGAACAGAATCCCTGACTAAGGCAGTCATGTTGTTACACACAGCAATAGTTACCCTAACTAGGCCCTTCCTCTATTTGCCTTAGCTACTCTAAAACTGTCCAGTTGCTTCTCCAGCTGCCTCACAGCTGGCTGCCTTGAAGCTTCCACAGCTCAGCTTGCTGACTCTTCATCTGTCCTTGTCACAGCCTCTCTGCTGTCTCTGTCACTGCTGTCACTCTGCTGTCTCTGACTTCTTTCTCCTCACTGACAGCTCAGCCCGACTGATGGAAGTAGACAGGTCATTCAGGAGAAGGTGGAGCTGTTGATTCAGTGGTGTGAGTGCCTGGAACTGAACGCTAGTCCTCTGCAAGACAAGCATGGTTTTAACCATGGGTCCATCTCTTTAGCCCCTTAACCGTGATTCAATGGTGCTTAACACCTGCCCAGTGCCCGATGGAGAGGCGATTCTCCTTTCTCTGTCTCTCTAGAATGTTTCTGTAGGACATAGATGGTCCCAGAAGAAGCAGATTGGACAATGAGTGCATGGTAGTTTCTGCTGCTGTCCTGCTTACTGTCGAATGTGTGTGGAAATTCCCACAGTGGAAGGATATATTAAAAATAAGACCCCAGCTCTTCCGTTTTGGAAGGTTACAGTGGGTTTTTATGGAAGCTTTTGTTTGGTGGTGTTCTGTTCTCACCCAGCAGAATCAGATCACAATGTCTCAGTTCTGCTTGGGGACCTGGGCTGTGGGTGAGGAGTGGGTGGGGAAGGCAGCAGACTCCTGAGCACATTGCTATTTTCACTTCCTTTGGGGAAGGCATTCCAGAGTTCTGCCTCTGAGATGTTACTAAGTTCCAGCACGAACATTTCTTTTATACATGCCTGTCTGTTTTTCTTAGGAACCGGTGACAGACAAATTGGGTCCTTCCTTTGTCATTTAGACTATGGGTAGGCATTAGCATGTGTCTGCTTGTGTATACAGAAGTCTCGGGTTGAACGGTGTGACATCTCCTCTCTTCTTCCCTTCCTTACTCTTTCTTTCCCCCTTTCCTGTCATGTACTTATGCTAAAAATAATTATCAAACTCCAGTTAGGACTAGCATGATGGTTAATATAATTTTCAAGTTGACAGCATCTAACACCTTCCAGTCAAATCTTGGAGTGGAAATTTCTAGATTAGGCTGAGGTGGGACAACCCTACCCACAGTTGGTCGCTAGGCTGTTGTTTGTAACTGAATAGGAAGGGGAAAGTGAGCTGAGCGCCAGCATCCGTGGCTTTCCTTCCCAAGTGGACACACTGTGACCATCTGCCTCATGCTCCTGCATCCCTTCCAGCCAGGATGGCCTGTGCCCTCAAACTGTGAGCCAAGAAAAGCCTTCCTTTGAGGAGAAAGAACCTCTACTAGAATAGCCAGGCACTGTCCTTGGTGCTGGTGACAAATGAATGAGTAGAAAAGCAAAGCTCATTGTGTCTACACCTTATTTCAAATTCAGTTCCATAATGTTTGATGAAGCAATAAATCCCGCTGATGCTTCAGGGTCTTCAGGATACTTCATCTCAATTTTCTCATAGTATCTTTCTCTGATAATTCAGCATAAAATACCCTGGGACTAAGCAAAACACCTTCCATTAGTGTACATCCCTTTTCTCAGTGTTTCAAGTCAAGAATCTAAACTTTTTTTTGTTTGAAAATAGTTTTTATGACTAAGACTGCAGATGATTTGATTTGATGATATATTTGATAGATGATTGATATGAGCCATTTTGAGGAACTTCCGTCTGATGTGTTTATAAAATGTAAAGAGATATAATATATGTTCTATGGGGTTATGGGGAAGTGTGGGGGGGTGTTCCTCAGCGGGCCCATGCTGAGGCATCCGGTCCCCCTGAGGGACCAGCCACACCACGGTAGTATAGAATAGAGTTTATTTATGGGGAGGGGAGTTAAGAGGGTAGTAGAGGCAGAGAAAGGCAGAGAGAGGGGGAGAGTAGAGAAGTGGAGAGGTGGAAGCCCGCCATGACCCTGTGGATAGAGGGGGCGAAGGGAATGGGGAGAAGTAAGAGATAAGAGATACAAGAGAGAGGCAAGAGAAAGAGATAAGAGAGAGAGGAGGGGCAAGCAGCCCCTTTTTATAGTGGGCCAGGCCCACCTGGCTGTTGCCAGGCAACTGTGGGGAGGAGCATACCTGACTGTTGCCAGGTAACTGTGGGGTGGAGTTTAGACACGTCTAAGGTAGTTTAAGCTTAGTGCCTGACAGAGGACGGCCTCTGCATGCTGGCTTTGTGAGCACTTCTAGCGTCGATAAACACTAGTAGCTGAGTGTAGTCTCATTGGGGATTGGTTTCGAATTTTCCACACATCTGACCCAGAACATCACTGTGGAGTTCCCCGCTCTTCAATATGGCTCCTTTAGGAACACCACTGTCAAGAACAGAAGCTGAGGCTGTGTGGGAGTGTCTCTCTGCTTTTAGACTGTCTTCTGAGATCACTGATACTCAAATTCCTAGAGAATCAATCATTCTGGACTGAGGGACTCCTAAGAGGACTCGCTTGAAGCATCCACACCCGATGTGAGAGGATAGGAGGGAAAGATACTCATTTGTCCTAGAAATGTCGACACGCCCCTGCCAGTTTCCCTCAGGGCAGAAGAAGAGGCGCTTCTGTCTGCTCCCTGCCCTGTCTATCCACAACTGCAGATGGTGGCTAAGAAAAACAATGGCCTTGGTAGTTTTGTATGACTGAGGGAGCCTTGCCCACCGTGGATTTTAGGGAACAGATAGTCTTTCTGTAATTTTTGTTTTAAATTGGATTTTATCCCCGGCATCTGTGCAGATTTCAGCCCTTGTGAGTGCCTGCGCGCAAGACTGTTTTGTAGCAGGAGTGTTTTCAAGAAGAAAGACAACTCCAGGCTGAGTCCATGCGCCCTCCAGCCAGCTTCTTTTACAGTTTCCTTGTGGAAAAAGTAAAAATATTTTTTAAAAGTTCACAAAACTGGATGTAAAAGCCTGGAATGGCAGTGCTATGGATGCCCACTGAAGGTGCAGGGGAGGGGGTCGCCCAGCTGCTCTCTAAATGTTTCAGCTCTGGGCAACAGGGGATGGGCAGGTTAACCCTTCACCCTGCAGCAGAGGATCGGCAAGGGGAAGGTTGCTGGCCTCCTTTGTAGTCATCAGCTATTTGTGGTACCAGCTCATGATGGGCCCAGATGCTGACAAAGCCTCAGATGTGAGCTGCTCTGCCCAGCATTCATGTTGCAGATAAAGAAATGACAGTTTTGTGTTCTCTAGTTAGGAGCAGGGGCTTTGGCTGACAGTGTGGTCGATTGGATCCAGTATGTGACCTTTGCGAGTTTCCGGTCACGTGACTGTCACAAACTATTGACTCCTTGGTTCTTTGGTTCCTTGTCTATGGCATACTAAGAGTTCTATGTAGCATAATTTGTGGGGATGTCATGGAGGGAGGGAGAGTGCTGGGTCCAAAGTGCAGAGCTCAGCTGGTGTGCTGAGAGAGGCTCTGAGGCTTTTTAATGAGGGTGCAGGCCCAGGGAGGCAGAGAGGGGATTTGCACAGGCATTCATGTCTCCAGCACAGGTGCCTCCTGTTCCAGCCTCAGCTTCCAGGTTCTTTATCTCCACATCTTCATCTCATTATAAATAACCCCACCCTTTCATGAGGCCACACCCTGATTAGCTATCCAGGGTCTCTGTTTCCTCGGTGATCCTCTCTTTGCTGAATGGTTATTCCTCTCCCTCTGTCCTTTCCCTCCCTCCCTCCCTCCCTTCTTCCCTCCTTCCCTCCCATGATGGAAATCAAACTCAGGACCTCATATAAGATAGACCTCATATATGGCTAGAACCCCCAGCCCTGGAATTGTTTTAAATTTCATCTCTGATAACCTCAGCAGAGCCTTATGCTTCAGACTGGGACCTCATCTCTGTGTGAGGTGAGTTGGCCCCAGGGCCTGTGGGATGGCTTGTCTGTAGCTGTGGCTCTCTGCCTGGGTTGTGACTCCCCTGATCCCAATATGACTTCCAAGCAGGGGCTGCAGGCTAGGCTACCTCTGGCTGCTGGCCTGTTTCTTTAACTCCATTTGTTCATTTCCCCACCCTGTCTGTTGACAGCCTCATTCTGGCAACAGTCAAGTAGTTATGACGGGAGTAGGTGGCCCCTAATTGCAATGATCTCTATGGTCTGGCCCTTTTAGGTGGGAGGGCTGGGTCACTTACTGAGCCTCAGGTGTCTCTGTCACTCTGTGCCTGGTGTAGAGAGACTATTCTAGGGACTAAACTGTCTTTTACCAACCTTCAAGTTAGGAAGTAAGTGCTGTCCATTTCCCCGTCCTGAAATGTAGATGGAGCACAAGCGTGCTCAGTGCAGCATCCGACAAGGTTTATACCCAGGGTGTACATGCTTTTCTGATACCCATTTTAGAAATTGCCTTTATCTACGATGTTACTAATTAAGTCATGTCACTAGTGAGATGTATAGCTGTCCCTGGACCCAAATGCTGCAGTGGTGCACAAGGGACAGGATGGAAATGAAACTAGACATGGAGTTAAGGCTGGTACAGGCCAAGCAGGCACTCAGCGTACACAGATAATAATGAGGACACCTTTAAACACTGAGAGAAATGTGTGAAACACAGGGAAGGACCCCAAAGACTCCTGTGAAATGAATCCTGGGGGTCCCTCTGGAGGTGTTCTGTCACTTGACATTGCAATACATTAGTGGCCATAGTCTCGACTATCCTGGGATGTGTGTGGCCCATGGGTCTCAGGTTGGTCATGCCCATGAGCTCCTAAGAACTGCAGGAATCCAAGATATGGGGAATGGTAGTGAAGCCATGAGAGGTCAGGTCAGAGACGGGATGGTGTTGGGCAAGGGGCTGAGCGCACTGTGTGTGAAGGGAGATCCAGAAAACGATGCTCTCTGAGACACTTTTGGAACTGTGTTATTTGTCAGTTTGGGCTTGAACCCCCCTCTGCTCCTTCCCTCTGTAACCTGTATGCCCACTCTGAGGATAGTGGCTGATGTCCAGCTTCCAGCAGGCAATTAGTTACTGAATGGGGCTGGCAGATTCAACACTTTAAAGTTAGCTTTGTAGCTGCAGGAGAAAATTATAGAGAAGACTAAAATAACTTTGGATAGAAAGAGGAATTCAGAGTAAGCAGAACTGGAGCATGAGGGTTGGAAAATTAACAGAGGGTGAGGCAGAGGGTGTGGAGGGAGAGAGGGAGGGAGGGAGACAGAGAGAGAGAGAGAAAGAGAGAGAGAGAGAGAGAGAGAGAGAGAGAGAGAGAGAGAGAGAGAGAGAGAGGCGCCATAGTCTAGCCCAGTAGCCACATTGCCACGGACACAGATTCCAGGTCTCTTCTGTCCTACTGATCTCTGGGAGCATGGCAGTCTCTTTATTTCCCAGTCTTAGCTTTCTGTGAAACTGGGTCAGGTGGGATATGATAGACATGGGACAACATCCAGGCACCACTAAGTCCAGAAAAGCCAGTGATTAATGATTGTGGTATGTTTACATTTGGCTGTTAGTGGCTCAAGTCTAGTCTACCATTTGTCTATCTTTCTATTCGTCATCTATCATTTATTATTTATTTCATCTATTTATTATCAGTTTTCATTTATCTATTATCTATCAATCTACCTATATCTTTCTATTATCTCTTTGTTTACTTCTGTAACTATGAGCTATCTTCCCCATATCTATCTGTTAAACATTTATCTTCTATATCTATCATTTATATCTATAAATCTAGCATCTATCATCTATCTATCTATGTATGAATAATCTATGAATCATCTATGTATCATCTATCTATCCATCATCTGTCCATCATCTGCCCATCATCTGTCTATCTATCTATCTATCTATCTATCTATCTATCTATCTACCTACCTACCTACCTACCTCTAGGTAGCTAGCATTTATATCTATTTATCTATCATCTATCTAACATATTAATCATATTATTTTTGTCTTATCTTTCTATCCCCAGTGTGTCAATTTACCATCCGTCATCATCTATAATCTATCCAGAGAAATACTGGCCTTGGTGATTTTTGTCTCAACAGGAAATGTAATGCAGTTTTCCTGTGATTTGAAAATGTCTGTTGCTTTCAAAACTCTGAATCAGTCCACACAGCTCAGTGTTGGGGACATTCTAATTGTATGATTGAATTTTGACTCGTGGTAAGGACTGAATACAATAAAGAGGAAACATAAAACACCCAACGAGTCACAAATACAAACTGAGAAAACAGTGGGCACACTCAAAAGACCTGGAAGGTTACAGCATGTTTATGTTATAGCGATGCTATGATGGGAAATGTTGCTAGGACAGGAGGATGGATGCTGGT
Source organism: Uromys caudimaculatus (assembly GCA_028551405.1). Taxonomy (NCBI): domain Eukaryota; kingdom Metazoa; phylum Chordata; class Mammalia; order Rodentia; family Muridae; genus Uromys; species Uromys caudimaculatus. Next base: position 17,010,974 of record CM052717.1, on the reverse strand, counting down.
CGTCTGGAGCAGGAGGTACCAGGCTCACTGCTCCATGCTCACGACAACTCAGGAACTGGGCGGAGGAGTCATCATCACATGGGAGAAGCAGAGCATCCTCTTAGGGAAGTTGACTGTTGAAGGAGAGAAGTGTGGGTCCACCCAGGGTTCCTGTTGTGCCTGCCTTTGCTTACTAGTCTACCTGCCTCAATCAGTTCTCATTGGAATGCTTACTGATGTCACTTGCAGATATCAGCACTGTCACAGCTTCAGATCTGGGTGGGATTGGGTGGTCAGTGGAAAAGGCATAGACTTGGTCAGCCTTCAGCCTTCCACTTGGTTCTGCTGTGACCCTCTGAAGATGAACCTGGGCCAGGGTCATTTAAGTTTGTCATTTGTTGAATGGAGGCTGTGGTGACAAGCCAGTTCTTCCTGTCCCTCAGTTCCTGGTGGGTTCTCTTCCCCTGCTCTCCTGTCTCATGTCCATAGCATGTGGGTTTGAGCTAGGACATGTGGTAGCAAGTGTTTCCTGTTCAGTTGAAGGGAGAAGAGAATACTGCATAGCAACAACTGGCCTAAGAGCACTTATTCATCCTCAGAGTAAGGTCCTATGTTGACTCAACTGCAGTATGAATGCTTTTCTTCTGATCACCACTGATGATTTTAGAAGCTCCTCTGACCTCTAGACGCTCTTGTCCCCTCTTTTGGACATGTCGTGATTGGCTTTCTTTTGCTTTTCAGGACGTGGGAGTGCCTCAGTGTCTCAGTGCCTGAATAATCCTTTTTTTTTTTTTCATTCTTTTTCCAACATAATGTTTTTATTGATTAGTTGGTAATTTCACATCATCATCCCCTATCATACTCACTTCCCAGTCCTCCCAGGTCTGTCCCCTACCCTTGTGACCTTCTTCACGAGAAAAAGAAGAAGAGGAAGAGGAAGAGGAAGAGGCGAGGAAGAGGAAAAAGAAGAGGAAGAGAAAGGAGGAGGAAGAGGAGGAGGAGGAGGAAGAAGAAGACGCGGATGATGACATAGTCAACCAATTTGTTACTCATATACTCACTGAAGCAGGGTCAAACTCCCAGTGGTCAGCCCCTGAAGCAGGATCAAACTCCCAGTGGTCAGCCCCTGAAGCAGGATCAAACTCCCAGTGGTCAGCCCCTGAAGCAGGGTCAAACTCCCAGTGGTCAGCCCCTTAAAGAAAATAGAGTCCTTCCCCACCCACACTCCTATCAGAAGTTATCAATGGCAGAGAGCTACACTTCTGAATCCTTATCACAGTTTGTAAGAGTTCCCTTCCATGGCTTCCTGTCTAGGCAGTTACTTTTTGGAGGACCCATTGTTATCAATGTAACCATTAAAGACCTTTAGAGAGCCAGTGACAATAGTGGAATACCTTTTAAGATTCTGAAGAAAAAAAAAAAAAACCCAGAATTTCTCTAGAGAAACAACATCAATTTATATCACTACATGGTTCTTGTGAAATTAAACTTGAGTCAGTGTCACCAGCTCAGAGGTTTCTCATTTTGCTGAGCTGGCATGCTTTTCAGGAGAGATGCGGTCCCCTTAGTAACTATCAGACCATTCCCCTCTTTGAAGGTCACCTATAATTACCAGGCCTCGACCACACAAGAACCTCTCCTCCTCGTGCTGAAGTAGCTGTTGATCCCAAAGGCTTGTGTGACACCCTATTCATTGCTCTTTCCCAGCCACAGAACTGGCCACCCTCTTCCTTTGTTTCTCAAAGAGGAATATTTGTCATTTACAGTGTACGCAGCTGCTGCGTAGATACTGAGGTAGGAGAAAACCTGGCGCTTGCTGAACTCTTTTAGAACCTGAGAGAAGCACCAACCTGGGCTAGCAGGGTGTTTTCTTGTTGAATTTAAACTTTCTGCTTCGATGAGGAATAGTTTTGCAAAGCCTGTTCAGACTCTGGCTCCCTGCTCTCAGAGCCACAGGGAGGCAGATAGCCTGGTGCGGATCTCTATCTGTGAGAATGTTTTTTTGTTTTTTGTTTTTTTTTTATAGCACACATATGGGAATTACACTGAGGGCCTGTGGGGGTTTGGATATGGACAACTGCAGGGAAGCTGATATCCTCTGGCCCTAGACTCATGCAGGTCCCGGGCCGACAGCTGCCTGGTGCCTCTGTCTCTAATGACACAGTGACTCCAGCCATCCTGGTCTAGTGCTCTGGAAAATGCCGGGCAGACAGAACAAATACTTTGGGGGGGGAACAACTGCCTTGAAAGAATAGATTGTTCCACACCCCAGCTGTGAGGGCCATTTGTGAGAAAAGCTCCATACTAGGGCGTGGGGTGGAACAGCTGTTACCACAGCTTAGATTTCCAACCAGAGCCAATTGTTGGCTCTGTGGCAGAATTTGGTTGTATGTGGACTTTTCAGCTGTTGACTTCCATAAGGAATGGCTTAGGACGCCAATTCCAGAGTCTGCCCCCCCCCTCTCGCACGTGTGTGTGTGTGTGTGTGTGTGTGTGTGTGTGTGTGTGTGTGTGTGTGTGAACATGTGCAGGTGCTCATGAGTGTGGAGGCTGGAGCATGGCATAGGTTGCTTTCTCAGTCACTTTTCTAATAGCTTATTCTTCTGAGAAAGTGTTTCCCACTGAACCTGCAGCTCAGCAGTTGGTCAGACTGGCCAGCACGCTCCAGGATCTTTGTATCTCTGCTTGGTTATCCATGACCACCATTAAGATGGTCATGCCAGGGATAGAACACAGGTCCTCACGCTGATATGGCAAACACTTTCCCAAATGAGCCACCCGCTCAGTCCCCAGAGTGAGTTTTCATTACAGATTTTAAACACAGACCCTGTCAGTCAGTGATGGTTTAGTCCCACCTAGGTGCCAGAGTGCAGCTTTCATATTGTTGCGAGTTCTATAGTCCACAAGTTCCAGTCTCCCATGCCTAGCCAACTACTACCCGTAGCAGGGGATCCAACACTGAGCAGTGATGGTTTCCATGTATGACTTTTGTGAAAGGAAAGAATAATCTATATCAGAAGCAAGTTCTTGAGGTGCTGCAGACAGGGCTTTGTAAGTTGCCTAGGCTAGTGCCCAGTTTGTGGGCTCAAGTGGCCCTCTTGTTTCAGTCTCTTTAGTACCTGGGGTGGCAGATGTGCACCAGCATGCAGGCAGCTGTTTCTTAGAGGTCAGCATCGGATGTGAAGGTGACTTTGTGAAATCAGATGAATAAAGAAGGCATTGCTTCCTCTGCTTTGAAAAACTGTGTAAAGGTATGAAGAATCAGGTACATGAAAGCACCCACACATGCAAAAACACATATGCATGTGCATATGTATACACACATATGCATGCATGCACATAAACACATCCAGACATGTACATGAACACACATGCCCACAAACATATACACATATGCACATATACATACACACTTCATCCATGTGCATGAACACACATGTACATACACACACACGCCCATATACACACACACACACACACACAGAGATAGACCCCAAATACCCCCATTTGTGTATATACAAAACACATGTATTCACACACACATGCACACATGCACACATAAACACATACACACACATAAACATACATATGCACACAAACATATATACATGTTCAGGCACACACATGCACATACACAAACACAGACACAGATACACATACAGACTTGAATACAGGGCACAATTCTTTTAGGGCCACAGCACGGTCTCTGACTCATCCATCCGCGGCAACATTCAGTGTGACTAAAGAAAGCACATTTGAGAGCCAGAGCTAAAAATGAAGAAAAGTGAAATGTTTGAAATAAAAGGGTAATAAAATTCAAACAAAAGTGGTCCAGAGGCCATGATTTTATGCTGTGTTTTGGGGCAACATCGTTAAACAAGGTGAGGATGGGTGTGTTTCAGTAGCAGTGTGTGAAGAAGGCATGAGCATCGGTATAAAGGTGCCGAGAGGAGTGGAGGCAGGGAGGACACACCCAAACACAGTACAGAGAGTGGGAGGAGCAATGGAGGACAAGGAAGAGTTCATTCTCTTAAGTCAACACAGCTCCATCAGATAAAAACTCACATATCCTAGGGCGTATCTAATTATGATACATTGATAGTGTACCTTAAGCAGAGAATAACTATCTATCTCTGTTACCATCTAGCTATTATTGATCTGTTTATCTATCATCTCTCTCTATATATATATCTAATTGTACCTCTGTATTTGTCACCTGCATATGTATGTATAACTATGTATGCATGTATGTATGTATCATGTATGTATGAATGTATGCATTATCTATCAATCTATCATCTATCTATCTATCTATCTATCTATCTCAGTCAAGAAAACCACACCAATTTAGAAAAGTACCAGTCATTGGAATATTCTTTGATTATAATGAACCAAAGTAGGAGGTTAAAAACAATATATACCTCTTATAAATGAAGAATAAAATATCATGATGGTGACAAACTAGTCTCCAGTTTCTAATGAGCAGAAAGGAGAATAAGCATAGGACCTCTTGGGAATAAAGATGATAACGGATGGAACAGGATTCTAGATGTAAGTTGTCACAGCTGTGGGCACGCTCACTGAGAGTAGTAGAGGAAAAGAAGGATGCTGAATGTGACTCAAGACAGAAGAATGACAAAAGAAGGAAGGGGAGAGGAAGGAGAGGCTCCTGGGGATTTAGAAGTGAGATTACAGACGAGCATCTGTGAACATGTGGGCAGCACAGATACATACATAAGGCAGTGATAACTGCACATGTGGAGCCAGAGTCCGCCAGCTACTCATCATTCTAGGTAAGTATTCGAGGTGCTAGAATAGAGATTTACCAAAACTGGCCCCCAAATAATGAGATCAGATTTGGGGTGAAATGCAGAAAGCCATTGAGAGCTATCTCTCTGGGAAAGCCCCAGGCCCATCGACATAAGGCAACTGACTCTACAGATCTTGAAAGAACACACAGTTCCAATTTTATTGACCTATCCAGAGGGCAGAGAAGGAAAGGGACAGTTTCTAAATTTCATGAATTCAACATTATCCTGCCAACTTTGACCAGACAGTACACAGGTGGAAACCACAGTTGCAACACTTTTATATAAATATTAGCAAAAACCTCAGCTTCATAACAACACTGAAATAAGTTACATGGAACTAATTTTAGAAATCCAAAGATAGTTTGACATGAGGAGAGAATAGAAGTGCACGTCTTTAATTCCAGTACCCAAGAGATAGAGACAAATCTCTCTTGAGTTAAAGGCCAGCTTTGTTTTCATAGTGAGTTCTAGGCTAGGGCTACATGGAAAGACTATTTCAAAAGCAAAAGCAAACAAAAAGCCCCAAACCATCTAACCAGCCCATCAACCAACTCACTTACACACCCATCCACTCATCCATCAACCAACCAACCAACCAACCAACCAAGGAAAAACAAAACAAAACACCCCCCCCACACACACACACAAGAAACATTAGGAAGATTAAGGTAGCGTGTAACTCCAATAAATCAAGAGAAGAAAGGCATTTGCTTATATCTAGTGAAGGAGGAATCCAGGGTTAATACAAATTCCAATTAATGCTACTATCCCCAAAGGCAGCAAGCAGCTGCCAGCTATGTTTCTATCCAGTAAAAGCACACGTCAGCCTATCGCCACTGTGACTTTGCAGTGCTGCAAAGGGGCTGAGCGAAAGTATTGAGCAAGAAAGAGGGGACAGGGAGGGAGAGGGGAAAGGAGAGAGAGAAGAAGACGAAATGGAGATATTCTTTTAGACCTGATGTAGTTGGTCAGAAAGCCAACAGAAAAACTAGAGATAAATTGTTGGATACAAAATTAACAGGCATACATAAGAATTATGTTCATAAACAAAACCAGCCAGCAACAGGGATGAGGCTTCACTTGTAACAGGAGCTCAGAGGTTGAACACAGTTCTCACAAGAGCTGCACATGTGCAGCATCGAGAACTAAGTCCAACCCAAAGGCATAAACTAAGTTTTGTACAAATGAAAACGTCAATATTATTGTTTTGGTTGTTTAGTCAATTTACACATTTCATGAGGCTTCAGTAAAGATTCCAAAGTAATCAACAGAAGATGATTTTTAAAATTTCTGTGTGTGCCAAGCATATGTGAAGTCCTGGGTTTGATCCCGAGAACTACCACATATATGTTATATAAATTATATATAAATGTTTATGTATTTATGTGTACATATAACATGGGATCTTATTGTGAAAAGAACTTAATTTTAATTCATAAAGAGCTCCTATTCATTGACAAATATTATTGTAATGGTTAGTGTTAATTGGCAACTTGACTGAACCTAGAACTGCCTAAGGAACAAGCCTTATGAGGGGTTATCTAGGATAGATTCATTGTGGTGGGAAGACCCGTCCACTGTAAGTGGCACCATTCCTTAGGCCTGGGTCCTGGACTGAATACAAAGAGGAAAGTGAGACAGGCACAGGCATTCCATACACTGCTTTCTGAGTGTGGATATTGTGTGACCTTCTTTTTCAGTCTCATATGCCCTAACTTCTCTGCCACGCTGGACTGTACTTCCTTGAACTGTGAGACAGAATAAACCTTTCCTTCCTTGAGTTTCTTTTGGCAGTTTTGCTTGTTTTTCTCACAGCAATAGAAAAATAACTAGGTCATCTATCCACAGTCCATTGGCAGAGGAGTCTGAGATATGATGTGTCTGGGGAACACAGCATTCAGATGGCTCTGAAGGAAAGACATTTGACCTTTCTCCTAAGAAGAAATATTCAGATTAAATCTGAGATGACATAACATTTTCTACTGAAGTTTGATGATGACCAAAACCTTGTCTCATGAAATTGTTATACTGACACAGAGAGATAGACAGGCACTAACTGCTTTGGAGGAGTTTTTATCTTTACAACTTTTATAGAGAATAAGTGGGCAAAATTCTGTGTGTGTGTGTGTGTGTGCGTGTGTGTGTGTGTGTGTGTGTGTGAGAGAGAGAGAGAGAGAGAGCGAGAGCATGCTATTCTATGAACTAATAGTTTAACACTGACTTCTAGCCACCACACCAGCTTACCACAGTGCTTTCCGTGACAGCAAAGTGTCATCAGGCTCCAGGTCCAGGTTGGGAAAGCAGGGTACTAGTTAAAGAAAGTAGGAAGATTCATGAACGGGAAACATAAGCATCTGTTAAGAAGGAAACGCTGGTAAGAAGTGATCTGCACGAAATACTGTGTGAGACAGGCACCAACGCAGAG
>CM052717.1:16990147-16998400 GCA_028551405.1 Uromys caudimaculatus | reverse complement strand
CAAAGAGGACAGACAGTCAAAAGGACTTAAAATGATAAATGCTTATGCCTTCAAACTCAAGCCTCAAAACACAATATTGGAAAACTAAAATAACTACAAGAAAAACTGCAAATCCACAATTACAGCAAAAACAAGTTTCAATAGTTATTTCTCAAAGTTAATTGAATGAGTAGACAAAAACAGTGTAGCACTATAGAAATCGCTGTCAGCCAGCATGTTCTGGTTGGCGTGGAGCTGCATGGCATACTGAGACGTCACGATGCTCCATATTATGGCTCACTAAGCAGGTGACACCGCCACCACAATGAGATATGTGCGTACCTATCAGAACGGTTAAGGTTTATAAAGAGTAACCGCAGAACAAGGGCATGGTTCAGCAGGTACGAGTGCTAGCTGTGTAAGCCTCATGACCCAAGTTTGGATTCCTAGACCTCACGTAAAAGTCAGACAAAGGGCAACATGTCTGCAATCTCAGCACGTGTGTGGTGACTACAGGCAGAGAAAAGAGACTCCTCCAGAAGCTCACAGCTCAGCCAGCCTGGAGTGCGTGGCACAGTGACCGATGCCAAGAGAACCTGTCTCAAACAAGGCAGAGATGGGCGCCTGAGGTAGTCCTCTGATGGCCACACGTTCATGACAGTGCATGAACTCCCACACATATGAACAGCTTACACGCACACCTACACACACACATACACACACACACATGCATACATACACACAAACACATACAAATACAAGCACACATAGACACATACACAGAGACACATGCACACACATACAAATTCATAAACACATACACACAGACACATATACACACAAACACAAATACACACACAAATTCACACACACACACACACACAAATATATTTTTAGAAAGAGTAATCATACCCAGTCTTGGTGACAATGTGGAGAAAGTGGCAACGCCATGTATGCTAGTGGGAAAGCAAACATGACAGTTTTAGGAAGCATGAGCAATTTCTTAAGAAGATAAACCTCAAACATTCCATCCAGCCACTTTAAAAAAGGTATTTATCACACACAACATGTGCAAGTGTCAGCGTTATTACTAAATAAAAGAACATAAAACAACTTACTCATCCTTCTGTGTATGAGTGGTTATGTTCACATTAGCGAACCCTCAACCACAGAGTAGTGAACCATGCAGCAGAGGAGAGTCTCTCATCACACTGTGTATGAGGTACTGGGTGAAAAATTCTCTAGGATTCTTTTACTGGAAAATTCTGGACTCAATGGTACAATGCCTCAGTGGTTGGCTAGGGCAGACAGATGAGGAGGAGAGCAAGGAAAGGGTTAACAAGGACCGTCAGAAACCCTTCAGCTGGGCCAGTATATCACTACTACGGTGTACACAGATGGTAAGAAGGAGCTTTGTGCCAGCTAAAATAGAAACTCCAAAATATCATGGCAAAAGAAGTCAATGCAGAGGAAAATGGTCAATTTTTATAAAGAACTATTACATGAACCAACATTTTTTGAAAACTACACATGTATGTGCCATGATTTTTGAACTCTCAGGGAAAGCTCTGGATTGAATCATACCAGGTAGTAAATGCTGGCATCTCTTGGGAGATATACATACATACATACATACATACATACATACATACATACATACATTGACTGCATTGTGAGCTCATTGCTTTGGGACCTTCTATTGTTAATGGAGAAAGTCAAGTTCCTTGAATTTTCTTGATAAAAAAGGCATCTTTTGTGTGTATATACACTTGTGCGTGTGTGTGTGTGTGTGTGTGTGTGTGTGTGTGTACATGTGTGTGTGTGCACATGGATGTGTATGTGCACGGAGGCTGGTGTAATGTCAGGTGACTTCGATTGCTCTCCATTTATTTTTTTGAGACAGAATCTTTCACTGAGCCTGGAGTTCCCTAATTGGCTAGGCTGGCTGGCCCCTAAACTCTAGGGTCCTCCTGTCTCTGCCTCTCCAGGGAGTCCAGGATTACAGGCTCACACCCAGGGTTCAGCTGTTTATGTGGGTGGGCCATGCCTGTGTAGCTAGCCATCATCTGGGCTCCTATATTCTCTACAACTTCCATCTTTAACTTTTCAGACCTAATATTAATTTTAATAATTCTCCTTTCACTAGAATAATAGGAATTCTTTTGCCCCCCAAATTGTAGTCATAACTTCTACTTATCATTTGTTTTACAAAAGTCTCATTAAAAACCTTAATGGCTTGACCAACATTTCGTGAATCTTAAAACACATAAATCTTCTACGACGTTTCTTTTTTAGGACGCTGGGTTTCAGCTTGTTTTGCCCCTACAAAAGACGCAGTCCGATTTCATACAAATTGAAAAGACCTTCACACCGCCTTTGTCTCCAGTGAAAAATGAGCCCCATTTGATGGCTGACCTTCCAAACAACTGCAGCTTCCACAGAAATATACTGGCTCTGTCGGCCCACAGCTGTTACCTTCTAAGAATCATTACTTGTGTGCTCAAGGGAAAACTCGTAGAGCTGGTGAGGCCAGCGCTACGGAACTCTCGAAAATACAATAAAACAAAATGGGTGTATATAAACCGTGAGTGAGGGCTTTGATTAGAAGCAGAGATGAGTATTTTTGTCCCGAAGACAGGCTGAGTGGTGTCAGCATTTGAGAAAATTGGCCGTTAACATTCTCGATTACGGGAGAGGCTTAAAAATGGATGTAGCTTTTCATGGCCCTATCTCAAAATGGATACAAGTGAAAAATTTCAAAACTAATGAATTCAGAAAAAAAAAAAAAGTGAGGTGTGGACGAGACTAGGCAGGGATGCTGGAACAGGTGAGCCAGCATCTTTTGTCCCCTTGGGATCTGTTTCAGTACATGTTCATTATTAATCCAATCAAGCTTAAGCTCAAACTAGCCACTGCCTGGTCTCTTGTGGAATGTCTTGGGACACTAGCTAGCAAAGAATACAATTTCCGGACCCTGTGCACTTGACTGAGACCTGACAGAAACACTTCTCTCCCTTCACCTCTCATTGTGGGTCTTTCCCAAGTACTCCCTCGACCACCAGGAACAGGGGTTGTATTTATTTCTGTTAGAGGCAGAGCACTTCCGGTTTGCTAGAAGCAGAGGAAGGAAGCTTCATTTACAGCCCATGTCTTGCTTTTAGACACCACGATCGTATTGTGTCGGTCACCTCGGGAAGTTTGGGCCAATGCTTTCTGTTTTGCTGCACTGAGAAATTTCAGTAACACCCTGGCGGTCTGAAATAAATCACAGGGCTCCTGGGCCCCGTTTTAGAGGGTCTGTCTTTGGGTTCCCTTTCTTTTCCTTCTTCCCAGCTTCTCTCTCTCTTGCTCCCTGGTGGACCGTTCAGGGGCTGTGTGAGTATTTGTTTTATTATTCAACTTCAAAGAGGATGAATATGATGCAGAGAATTCAAATATTAAATTTCAGGTACCCCGGCAAGCAAACAGCCCCTGTAGATAAGCATAGGCGAAAATGTAATTAAAATCAATTAACATGAAATTGGAGTTTCTGGTCATTAATTGTGCACGGTCTGATTTAAGCTGCTGGAGCATCTTGGGTTTTTGCAGAAGAGATTGGATCTGTGGACGAAGGGCGAAGGATGCTTTTTGTCTTTGCAAGTGACTTTGCTTGGAATTTCTATGCAAGTTGCATTTCAAATTAGGAGGTAGACGGAGGTCATACAGCTCTTGATAGAGACAGGACTTTCACCTGTCAAGACCACAGGACCCAGCTCTTTACGGCTGCCCAGCATTTCCTACCATCCTGGGAACAGAAATTTATTTGTTTCTTTATTTATTGGCATCAATGCTATTATAAAGAATTATTAAGTAATAATTAAAATCGTTAAGTAATAATTGGATATTATTGAAACTTTTTTTTTCCTGTTTTTCTAGAGCTACTTCTTCCCTTTGGGCTGCGTGGCAACTGAGAGTAGCACCAGCTGTGATTGGCTGGTCCAGAAACAGCCCTGCTCTGATTGGCTAGTTACAAGTTCATAGTTCCAGACGTGGTCCTTGGGAGACCAAGAGAGTCCATTGTAGCTGCACCCACACTTTACTGCTCCCTTGACGGTGACCATAGAAGCCTGTATCAGCATCTTGCCTTAGTTCTGCATCTCAGGGGTTGTAGAAGGCAGCTTCTAGAAATGTCCTGAAAGGAACTGAGCCTCAGCCTAGCTCCCTCATCTCCGATTGAGATAACCTTGTGGGGTTTGTACACCAGCGCCTAGGCTGTCTGAGGACAAATGTGTAGGAGGCGGCCATGGCTTTCAGACCAGGTTCCCCATGAGAGTTTACCTGATGGTTTGCTCCAACCACTTACTAAGAAGGGGCAGCATGTGTCAGCAGCATAGAGGTCTTATCACTGGGAAGGTCTGCTGCAGGTTCAAGTCTCCCCAGCCTCCTCAGGTGAGAGGGAGAGGGACCTGAGGGGGAGGGGGAGAGAGAGTGCGCTCGCAACAGGAGCATGAGAGCCATTCTGTCTTGAGCAAATTGGGGGTGGAGTGGGTAGTAGTTTGAATAGAAAGACACATACATGTCGTTATCATCGTCATCATCATCATCACCAACACTACCACCATCATCACCACCACCATCATCGTCGTCGTCGTCATCATTATTAGTAGTAATTTAGGCATTATATTCTACAACATATTTGCCCATGAAGTATTAACAAAATATTTTTGGTTTTGTCTTATCTTTGATAATTTTTTTCATTTTGTGTGGTACTAGGAATTGAACCTAAGGCATTATGCATAGTCAACATCTCCAGCCCTCTTTTTTTTTTTTTTTTTTTTTTATTTTGAGACGTGATCTCACTAAGTTCATGAGATTGGCCTTGAACTTAAAAACTTCTTGTCTTAGCCTCTCTGGTAACTGGGATTAAAGGCCCATGCCACCAAGCCTGGCTATAATATATTTTTTGATGAATGAGCCCTGTTACATTTTATCCTATGAGGTACAAAATTATTAAGAGTAAAAGTCCTCCCCATACTTTTATTAATAGACCCACTTATGTGACATCAAAATTAATATTTAACCAGTAAAAGCCAGAAGATGATAGACCATGTAAAAAGATGGCTACTCTTGAGATGGGGGATTGTGGGAGGCTTTACTTTATTTTGATGCTTTTCTTCTGTATCTTGCTAATGGCATCTATCAGCATGCGTTGCATTTATAATAGGGAGAATCTTCAATGTTCCTGTCTGTAACATCGGGCCTCTTCATTTTTTAAGCTCAATTGAAAAGAGTGGTCAATTTAGAGATTAAAATGGATTCCAGCCATCAGGGACCCGTTAAGTCTTTTAAATAAATTACCCTCAGGATCCAAGCCAGGAAGAGAAGCAGAGGGAGCCCTAAAAGCAGTCGGTAGCATTTAGACAGGAAGTTCACCATGGTTAGCTGAGGTCTGTGCTGTTTCTCCTTCGTTTGACAATGCTCTGCCTTCTGCTCAAGGTCAGAGAGGGCTGCGGAGCAGTGGAGTGGGAAGGGGCGGCAGCTCTTCCTAGCATCGCAGCAGGACCTTCAGGGGTCTGTTTAAGACGGTCCTGCTTCCTGCTTCCTGTCTCCTCCCCTAACTTCTTGTTACCTTCCTGTTTATAAAACTGAAGTCAGTTTGTTTCTGTGTTTCTGCTAAGGTTTTCAGTTTCTCGGACTTGATTTGTAGGTATCAGAGCGTTTGCAAAGGCCAGTGTATGCACGCCAAGTGTAACCGCCGTAACCACTGGGTGCTAGCTGCTCATTAAAAGGCACTTAAAAGACTTGTTTCCCATGTTGCCTGCTAAGATGTTGAGACAGGGACAGACACCTTGTGAAGACAGGAGCTGTAGAGAATGGAATCAATGTTGACATTTAGAAAAACAGCACTGAGGACCAATGATGATTTAAAAATGGCGGTGCCTGTGAGTGCTGGGACATGGATACACAGAGGTCATGTCTCCCGGAGCACATATGAAGGCGGAAGGACCATCTCAAGTGCTGGCTTCACCTCCCCTTTGTTTTGAGACAGAGTTTGCCTTATTTGTTGCTGCGTACATCAAGATGACTGCCCACCAGATTCAGGGATCCTCTTATCTCTGCCTGTTACCCCCGACAGCATCCCTGGGATGACAGTTGTGCACAGAGGTTCTCAGCTTTGCATTGTCCTGGAGATCCAAGCTCTGTTCCTTACCACACTTGTTTGGCAAGTGCTTTGGCCATCGAGCCGTCTCCTCAGCCTCTCATGATGCTTTTTAAAAAGACCTGCTCAATGTTGTGGGTAGGAGGTTCTTTCCCAGGTTCATGAGGACCTTGAGCCCATTAGACTTTCATAGCCTTTCTGGGGTGGTGCTAAGTGAATCAGGAAAGATGGATTCGGTAGGTCAGAAAGCACAGGGAATTCAATTTGTCCTGTCTAGATTGTGAGATATGTGTAGAGAGTGACTGGGACACACGGGAATCATCAGTGGGGCAGGCAGGGAGTGTTGTTTGCCTAGGAATGTTTCCGAAATTCACTCAAACAAATCAAATCCTTCCCCTCTCCCTCTCTGATGCACAATGCCAGCGAGTCTCTGTCTGACCAGGAGCTAGTACCAGAGGATGAAGGGAGCTTTGTCTGAGATTCTGCCCCTCTCTTCCTTCTCTGAAGGACACTGGCATCAGAGAAATGTAGCCCCGAGAGACGGCTGGGGACTTGCGGACATGCCTTCTGTGCACAGAGGCTCCACAAGCTGAACTTTGATGGTGAATACTGGGATTTTTTTTTTTTTTTGACCCATTCTAGGTACAATGTATCTTGACCATAAATGCTCTAAGCTGCAGTCCTCAGAGCTTTGAACAAGTCACACATGCTTTTAAACATACAGATGTGTTCATATACATGTGTAATATCTGTAGGAGATTGCTTCAGGACCCTTGAGAACACCAAGTCTATGGATGCTCAAGCCCATTGTGTAAAATGATTCAGAATTTGTATAGAAGCTGCTCATACCCTCCCATGTGGGTTAATCTCTAGATGACATATGACACTCAATATAAATGTGTAAACAGTACTATAGGTACCGTTCAGGGAAAATGACAAGAATAAATTATATGCCCAGATGTGTTTTTATTTTTTCAAGTATTTTTGAACTGAGATCGGTTGGATCTTCCGATACAGAATGCATGGGCATGCAAGGTTGACAACAGGTAAAGCTACACAAGTGGAGATTTATCCAGCCAAATAATGCTCCTCTCAAGTGTATACAGAAAACGCAGCAGTTAATACCTGTGCTCTATGAGGAAGTGCTTTCCTGATGGGGTATAAGAGGGATTGTGGACTGGTCCTGTAGGATGCAGCAAATTGCCCTGCGTGCTCCCTGGTGATTTGATGTGGATGCCATGTGGCTAAAATTAGAAGGGTGGCTGATAGCCAATGGTGTATATGTGTGTGTGTGTGTGTGTGTGTGTGTGTGTGCGAGAGAGAGAGAGAGAGAGAGAGAGAGAGAGAGAGAGAGAGAGATAGTGAGACAGAGGAAGAGGAAAAGAGAAAGGGGGAGGGGAAGTGTCTCAGGGTTTTACTGCTGTGAACAGATACCATGACCAAGGCAACTCTTGTAAGGACAACATTTCACAACATTTCATTCTGGCTGGCTTACAGGTTCAGAGGTTCAGTCCATTATCACAAGGTGGAAGCATGGCAGTGTCCAGGCAGGCATGGTGGTAGAGGAGCTGAGAGTTCTCCATCTTCATCTGAAGGCTGCTAGCAGAATACTGGCTTCCAGGCAGCTAGGAGAAGGGTCTTAAAGCCCACACCCACAGTGACACACCTACTCCAACAGGGCCACACCTTCTAATAGTGCCACTCCCTGGGCTGAGCATATACAGACCATCACAGGAAGAAAAGAGGAGAAGGAGGAGTGGGGAGGAGGAGGAAGAGGACAAGGAGGAGGAGGAAGAAGAGGCCAAGGAGGAGGAAGAGGAGGAAGACGAGGAGGAGGAGGAGGAGGAGGAAGAGGAGGAGGAGGAAGAAGAGGCCAAGGAGGAGGAAGAGGAGGAAGACGAGGAGGAGGAAGAGGAGGAGGAGGAGGAGGAGGAGGAGGAGGAGGACAAGACACGTATTAGGATGGTGTATTTGTCCATGTGCACAAACGTGCACCTCTCATATACAGAACCCAGTTTGTTAACCGTCACTCGGGTAGTGCTATCCTTTGCTACCCGTCACTCGGGTAGTGCTATCCTTTTCTCAGGTAGTGCTATCCTTTGCTACCCTCCGTACAGTAACTCTTTCTAAAGCTC
>CM052717.1:16972647-16985147 GCA_028551405.1 Uromys caudimaculatus | reverse complement strand
CTAACTTGTGCTGATAACTCACCATATGTATGCACAGAAAACCCTTGCTGCATGTTGCCACATGGTGGTAGAGAAGTTGGTATGGTACACATCTGCCAGGATGCATGAGGGCTCAGAGCCAGATGGGCTGTATTCAAAGCCCGCTCTGTCACCTCATGTACCATTAGTAACGTTAATCTCCGCAGGCTTCATTCATAAAATGGAGACGTGAGACAGTTCTTATGAAGTTGGTAAGGTGAAATTCAACAATAAATGAAAATTGTCAACTTACTCCCTGATATTAAGTAGCTTGTGTGTGTATGCGTGCACTTGCACACACACACACACACAAGCATGCGTGTGTGTGGAGGTCAAAGGTTGATGTTGAGTGTCTTTCTCAACAGCCCTCGGGCAGTCTTATATTTTAAGACAGGATCTCTCTGAACTTGAAACTGAGATTGGCTAGGCTGGCTGGCCAGCAATCTCTGGGGGCCCACCTGTCTCTGCTTCCCCAACACATGTTAAAGAAATCTTCTAGCTTTTATGTGGGTACTGGGGATCTATATTCTCACGTCCTTATGCTCTGGGGCAAACTTGTGTGACTCTGCCGCTGGGACAGCCCAGCCTTGACTGTGGGTACGGTGAGAGTAGCGGGAGTTTACATAGGCTGAGCGGATCTAAAAGTGCGGCTACAGGAACTGATCCAGGCAGACATAGTTCTAAATGCACATTGTGCTCGTTCATCTGTAACATTGTAGCTGCAGAGATTACCCAGGCCCTGAGAAATTCCCTTTGTTTGAGAGCAAGTAGGTGTTGATTGCTACAGATTGATCCACTTTTCCTGGGGCTAGAGTTACTTACAGGTTTAGGGGAGAGGTAGGCATGGGAGCTGTTTCTGTAGACACCGTCCATTTCTTCCGGCGTGTATCCTTTGGTTCCATGGTGTATGTGTGATTTATGAGTCTGCAGTGCAATCAGCATTGGCTGGTCGACAGGACACAGTTCCATATCCTCATAGATGCCACTGTAGCCTTAGGAACCAGGAGACCATAGCAGCATCTTGACTTTGCATGATGTACAAAGCAGGCAGGAAGTATTAGTTCTGGTAGATGTAAATACCCTTACTTCTGTGTAAAAGAGATATCATGCATTGAAGGTATTTATTTACATCTTTGTTTCTTCTGAGTGTGGTGCTAGGAAACTGTGCCTTGCACATGCTAAGCACATGTTCTGTTTCTGAGCCAGACCTCACCCCAATAGTACATTGTTAAAACCTCACTATTGTAAGTTACATGGAAATGATATTCTCTTCTGTGCACCTATGATTGTCCTTAAAAGTGCATTTGCTATACCTCAGGTCACAGATACATCTATGAAACCATACAAGTCACCAGGGTTGCTTTCTAGAGAGTTTCTATTGATTGGGTCCGCATGCAAGCAGCTGTCTTCCCACACACTGGAAGCACTAAGGATATTTGTGTTCAGTGGTCTGGATTCCCCTCTTTTTCTCTCTCTCTCTAAATTTCTAGAATTTGTTGTTTAGCTTTTATTATTTTATATTTTACTATAATATAATAATCAATACAAATATGAACAGTATTTTATATCTTAGTATTTATTATTAATATTTTTTATTTTTTACATTACTGGGAATTGGATACAGGGCTTCACACCTGCTAGCCAAAGAACTCTACCACTGAGCTGTATTCTGCAACACCTTAAATTTTTTAATTTTATTTTATGTGTATGGGTGTTTTGTCTGAATATATTTCTGTGCACCACTTTTGTGCAGTGCCTATAGATGCCAGAAAAGAGAGTCAGATTCCCCTAGAACTGGAATTCCAGATGGCTGTGAATTGCCTTGTGAATGCTGGGAATCGAACCTGGGTTCTTAACCACTAAGCCATTGCCCCAGCCCCAAACCCTTTTCATTTATTTTATTTTCACTTGCACATATTAGTTATCACAATTACTGTTTCATTATGACATCCACACACATATATAATGTTTTTCACTTATACCTGACTTGATTGCTCTCATGTCTGCTGACCCCTTTTTTCCTAGCTTGTCAATCCCCTTTACCAACCCATGATGCAGGGAGCTGCTAGAAACCAACTCACGGTGGCTACAAAACCAAACAAAACCAGAACCATCAATTTAAAAAAAGAGAGAGATAGGATCTTATTAAGTAACCCAGACTGGCCTTGAGTTTACACTGTAATCTAGGCCAGCTTTGAACTTGCAATCTTCCAGACTCAGCCTTCTGGGTATCCCAGGGGTAAGACTGGTGTCACCAGACCCCGCTCAGTGTCAAATGCTAAGAATTGGGAGAAATTTTCTTAAAAATTTGAACCCCACTGAGACATGAAAATGAAAAGAAGGGTTTCCCAATCACAGTCCCCAAAGATGGCTGTGGCCATGTTCTGATGTGAGCCTCTCTGAGCCTTCACTCCCCCTGTAGAGTCCTACACATACCTGTGCTCACGTTAACATCTGTGACACAGTGGGATCATATGTCCTGCTGTCCTGCTGTCCATCGTTCTACTCCAGCTGCAAACATCGCCGCTGTTTCTTTATGCTGATGTGAAGTGATTTTGTTTCATTATTCCATGGTCCGAACGAGACCACAGACATTCATCTCCATTCTTCCTATGCACATTTCTGCAGGAAAAATTTCTAATGGTTTCATCTATTAAATAAGCATTTTGATCATTATTAGTCAGGAGTCTCTGAAAGAGCAGATCCAACAGGATGTATATAATAGAGTATGTGTCATAGAATATGTTTTTGCTGTAAGTTTTCCATTGAAAACTTTTATACATTTTAATTAAGAAGTAATTATAACTTTTTCCCCTGTCTCGTTCCTCCCCAAACCCTTCCCAAGGCTCCCTTCCCCCCTCTCCAACTTCTCTCACCTCAGATTGATAACACATACACACACACACACACACACACACACACACACACACACACACACACATTCAGAAATATATATGCAGCCTGAGGTGTCTATTTTTGTAGCTTATGCATGTGTGGTTTCAGGGCTGACCACTTTCTATCAAACAATGAATTAGGAATCTTGTCCCTGCAAGGGGACATACAGGATATTACATGTGTATTTTTAAAGGGGATTTATTTGATTGGCATATAAATATGACTGAAGGCCATGTAATCCAACAGTGGCCTTCCACATGCTGGAGAGAGAGAGACTCCAGTCACTGTTTGCCCATTAACTGGAATCCTCAGAACAAGGAGAATCAATGAAGCAGCTTCATCCCAAACGAAGACAGACCCAGTGGCTTCCTGTCAAGTGGCTGCTGTGAGTCTCTGTGGAGAGTCTGGAGAAGGCCAGCTCTGATGGCTGTAGCATACTCACTGGGGAGGGACGAAGCTGGTAGCACTCTGAATGGCTTTCTCTTCCCCATTTCTGTCTGGATTCCACATTTAGGGAGAGTCTTCCCCTCTTGGTTGCTCTCCTGGTGTCTCTCTTGGGAAGCGACCTTACAAACACACTACCAGTGTGCTCAGCTGATGCCCTGGGCATCTCTCTATATCACCATCAGCACCGTCATCATAATTCCCAAATCGGGTTGAAATGATTGGCGTTTCACTGATTTTGCTGCCCAAAGTGCCCATTTCCCTACATTTGCATGTTGTGTGTCATGGAAACTATTATCCACCCCCAACTCTGTTGGTGAAAAATATTCTGGATTTAGTTTTCTTTCTTGCCTTCTTTTTAATGCTGAGCTTTCTTTCTTCTTTTCTGTCAGAGCAGGCTGTGTGGGTTAGAGCGAGGATGCGTGGTTACAACTCTGTCTAAAACCAGGCCAAACTCCCTCTTCCCAGTTCAGCATTCATCAGAACCTCTGTGGAAACAGTCCTCGGGCCCTTATTTCTTTCCCCCTGACAAATCCACAGGGCTCTGCTTGTCTCCGCTGTGCATGCAGACTGTCACATTTCTAGCTGGCTGATGAATTGTGCTGCTGGTACCTGACATCTCAGAGCTGCCGTGGCTGGTGACATCACTGCAGGGTGTCTGCACTCCCCCTGAAGTGACAGGCTCGCCTGCCCAGTCTCTTCTCCTGGCTTCAAGGTCTCAGAGGGATCACTTGTGGGCAGAAAGTAGGAGGCCCTCTCCAGGTGGGGGTGAGGGCTACTATGCACCAGAACTCCTAGGGTGAGGACCAACTGACTGTTTGATGAGGACTGACTGACTGATAAGCAGCTGACATTGTCCAATGCCCCCTCCGAATCTTTTTCTGAAGTATTACATTGCCAACACCCTTTTAGGCTTTGACTTATTGGCCTGCTCTTCGGTGTCCTTGTCCTATACAAAGGCCATGGAGAAGGGAGTATAGAATAGATTAGAAATAAGATGTGCTTCTCCTCATCTCTGCCTAATTCCCTCTGTTCTACTAAAAAATTATATAATTTTATCTGCTAGTAAGATGCCGGCAATAAATCTGTTTTCCCTGACTAGCTCCTGTGTGAAGGGTTCCTACAGAATCCATTCTGTGTATATACTGTTGGTTTGTGTGCTTCTCCATCCTTATGGTGCTCCCTTGCAGCCTGTGCTCTAAGGAGCAGAGAGAGCCAGTGCTTAGTGGTCTGGTGGTTGAGTCTGCCCCGTGCTGTGGAGGGAGTGACAGCTGTGGCCTCAGGAGGACAGTGTGGTAAGGGCTGGCAGGAGGCCTCTGTTGACCATGACTGACGGGGTAGTGACTGTCAGAGCCCTCAGCGGGATGAATTGCATACGGGTTTTGCTTTATTAGATTTCTACCTCTTAAACATACCAATTTTACTCCTTTTATTCTTGGCTGGTTTAGGAAGACCATTGAACTGAAGTGCATGAGAATACTAAGGTGCGTCCAAGGGATAGCAAAGTGGTTTAATGGGTAAGGACACTACCTGATAAGGATCCGGGTTTGATTCCTGGGGTAGCAAATGTGTAAGGAGAAAATCAATTCCTGCACATTGTCCTCTGAGCTCCACGCGTGCCTTCCTTCTCCAGTAAAGAAATAAATGTAGTTTTTAAAAAAATGTAAAGATGCAGTCTTTACAGGAGAACTACTGATGGTAGTACCTAACCTTGTGGTGGTCTGCATGGGGTTCAGGACAGAGTGTGCACACCCTGTTCTGCACTACCAACTTGGGGTTGGGATTTGGGACAGGACTCAGCTGTTCCAAATCTTCAGGAGATGGGCTGTGGCTAGCACTCACATACTGAAGCCCTCTTACCCCCAGAAGTTCTGGGTGTGGACTCAGCCCCCACCTACTGTAAGCTCAGCTCGCCCTACTTGGAGAAGATCCTTACCCATTTTGCTAGAAGTTAACATTTAAGACACACCAGAGGAAATAACCTGTAAAAAATGACAAAGGCGTTTGGTGACAGGTGTGAGACTCAGGTCCACACCTGCCTGTGAGGAATCCCTGCAGATTCATGATCAGAAGAAACAGCCAAGTCACGGTGTTGAGGAATGACGGTGGCCTTTTGTAGCTGTCATTGTGGGAGATGAACTGTGTTTTCTGGGCTGATAGGAGGCCAATGAAAGCAAGAGGAACTTTCACGTGTTCCAGGCAGCTAAGATGGTTTGTCTCCTTGCCGATACACTGCTCACAAGTGTGTGACTCCATGGTTGCTTCAGGTCACTAGGCATGTGGGCAAGAGGGTCCTGGTAGGGTACTAGGATTGAGTTTATTGATGTCCTAGTGTGCCTGTATGGAGCGGGCTGACAGAAGGTAAGCTTTGAGGCCAGGGCAGACCGGGCTAACATGGGAAGCTTTGGTTGCCAAGGCTGGGAAGTCACATCCAGCTTCAGCCTCAGGAGTAGAAGAAGAGACTGAGCAGTACAAAGATCTGGGAGCAGCTGACCTCTGGAGGCTGGTTTCTCAACAACCTAAGTCCGCATTTTCCCACTTTGTTCTGTTAACTGTTGAACATGCACAAACTTACAAACTGCTGAATCGTTTTAGGTTAACATGGGCCCCCCCAAAAACCATACCCGATGCCTTTTAGAGAATTGATGACTGTATTCACCAGAAAACACATTGATATAAATTGGTTCAATCAAAGGACTTTCCTACCAAGAGTCAGTTAAGATTAACTGCACCAAGAAAATGGCGGTGTTCCTTAGGCAGCTGAAAATGGAAACATTGTAATCCCAAAGGCAAACTGACACTAACTGGTGCCTGTCATGTTCCAAACTCCCACAGCAACTGCTCACAGAAAAGTAGATGCCGTTGTCTTGACCTAATAGCTGAGGAAACTGAGGATCAGCAAGGAAGAGTTATGGACGGAAGAGGCTAGGATAGGACGGGACAGAGGTGTTTAGCCACAACACAGAAGCGTCTTGAGCAATGTTTCTCAACCTGTGGGTCTCGACCCCCTTGGGCTAAAACAACATTTCTGTGGGGGTCCCCGAAGACCGCGGGAAAACACAGATATGTACATTATGATTCGTAATAGTGTTGCGTGTAGCTTTTAGCTACCACGCCTACGCTCCTGGGATGGTCAGTGCTACCAGCCTCCACCCAGCTTCCCTTGAATCCACGGATAAAAGACACACACCATTAGTTGTTCCTTTTCAACGTGCCTTTTGACAGGATTGCTGGCTGCTACTATCTCCCCGCTGGAAAAGTGTGCCCTGAACAATATTCTTACCTCTGCACCTCCCACCTGCCCTAAACTTTAGTTGCTAAGATACATTTAGTCCCTGCTAAACATCCTTGACTACCTGCCTATAGGAGCAGCCACAGGGCTCCACTTTTCCTGCTTGGTTCTTTTCTTTCCAAAGAACCTCCCCTGTACCCTTGCATTAGTCTCTTTTTCCCCCAGGACCCGGAAGTCCCGCCTATTCCTTCCACCCAGCAATTGGCCCATGGCTTCTTTACTGACAGATCAAGAACCAATGGGAAAATAGGACCTTAGCATTGGAACCACCTCTATATAACAGTAGCAAAATTATAGTTATGAAGTAGCAATGGAAGTAATTTTATGGCTAAGGGCCATCATGAAATACTCTGAGATTAAAGAATCACAGCATTAGGACGGTTGAGAACTGCAGTTCTAGAAGGTGATAGGAGAGGTCGGCAGAGATGTCTGCCCTTTCTGTGCATAATATAACATTTCTCTGCTTATTTTTTAAAAGAATATTTTGTGTGTGTGGGGGGTGGAGGTGAGGTTCCAGTCCTATATAAAATGGTATTTGGAGGCTTTTATAGGTAACTAGGTTTACATGGGGTCCTGAGGGCAGAGCCTCCCCAGTGGGATGGAGAAGAGGAAGAGACAAAAAGTGTTTCCCTTCCACCTCTCTCAACCATGTGAAGATTGAGTTCCAAAGCTGCCAGTTAGGACCAGCCTTGGAAGGAGCAGGTAGGCTTCTTCATCATAGGAAGGCTATCTTGTACTGTTTGTACAGACCAATCTATAGAACTCTGTTATAGAATATTGAACTGCGGGTTGGAGTGAGGCCTGTCAGGGAAGCACTTGTCACATGAGCATAAAGACCAGAGTTGGATCCCCAGAGACCTCAGAACAAGCTAGGTGTGGTGGTGTGTACTTAGAATCTCGGGGGGGGGGGGGATATGCTAAGAAAGGTAGGCACCAGGGCTGGCTGGGCTCTGCCAGCCACAGGTCAACAAGAGACCCCATCTCACAAACAGGGCAGACTGCTCCTGAGGAATGGCGCTTCTCCTCTGACCTCCATATTCATGTCTCTCTGTACGTACACACACACACACACACACACACACACACACACACACACACACACACACACAGAGGCACGCACGCGCACAGGAGCAAAGATGAACTGGCCAGGCAGAGTCTGGCTCCTGGCCTTCATATGCATATGCACACACAAGCACACACACACATACACATGCACACGAGCAAAGATGAGCTGACAAGGCAAATTCAAACATGTTTTCTTAAAGTCAGTCCTAGCTTTGTTGCCAGTGTGGTGTGTGTATGGGGGAGGTGCGGGCTGGTGCGGGACCTCTCCACCTGCTCACTTGTAACCTGTCTTGCATCTGGCTTCTTTTTACAATGTTGCCTTTATTCACACTGTATTGATTCCTCTGTGTTTCAGTCTCCTGAGGCTGGTTAGTTTCCAGGTTCTTTCAGACACTTTATTTTCTCTTTGCATCGTACTAATACTTTTCCCTGAGGGGAGGGGGATATTGACAGTTCTGGACAAGCTGACAGGAAAGGGCAGGGACCAGAGCTGGGGAGATGGCTCCGTTGGTAAAGTGCTTGACGCACAATCAAGGGACCTGGGTGTATTGCCCAGGACTTGTGTCAAATATCGGCGTGGTGGCACATGCTTGACCACCAAGCACCAGGAGGCAGAGACAAGCTAGTGGTTAGGGCTTGGCAGGTGGCCATTTTAGCTGAATCAACAGGCTATGTCTGTGAGGGGTTTGATTAAAATATGCTGTGTTTTCCTCTTACTAGTATCTCTGAAAATAATTGTAAGAACTTGCACCAAGCGATTCTATCTTATCCTATGCATTCAGAGGGCAAGGTCCTTACACCATAAGAGGTGATTGAAGGGACCATGACGTGGAACTTTCCATTGGTACTCAGCTTCCTAGAACGCTGGCCTACAGAGTTTCAGGAGGAGTGGTATGGTAAAAACGTTCCCGTGAGATGCTCGCCTGGCAATCCCCCACTCACTAGGTGATGTAAGCACTGTGTGCCAGGACCCGAGTCAGAGTTGCTGAGATAGTGAACCAGACAGTAGAGTGTATTTGGGAGCAGTTATGTTGGCACCAATGCTGTGAAGGACAGGGCTTCACAAGTTCATTAGAGTGGAGCCAAGTGACTCAACTGCTGTGTATTTGGTTTTTGGGGACAGATAATTCTTTGCCGAGATTCTGCTGCCACTGTGTGATATGTAGCCATAGGCCTGTCCTCTACACATTGAAAGCGCATGACATCATCTCTGATATGATGTCTTCTCCAGTATGACATCATCTCTGATATGACTGATGAGAATATGTCTAATGTCTTATGTGTCACCAGATCATGGAGAGAGCCGTGGCGATCAGGAAGCAGAGGTAGAGGTTTGGGAATTTCAGTGGCATGGTGGAACATGGCTGGGGGCTGTGAGGTGGGAGCCAAGGAGCGGATACACGAATGCAGAGTTTGAGATGGGGGTCACAGACACACGAGTAAGGAGACGTCTATTAGAAGCTAAACATGGCGGTATTTGTCAAGCAGTGTGTTCACAGAAGGCACTTTAAACTCCTATAATTTTGCAATCACTCATCTTTTCAGATACAAACATGGAGACTTGGAAACACTTAGTGGCCTAAGTTTTGAATCTGGGACATGGGAGCTTGGGTCTCAGTACACAGTCACTATATCAAAGGCGGACCTGATCTCGTGGCAGCTACTCTTCTTCATCGCCCTTGTGTTTTGTAAACCCCCAAAGTCTAGAGTTAAGACTAAAGTGTTGTCTTGTCCCTCGGGGGACAGAGACAGGGGCAAAGTTCATGGCAATAATCTCTCCAATTTACTTGTATGATTTTTCCTGGTACCCATGGGGCTTTGTTGTTGTTGTTTGTTTTGTTTTTATTTTTGCTTTGTTGTTTGTTTGTTTGTTTTGGTGTGAACTCTCCGGTTACAAACTCCATTGCTTTCTGTCCTATTCAGACAGGCAGACAAGTCTTTATGGTGCCTGCCCATCACTTTCCTCTCAGGACTCTGACCAACCTCCAGCAAGGCAGTTGGGCCACTCCTATTTGGTGATCCTGAGAAACTCTGGGCTGCCCAGGCTCTTACGCCTCTCAGTTCCTTCATCTGAAGTGCTTGTGTTTGGCAGCTGCCAGACTCCCTCACAGCCACAGCTGATATGAAAACAGTGCCCAGTATAATCATCTCTTCTTGCCATTGCAGTGGGCTTTGGATTGACTGACAGCTCTCATTTAATTTGCCTTCTTGTTTCTTTTCCAGAATGCAAGCACAAAGGTGAGAAGCTGGATCTGATATTCTCTGTGCTCATTATAGTTCAGTTCTGCAATGTCTCCCAAATAATACTGGCATGTTTTTCAATGACGGTGGAGGCCTTAAAGAAAGGGAGGAAGCTAGGTCATGGTACAATACCCTGGACACACTGCCCCTTTCCTTTTCTTCTTTCCGCTTCTAGGTTGCCATGAAGTGCAGACTTTTTCTCTGTAATGTGCCCCTACCATCGTATATATCCTTGCTGTGCCCAATTAACCCCATTGGCCAAAGGAGCAAGGTTATGAGTGCAAGTAAACCTTTCTTCTCTTTAAGCTGATTGGTTCAGGCATTTTGTTTCAGTTATAACATGCCAACTAAAGCACAGTTGTAGGCTCAGAGACCTTAGAGAAGAGTATAGGATGCTTAGTAGGTTCTATTTACAGTAGTTCTGAGTCAGTGAGTTGGTTCACTGCACTGAAATAGGAGGAGGAGGATGCGTATACATGAATGCCCAAAGCCAAAACCACTGTGACAAAAAAACAACCTCTTATGTGCCCTGCTTGAGATACTGCTTTACCCTCACCCGCTGCTTCAGCCAAGATGATCCTGGGAAGAACTGCAGTGCAGTGGATGACCTGGCTCTTTTTGAGTCGAGTGGTCATGGTCTACTGGATCCTATGAGACTGAGCTTGTCCCGGCCAGAAAAGAATAATCACATTTGGGAGAAAAAAAAGTAATTACTGTGCATTGCTTAATATACTTAATAAGTGTTTAATAAAGGATGGAAAATTCCCAGCTTTTCACCTTTGTAAATGTCACTCAATCTATAACCTAATTACTTCAATTTTCCATTTAGAAAATTAATTCATTTTGAAGGCATGAAAAATCAGCGAGAAATTTTCCTTCCTGGCCAAAGACTTAGAAACCCAGATAAGTTCAAAGACCTCAGGTTCTCCGAGGTCAAGAGCAGAGTTTACAAGTCAGCTAAATGGACTTCCATTTCCACCCCAGCTCCTTGAGATTGGCCTGAAGAAAATCAATTACAGCAGACACTGGATTCTCTGTTTTCATCCCCCTCCCCCTCTGTCTGCTCATTCCTTCTTGCAATGGACCTGCTCGATGCTGGGAGCTCTCAGCAGCAACATTGAACTTGACAGTGTTTGAGGAAGGAAAGGAGAATCTAAATGAATTGTGTCAGGGACCCACAGCATGCTATGTAGTTAGCTGGGCATCTCTATGTATTGTTTCTCATTTGACTCTTATCCCTTTGTTGAGGGAAGAGAGGAACGGATGGATAGCGGTCACACTGATATTGTCTAACAGTTAAAAAAGACTTAATGCATTCCAAATGTTGTGTGAAATGTTTTGCATAAATTATTTCATTTAATTCCCGTGAGTCTGTGAGGTAAGTATGGTAATTATATCATTAACCCTATCTTCTAGGTAAGACAATGTCTGTTTGACATAGGAGGGAAATGACTTGCATAGTAAACCCTGCAGCTTTCAGACAAGTTCGATGTGGAATTAAAAATGGTTTGTTCCTTGTTTAAATAGATCTGGGCCTTTCCCAAAACCCCCTTAAGACCTTACGATTCACAAATACTCCATCAAGAGGAAGCTTATCTCCTTCGCGCTATCCGGGAATGCTTCATTTAGCGCCATGATAATCAAAGGACGCAAAATTATGATTGACTAAAAGACATCCACCACATGAAATGTCCACACCCACGAAAACAGGGCTGAGGCTCTGCAGCCTGGTCTTTCACGCCAGATCACTCACCAGCAGATTTGGCCTCCCTCAAATTTCCTTGCAAAACCCAGTTCTGTCTTTCACAGGGAAGCTCTGAGACACTAAAGGTGTCCCAGTGAACTCTGCGGTCCCCACCTAGAGCAGGGAACTGTGGGGAGTGCTTGCAAATGAGGCACTGAGGAGATGGAGGGCCAGGAAGCAGAAATGAGGACTCAGCCCAGCAGGGCTCAAAGACCTGCGGAGGAAGCCCTTGCTTCTTGAGACACACTGACATGGAACTCAGACGTGTATGCCATGTCCAGGTCATGCCTTTGAGGTCTGACATTAAAGCCTCTTGAAACAGATTTACAGGGAGAAGCCACATCACTGTGGGCTATGTGGCTTTATCAGACCACGGCAGGCTCCTTGGGGAAACCGACACACCAAATACTAATTGCAAGTTTTCTTTGTGTGAAGCTCTTTCATACATCCTTGGCCTTTTGTTCTCTTCCACCCAGTGAGAATGATTACTGTGAACAACACTTGCTTTCTTCTTTTCTCTCACTCTTTCCTGACAGTGGGTGTACAGTCACTAACGTCGAGGACCCCTCCTTACCTTACCTTTTCTACTGTGACTCTTACTCTGTGCCGAGGGCAATTCCGCTCTTGAACATAGTAGGTCCTCTATCCAAGACTATTTTTGGATATAGAGAGGAAGCCTCACAGGAACTTGGAAGGCCCGTGAGTGGGGTTGAGGGGAGCAGCACCTCTCGCCCAGACCCGCCCGGATCTGCTGGGATCCCGGGCCTGAGAACCCGGGAACAGAAAGACTCCGAAACTTCC
>CM052717.1:16871465-16972147 GCA_028551405.1 Uromys caudimaculatus | reverse complement strand
GGGTGGGAGGTGGAATTCCCTCCTACAGGCGGGTTGGGGAGGGGATGGGGGGTATACAAAGAGGAGACTCAGAAAAGGGGAAACATTGGAAATGTATATAAAGTATCAAAAATAAAAAAGGAGGAAAAAAAAAAAGACTATTTTTGGAAGGACTGATGGGGGATGTATGGCTATCTCTCCATGTTCCCAGCTGATACAAAGAATGACGCCTTTCCCTATGCACACAGTAGGACTCCTGGGGTGTTGCTTGAACGGAGGAATGAAGGTCACGACTGCCATGTGCAGATATCACAGGCAGCAGGCTGCTGGTGACCCGGAAGTACTTGGTGGGACTTGAATGTAGAATGTGGTGTCCAGATCTCTAGGGTGACAGATGTGGTCCAAATGGAAATATGAAGGGTTCCCTCTCATTCTTGAGATGACAACTTTAAATACACATGGATGGATGATAGTAGAGTATTATTAAAGGAAATAAATAAAAGATTCCCTTTTTAAAAAGCTCTTTTCAAAGTCTGATGAGACATATAATCCCATCCTACATATCCCTTTACTGCTGTGAGAAGACATCATGGCCAAGGCAACTTATAAAAGAAAGCAATTGGGGACTTACTTACAGTTTCAGAGGATGAGGCCATAACTATCATGGTGGGACTCATAGTGGGTAGCAGGCAGGCATCCTTCTGGAGAAGTAGCTGAGAGCTTTACGTCTTCATTCACAAGCAGCAGGCAGATATATATATCAAGAGAGAGAGAGAGAGAGAGAGAGAGAGAGAGAGAGAGAGAGAGAGAGAGAGAGAGAGAAAGAGAGAGAGACTGGGCCTGGTGTGAGCTTTTGAAATCTCAAAGCCCACCCCCAATGACACACTTCCATCAGCAAGGCCATACCTCCTAATCCTTCCCAAACAGTTCTACTCACTGGGGACCAAGCATTCAAATATACGAGCCTGTGGGTCATTCTCATTCAAACAACCACAGTTCCTGAAACCTAGAGATTGTGGGTGGGAGTAAAGTGGGACTTCCTCTTTGATTGTACTGACCTGAGAGGACCTTGCATGAGGCTAGACCCTGAGGGTTGGGAATAAGGCCTGGGGGAACTGAGATTGCTGATGGCTCTGTTCTGGTGATGGTCTCTAGCAACACATAAATGATAAGAAAATGCCCAACGTGGCCTGGAAACGTGGTGGTGGATGGCCTTGTCAAGTTAGAAAAGTGTTACTTCCTGAGATAAAGCTTCCATCTCAGTGTGTATCAGTTATACTATGGGTCGGATGTATGTTCAAATATTATAAATTGTAGCATTTCAATTTACCAAAAATAATTGTAACACTTTTGGTCATTAGGGTTGTGGATCTTGCAGGAATGGTGTCTTCTTGGGAGGGTGGTTCGTGGTAATGCCAAAGAATCGGTTTTGTATTTTGCCATGAGGACAACTGAGAAGCTGGTTGAACTCCTACGGGCAGTGTATACCTTTAGAATAACAGTCTTTGAAACTGAAACTTTTTTTTCTGCTTCTAGGTTGTATTTCAGTTATCTATACTTTAAGTTATTTTTATGGTGAGATCTCCTTTGCTTAAAAAATACCCTGCACGTGTGTTTGTGTGTGTTCGTGTGAATATAGGAAGGCAGTTCTCGTGTGGAGGTGGAGCCCTTGGTTCTTAGCCCCCCTGACTTCCTCCTCATCTGAGACAGGGTCTCTCATTTGCTGCTGTGGCCCCGAGATTAGCTGTCTAGTGACCTTCTGAGGATCTCCATCTCCTCTCTCGCTGTGGGAACAAGAACTAGAGATTTTGATGCATGTGACCACATCCTGGCTTATGTGGGTCCTGGTGGAGTCCAAATCAAGTCCTTATGCTTGAATGTCAAGTGCTTTATCAACTGTGCCATCTCCTAGCCTTGGAAACTTAGGTTTCTTAAGGTATAATATAAATGATGAAATGTGATGTGGATTTTAACCTGTTCCTAAACTTACGGCACACGGTGATATGTGAGTGTTTACCATGAAGGGGAGACCTGGGGCCCTCGATAAGGGAGAGTGGCCCTCAGACTCTGCGACAGAGACTGTACAGACACAGAATTTAGAGAATGCTTGAGATGCATCAGGACTATGGGGACCCACAGTGGTCTGATGGCTCAGGTCTTTGATTTCTAGGGTAGGAAATTTCTCACTTTTATGTGATTAACTCAAGCACAGGAAACTGCTCACAGGCAGATATGATCTTGCAATGTGACTATTTCATACAGATCGACTAAATAGTAATAGGTTTTACTAATGATATTTAGTAATACTGTGCATTCATTAGTTTTTATTGTCAACTGGACACATCTGGGAAGAGGGAAACTTAATTGAGGCCCAGACGGATGGGCCTGTGGCCATGTCTGTGGGGGATTGTCCTGACTGATTAATTTAGAAAGACCAGACCCAATGTGGGTGGAACCATCTCTAAGCAGGTGGGTGTGGGCTCTATAGGAAAGGTAGCTGAGCTAGGGAACCAACCATCGAGAGAGAGAGAGAGAGAGAGAGAGAGAGAGAGAGAGAGAGAGAGAGAAAGAGAGAGAGAGTCACTCCTCCATGCTTCCGGGCTGTGATTCTCCTTGAGTTCCTACCCTCAGTTCCCTCAGTGAAGGACTATGACCTGGAAGTGTAACATGACTCGGGAGCGTAAGTCAAATAACTCTTTCTTCTCCTTAGTTAATTTTGGTCACGTTGTTTATCACAGCAACAGAAAACAAACCAGGACACAGGGTAATGGAGTCATAGTGGCTACACGGGGGTCCAGAGAACAAAGGTGTACAGTTGGAGAGTGTGGAACAGGGTGGGTGATCTGGGGTAACCAGGGTGTTTCTTTATGAAAGAGCTTCTGGGTGCCCTGTGTGTCTGGTGTGGACAAGAGGGGTCTTGAGAGCATCAGGGGAGGACCTCAGTGGTGGCATGACTGAATAGGAAGCCACTGATGGGGAGGCTGAGGTGCCTCTATGGAGCTTCTAGCAGAGGATGACTAAGGAATAAACACTGCTACCCAGGGGAAAAGAGTCAGCCTCACTTTGGGGCACGGTGAGGAATTTACACAGGAAATAGTTCTTCCAGCTGACAGAAGGCTGAGTCTTATTGGGCTTTTTAATGAATTGCATTGTGTGTGTGTGTGTGTGTGTATGTGTGTGTGCGTGTGTGTGTGTGTGTGTGTCCTCCAAGTGTGTATACATATGTGTGTCACAGCCTGTCTAGAAAATGAGTCGACAACTTGCCGGAGATCTTATCCCCTTCTCCCACGTGGATCTCTCGGATCTAATTCAGGGGGTCAGGCTTGGCAGCAGGCACCTTACCCCCAAGCCACTTCCCCAACCCTACTGACAATAACCAAATTCTAACCTTCCATTGGTTCAAGTCCATTGAATTAACAATGCACCCAGTGCACACAGTAGATGGTCTTCCATGTGGTGGCCAGGGATCCAAATATATTCTCATTTTGACTCCACTGTCTTCTGGGTGTAGCTCTTGAACATCACGCTTTATTAAGAAATAGTGGACAATCAGAGAGCATACAAGGGCTGGACCTAACCCTCTACACATGTGAAGCCGATGTGCATTGCAGCTTGGTGGTCATGTGGGTTCCCCAAGAGTCGGGGCTATCCTTGACTCTTTTACCTGCCTGTGGATCCCGTTACCCTAACTGGGCTGCCTTGTCTGACCTCAGGGGGAGAGGATGTGCCGAGTCCTGCAGTGACTTGATGTGCCAGGGTGGGGTGATACCCAGAGGGTATCAGAAGAGAAAGGGGTGATGGGAGTGGCTATCTAAGAGAGGCTGGGAGGAGAAGGTGGGCTGTGATCAGGATGTAAATAAATAGATAAATTAGTGGAAAAAATGGTGGAATACTCCTGTGAAGAAGAAGTAGGGAAATGAGGCCGGGCATTCACGTTCTAGAATCATGTGAAGGAAGAATACATTTTTGTTGGGCCACTGGCTGTTTCTGCCATTGCAGATTACCTCATGCTTTGTTGTCTTTAAAGGGTCTGGATATTCTGACACTATGGACTTCATGGGTTTTTTTTCCCTCTTGTAGGATCTTGAAGAGTATCCATTCTTTTTAATTAATTAATTAAGTAGTTAATTAATTGTGTGTATGTGTGTGTGTGTGTGTGTGTGTGTGTGTGTGTGTGTGTGTGTGTATACAAGACATGCTTGTAGAGATCAAATGACAGCTTGTGGAGGTTAGGCGTCTCCTTCCACCCTGTAACTTCCAGGATTGGAACTCATATTGTCTGGCTTGAAGGCAAGTGCTTGCCTGCTGAGCTGTCTTTGCTGGCCTAGATTAGCCTTCTTGGAGACCTGGCTGTGTCTCCTCTGAATGGACAAAGTGTGTGGGCTCAACCCTCCACAGCCTCCACTGGCCCGCCATCCCCAGCAGCAATCTGAGCTCTGGTGACTCACTGGCAAACAGTGTGGTTCTTCACATTGTAGGTAGCATTGCTATTATAGATTCCACTTCTGATGTCTGTGACATGTAGTGAGGTGGTGTCATTAGGGAGAGACTGCTCTCAGGTCATTCTGAACATCAAATTGGGTTAGAGGTATTCACTGTGACGGGAAATTCCACAGCCTCATCTAGAAAAATCTTGACATGGCATGGTGGTGACAGTTGACACAGCTTTTCAATAACTTAGAGATCGTCAAGGGCTTGATTTCATCTGTAAAATTTAGAACTCTGAATGATGGTGGCTGGTTCTGGTTAATAGCACACCCATGATTCCATAAGTGCCTTTAGTTCTTTAGTTCTTCAGCCATTGTATTGGTGAGAACTTGAAATGCCTTCTTCAGGCCCCAGGGGACAATCTGCTTCTGTGCCTTCTGCAGCTGCCGTGTAGAAGCTGTCTCTGTTGGTGGCTCACAGATATTTCTTGCATCTGTGAGGCCAGCCTCAATGGGTCCGACCTCCCATGACCAGTTCTACCACAGCTCTAACCCACTCTCTTGTCACCTTCTTCCGTTTTGAGGACTCCATGGTCACATTAATGTTGCTGAATCATCAAGATTAATTTTTCTATGTCAAAACTGATTACCAAACTTAGTTCTTCTGTGTCCTTAACTTCGCCGCGTCGGGAAGCCTTTCAAACACTCATGGGATTTGGACACTTGATGTGAATGTCTTTGGGGGAAGGGGGATTTAATATCTTTGCTGTGAGTCATTGTTATTAAAATGTTAAAACCCTTTATATCCAGATTTATTTCTTTCCATATTCTACTTTTCCTTTTAGAGAGATTTCTTAATATGGAAATCTTTTGAAGCAGATTTTCTGATGCCTAAGCTTGCTTTTACTCCAGAGTAACTATTTCAGGCGTACTGGACCGGAATAGAGATGATGCTGTATTATTTACCAGTAGCTATTTCTTTTTTTTTTTTTTTTTTTTTGGTTTTTTTTCGAGGCAGGGTTTCTCTGTGTAGCCCTGGCTGTCCTGGAACTCACTCTGTAGACCAGGCTGGCCTCGAACTCAGAAATCCACCTGCCTCTGCCTCCCAAGTGCTGGGATTAAAGGCGTGCGTCACCACTGCCCGGCTTACCAGTAGCTATTAAAAGACTATAATAACGCATATTATCATTCATCTTTTTTCCTCCACGGAGGCTGCAGCATCACTAGAAAATATGCCATGGTAGACAGCCAAGACAAACCGTCAGTGAACGAGCAAGCATTCAGTAGGGAGGTAGCTATTGCCACAAATCAAACCTGAAGAGAGTCTTCACTAGCTCTCTGCTGTATGAAGACTATGCCTAAGGGGGGGGGGAGAAATTTGAAATTAAATGCTGAATAGCATTGTCAGACAGCTCGCTGATGGAAGCACACAGTGTACTCTTGGCACCTGTATTCACACCACAGTTGATATCATCAGATACATAAGGGATATTCTGAGGGAGCCTTCCCAAGCCCACTGGTAGAACAGGCTCTGGAGGGGTCATGGGTCATGAGTTTGAGGTTGCTTTACCCTCTTCCTCTCTCAAAAAAGACTCTTGCCGAGCTCCGTGAAGGCGGATGGTTTTGTTCACAGGAGAAAGGACATTCTCCTAGCACTGAGCGTCTCAGGCCATGGTCCAGCTTAACGCTCCTGCTCCATACATCCTTTCTCTGCATACATCTTCCTCATGCAGGTGTCAGCTGATGGTCCCCAGGGAGTTGATTTGGCCTGGCCTGGCTGGGAGGCCTGAAGGACAAGGACTTGGAGAAATAAGGAGAAATTCCATTTAGCTAGCCGCACAATGTGTGTCCAGGCACAATGGCCTTTTCCACAGGCGGATTCTGCTGGCCTGTGGCTTTGCCGTGTGTGAAGAGAAAGGCCAGCAAAGCTGCAGAAAGAGAAAGGCGGGCCAGCGGTAGCAATCGATGCTCTCCTTTGTGCCGACTGACATTTGAGGGGCTTGTTATCGGGATTGCTGGCTGCTTTATCTAAATGTATCTCCCTGGCTGCCAGGCAAGGCAGATAGGTAGGATGTGTGATGGCCCTGGGAGATATGGGTCCAGCTGCTGTCACAGGAGAGAGACAGCCTGTCTCACCCCCAACCCCCACACCTTGTTTCAGGGCCTGACAGGGACAGAGTGGCTGGGAAGGTAGGTGGTTCCTTCCTTTCTCAGATGTGGTTTTCTTGTTCTTGTGGGCCGAGGGAAACTGCCAAATAGAAAACCCAGCGCTATACCAGCCCTGTCCGACTCCCAAAATAACAAGGCCCAAGCTGCAGTCAACCCGAGTCTACCAAGGAGAAAGCAGAAGGGGACAGAAGAGCCCAGGGTGTTTACATTGGGATTGTGTGTCCATCCCAGTGTCGGCTGACTCCTACACAGTTCAGAGCTTCTCTCTACTCCCCAGACCCTGGCTAGACTCTTCTAAGAAAGCTGAAGCCAATTGATTTGATGGAGCTTCTGAGTTTTCTCTCCTAGTCTAACCTTTCTTTAGGCAGAACATGCAAACCCATCTACCTAGTGCAGTGGTTCTCAACCTGTGGGTCACGACCCCCTTGGGGGGTCATATATCAGATATTCTGCATATCACATATTTATATTACTATCAATAACAGTAGTAAAATTACAGTTATGAAGTATCAACAAAAAATAATTTTATGGTTGGGGGTCACCACAACATGAAGGACTGTATTAAAAGGTAGAAGCGTTAGGAAGTGTCTTAGTTAGGGTTTTACCACTGTGAACAGACACCATGACCAAGGCAACTCTTATAAGGACAAAATTTAATTAGGGCTGGCTTTTAGGTTCAGAGGTTTAGTCCATTATCATCCAGGCAGGCATGGTGCCGGAGAAGCTGAAAGTTCTACATCTTCATCTGAAGGCTGCTAGGGGAAGATTGGCTTCCAAGCAGCTAGGACTAGAGTATTAAAGCCCACGCCCACAGTGACACACCTACTTCAACAAGGCCACACCTTATACAAACTCTCACAGGAAGGTTGAGAATCCCTGATCTAGCACGATATCTAACACTCCACAGATGCTCAATACTTTGTCCTCCACCAAATACAAATACACTGAGTCTGGTAATTAAATCTGTCATAGGATCGAGAATGCATCTGAGGGATAGCTGGACAGACATTAGGTGGGGCAGTAAAGCAAATGAGCGATCACCCACAACTCTCTGTCAAGGTGACTCAAAAACCACCAAAACTCCAAAATAACAACCTTGATGAGGATATTAAGAAACTGGATCCTTGCGCATTGTTGATGGAACACGAGATGGTACAGCAGAGTTTCACACTGTTGAAAATAGAATCACCGGGCTGTGGAGATTGCTCAGTTGAAGATAGCAAGGTTAGTATAAGGACCCGAGTTTGATCTCAGAACCCACAAAACAAACAAACAAACAAATAAACAACCCCCAAAACAGGCATGAAGTCATACATTTATAAACCTGCTGTTGAGAAGGCAGATCCCTGTCCTGCCATCGCTGCCCACTCAGAAGCCACGCCCACTCAGAAGCCACGCCCACTCGACAAGGTCCTGGGTGGTTAAGGTATCTGATTCTCTTTCTTACCTTCTTATCTGACAAAAAGGATCTTACAGGAGGAAGGGTTCGTTTGGCTCCCGGTTTGAGGGGATATGGTCCATCCCAGTGTAGTCATGATGGCAGGGGCTCCAAGTGTCTGGCCACACCATGTCCACAGTCAGAAAGCTGAAGACATGGTGGGGCTGGGGTATCAAACCTCAAGTCTGTCCTTGGTGATCTACCCCTTGACCAGACTCAGCCTCCTGAAGGCGCTACAACATTCTACACCAGAAGTGACCAAATGTGCTGACCTGTGGAGGACATGTCAC
The DNA here is from genome assembly GCA_028551405.1 of Uromys caudimaculatus. Classification (NCBI taxonomy): domain Eukaryota; kingdom Metazoa; phylum Chordata; class Mammalia; order Rodentia; family Muridae; genus Uromys; species Uromys caudimaculatus. Next base: position 16,963,844 of record CM052717.1, on the reverse strand, counting down.
ACTGAAACCACAACAGGCTGAATATTCCTTTTCCAAAATGCTGAAGACCAGAACGTTTTAGAATTTTAACATTTTTTTTTGTATCTGGAAATATTTGGACATTTATTATATAGTATCTTGGGGATGGAACCCAAGTCTAAACATGACTTTCATCTTTGATTTATACCTTTTGTTTTATATCACATGTAAAAGTATCTTATCTCTGTGGCTTGAAAGTCATTTTCATAGTTTTAATAATTTGGGGCATGAGACGGGATTTCGTGATATGGATTTTTTTTTTTCACTTCTGCCACCAAAAGTTAGCTAATTTGGAGCATTCTGGAATTTTGGGTTCCAGGTGTTCATCCTGCCCTAGGATTCTCTGAGGCAGAAGCTTGCGTCTCTGGTTACCAACTGACTACGTTAGAGGCAGTCTTTTCACATTTCATGAGTGAACTCAGTAATAGAACGGTGTCCTGGCCTAATCATATGCACTCTACCTTCTCTAGACCCCGCATTAAGACACCTCTTTCCTGCATTCCAAATATGTTTGCTGGACTGGGGATATCAGTCATTTGAGTATTTGCTTAGAGTGTATGAAATTCTGGTTAAAATTTCCAGCACCACAAAAATCGGATATGCTGGTGCCTGCTTGTGATTCCACACTTGGAAAGTAAGAGATAGGAGGACCAGAAGTTCATGGTCATCCTTAGCTACTCGGAGATTTCAAGGTCAGATTGAGATGCATAAGCCCCCACATAGATAGATAGATAGATAGATAGATAGATAGATAGATAGATAGATAGATAGATGGATGGATGGATGGATGGATGGATGGATGGATGGATGGATGGATGGATAGATAGATGGATAGATAGATGATAGATGATAGAGTCTTCTATCACCTGTCTATAACTTCTTACATGGCTTAGGCTGTCACAAGAGTGAATGGGAAGAATCAGGAGCTAGCCTGTGCTACAGAAACACTCCACCTAGCATGTGTCAGGTGAATGACAAGACTGTTAACAAATGTGCGTCTCCTGGACATTAGCCCCAATTTCCCTTTGTGAGTCAATCCCGATTCTCTTTCAGAGACAAGATGAGGGACCCACTCAGTGAGTAAAGTCGCTTGCTGAGCCAGTCTGACAACCTCAGTTCAATCTCTGGGGCTTGCAGGAGAGAAGCAGCTCCTGACAACTGTCCTCTGAGCTCCTCCACACACACCTCCCCCACCATTAACTAAATTAGAAACGTAAAAAGTACCTATGCTGCCTAAATGTTTTGGGGATCCACACTGGCTCATATTTGCTGTGACAGTGGGTCCATCCAGATGGATATTACAGAGAGACATCAAGTGTGGTTTTTGCATAATGTTGGGTTTTGCTGAGATGTTTCAGAGACACGTGACTGAACAAACAGTACTAAGTCTCCATCATCCACAGACAGAGCGATGTTCAGCATCTCAGTTCTCTTTAGCTACAGAGAATTCCTGGCCAAATGCGATGATTAATTAGTTCTATGCATCTAGCTCTGGATGATTGCCTCTCATTAGAAGCCAAAGGGGTCCCTGCATGCGAGGCTTCGTCCCATGGTACTTGGGTGGCTATATAAAGAAAAGCAACTTCAGTGTAATTATGAGACAATAAATAAATAAATAAATAAATAATCCAGATCTTCTCATGTGATTTCATTTATTAGGTTGATGTTTCTTTCTTGAGACTCTATAAGTAGAAGAGTTGAGGTACTGGGCTGTTACTGAAATGGGAAACTAACACCCCATGATCAATACTGGGAACAGGATTCTGAATGCCGGAGAGAAATAAAAACAAAGCCCTTTAAAGTGCAGGTGGCATTTTCGAGGGTGCCGCTGCACTTTGCTCTCTGATAATTTGGTTTTTCGGGTGGCTGTGAGATCTGATTTACCTCAGGGTTACTGTCTGTGCTGTTCTGTTACTGCTAATGTTATGCCGGGGACGAGCGGAGCGTGAAAGGCCATCTTTGTTCTCGGGGCAGCAATGATTTCTGTGTCCTTAAAGTGGAAGGAAAACAGGGGCCATTCCTGTTTTGTTTCCTAAATGTTCAAATGATAAAATAAGCAACATAGAGACGGCATAATGGTGTGTGTTTTGTAGAAATGAAGGCTGGACTGTGCTGGCATTGTTCCCCTCCTCTGGCCGGGGTTGGCCTTCTGCAGAGAATTCACTTCCTCCCGGTTTTGCTCCTTTTAAGTCCTTTGTGGGATGTCTAAGACTGGAGTCCCTTTCTTCCCTGTCAGAGTCCCTTCCTTCCCTGTCATCCTTCTCTGGCACACTGGCACACACTGGGGGGCCATGCATCACTTCTCTTACGATTTCCATGTCAGCAAAACAAGGCACCTTTGGAGGTCTGCACCGCAAGAGCATATATATCATTTTAGCTGAACCCTTTGCAGTTTTTGTAGTGTGTGCTGAGCCTTATCAGGGCACCCCAGCTCCTGCTGCTGTAGGGGGTAGCTTGTAACATCTCCATTTCTTCCTCCCGTCTCCCACTCGGCCCAGGCTACAGTATCAATGATATTTGAACGTTTATCTCAAATCCTTTCCTAATGCCATGGCGTCATTCATTGGGACAACCTTAATGAGCTGGTAATTAGTCATTCATTGGGACATACTTAATGGGCTGGTTGTCTAGTGGGAAGAAGTGGAGAGAGGGGGAAAGAAATCTCAGGCTCTGGGAGAGTCAGGAAGGCAGGGGTACCTCAGGGATCCCTGAGAGAGCTTTTTGTCAACAAAATGGATCAGCCTCGCAAGCAGTAAAACCTTCAAATGGCCTTCATGTCAAAATATTAGCCGCTTTTTTCCGCTGGATAGCAGTTTAATAAACATAAAAAGCACACATATCATTCAGAGTGTGGCAAAGTTTGCGTCAAAAAAAAAAAAAAAAAAAAAAAAAGGCTCTCCCTTTTTAAAGAAAGAATAATGTTTCTCCATGTGGTAGAGGAAATGACACTCTGTGTCAGGCTTGTGTGGCTGGAGATTAGGTATTTACTGCGACTACAGGAGCTCTCTGGCCCTTTCTTCTAGAAATCGCTGACCTGTGAATGTAGTCAAATCACCAAACTTAAGAGCGCAGATCTTACAGACAAGTTTTTGTTTTGTTTTATTTTCCATGTGGCAAAGATACTCACTGACTTCCAAAATTTGCAAGTACTCAGGGGCATTGATATGAAATACACAGCCAGAGTTGGAGGTTCCAAGAAGGTAACTTAGTGGGTATCGGGAAGGGAGTCCTCAAAACTACCGACACATGATTTTTTTTTCTTTGTTGAAATAATTTCTTCTCCATGTTAAACTTCAGGGAGGAAGACAAGACCAATGTTTGAATTTAAACTGTCTACATGGCAGGAAATGTAAATAAATATGTCTCAAAGAATTCCTAGTTTCTCTTCTGAGTCCTCTTTTCCGGGGGACACTGGCTCAGTGGATAAGAACTGATAAGGCCTGGATCAGGTGCTGGCAGAAATGCAAAATAGGACGAGCCAGTCTGGGGAACCGAGAAACAGCACAGAAGGGAGAATGACAGAAATCCAGAGCAGATAACACAAGGTCCTTGTAATTGCTTGCTGCCTTCCACTAGTGCAGTGATCACCAGGCAATAAAGATAATGTACATTAAGAGTGTTTTGTCAAGAAAAAAGCATAGGACAGACATCAAGTTTGGTAGTTGTTGCTAGAATCAAAGGTGACGCCGCTTTGGTTTCAGGGACATAAGTCAGGATAAGCCTGCTCTGTGCTGTCTTTTTTTTTTTTTTTTTTTAACTTCTGTATCAAGATAAATTCCTCTCTGCACCTGGGATTTCAATAAGCCCAGTGTGCTGCTACGTAAGGCTGACCCTCAGCCTCATAGGCTCGTCTGCTGCTTGGAGCTTCTCGTGATAACACACACACACACACACACACACACACACACACACACACACACACACACACGACTGCGTGACTGGGGTGGGCGTGGCTCTGCTTTCTACAAGTTCCCGAGTGATGCCACTCCATTGGTCCCGTGACCAAGTGCTCATGTTTGTAGTCAGCTTAAGGGTTTGTTTCACAATGCCAGGGGCTCAGTCACTGTTTGCTTTCTGGGTTCCCAGCTACTGGATGGGTGTGGCCAGGAGCTGGTGGGAGGGGGTCAACTGACTGTTCACACTATCACAACTTGAGCCTGGGTGAGCGATCATAGATTCTTCAGGATGACCTTGAGGGTTTCATTGGGTGGGAGGGTGTGTGTACAGGTGTGAGGGACAGAGGACAATGTTGGTTATCACCCCCAGGCATACTTTGAGATAGGGTCCCACCAGCCTGACCTTACCAGCAGTCTAAGTTGGCAGGCCAGTGGTATCCAGGTGTCTATTTCCACCTCCTCAGCACTGAGATTACAAGTATGTGCCACACTGCCTAACTTTATTTGAAATGGGTTCTAGGAATCAAACCCAGGTCCTTGTACTTTTATACCAGCACTTTGTTAGCTGAACCATCTCACCTGCCCAGTCTTGCTTTTTAAAGAATGTAATACAATCAGATTTTATCTATTGTGTATTTCTAGAGTTTAAACAAGGAAGGTCTGTTTCTTTGATGTCGGTGGTGAGGCTCTTTAAAACAGAAAACAACTCAGTATCCAATATTAGAAACAAACAGAGAGCTGCTTCTCCACAGCTCCGGCTGGCATTTAAGTTAGGATTAGGCTAGGGCTTGGTAGGGTGGAGAAACGTTAAAGGACTCTGTCCAAGACTGGGGCTCTCCTGGGAAGATGTGACTCTCAAAGGGGCTCATAAAGATCTTTGACTTTGGGGGTGCTTTACAACCCGGAAGCTAGTCCAGCCTGTACCGCTATCTGTGCCTTGAATTCTTATTAGAACACCCATTTCCGACTGAGCAGTTCCACACTCTTAGCTACCAATATGCTGCACATCTGGGGCCAGAGTAGCGGAGTGTCTCTAGCAGCTATTGGGATCTATTTTTAGAGCCCAAAGTGATCTCGGTATCTCTGGACTCTTTGGGGCCATGTTCAGGCAGGCTCACAGGGAGAACACCATGGGGCTCTGTGCACCTGTGTGTAATGGAGTGGCTCTCCCAGGCGCCATCCCAGAATCACCGACAGCATCCTGTGCATGACCTTCCTTAGAGGTCACTTCTCCATGACTCAACTCCTTCGCTGATGAGCAAAGATGTTTTAATAAAGTGAAGTCACCCCCTGTAATTAAACATTCAGCCCAACTCTTTTCAAGTTTGGCCAAGGATCCTAGAAGGATCTCTTTGCTTAAAAACAAATGGTGGACTTGCCCACAGCATGTGATTTTCACTGGCTTGGTGCTAAAACTGGACCAGTCAACTGTTAGCATCCCTGAAAAACAATACATGTGCGTGGTTTGAGGTATGAGAGGAAAGCTTTCTCTCTGAGGCACTAAAGGGAGATCAGCCTTAATTACTCTGTATTTTGCTGTATTTACTGGCAGAGCTGAGAGCTGTCTGTACATTTGGCTATTTAGGTCATCCTCGGTCCCAAAATGGGATTAGAGTCTAGCCCTAAGAAACCCCAGGAAGCTGGGATAGTTTTAAACAAATTCAAGAGAAGATGTAACCCTTTAAAAGAATGAATTCTTTCTAGCTGTGCCTCTTTATACAAGGTGCCCTCTAGTCTGGGTGAGCCAGTGGCACCTGTTCAGTCTGATCATTGACAGCTCCATGTCAGGGAGACCTCACAGCCCGTCCTGGTTGGTCTACCTTGAACTGTCCTTGATCATTGTTGTTGCAATTACTGAACACAGGGCTTTAATGACTCCCTCATTGGAGGCTGAGGATAACATGGTCCTCGAATGAGCAACAGTGTGTTGACCTGACCCAACCCCGTCTGGTTGAGATGGTGGTAAATCTAGGTCCATTGCCAGGAGGGACAGGCAGGATAAATGGTCTGGACCTGAGACTGGGGAGGAGAGTTGGCTAGTGGGGACCATTGTTAAAAGTTGGTAAATGGGCTACTCCTGGTTCATTAATACATTGTCAATATATGTTCTAGGCTTGTCAGCAATCAATGCCCATAATCTGACCATTCCTGCCTCAGAATTTACTTAATATTATGTAAAATTACAGGAGCTTAACTCCATAGGGAATAAAGTCAAAGTAAAACTTGGCATATGAACATATGCGTAGGGAATTTTCACCCTTGGCCATACTTGATACAGCTGTCAACATTTTTGCTTTGATGAGGTCAGAGTTTGGTTCCAAGCAAACCCCTCTCTGTGGTTCCCATGATGGCTTACATGGATACCTCCATAGCCAACTATCCCCAGATCCCAAGTTGGGGAGGCTTGAGTTCAAATTTATTACAGGTACCTGTGGGGCTCTAAGTGAATGACTTGGACACTCTCCATGAGTGCTTCGTGTTTCACATACGTTGAGTAAAGCTACATATAGCTGTCTCAGAAAGCGACTGGGGACAGCCCGGGGCCAAGGCAGTGGAGAAAGGGGAGAAATGTGATTCTCTCAGCCTTGTTTCTATTCAGCTTTTTCTTGTTTACTTCATTTTCTTTCAATGTTCCTCACCATAAGCTCGTGGCCGCAGCAGGCCTCGGTGGTCTTCCTGTCATGACTCTGCCTGAGGAGCTCCGGCTTCAAGCTTCTCTGTCCCTTAAAGGTCCCACTGGTGGAAAACAGACCCCCAAGTTCCAAGTTAGGGAGGTCTGAGTTCAGTCCCTGAGCCCCAAATACGATGAGTCCTTCACACATGGCGAGAACAAGCTGTCCGGTAGGACACAGTGGTGAGGAACAGACATGGACTGGAGGACGGGGCAAGGGGACTATGTGTGCGTTGGCAGCTTTAGCCCCAGTGAGGGGTGAGCATCTCTCCAACAGGGTCCACTGAAAAGGAAAGCGGGTTTTTTTTTTTGCCAGCAGAGAAGTATACTGTTTGTCTTTCATTGTGGATCCCACTTTGTCATGGAGGCAATGGAAATCTTTTAAATGACCAGCAGGTCTCAGCCAAGGGCAGACTGAGAAAAAGGACTTTAAATTCCATAAAGAAAACCCAAGGGCTAAGAACCCAGTACTGGCTACTTTCATCACTTCTGAACAGCCTACCCTGTGATGCTGGTCTCCTCGGGGCTGCTCTGACTGATCTTGTTGCTTGCCTCCTTTCTTGTTTTTGTTATTTCTAGTCTCCAATAAATGAGCTTGTATTAATGCTTAAGTTGTATTTTTTCTGTTTTTTTGGTTGGAGAGGGTAAGTTCCTTTTTTTTTTTTCAGGGTCTCATGTAGCAAAGTCTGGTCTTGAGCTCTCTGTGTGTCCAAGGATGACCTTGAACTTCTGGTTCTTGTGTCGTCCCTCTGGAATAATGGGATTACAGTCATGTTCCCCCATGCTCAGTTTATGCAGTGCTAGGGATAGAACCCAGACTTTGTGTATGTAAGGCAAGCCTAGATCCCATTTTATATCATTTCCTCACATGTTTAACGACAAACAGTTGTTTACTTTAAAAGCCAGCTTTTTGAAGAAAGAGCTCCAATGCCACTGTGATGAAGACTTCCTGGATATTGGGATGCTGAGATTCTCCATGTGGAGGAGTTCCTGATTTTTCACATGTGGACAAGAATCAGCCGTAGTAAAGGAAAAAGTTAATGCAAAGGCTCTAGGTTGCAACTGTATATGAGTGGGATGGTCTGTATATGCTCAGCCCAGGGAGTGGCACTATTAGGAGATGTGGCCTTGTTGGAGTAGGTGTGTCACTGTGGGTGTGGGCTTTAAGACCCTCACCCTAGCTGCCTGGAAGCCAGTATTCTGCTAGCAGCCTTTGGATGAAGATGTGGAACTCTCAGCTCCTCCTGCACCATGCCTGCCTGGATGCTGCCCTGCTCCCACCTTGATGATAATGGACTGAACCTTTGGACCTGTAAGTCAGCCCCAATTAAATGTTGCCCTTCTAAGCATGGCTTTGGTCATGGCGTCTGTTCACAGCAGTAAAACCCTAACTAAGACAAGGAGTATACATGTGTGTGTGTGTATGTGGGCATGTATGTGTTTTTGTGTGCATGAATGCATGTTTGTACACGTGTGTGTGACTGTGTGTGTGACTGTGTGTATGTGTGTATGCATGCGTATGCATTTGTGTGTGCATATATGTGTGTGCATGTGTGAGTGTGTATATTCATTTGAGTGTGCATGTGCAAGTGTATGCATGTGTGTGTGTATGTGTGCATTCAGTGTGCGTGTGTGTGCAAGTGTATGCATGTGTGAGTGTGTGTATGTGTGCATTCAGTGTGCGTGTGTGTGCAAGTGTATGCATGTGTGAGTGCATGTGTGCATTCAGTGTGTGTGTGTGTGTGTGTGTGTGTGTGCATGCATATGTGTGCGTGCACGTGTGTGTATTGTTTCCACTGTATCTTTTGGGGTGAGCCTTATCCTTCTGTTCCCTGGTCTTGATAGCATATCATATAGACTATTTGGTGCATTTTCTGCAAAAGGATCTGAGTCATTTGGGGTGAGAAGCATGTCAGTTCCTTGGGTATGAGCCCTGTCCTTCCATGTCACTCGCTGCTGCCAAGAGTCATGGTGCTCCACATCTCTCCACCATAGCTCATCACATTCTGTCTCCTCCCAAGCTGAGAAAACGAGGGAAGTGGAGTGAAGTAGGGTGCCTTTCCTCAGGCCCGAGATGGTCTCACATAGCCCTGTGGGGGAGTGTTTTGTGATGCAGTTTGGGGCTAGGCTCTTTTCTGCTTTGGGACTTGCATATAAGTGCTCTGCTTTTCTGCAGGGCGCAAAAAGGGGTACATTCGCTTTCTGTGTTTGTTACCTTTCCTATTGCTGTGACAGCGAAGGAAACTCCAGGAAGCATTTCTTGTGCTCCACAGTTTGAGGGCATGGTCCAACGAGGTGTGTCTGAGAAACAATGCCTGGGAAACACTGTTAAGTGTTTAGTAAGTACAGTGAACGATCATCAAATTCTCCACTGAGCAGATGAAAGATGCCAAGGGAAAGGCCCCTTTCTTCTGAAGCCGCTGGGCTGTGAGGGCTTGTCTCTTTCTTGTTTCCAGCTACAAAGTCAAAGAAAGATCGGGAAGAAAGGGAGAGAGAATACTAGATCAAGAGAAAGGTAATGAGAACAGAGCCATGAAAGTGAGGAAGTCGTGGGAAAGGAAGGATGGGTGGAAGGGTGAGGAGGGAAGGGCAGAGATGGAGGAGAGCCTCCAGTGAGGAGGGAAGGGCAGAGATGGAGGAGAGCCTCCAGTGAGGAGGGAAGGGCAGAGATGGAGGAGAGCCTCCAGTGAGGAGGGAAGGGCAGAGATGGAGGAGAGCCTCCACACAGCCGCCTCACAAGCAGAAGTGTGGCTGCCTCACCTACCAGGAACCTGGCTGCCCTGGGCTCACTCATCAGGCTTGTCAGGGAATTAATTATTTTCTCCTCTGACACTTTCTCTTGTATGCCCCCTGGGCTCTCCTGAGACCGGCCCCCCACCCAGATCTCCCAGACAGGGAAGATCCACTGACTGCAGGAGATAGGCTTAAGGATACACAGTGTCAAAAGTTAATTAGCCAAGGCAAGAGGGGGTGGGGGGCGGCAGGTGGGGAGGGTGAAAAGGGAAAACTACTTCATTGTTTCTTTGGCATTGTTCCCTGGGCCTTTCCTGAAGCTGCGGGATGCTCCAAAGCAGAGGAAAAGGCACCCAGGGGAGCCAAGCTGGGCACAAGGCTGGCCTGGGAATTCACATGTTTTCCTGTGACTGAGTCTCCATTGGGCCCAATGTGGTCTGAGGCTGGTGGCCACAGCCCCTGGTGGGGAGGGGGATTGACCAGTGTGACTTGGAAGAAGGAACACCGGGATAGATCCTTGTTGATCTGCATGACTTTGAGGAACTTCTCCAGAGGAAGGGGTGGGGGCACACTCTAGAGTAAAGGGACTTTGGCTGCAAGACAAACCTGCTTTGTTACCTGTTTTAAGGGCCTTCACACTTGGCACCTGAGGCAAACAGGTTGGCGTTCCAAAGACCTTTCCATCCATGTGGGTTATGGGACAACAGTCTCTGTACTGACATATATCATGTTTATAGATTCTCCAAGGGAGTCACTGGGCACTACTGCATGGAGACAAGGTACTGGATCCTGGGGAATTGAGTTGCCACTCCAATCATCCTGAGACTCCCCCTCTCGGCAGCCTCTATAATTCTGTCCCCCAAGTGTATAGAAGCTATCGACCAGACAAATAGAACGGAAATCTACAACATTGCTTGAAGAGTTTGAAGTCGAGGAGAAAAAGGCAGTATGAAGAAAAGATGGCCTCTGTAGGGTTGAAAAGGAAGCCATGTAGATTACAGTGCTGTGGAGGTGTTTGTCTCCCAGGAGGAGAATACCCCACTTCCATCCCACAGGAAGGTGGTATTCAAAGATGGACAGACCTCCCTAGGGAGATGGTTACTGGCCAGAGACACAGTCTGGGCAAATTGTTGGGACACAGAAAACCAAACCTGGACCTAGACGAATGAAATCACCAAAGGCTTAAAAAAAATTGTCCTCAGATGAATAATAAAAACCATTAAAAAAAAAAACCCAAAAAACAGCTTGATGGCCAAGAAATCACACCAACAGTGCAGGGACACAAGTGAGCTATATCATGTATTAATGTGTCATGTAAGAAGAAAAAAAACACAGAGGAGACAGTACAAGAATATAAATAAAACCACATTAAATGTGAACCCCTGCCATCTGGTCAGTTCCGTCTCATGCACAACAAGAAAACTCATTTGTAAGTTAACAACATTTTAAATTTCACTGCTTTCTTCTCTGTTATGAGCTATGTCAAGGTGTGAATGGATCTCTGGCTAAGCATTGATTTCCATGTCCAGGTTGAATATAAATACATTTAAAAAAGAATTTGCACGGCAGCATGTGTACTGAATTTTTAAATGGGGCCTGACAGGAGTTACCCCCTCTAGGAAACAGTGCATTCTTCAGGGGGATTTGCTTGCTTGGTTCAACTGGATATCAGGCTCTGGGCTGGCCTGGACCGGACTCACTGTGCTCAGCTGTGGTTCCGGTCTCTGAAGAACATGTATTTTTGTCTTTATTGTTATTAGGAATAAAAACACTGTGATGATAGTTCCCATGAAGAGTTCATTTATGGGGCTGAAATAACGTTCACATGTGGTTGAAGGCCCCAAGTATGAAGCTTCATTTCCATCCTTTATAGAAGCCAGGAGCTTGCTTGAAGAATTGAGGACATTTTCCTTGTTAAACTTTCTCATGTTTGTCTGGGGGCTGTTGTCTGATCCCATTTCCATTTGGAGGCTAACAAAAGGCACATGGCTGAGTTCAGTTGCTGTGGGGTTAGGTCCAGAGTTGAGCAGTCAGCAAGGTTTTCTGGCTGCTTCCTGGAAGTCCTAACCTTCGTCCTGTTTCCGTCCAGACTCTGATATGGATCCAGAAGGAAATTGCTTGGTGGTCAGGGCTCTGGATAATGTATCCTTGGAGCTCCGTCACAATACACTGAGGTGACATCCTGTCTTGGGAATTGATGGTTCTTTTATATCAGTCGCTTTATATATTGATGACTTCTGACACAGAACATTCTAGGCTGTGATTATGCTATGGTAGTTTATCTACAGTACATCGATGACATTTTATAGCCCTTTGCGATTGATCAAAACACATTCCCTGGGCACTTTAAACCTTGATGAGGCAGCTGAGGCAGGCTTTCTTTTCCAGAAGGTTATTTACAGCAGTTCAAAACATAATAAATTCGGAGTTGATTCTACATCACATTATTTTGTGGTATGTGAGAGCTGGAAATTTCCCTTTTAACTTGCGGCAGAGATATTGACAGTACTTGGCTTAAATATGTTTCTTGAAAATTCGTGTGTTGAAATCCCCTAAATTGTATTTAATGGTACTTGTTGGAGGGGATTTTTGGGGGGCTATGAGGTAGGCTATAAGGGTGGGGCTTCCCATGATTGCCCTAGTGGCTTGGTAAGCAGAGAGCAAGATGGCTGAACTGTCATGGAACAAGGTGTTCCTGCTGTGACCCACCCAGTGATGCTCTCCACAGTGTTACAGTGCAAGACGAAGGACCTCACAGAAGTCTAGTTGATGCTGGGTCTGTGCTCTTGGAATTCTCTAAAACCTTCAGAGCCACAAGCGAAGTTAATCTCTCCCTGTCCCTCTCCCTGTCCCTGTCCCTCTCCCTGTCCCCCCTTTTCTGTATGTATTCATTTATTGTTGTGTGCAGATGCAAATGTACATATCATGGTGTATGTGGAATCCAGGGGTCAGTCTCCACCATTTTGAGACAGAGTCTCTCACTGAACCTGGACCTTACAGATTTTGCTAGAAGGCTGTCCAGCAAGCCCCAGGGATCTTTCCACGTCCATCTCCTGAATGCCGGAACGACAGTCATGGAACACAGTGCCTAGCTTCTTACGGGACTGCTAGGGATTGAACTTGGATCCTCACACATGCACAAGAAATACTTTACTGATCTACCCCGCCTAGCATCTATTCTTCACAAATGACCTCATCTTGGACATTTTGTTATAGCAATAGAAAATGGACTACTACAGGGGAACTTCAGTTAGGTTTCAAATTGTCTTGGGCCTGGAGAATCATTCATGTCTCAAAGTTGTCACCTATGGGAACGCAGTAAGTGGGTTCTGAGAACCGCTCAGGCATTTTTCTGCAAGTGATGATCTTTCCTGTCTTCATATTCTCAAGAGCTGGTTGTAGTGAGCACAGGGCAGGAGATGGTTACTGGGCCTGGGCCAGGTACCCCTCTCAGTCCTCCGATAGGTTCCTAGTATGCTCCTTTGGAACAGAGAAAACCTCATGCAAATTCAGGTCTGAAGTTGAAATGGAAAAAAAAAAGTTGTTTTTGTTTCTAATGAAGATTCAGGAATGCTTGCTGGATGTAGCTTGGGTGCCGTTGGAGGGGACCAGAGCTGGAGTTCTGATAGATGACACCACCCATGAGTGCCCATCCTATATCTGTGTGATACAGGATGACAGTAGGCATACTGACCATTGAAGCCTTCCTCCACTGTGGGTAAAAAGAGAATCCAGTCATCAGGAAATACCATGAGAAACCTGCCTGACAACACACGAGCCTTCCTGTGTGACCTTGGTATATACCCCCTTATGGCTATTATTCATATAGTCAAGCATTTTATGACCTGGCCAAAATCATGGGTTTTTTCTTTTTGAAGAGCCAGATACAGAGCCCTATATTCTTGTAAATATATATTGTGTACACATGTTCCTATACCTACTCACAACACAGTTGATTATATATAAATACATACATATGCATATATATATATATATATATATATATATATATATATATATATATATATATGAGTTTTTAAGACAAAATTCCTGGTCTCATTGTCACACTTAAACTATTTTTGTCAAAGGGTATAAATAGATAAATCATTAAATTGCCCTCTAAAGGATTTTCTTTGGATGAAACTGTGTCCATTAGACAGGTCATCACCTTGGCGATTCTCCAGGCCTCTTTTCTTGACAGCTGGAGCCATCATACTAGGTGTGTCCATGGAACAGAATGGGAGTCGTACACATGCCGTATGTAGACAAGTGCCCCAGTGGGGCTGACGGCTAAAGGGGCACAATGATACTCAAACCTGTGATCAAATCCCACATCTGTCAAGATGGGGGAAGGTGCACACATTGAATGGCCCTTTGGTTTTGTACCAAATATAACGCTAATGTTTTGTTCAAGACAAGAAGATGCTTCCTAGTGGCGGGTACCCATCATTCTGCTGTGCATCTCATGTCCCGAGGAGACAGAACAGTTCACAACAAGACTCGTTCTGCTGAAACATCAACCGCAATAAAGAAGACTCTGAAATGTTCTATTCGCCCAAGAAATATCCTGGAAGTTTTGTTTAGCTGACTAAAGAGGAAATGTCGTTAATAACTAAAGGACGAACACCAAGGCATGCGTAAGGAAGGCTTAGGTTAGCTGCTTGGGGTCCAGCAAAATAGCAATTAGATTTCGAGAATGAAGGGATTAAAGAGAGCATAAATAGAAAGCAGAAGGAAATGAACTCCATTCTAATCTCTAAAAATGGCTTAAATAAAATGTTCATTACGGGGAGAGTTTATGAGGCAGCCAGGAGCTGCAAGGATTAGGACCCAGGGATTTAAAAGCCAGGGAAGCGACAATTGACAAGGGGGACAGAATACTGTATCCTGTTCCTGTCTCCGCTACCTCTCCAGCTGGGTCATAGGAATATTATTTGAAACCAGGTTACTTTCCAATTTTGTCAGCAGTATTAATTAAAATTTTCGCCAACTGTTACATTCTCGGAAACATTCCCCTACAAAAATATATACAACGATGTCACTCATATTTGTCTTTCAAGTTAGAAAATTGCACCTAAGGAGTGTCTTGCAAGATGATTCCCAAATAGTGACTGCAACACGGGTCCGGAAACTGAATGAATAAGCAAATGAAATTCTAATCTTGACTGAAGGCATTTCCATAATTGACGCCCCCAGAGCCTGCTGTGAATGATGGGCCGGAGAGCTGAGGGATTTAACTTGAAAAGATTCTGACACTTATGATTTATGGCCCTGTTCCTCCCTGAGCAGGGCCCAGTATCTACTCTGCACAGAACATGACCAGGGGAACAGGGAGTCGAAACCTCATTTAACTGTACAGGAGCCTAAACAGGGCAGTGCTCCAAGACCAACAGGGACTCAGTGGGAAGCCAAGCATCCCTAAGGCGGAGGGTGGGGATGAGGAGGCCACCGAGGGTCTCAGGACCAGGGCCAGTCGAGGGGACAGCTGCTGCAGACCTCACTGTGTGGATAAACCTGGAGAACGGTGAGCTGGCTGGCCAGTTGCTTTCCCTGTATAGATGCTTCTCGGTTTTGGTGCTACTTTTTTTTAATCTCGTCCCTCCACAGGGGCCTGCTGTTGGGTGTGCTAAGCACTCTTACTAGAAGCCAAAACACCTGAAGCCCATTTGCCACCTCCTGACGAACCAAAATCCCCAGATGTGCCTGTGTTTCTACACAACTGGCTCATCCAACCCTCAGCTGTCTTCCTCCAGCTGTGCCCTTCTGTCCAAGGCTCACACACAGCCAAGGGCTTTTACTTCGACAGCTGGAATTCAGTCTTGAAGATCTGTCGCAGTGGCTACCTCACACGAGTCCCCTGCGGATTCCTGTCTCTGCCTCCTGTGGACCATTCTGAGTCATCTGTATTGCCACCTCCTACCCCCAAGGTCAATCACTCTGTCCATCTGAGACTCTGCTTAAGTTTCTACTTGGCAAGAACACACTGGGGGGGTGTGTGTGCAAGGGCATACACCAGTACCAAAGCAGCCTTGGGACTGGTGATCCTTCAACCACCTTTGGAAAATTAATGTCAAAGAAACAGTAAAAGACTTAGACAAGTGCACTGTTTGACTCTGTCGGACATTGATCATTCGGAAGAGGAGTCAACTCCATGACGGTCAAGCTCACCTTAGTACAGTCCCAAATAAAAGGGCTCAAGGTTTGGTACATGAATCAGGGTTGCCTGGGGGATGATAAGGCTGGTAGTAAAGAGAAGCTGATAAAGTGCTAGACAGCACCTATGCAGGTATCAGAGTCCACACGAAAGTCTGCTGCTGAAAACCTTTACAATGGAGAGGTGATTTTATTTTATTAACTAAGTGCTGTGAACCAGAACTTTAAAGGTTCAGATTAATGAGTTTTCTTTGAATTAATGGCTATATTCTATCTCACTTGTTCACACATGTATCTCAGATTTAAATACACTCTTACACCACAGTGAGATTTTATTCTAGTAGAGAGTACACATTTGCAATGCATTTTTTATGTCTCCTCGAGGTGAGACATATTATCCAGCCAGGAGGGCTTGCTGGGAGAGTCTCAGCCAAGCATCTCTTTTTCCTAGGCCTAGTTCCCCAGATTCTCTTTTGCTGGGCTCCTGGAGGGCAGCTGGTCACACAGCATAGTCTCAGCTTCTCCGGACTCTATCCTCGTGCCTTAGCAAAGACTCTTCAAGAGTAGAAAATTGATACACAAGGAACTTCATGCATCAGAACAGGTTTTCCTTCTCCAGCTAGGAGAGGGATCTAGGGCTGACCCGGGTGGGGAGATTGCTGCAGAATAAAGACAGTTATGAGACCGTGAAAGGCCAGAGAGGAAGTGGGGAGGAGCCGTAGACTCTGCACCCATCCTTCACCCAGGTCCCTTCCTCAGAAGAAGCTGGCATGGATAGACAGGTGTTACAGATGCTGTTACAGGCATTCCTGTCCTCAGGATGGACCCTGGCATCTCTCAAAAGGAACTGGGCAGAGTAACAGGCCTTAGGGATAGAGAGGTGGCAATACAGATGGCCCAGAATGGTCCACAGGAGACAGAGACATGAGTCTACATAGGACCCATGTGAGGTAGCCACTGCAGCAGAGATCTTCAAAACTGAATTCCACTGAACAAGTAAAAGCCCTTCACTGTGTGTGAGCCTTGGACAGAGGAGCATAGCTGGGGGATGACAGCTGAGGGTACAAAGAGCAGGTTAAACTATACAAACACAGAAGCAAGGTTCTAAGACATTTTCCAGATGCCCAGATGCGCTAATTCTGCAGGTCTGGGTATGCACCAGGATGCACAGGTCCAGCTGTGAGCGGTGATGGACACGCCTGAATTTGCATAGTGTTGAACGGGGCTGTGAGTGTGTAATGCTCTTGGAGGTGACTAAGGTCAAGTAGTCTCAAATAGACTCTTCCCATTTTTTAAGGTGAACTTTGCCTCCCAAGTAATATGTCAAAATCTTTCTTCCTCCTACCTTTCCAAATGTGACATTACCTAGCCTTCACAGAGATGATGAGATTATAATGAAATGGTGGCAAACAGGACTTTGTGCCCAGTAAACCATCTGGAATGACTGCTGTTCTTAGGAACATGGGAGGATGGGAGAAGAATGAATGGTGTAAGGAAGGGCTGCAGACAGACTTCCCCAGAAGGGAAAAGCGGACATCTGGGGATGCTACACATCAAGATGCAAAGGCTTGCAGTGACACCTTAGAAGCTACAGGACCTGTAGCAGACCTTCGTGGGCTTTAGGAGGACCCGATCCTGTCCACCCTGGTCTTGGCTTCCAAACTACAGAATTGATATGTGTTGCTGGTGATAACTCATCTGTGCTACTTTGTTACATCAGCCACAGGAAAATAACATAACTCCATTTTCTTTTTTTTCTTTTTTTTTCTGAATAGATTACTAAGCAAAGACTTTTAATTAATTAACTTCTATTCTAAGCTTAGTAATAGATTTTTTTTTTTAAATTTTTTTTGGTAATTTTTTACTTGTATACAACTTGTTGTGGTCAAGTTGGACAATCAAGATTACTCATAACGACTGGAATGTAACAGCTCCTACCTTGAGTTCCTGCCCCAGCTTCCCCCAGTGACTGTGACTTTTAAGCTGACAAACCCTTTCCTCTCCAAGTTGTATTTGGGTGAGAATGTTTTATTGTAGCAACAGAAAGCAAACCAGGACACACACCTCCCATGACTTAGCTTCTTCTAGGCACCACACTGTGTAGGTTCAATCACTTCCCAGTGTCACGTGGGCACCTCTGCTTAGCTCTTTGGATCTCAGTGTTTCATCCAACAAGCCAACCTGTGGTGGTTTGAACAGGTATGACCCCCTCCTTCCCAAAGGTTCATGTGTTTGAATGCTTGGCCTTAGGGAGTGGCGCTATTAGGAGGTGTGGCCTTGTAGTAGGTGTGGCCTTGTTGGAGAGTGTATGTCACTGTGGGGGTGGAGCTTTGAGGTCCCCTATGCTCAAGCTCTAACCAGTGTCTCTCAGCTTCATACCTAGCACCATGTGAGCCTGCATGCTACCATGCTTCCTGACATGACAATAATGGACTGAACCTCTGGAACTATAAGCCAGCCCCCATTAAATGTTTGCCTTTTTAAGAGTTGCCTTGGTCATGGTGTCCCTTCACAGTAATAAAACCCAAACATCCCTTGTAAATCAATCTGGTCTTTGCCTTCATGGATATAACACTTGTTCCTTTCAGGAGTTATTCCGTGTCCAGCTTACGGTCTGCTTAGCTAATTTCTGCACTGTTAATAGAAATCTGGGGGCTTGTGACACAGATCAGTTGGTCGCGATTGCCTAGCATGCTCAAAGTCCTGGATTTAATCATCCGTACTGCACAAATCGTGTATCTTAGCACATGGCTGCAATGTCAGCACTGCGGGAGTTAAAGGCAGGAGGATCAGGAGTTCAAGGTCATCCTCTGCCACAGGGAGGATTTGAGACCAGCCTGAGCTACAGGAGATCCAGAGTTAAACAACAGGAAACCAAACAAAGTAAGTCTGATTACCTAGTGTGTCAAAGATTGGCCCGAGGAGGGGAGTCACTGAGAAGCTTGCTAGAACAATCTCCACTCTTCTGTGTTCTCTTCCCTCTTAACCATGTTCTCCTCACGTCTTTTACTCTATCAGGCAGGACAGTGCCGGAGATTCATCTTTACATGTGATTTCCTCTCTGGGATAACTCAATTATTCTGCCTTCTGGTCCTTCATTTCCTATTAATGGGGCTGCTTGAACTTCTTGTGGGGTTTCCTCTCAGCGTGCGTCTTTGATTTATTGGCACTGTGTAAGTTCTTGCTTCACACTAAATTCTTCTTGCTGATTCTATCTCATGTCCTTTCCCCATAACTTTTTTTCCCACTAATAAACGTTGACATTTGTTAACTACCAAGTCTCCTAAAGCTGAGCTGCAATTCCTGGCACCCATTAATCAGTCAGACTTCCGGATGAGCTTTGCTCCCCCGCTCTTAATCTTTACCATAGGACTATGGTTCTCAATTCTATTTTAGTCTTTAGGTTCCAGTGAGCTTGATCTGGCATATCTTGATCGATCAGTGATGTGTTGTACTTACTCTGTGTTAAGGGATGTCGGAACAGGGAGCCTGGCACTTGGATTTAATTTGCATATCACGGGAAATTCCACTTTTCCCCCCCTTCAGACATCAGAGGAGGGAGGAGCGGTGACACTCACTACCTGCCCATCTTCCCCTCTGGGGTCTTGGATAAGTAGATGATTTCTCTTCTGTGTCACAGAAGTAGGATGCTTCCTAACTTTCAGCACTGGCTCCCCATAGGAGTCAAGGAGAAAGGTGCCCCTCTCCAGGACAGTTCCCCATGTCGGAACTATACTGTTCATCTTGGGACATCTGATGCTCCTTACAACCAAGGCCAACCTCATGCTCCCCAGAATGAACAGTGTCCTAGAGTTGAAATCATCAAGGTATGACAAATACCTGCATGTCCCCTATCTTCTTACACTAGTGAACCAATTCACACTGTACCTGTCAATCATGAACTTCCTGTATCCACTTCCCTGTTTGTCATCTGAACCTGGGGACTTGTCCTTGTGAATGTCCACCATCAACCAAAACTCACTGAAAGCTAGTATCCATCCGATGGAAGATCAGACAGAATGCAGTTCTAGGTCCAGCTCTCCTGGTTGTCTAGATACATGCATGAGTAGCTGAGTAATAGCCAATTATCCATACTAGGAAGAATATGAATTCTGGTTGTACCATCTATAAATCTGTAGATGTTACTCATACTTCTTCATGCCAAAATGTCCTGCCCTATAAAATGGGGCTAATAATTTAATTATTACATGGAATGATATCAATGTTAATTGTGTTAGTTCAAATAATGGGCCAATAGTAATATCTGTTGCTCAAAAAATGGTAGTTAGTTGTATTGAAATACAGGTAACTATCTAAGAAAAAGCTACTGTGATCTTGTGAAGCTCATGCAAGAGAATTCAGAAGGTGGCAGTGGGTAGTTGGCATGCCAGACACCTTGGCATGCATAGTGTTGCTTAATAAACTGGAGGATGACTCTGATGAAGAGTGCCTCTGGATGCTGAGATTGTTTT
The DNA here is from genome assembly GCA_028551405.1 of Uromys caudimaculatus. Classification (NCBI taxonomy): domain Eukaryota; kingdom Metazoa; phylum Chordata; class Mammalia; order Rodentia; family Muridae; genus Uromys; species Uromys caudimaculatus. The sequence continues at coordinate 16,943,901 of CM052717.1, read as the reverse complement.
CTGGAACTCTCAGAACTGTGATGAAGTGTTTATTGATGATAAACATGGCGGATGGTGGGGGTGATGTTGACTGGTGGTTTCAGAGATTTGATACTTGACTGTCTCTGTTATTCCTGAACCATGGTGAAGTAGATCATCATGGTGGAAGGCTACATGATAGCAAGGTGGCTCACCTTATGGTGACAGGAAGCAGAGAGGCAGAGACAGGATGAAGCGATCAAGTTGTACCACGTAATGGGTTCCTCCAGAAATTCCTCCCCCCAACCAGGCTCCACCTTCTAATTTTCACCGGCTTCCACTCAGAGTCTTAAGTTATGAATCCATCATTGGATTGACCCATTGTGAGGTCAAAGCCTCCAGACACTCATCACTGCCCCACAGCCCCACCTCTGAGCACTGCTGTATTGAGAACTCCAAACTTAAGACTCAAGTATTCACACCATAGCTTCCCATGTCTATATTCCCAGTTCTCAGACCGCCATCTCTGTTACATGTCGACGCCTTTGAACATCCTGGTCCTCCAGCTTGCAGATGGCAGGTTAGGGGACTTCCGGCTTCCATAATCACATGACCCGTAATGATAAATCTCCTAGAGAATGATGCATCTCCTCCATCCAATCAGTATAATCATAGCTGCAGATGATTGGACAGATGCGCACACTGGTACTTTCCCTCTGGAGCAAGGTTCTTAAACCGCTTTTATCTAGAAATGTTTACCTAGTTTTGAGGCTATACATACCTCACAGAAGTCCTAGTGCCACGAGACTGAGAGGATGGCTGTCAGCTTGGCAAGGGGATTTACCGTCTGCCTTTCAGTTCTGCTTGGACCCTCAGTAGACCTGAGGGGACATACCTGCCTTGGGGAGAAGTGTTCTTCACCAGCTCCATGATGCAAACGCTGTCTCTTTCAGAAATGCCGTATGATACACCTAGAAATGATGCATTACTTACTATGTGGATATTTCCTAGTGCAGTCAAGCTTGATATAAAATTAACCATTATACCAAGGGACACCTTGGAGGAGGACAAGGGGGGAGAGGTTTCCAGAGTGAAGGCTGTGGGGTGGGCTAATGGGGGCCTCGTGGGAGAGACATGGCACTAGGATGGACTGTGTCTGAAGCAGGATTCACTGTGACCTACTTCTGCAGGGAGCCTGGAAAAATCTAGAAACCTGGGCCAGCCTATGGTGTCTGTGTGGACAAGAACCTCACCAGCAGTTTGGACTCAGGTCAAACACAATATAAATAGGCAGGGCTCCTGGCAGGCTTGGAGGGCGGTCTGAGGCAAGAACTTTCCAGACACCCTTGAGATATTAATACCTGAAGCTTGTATTGATATTAATATGCAGGCCCCAGAGTCCCGTGACAGATCGCTCAGGCAGGAACACTTGACAGTTATATTGCTTTATTCAACTCCTTGTCCATACCAGAGATATATACCCTGGAATTCCATTTATAAACGCCGCCAAGGCCAGATGAAAGAGTTGTGGGCCACTTCAGTGGAAAATCTAAAATGCAATTTCCAAAATTTCACAAGGAATCGTAATGGAGTTTATTTGGAAAGAAAATAAATCAGTAGGTAGATGGACCTAAGTTTCCCAAAACACAAGTAAAGAGCTGGGCGTGGTGGTGCCTGCCTGGAACCCCAGCCCTGGGAAGGCAGGAACAGCTGGATCCCTGGGGTCACTGGGAGGCAGCTTCACCTAATTGCTGACTTTCTTGTTCCTAAAAAGATCCTGTCTCAAAAATCAAAGTGGATAGCTCCTAAGGAGCACTAGAGATCGATTTCTGGCATATACACACATACACGTGCACCCTTACAGAGAGCTTGCACACTCATGAATGTACACACACACACACACACACACAGAGAGAGAGAGAGAGAGAGAGAGAGAGAGAGAGAGAGAGAGAGAGAGAAGTACTCAGACTTGCTTTCTTCAAAGATGAAGCTTCCTGCATGAGTTGTCGAGGCAGGTGGCTGGGGTAGGGATCAGGCAGATTCTGGGGTAGCAGTGAGCTGGTGGCATCTCACCAGAATGGTATCACATTGAGGGGAAGGGCCTCACAGTTAAAAGGGGACCTTTCTTAACAGTTATGAGGGGTTTGATTTATGGGACTCGTGAGATGGGAAGAATGTTTTCTTTGTGTGTGTGAGTTATCATGGTCCATGTGCTCACCAGTATAAGCATATGCGTGTGTGCAAGTGGACATGTGCACATATGTGTGCATGTATGCCTTTCTTTGCTTCCCACCTTTACATTTTGAGGCAGGGTCTCTCGGTGAACCTGACAGTCCCACCTCTGTGCTTGGGTTACAGCATATACCGTCATCACACTTAGCTTTTTATGTGAATTCTGGGATCCAAATAAAACTCCCATGCTTTTGCAGTGGGCACCTTATTTACTGAGCCAGCCCCCCAGCCCAGAGAAAAGTCTTTCAGAAGGAGAGTGAGGGTGACAAGACCAAGCCAGAACTGTTCGTTCTCATTGCTGAGTAAGTGCGTGTTTAAAGTGGCGGGGCTGCTAAGACACTCGGAGGAAATCATCTCTGTGTTAGAGTGACCGTGCAATTTCTTTGCATAATCTCTGCTTGAGTGTTTCATCCTGTGGAGGGATAATTCTGGCAATGGGATTTGAGTGTTGGCCTTTTCCTTTGACACTATGACTGGTGTAAATGGTCCTTGAAGGTCTAGAATTGATGTTCACAATATGGGTACATACAGCTGTGTGCTTAGTCCTGAAAGGCCCCTTTGCTTTTCTTTGTTGTTTGACATAAACACCTCATGTGTTTGCATTAAATGGTGGGGATAATTGAATCAAAAGATAGTCTCATATTTATAGAAAAATTGCTAGCCATAAAACAGACTACACATTGTCAAACACAGTCACCCCACAGCATTGTGCGGAAGGAAGTAGCTATCTTTCCTGTAAATTCTGAAAGAAGTAGACTGGAGGGATGGGTCACGTGTGAAATTACAAGTTGCTCTTACAGGGGACCCGAGGTCAGTGGGCACCTTTACACATGCGTACAGATGCACATATACACATACCGAAATAGACACTTAAAAATAGTGTCAAGAAATGTATCCTTCAGGTAAAATACCTTGTCAGTCGAAGGCTAAGATCTCTTAAACATTTTAGAAGACAGTGACAGGAGAAGAAAAATTGATGCCAATTTTTGTCAGAGAATGAACATTGAGGAGCTTATAGTCTGTGGTCTTCTCACCCCTCCCCATGTGCTATGATTTTGCGAGCAAATATGTGCACAGTTTTGCTTGCCCACATATGGAGGTCAGGTGTTGATATTGGTGTCTTCCTCTATCCTGTTCCACCTTATTTTGAGACAGGGTCTCCCACTAAACCTAGAGCTTAGCATTTCAAATAGACTAACCAGTGAGTCCCCAGGAACTGCCTGTCTTCCTGGCTCTATAGCTGTGACTAGCTTTTACATAGGTTCTGGGGATGTGACCTCAGGCCACCACGCTTGCTAGGCCGCACCTTACCTACTGAGTCATGCTCCAAGTCCCAAGCCCTGTCACTATTGAACTTATTTATGCTTGGCACTCTGAAGAAAACAGATGTAATCAGTGTTCTTGCTGTTTTCTGGATAGAATTTCCTCCCATACTCAAGAGTCTGAGGGAAGCACTCACACACCTAGGCTGAGCCACATACTTGATGCTTCCTGCCCTTCAGGGTTGGGTCTCCATCACTCTGCAGACCACAGCGTGCTTGGCTTTTATGTAGAAGTGACTCACCACCTAGTAGCCACACAAGATGTCTCCCAGAACTTGACTCCAATAACTTGCTTCCTTCACTTGGGTTCTGATCTCTGAGTGTTCCTTTTATCTCCCAATGACGCCAGCAGTACACTTCCATCTGTGGATTAGCACATTGATTTGCTTTGTTAATTTTTCAATGATTGAACCCACCACAGGGAGCAGGCCTTCAGCATGAGAACATCCGGGGGAGACACGTTTCACATATAAACCATAACAGATCTGTCTTGTGTTGTGTTCTTGAACTTTGGTGGATGTGGGACACTCTAGAGCAGTGGTTCTCAACCTTCCTGCTGCTGCAGCCCTTTAATACAGTACTTCATGTTGTGGTGACCCCCAACCATAAAATTATTTTCTTTGCTACTTCATAACTGTAATTATGCTTTTGTTATGAATTATAATATAAATATCTTTGTTTTCTACTGGTCTTAGGTGATCCCTGTGACAGGATCATTCCATCCCCACAGGAGTTACAACCCACATGTTGAGAACTACTATTAGAGAAACTTTTTAAATTCACCATCTAGAAAAGGTTCTTGAAGAAGAAACGGAGGCAGAGCCGAACGACAAGGAGGTTAATCCTGCTGAGGAGGTTAAGTTTATACCTCAAGGTGTTTTCTGGGCTTTTTGTGTTCGTGTGTTTGTTTAGATGACTTTGGATCAGACATCTGCCACTGTCAAGCAAAGAGTGTGCTGGAGAGTCTATGCCAACTTCACACAAGCTAAAGTCCTTAGGAGGGGACCTCAATTTACAAAATGTCTCCATAGATCAACCTATATGCAAATCACTTAATTAATGATTGATAGGGAAGGGCCCAGCCCATTGTAGGTGGGGCCACCTTTGGGCAGGTAGTTCTGGGTTCTGTAAGAAAGTAGTCTGAGCAAGCCAGTAAGCAGCATCCCTCCATGGCCTCTGCATCAGCACTGCCTTTAGCTTGTTTGGGTTTCTGTCCTGACTTTCTTCAATGAACTGTAATATGGAAGTGTAAGCCAAACAACCCTTTCCTCCTCAACTTTCTTTCTGGTCACGGTGTTTCAGTGCAGTCATAAAAACTCAACTGAGACAAAGAATATTAATCCATTCAGATTGTACCATCAACAGCACATGCTATTGAAGGCTGAAGAGGCCACTTTGTGCTGTCCTGTGGAAAATGCACAGCAGAGACAAAGCAGAGAGTTCCTGCCCTCAGGGAGGCTGAAGTCTAACCTACTGGAATTCATAGTCACTCCACGGAAGGGTTAATTCACTCTGGCATCTCCAACAGCTTTACAGAGACGGAGGTATTATGATTCTCGCCACCTCCTGCACCCCGCTGTCTCCTGTGATTGCTTCTGGCAAGGTTTAGGTACATAAAGTGCTTGTTGGCATAAAGTAACAATTTTTGATAATGTGTTGAGTGAGTGATTAATCAGCATTTGAGTTCCCTGTTGGAACATTCTTCACTGCTGGTTTTTTTTGGCTTTTTTTTTTTTTTTTTTTTTTTTTTTTTGCTTTGAACTCTGAGTACTTCATAAAAATTTGCTAATGAATAACAGCTTTCTCCTGCTAAATGCAAGGTTCTTGAGGAAGAGCCTGTGGGTTGAGGGATCTGATAGTTGAGATCCTCTGCAAATCTCCGTCCACCCTTTTGTTGATGGGACTTTGGTGGGAATCCTTAATCTTCCTAGGCTTTCCCTCCCTCTTAGGAGAATGAACTTAATCATGCTAAGCTCACAGATTCCATGTAAGGATTAAATGCTTTAGGGTCTGCAGGCCTTTAGCAGCACTTCGCCTGTCATAATTGCGTAAACTGTGGACTACATTTTGACCGAAGTAGACGGTCTTGGATCCCTAACTGAAGGGAGACAGCATCGACAGCTGTATAGTGTCTCATCGGCGCGCCTTTCTCTCTGCGCCATCTTCCGAATACATCACTTTAAGTTGGTTTGACATTATTTATGTCGATTGATTTGTCAATTAAGCTTTACTCATTTGAAATTATAAAGCCATGTCTCTTAATTGTAAATTTATGCAGTCCCAAACATGCAAAGCAAAAGGCAATTTCTTTAAGTTCCCCATTTTAGATCTAGCATGGCTTAGAAGTAAGGCAAACTTATCTTGTGTGCTTGAATGAATGTAGAATTCATGGGTGTGCATGCTTGCCTCTGTGTGTGTGTGTGCGTGTGTGTGCGCGTGTGTGCGTGTGTGTGCGTGTGTGTGTGTGTGCGTGTGTGTGTTTATGTGTGTGTGTGCGTGTGTGTGTGTGTGTGTGTACTTTACTCAATGTATAGTTTTATAGTTTATGTTTTCCCCTATGATAACACCACGAGCATTTATAGAAATGGAGTGTTTGGGTATATTAGATATTTTTGTTGGTGGTGTTGAGATTACAATGAAGATGTCTTGGTTTCTGGTAGATTCCAACCTCTGCCAGCAGAGATATCATCCAGGGAGCTTGGATGATTCCTACGCGAGCAGTTTGACAGCACCCATGACTAGTTCACACATTAAGTGCATAATTGTTGCACGAGGAGGAGCACACACTTGGGTTTAAAGATGCATCTCATCACATCATGGATTGCCTAAGAAAGCATGTATTTCCACCTTTAAATTTCTTATGTTTTCCTTTTATCGCGGCTGCGTTCACAAGAGCCCTTGCTCATTTTAGATTCCCCCCCCCATTCTTTTGTAAATCAGAAACCAGTGTTAAAAAAAAAAAGAACAAACGACCAAAGAGTCAGGACTGTGTCCACTTCAAAATCAATGTTTTTCCATTTCAAATTTGCCAAAAGAAAAATTCATATTGACAAACATTCTGTTTTGACGTATACTGATGTTTCAAAAGTGGTGATTGTCCCTGAAGGTGAAAGAATTCTAAGTGGAAGCCAATGCCAAATTTTATACTTTTAAAACCTTCTAGAAATTTCCATTCAAACCAGCTCTATTATTCGGAGTTGTAATGTTGCCTCAGTACAGTGAAACTGACTGTAAACGCTGGGTTTGGGTGAGGATGGCAGAGGAGCCAGTGAGGTGTCAGGAGACGAGTGGTGAACAGCTGTAACTGTACATCATCCTTTCAGGCCTGACACTAAGTCTAGCTTCGCAAGCACTGCGTGAGGAACATCTTACACCCCACTTCTGCACACTGGGAAGTCTGGGAGCAGGCAGGTCTCCCACAGGCAGAATCTCACCTCACTAGAATTAGACTTGGACTGAGGTCTGCTTGGCTTCATGGCAGGACTTCTCAGATATGCGCCCTTCTGTGTGTGAAGCAACATAATATGTTTTTTTTTTTTTTCTCCTTTGTGTTGTGGCTAACGTTGCTACCCACACAAGCAATCATTCCAATGCCGTGGTGTGAAATCCCCAGCTTTTTATTATCTACAGAGTCCCTCCTTCACAGCTGGAGCCAGATGCTCTGTTCTAAGATGAAGACCAACAAGCACTTCAGGGACACAGAGATGGGGTCTGGAAAGCTTAATGTAACATGCCGTAAGTTCACACAGAAGCATCCGGCGTGTTGATGCTTTAGTGAAATATGCAGCTGAACCAAGTTGGGCCCGTGTCTACAGGACAGGGGTCTTTTTCGCACACCCGAATGCCTTGGACCCCCTTCCTTCCATTATTCTGAGCCCCTCATCCCCAACTTTACTCTCAGAAAGTATCACAGAGCAAGGGGAGACAACTTGCTTCTTGTCACTGTGGGGACAGGTTGGAACCCTTGCCCCAAACAGCAGATCGGGTTCCTTTGTTCTAGGACTGGGTCTCACCTCCTTCCTAGGGAGCCCAATCAACTCTCCCCTTTCTCTCTCTCCTTTTGTTTGTCCTCTTTGTCTTCTCCCTCTTTTTCTCTCGTTCTCTCTCTTATATTTCAACAACAACAGCCGTTAAAAGACAGGTCTTACATAGCACCCCCTTGCTGACTTTAAATTTGCTATGTAGTTGAACATGACCGTGAACGCACAGCCGGTAGTGATGATAGGAGTCTAGACTATGTTTCCAGATTCTCAGTCTCTTCTACAAATAATAAAAATCAAGTTTCACACCAAATTGTAACAAAAAAGCAGTATAGCTTTATTGGAGGTAAGTGAAATTAGATTTAAAAAATTATACAGTATATCTGTATAAAAATTTGTATTTTTATGCAGGTCATGTATATGTTTTTATAAATTAATGAAAGTCGGAGGGTTTTCTTGGCATCTTTTTGATGCTGATTTTAAACTTAATTATGCTGTCCCCTGGACTTTAGCTTCTGTCCCCTGGACTTTAGCTTATACGGCTTCATTCTGTGACATAGTTTTGAGACTTTTCTTTAGGAGGTAGAATATAATTAAGTTTTACAATGTTCTCTTTAGGGTGAATTAGTGCACAGGTTTTTCATATCTGCACTGATTGATTCTTTGGTTTCATTTTCTTCATCCTTTTAAGTATATTTTTAGTTAAGATGGAATTATGTTTCCTTCCCACCTCACCTTCTGCCTTCCGGTTCTTCAGGTGCTATCCTTCCAACCTTTCCCAAGACCTCCTCCCAAACTCTCAAATGTATAGTTTTTCTTTTTTTTTAACTATTGTTAATGCATATATGTGTATGTATACACAAACATAAATACAACCCGCTGAGTCCACTTTTGCTGGTGCTGTGTACGTGGTGGCAAGGCCGACCATTATACTTTAGATAACAGAGGGCTCATCCCTGGGAGAGGCTAATTCTCCTCCCAGCTGTCATTGGTTGCCGTAGCTGTTTAGGGTGAGATTCTGTGAGAGCTTTTCTCTTCCGATTAGTATGCTTATTGGTACTGCCACTGTTCCAGTCTTGTTTATGCAGCCATTTCTAGGAGAGATGTTCACTGTAGACTCCCTGGTATCTGGCCTATTGATCCTCCCTTTCTCTTGACCTTCCTTGAGCCATAGACTCAAGAGCTCTGATGGGGACACCAGGGCTGGCTCCTTATTATCTGCTGACTTCTGCACTGTTGTTCATTCATTAATTTATTTATCCCCTTTACATCCTGATCACAGCCCCACCTCTTCCCTAGTCCTCCCCCACACAGTCCCTTTCTCCTCTGTACCAACCTACCTTGGCACATCAAGTCCCTGCAGGCCTAGGCACATCCTGTCCCACTGAGGCCAGACAAGGCGGCCCAGTTAGAGGACCAGGATTCACAAGCAGGCACCAGAGTCAAGGACAGCTCCTGCTCCAGTTGTTGGGGGACCTGCCTGAATACCAAGATACACATCGGCTACATGTATATCCAAGAGGCCTAGGTTCTGCCCGTGTACACTCTTTGGTTGGTGGCTTAGTCTCTGGGAGCCCCCAGGGTCCGGGAGAGTTGACTCTGTTGGTCTTCTTGTGGATGGGCTTCCTTCAGGTTCCTCAATTCTTCCCCCAACTCTTCCATAGGACTCCCAAGCTCTGTCTAATGTTTGACTGTGGTCTCTGCATCTGTTTCAGTCAGCTGCTGGGTTGAGCTTCTCAGAAGACAGTTATGCTAGGCTCCTATCTGCCAGCATAGCAGAGTATCATTAATAGTGTCAGGGATTGGTTCTTGCCCATGGGATGGGTCTTAAGTTGGGCTAGTCATTGGTCAGCTATGGTTTTCTGTGATGGTGTTTCTCTTAGTCACTGTTCTATTGCCGTGAAGAGACACCATGACCACGACAACTCTTCTAAAGGAAAGCATTTAGTTGGTTTGCTTACAGTTTCAGAGGTTTAGTCCATTGTCATCATGGCAGGGTGCATGGTGACATGCAGGAAGACATGGTGCTGGAGAAGCAGCTGACAGTTCAACATCTGGATTTATTTGCAAGCAGCAGGAAGAGAGAGACACTGGGACTGGCTTGACTTTGAAGCTTCAAAGCCCACCCCGTGATATACTTCTTCCAGCAAAGCCACACCTCCTCCAACAAGGCCACACCTTTCAAATAGTGCTACTCCCGGATGACTAAGCATTTAAATCTATGAGCTTATGGGGGCCATTCTATTGAAACCGCCACCATACCTGTTTACTTGAAATGCTTCTTTGATGAGAAGTGTTAGATTCACATATATGTGACCCATAACTTCACAAGCCCTTCAAGGCTGGCTAGGTTTCTCGTACTGGGTATGCTTTCTTGTCTGCTGAGTCAAATTAGATAGCTGTTGGTTACCACCAACATGTGACTACCATTTACTGCTCCTTTATGGATGTCTGGTCATGCTGGTAATTATAGTCACCAGTGTTGTAGCTGGTGAGACTAATAATCACTTTCCCTCCTTTGTAACTTGCTTAATATTTTCTGGTACCATGGAATGTTAGCACAAGGAGGAGGCTTTCAGGTTAGATTCAACTCAGACCATCCAAGTCCTGCGTCCTAACTGTGATGTCTTCAGCAATAGAGATTGGCCTCCAGCCTCTGAGAGGCGAACAAAGGCAATGCAATAGCCTACATTGTTTTGTGAGTTACTTTGATTACCTGACCAGTGTCTTGAATGGAGGTTTCTCATGCCTGTAATAGGGCTTTTGTTAGTCTTTGTTTCCTTTCATACACACACACACACACACACACACACACACACACACACATACACACACACACCACCCCACTGTGTGTATATAATTGTAGGTAAGTATAAACCACTTCCTTGAGGCTTTATCAAACAACCTTGTGATGTCTGTTAGACATTGATGATGTGTGTTATACTATCCTGTACTTGTTTGGGTCTCCTCACCATCTCTTTACATCCGACTGGCCTCCACACTGGTCTCCTTGGATATACCCATCTCAGCCCTATGTAGCAACTTGTATTTATAAAATACATGCATAGAAGGAAATTCCCAGGTCAGTACACAGTGTTCCTTCACTCAGCCAAGGCTTATTAAATACCCAGGAAGTATCATACATTGTTCTAAGACCAAGGGATATAACCGCAAACAAGACAGTTTCTAAGCTCTAGTGGAACTTGTAGACAGATAATAGAACCTAGATAAACAACTTCCCTTGCTATTATCAATGTTAAGTTAAAATTCCTGAACATGGTGTGTGAATACTGGTATGATTTATTCCCAATTACTTCCCCAGCCTTTCTTGTCAGCTCAGCTCAGCTCTGAACACAGACAGACATACTTGCAATCCCTCTGAAACCCTGTGATGTCACAGCCCTGAGCAGTTGCATAACAGTGCATTTGACACTGTCTTGGCTCCACCCCTTGCCAGACTGACACCCTGGCAACTTCTCAGTGTCCTTGTCCACACAGCTTAGATGGCCTGTCACCCGGGGAGCCCCAAGACCATTGTCCTAGTTAGATTTCTATTGCTGTTATATAGTACCTGGACAGAAACAACTGTATGGGAAAGTGCAGGGGAGTCGAGGGGGTGGCAGCCTGGTGTAGTTGGTCGGTTGTATGATATCAGTCAGAAGCAGAGTGGAATGAATGCATGCACATCCACTTGCTCAGTTTGCCTTCTGCACACTTGTCTCTCCTAGGTCCCAGCCCCATCACAAGACTCTGCTCACATTTCTAACTTTTCAAAAAAATCTTTCTTCTTTTTGGACCTCATATTCACCCAGATAAATAAATAAGCTAAGTCTACGGTGATTTCTAGTCACACCTACCCAGAAGAATGAATTCATTCTAAACCAGGGCTGGGGTGCTGGCAAGATAGATGCTTTAGCAGTTAAGACTACCACTGCTCTTACAGAGGAACCTTTTTGGGCTCCCAGCACCCACACAGGGTGGCTCATAACCATTTGTAACCCTAGCTTCAGGAGATCTAATGCCTTCTTCTGGCCTCCACAGGCACTGCACTCAAGTGTGCATATCCTCACACAGAGACACACATACGTACACATAAATTAAAATAACTTAGTTTTAACAAATTTTTTCTTATTTAGTTTTTATTCGTTATCATACACTTAACTCTGCAATCCAGCTAGACTTGGAGGGGATTGAAGAAAATATGGAACCTCAGGAACTTCAGCGAGAGCAGAGATTACAGGGTACTGTGATCAGATAGGGTGGGGGCGCTCTTTTGAGCTACAGAAGGAATGGTCTGGTGGGTAAGATGCCAAGTCAAAAGAGTTAGAGCTGTCCACAGTCAGAAATGGTGATCTTCTTGCTGGTCTGGCCATTGCTGGACTCCTAACACCCCATGGCTTCCACAATGCTCATGCCTTCTCACCTTCCCAAAGACCACATGCTTGCTATTCAGCTGCTCAGCCTAGGCAATGCAGATAAACCGGAAACCATTTGTGCTTGGTCCAGCGTTTGCTAGGATCTGTAGGTTTCAGGATGAAGCTCTTACCCTCAAATTTCTCCACTCAGATGAACTGCCACCGGTGCCAATGTAGCGTGTGACATCACCACCCTGGTGTGTGAGTCTTGGGATTCTTTTGTGAGAGGAGGAGCCCTCCTATCCAAATCCTGTCTCCCCAGTGCTCAGAGCACGACAGTTCTCTGCTGTCTTTGGAAGTTTGTATGCTGCAAACAGCTCGATGGAGATGTGGCCCAAAGACTATGATCAGTTGTGATGTTAAAGAACATGGTGGAGTTGACTTGGTTTGCAACAAGTGGCAACAGGGGACAGCAGCATCTGCAAAGCCATAAAACCAATTTTTATCTTTAACTTCTTTTCATTAAATCATGGCCAAGGTTGAGATTTCTCTCACTTGCGCGTAGCAGCCCCTCAACTCGGAGGAGGCTTCACAAGTAGAGTGTGGCATAGAACCATACGTGTTGTTCCTGCCATGTTGTTTGGGTGACCTTGTTACTGAGCATGCTTATCAGGTTTGCTTTGCTTCTCATTAGCAATACCTCCAATCTTTTACTTCTTTTTACTCGGTCATGGAAAAAGTCTAGTAAGCATCTTTAACATGGAGCCCTTTACAGTAAGTTCATTTGTTGCAGTACTGGCGTGGTACCAACAGAAATTCAAATCCGGAGGCATCCTTGTTTTGCTTGGTAGTGTTTGTCAGTACAGGGAGCCCAGGTTGCCCCCTCCTGGAATGGTGGCTTGCTGTGGGCTGACCGTCCCCATAGACAGGCTCTTTGGTGTCTGGTGTAATTGGGAGCAGTCACCATCGAGTCTCTGGTGTCAGGGTAAGTTGTCTACTGCTGCATGAGTTCTGCCTATGAAATTGATTTGCTCTCGTTCAGGGAGTGTTGTTTTGGGAAAAGAACAATGTGAAGTTCTTGTATTATTTATGCAAGCGCTGCTCCAGGGCAAAGTCGGCAGCAGGCTTGCGCTGTTTTGGTGGTTCTTTCCGTTTCTGAATCGGAGAGGATATTTCCTGATTCCTTTCAACAGTCAAGCCATTTGAGTCTTTGAAGTCAGGTCCTTTCATAACAGCAGTAGTTAGCCTGTGCTGCATGATACCCACCTCAGCCCCTAGTCGCTTACACAGCAGCCGGTTAGCCAGCCAGGTTGTAAATGTGTGCTGGACTCACGAGGGTTTTCTAGCTGTGGTGGAGCTCACACTAGCAAGGGTTCTAGGATCAGTTAGGGATGGGTAACCTGAGCTAAACCAGCTGGTTTGTGCTGGCCAAAGTTCTCAGAGAATATTGGGACCATAAAAGACATCTCAGACCTAGATTTAGAACTAGCTTGTGGTCAATTCTGTTTCATTTTAACTGGCCAAAACAAACCATGGGCCTAGCTTTGATTGAAAAGAAAGGGAATAAGCCCTGCTTTTTGAGGGCAAGAGCTATATAAAGTCATATCTAAAATGCAAAGATATAGAGAAGGGATAAATACAGCAGTTATGATGTGTGGGTTTCAAGGTAAAGATGCTAGGTTGAAGAAATGCATTGGCTTCTGATCTGTCCTGAATCCCCACTAAAATGAGTATGTGTACTACTTAAGGTTAAATAGAGAAAGGGGGTGTCGAAGAATGAAATTTGGAAGCTGGAAGCAAATGGACGAGTGACAAGAGAACCAAGACACCATCTTTGAATCAGCAGGGAGGATGGGGATGGCAGTCACCAGATTCAAAGATATTTGCGATGTCACAGGCCTTTGAGGATGGAGGTCCAAGAATGATCCGAAAGTCTGTGTAGGAGGAGGCAGCATTCCCAGATTTCCTCTCCACCATGATGGGGGAGCAGAGGGAAAGGAGGTTTCCGGAAAAACCCCGACTCTGGAGTGTTCGTCATGGAAGAGTTCAGAAGCTCCTGATAACAAGAGAGTAAATCAGAGTGAACAGAGAGGATGTAGAGGCTGCCTGCCTCCAGCAGCACTGACCTTGCAGAACTGTGGCAGAGCCAAGTCTCTCTCACAGGAAGTCCCTTCACCGAGAACTTCATCAGTCCTGGAGGGAACACTAAGAAACACTGCTGCCAACCGGTTCATGACGAGCAGACTGGGCTCCTCACAGTGCAGGCTACCCTCAACCTTGGCAGACCCCACTATTGCTTATAAACAGACAACCAATACCACTACGTCTTAGGTGATTTGTAGTATGAAACCTGGAGACTGAGGTTCCTTACACAAAGTAAGGAACTTCAAGTTCCAATGGGGGGGGGGGGATACTTTTAAATTCTCTATACCAAATAACCTTCATTAGTATCTTCATAGGAATGAGATGGCCGCATATGCCTAGGGAGAAACGTTCAGTGTTACCTGTGGGACTCATAGTCGTGACACAGACACTGTTGGGGAAAGCAGAAAACAGTGCCAAAGAGTTTGCAGGAAGTGAAACAGGAGACTCCATGACTCTTGAAGCTTCTCAGATAAACCCTGGCACCATCCACGTGATTAGGACTCCTAAGGGCCTCGGAATTTTCAGTAGCTACGTCAGAGTTTGAAGGACAGACATCGCAGTAGTTCCATTCTTAATCAAGTATAAATGTTGTATTAAATATTTACTCTCAAATGCGGGTTTCCACCCTGCCTTTGATCATTCAGTCCCCAGATAAAAGATGCAAAGCTTTTGTATTTATAATGAAGTTTTAAAGCAGTAGAGTTGGGCAGCTATCCACCCTCTAAGCTACTAGTATCTACTGCCCTATCAATAACTCCGGGATATGACCTGCCGCGTTCTGCCAGGGCCACTCTTACTCCAACTAGCTAGTCCTCATTGCCAAGTCTCACGATCATTTAGCCCATGGTGTCCTCTCCTCTCTCTACCTTCTCTCTTCTTCTCTCATCGTTTCCTGCCTCAGACCCCCAAGCTCAGGAACTAAACCCTGTCTCCCTCTCTTCTGCCCAGCTATAGGCTGTAGGCATCTTTACTGACCAATCTGGGATAACTTTGGGAGTTACATAGCATCACTTGGTGTACATGAGGTTCTCCTTGTCCCCGGGGCAACCAGGGCCAGTATTTAGCATTACAATACATTGCAACAGCCAAACCTCAACAGAATGTAGAAGGGGGGAAAAAAGACATTTTATACATGTGATTTCTCAAAAGGTTTAGCTTTCATGCGACTGTTCCTAAGAGCCACTGAAAGATGTGTTTCATTAAATGGGGGAGAAATCCAAACTATCCTTGCAGTGAAGGGATCCTACTTGAATAGGAAGTAGGAAAAAAGGGATGAGTGAGGTCACAGGGACAGAGGGGAACAGTGAGGGTGAACCACAGCAGGAAGGGGGGTTGATAGTTACCGGCCATGCCCATAAGAATTAGGAAGACGGTTTCCTGATTCTAAGATTCTGAGATTAGAAAGTCTAGGATTGAAATATTAGCAACTATGTGGGGAAATATGGTAGATAAGCTGGAGAGATGGCATAGTGTTTAAGTGCACTTGCTGCTGTCGCAAGAACCAGGGTTCCTAGCATCCACGTGAATCAGCCCTTAACTCCAGCTCCAGGGAGTCTGACGCCCTCTTCTGGCCTTTATGAGCACTGCACTCACATGCATAGACCTACTCAGGGACACATTGATAAAAACTAAAAAAAAGGAAGCAAGTGACAATATCAACAAATACCAATTTAAATGAAACAAAAAAGATGTATAGGAAATAAAAACCAACCTTTTAAAATCTCATGAGAGTGTCATTAACATAGGTACAGGTGTCGAACTGACATTAGGAAACAGAACTGCATGGGAGACTTGTGGAAGGTGTTGTCGGGCAGAAACACTGAGTCGTCTAGACCCTAGGAGCTGCTTATGTGATTGGTGGCTTTCTTGGAGTACCGATCTGAGAAAACAGAGACAAACAGATTCCCTGAAGCTGTACATGCTGGTGGAGCAGCAGAAGTCTGGAGGAGAACTACATATTAAGAAATCACTTATATTGACTAAAACTAAAAGAAGAAGAGAAAGAAAACAGTGCAGCAGAGATGTATCAGTACCAGCGTGATGTTTATAGACCGGAAGGTAAACGCGAAGACTCCGTGGAAGTGATTATGAAGACTTTCCCAGGAGCTAGAGGAGAGGAGAGGAAAGGGCGGCTGTTGTTTTTAGTAATGAATCTGACACTTTTATGTGTGTGTGCTACATAAAGGTGTAACTGTGACAAATAAGAAACCCTGAAGATATTAATAATTAACAAAAATAACCTTACTTTTCAGGTAGCTGACAATATTTGAACTTAGCTGGGGGAGTCAAGTGGACAAAAAGGTCTCAGAATTTCCACCTCTATTTTCTTAGAGATCTCTGGGTAAAGCGAACCAATTAAAAACACATTTTAAATGCAGTGTCCCAGGCCCAGATTTTCCTTAGCCCAGTTAACCTGGGAGAGCTCAGGGATAGGAGGGAGCTGGTTGCAGGGGGAGCAAGCTCGCTTAGTTTTGTAGTTTGATAGCAGAAAAATCCAGTGACAATAGACCTAATCCTATGCTTTACCACGATTAAATTGAGATTTTTGGCAAGGTCCCTGGAGGTTAAATAAGTTTATAATTGACTTTCTCATGCTCTCTGAGATGAAATCTCCACCCTGGTAAACCAGAAAGCTAGATGCCTTCTCCAGAAGTGGCTTGCTGGAATTATAGCAAAAAGGGGCCAGATTTGATGTGTGTAAGATTAAAAACTGTGGTGACCTCTTTCTCTAAGTCCATGGTTGGTGTTTAAAGACCAGAACATGGAAAATATTGAAATAATAAAGTAGTTTTGAGCACAAGTACACATTTGTTAACAAATGAAATATTTCACATGTATTATTTTCAACAATATTGTTTTTAGTGGTACTACAAGGATATAGACAGATATACTCTCCATCTGCCAATTTTGATGAGTATAAGCAAATATTTTTAGCATCTTAAATCCTAGGCTGTAGCTCTGTACACACTGCGTTAGCTATGGATGTTTGTATAGATATTTTATTTTATTTTATTTTATTTTATTATTATTTACATGAGCAATTCATCTTCTGTGGCAAACAGAAGTGGAGCAGAGCTGAAACTGTTAGCCACATGGCTCTTACAGGGACCTTGTTCTTTTTTAGGCCTTCACAGGTCCCCTCAGCAACTGCTGTCTGGGGCCAGACGCTGGACGTCAGGGCTTGAACACTTAAGAATACTATTCGCTGGCCCACAAACATCATTGAATTTTAAGTGCAGAGGGGATGCATGGCACATCACAAGACCAGGTACAGACTTGAAAGACCAATTAGTAGTAACTCACAGAGTCCAACGTTACATTGATACTTCCACATTTGTCCAAGACAGTGTAAGAGATATTCACATTTTTTTCTCTTCAAACCAAACCAAACCAAACCACCAGAGCAAAACACGTGAAGCAGCTGCTTTTTAGTATTGTTAAGAAGCACAGTAATTCCTGAGAAAGAGGAAACAAGCCAGCAGAGCCATTCCATTAAGTCAGGGGGCATGCACAGGGGGCTTCCCAGCCACGGCACAGGCAGAGGAGCCCAGAGTGGGAAGATCCCTGATCTGAGAGAAGGAAGCTCTGAGTCAAGTTCACAGGATACAGGAGAGCCACAGAGAGAACTGCCTTTGGGAAGATCTCTAGAGATCCAGCCAGGGCCCTCTCTCCTTTCTTCTTCAGGTGCTGGTCAGCACTTAGGTTTCAGGATATTACCCCAAGCAGAGCGAATGGCCACATGAAAGAAGAGGAGGGGCACATTTTTAGAGCTCATCTGGGGTTTGTGCCAGGCAGACTGGGAAACCTCTGAGTCCTTGGGGCATTGAATATAATTGTCAGAAGGGTTAGATAAACAACGCCCAGTTCCTGTCCAACAGAGCTTAAACACAAGGCCCAAAGGAGTCTAAGAATGGCCAGACAACCACAGCTTAGTACAAAGTTCATTATTTACAGAAAGAAAAAAATTATATGACACACCCAAAGTACAGTTCTGTCTTCCAGCACGCACTGAAAATGTTCCAAGCAGTAAACAAGGAAGGAAATACAACCCATACAAAGAGGCCAACCAATTAGTAGACCTTAGAGGGAAGGCAACGTAATCATGTGATTACGTGACATATGTCCAAAAGGTAGTGATATGAAAAGTTAGGCAGCCTTGTTGACAAATATATAACGAGTATGAAAAATGGCGGGTGGGATTAGCAGCAGAATAGACACTGAAGAAGATTAGTGAATGTGAAGATACAGCTGTGGAGAGGCTGTCAAAGGAAACAAAAGGAAGCACATGAGTATTTGTGAGCTGTGAAGCTGGGGGCATCTTGAAGGATTCTCAACAAATGAGAGGAAAACCGTCAGAATCTGGGAGAATGCAGAATTTTCAAATTTGTAGGAGACTATAAATTCAAAACAAAATCCCAAATACAACATGTAGAGCTTTGAATAAGACTGGCCCCCTGTACTGGCTGGTTGTGTGTGTCAACTTGACACAGCTGGAGTTATCACAGAGAGAGGAGGCTCCCTTGAGGAAATGCCTCCATGAGATCCAGCTGTAAGGCATCTTCTCAATTAGTGATGGGGGATAGAGGGGAAGGGTCTAGCCCATTGTGGGTGGTGCCATCTCTGGGCTGGTAGTCCTAGGTTCTAGAAGAAACCAAGCTGAGCAAGACAGGGGAAGCAAGCCAGTAAGCAGCACCCCTCCATAGCTTCTGCATCTGCTCCTGCTTCCAAGTTCCTGCCCTGTGTGAGTTCCTGTCCTGACTTCCTTTGGTGATGAACAGCAATGTAGAAGTGTAAGCTGAATAAACCCTTTCCTCCCCTACTTGCTTCTTGGTCATAATGTTTTGTGCAGGAATAGAAACCCTGACTATGACACCGCCATAGGCTCATATATTTGACTGCTTGGTCACCAGGAAGTGGAACTATTAGGAGGTGTGGCTATGTCACTGGCGGGTGGGTTTTCAGGGTTTAGAAGCTCAAGCCAGGCCCAACATTACTCTCTCCCCCTGCTGCCTATAGATCCAGATGGAGACCTCTCAGGTCTCCTACAGCACCATAAATGCACGCATGCCACTGTGCTTCCTGCCATGATGGTAATGCACCAAACCTCCAAAATGTAAGCCAGCCCCCATTAACCGCTTTCCTTTATAAGAGTTGCTATAGTCATGGTGTCTCTTCACAGCAATGGACGGCCACACAACAGACCACAGAGCTGTAGCCATCAGGCAGCAATGTAGCATTAAGGGAGGGGCACAGCAAAAGTCAGGAAACTGCAGGTATCATAAAAGCATTTAAAATGAGTAGCGAGTAGAAAATCTTGACACCAGGCAGAGGAGGAGACAAGCCTTGCACAGAGGATGCTGACAGGACTGAAGGCAGACTCCTTGCCAGGAGAAAGCAAGCTGAAGACATCAGCCTGGCAACATTGCAGTACTGAGAGGAAACAGATAACTTCACACAAAGAGTTCTGTGCTGAGGAAAGCATCTCTCAAAACAACACTTTTGTAGTGAGTCAAAAAACCTGAGTTAGTCAACAGTAGGCAAGCATTGTAAGAAACAGTGAGGAAAAACCTGAAGCAAACTGTAAGTCTTCTTGAAGTAATTAAACATTCTATCACAAACAATAGTGATGTCTTCTGGTTTATAAAGCGTTGTTCTGGTGAATTTCCAGAAACAGAGGTCCTAATTTCCATCATCTGCCCATTGGCGGACATGTCCCCACCATGGCTGCTTTCCATTGGCCAAACCGGACGATTAGCAAAGAGTCAAGTCCTTGACTTTTCAGAGTTGGCAAACATAAAACTTGCAGAAGGAATTTACAGAGCAAAACACAGGATGACGACTGAGCAGAGGGGAGAAGTGTATGTAACTCTCCTGCTGAACTCGGGGCCCGTGCGGTGTCACCTGGAGTCCCACTGTGATTACCTATGAAGCACACCCCGTTGCCCTCACCAGACCCCAGAGTGGGAGCCAACAGGCAGCAGTGTAGCATCTAGGGGGGATCAGCCTGGCTGCTCTTAAGTAATGGGCTTGACTTCTGCCACCAAGGAGCAGAGAAACCCAAGGAGCTGAGAGATTAGAGGTACGGGTCAGGGGACCTCCTTGTCAGCAAGATGTTCCCAGATCTCCAGTGTGGGACATTAAATTTATTCCAGCTGCACACAGCAACCTGAAGAAGTGTCAGACAAATAATATCAAGATGGGGGGGGAGCATGTTGTATTTGAGCATATATCATCATAATTCTGTGTCCGGCACATTGGGAAATTTTGAAAAGTCTTATGTTTTGTGAGTGTACAGCATTCCTGGGTCACTCTGCCAATGAAATAGATACAGAAACGTAAAACCTCATCGTCAGAATAGGCCTCACCTCTAGGGAGGCAGAAGTGGAAAGCAGGGCTGGCTTTCACCTAAAATGTTTCTACAAGATTTATTTTTATTAGTTTTTAACTGTGTGTAGCTGTGTGAACACGTACATGTGAGTACAAGTGTCCTCAGAGGCTTCAGCCTCCCCCTCTAGTAAAGCACTTGGGAGCTGCCCAACTTACGTATAGGGAATTGAACATGTGATCCTCTGTAACAACAGTGTGTGTTCTTTTTTTTTTTTTTTTTTTTTTTTTTTTTTTGGTTTTTCAAGACAGGGTTTCTCTGTGTAGCCCTGGCTGTCCTGGAACTCACTCTGTAGACCAGGCTGGCCTCGAACTCAGAAATCCGCCTGTCTCTGCCTCCCAAGTGCTGGGATTAAAGGCATGTGCCACTGTGTGTTCTTAACTGCTGAGCCATCCCTCCAGCCCCCTGAGCTATTGTCTCCTCTAAAGAGAAATCTGAAGCAAACGGAAGGAGGGGCAGATTTGGCAGTGTTCACAGTGGGAGTGATGGTGTGTGTTACAAACCAGCTACAAACCTGCAATGAAGTTTGTGCTCCACAGTACAGACATATGCAGCCGCTCCTCCGTCATGGGCTTCAGGATGCCATGATTGTAAGATCAGAGCCTCAGGGCATGGTCATGATGACCTACGCACAGCTGTGTGCACAGCTGACAGAAGGTCAGCTAGTGAAATAGGTCAAATGTTTAATGGTATTTATGTAAGAAAAATCCAGTTACTTACAGAAAGTCTTGCTGTTTCCTGAAGCTTTTGTTAACCTTTCAGTTCCTTTAATGCTTCCCTCATGATATTTTAATATCTTTAGTAAGCTTTAAACAAAATTTTGCAGGCCCAGTCTCCCCTCAACCCTCTCCCTCCTCTTGCCTCCCTACTCTTTCTTCTCAGCCTTCCATAATAATAATAATAATAATAATAATAATAATAATAATAATAATTATTATTATTATTATTATTAACTCATTTTACATCTCGCTCTCTGGGTCTCACTTACTGCTCCCCTCTTGGTCACCCCCTGCCACAATCCTTCCCCCATCTCCCCTCCCCTTCTCCTCTGAGCAGGTGGGGCCCTCCTGGGTATCCCCCCACTCTGGCACATCAAGTCTCTGTGGGGCTAGGTGCATCCTCTCCCACTGAGGTTAGACAAGGCAGCCCCACTAGAAGAGCATAGCCCACAGACAGACAACAGCTTTTGGGACAGCCCGACTCTGGTTGTTCGGGACCCACATGAAGTCTGAGATGCACACCTGCTACATATGTGCTGGGAGGCCTAGGTCCACTCCGTGTATGTTCTTTGGTTGGTGGTTCAGTCTCTGGAGGCCCCACTCTTGGGGTTCTCATCATCTTGTTTTTTGCAACGCACCTTCGATTTCTGCTGACTGTGAGGTTGCTGCACACGTGTAATTACCTGCATAATTATCTACACAGGTTCCCTGTGTCTCTCTCTCGTGTAATTTGTTTTTGAACAAAAGCGACTTGATTCTGATCTTAAGTTCTTAGCAGACAACAGGAAATTACCGTATTTTGCCGTTAAAAATGAGTCTGTGCTATCTAGCAGGTGACTGGGGATGGTGGAAGGGCTTGGAGCTAAGAGATGATGGCCATCCCCTGTTCCGAATGTGCTAGCCGCTGAGTCAATTAACCTCAGCTCCTAGTTGCCTCATTAGTGGTGGAGGGGGGAGCTGGTCTGGGCTAGAGGATGCTGTGCGCTCACGTTGGATCTACAGCGTCTGCGCCCTGCTCCGTGTCACCAGCAGAACTGTCACTCTCTAAATGAGTAGAGATATATCAACATGCAGAAGTCACCAGATGCCATCATTGCGGGTGACATTCGGAGTCACACTATCTGAATGACAGCGCTGCATGATCCGGGGATGGAGTTTTATTGTTATGGCCATGGTTATGATGAAATTCTGCAGGAAGCCCTTATGGTCTCTAGTAATATTAGATGATATTTTGACCAGAGCTGTCTTCTACACGTTCTGTGTGGCACTACAAAAGAAGGGATGCGTTATATGATTTTTAATGTTTTGGAGCTCAGGAGAAAGGATATTCGGTATAAACTGTGGGCCTGAGAAGTGGCACCACTGGAGGAGATTAAATGGTTCTAAAGTTATTACATTTTTTTTTTTTTTTTTGTAATTTGAAAGTTACTCTAAAATTAAACATTGGGGTGAGGGGCCTGGCTTCCATTTTTTGATGTAAAGAACAATATAAAACTCTTTATTTTGCTAATACTGTGAGCATATCATTGGATGGGTGTGTAATTTGACCAGACAACTATCTATTAAGTATACTTGATTTTAAACATCTTTGTGTGTTCTTAGTTACTTGCTTTAGGCTTAACTTTGATAGCATTTACAGAAGGCCAAAGCTTGTCCTTGTATGCAAATTAAATTTGGATTTAGCATAACTACAAACTTAGTTCTGAGCACATTAAAGAATTTGATCATTCTTAAGGTGAAAAAAGAGAAAAAAATTGGGGTTGGGGGGGTTGAATAAATGTGTCTTGAGTGACCGTTGCATCATCCTTAGGGACTCAACATTGGCTTAATCTGCAAACACTAAGGAAAGATGCAATGAACGAGCTTAATAAATGTATTACCTAATGTTCTGCTAGGGAAAAAAAATCAGATAAGTGTGGGCCATAGGTTATAGTCGTGTCTGTGTAGAATCCCATGTGGACATCACTCACATACAAATGTCAGTGAGCTTGACAAACTCTGCAGGGCACGTGGGACAGTTCCCCTCAGACGGAGCAGGTGGATCTCCCGGGGAGCTAGCTTGTTTCCATGCCTGGGTTCTTTCCCACATGGAGTACCTTCCCACAACTCTCTTTAAAGGAGCTTTCCAGGCAGATCCCTCCCTAGACTGCAAGCTCCATGGAGCATGGGCGGTACCTCAGTCAGTCCCATGAGCTCTGTCCCGTTGTGGCCTGGCAGAAGGTCTGCCATGTGGGTTCCCTCACCCACCACTGCTTTGATGGTTCTGTGATTGCAGTGGACAGTTGGGCTCACGAAACATGTGTGTAAGGATACATCTTACAGAGAAAAGCCCTAGATGTCTTGTTCAGGACTAATTACTTGCCAGACACTTGGGGAATGGTAGCAGATCTTATCTCTTACCAGATTGTATGATTAAGTATAAATAATATTTTATTTTGATAAAGATAAGTATTTTGTATGATTCTTCTATAAACCTCCTATGGTATATATATATTTAAAACTCCTGTTTCATACACAAAGAAATGAGCAAGTGTCCAGTGATGTCACCTCCTTCATGTTCTTTGTCTGTCCATACTCAAAAGGCCAGCTTTATGGGTCCCTTGATCTGCCAAATCTATTTTCTAGGAGGTGATGGAACAGGATGACCCGGTGTGATGGCTAATCCTGGTTGTCAACTTGATTACATCTGGAATTAGCTATAAAATCCAAGTAGCTTGGCATACTGTGAAGGATTTCCTTGATTAGATCATTTGCAAGTGTGGCCTGGATTTAGGGTGACAGCTCACATAAAAGAAGATAGCAGAAGGAAGCTTCTGTCTCCCCTCGTCCTGAGACATTCCTCCTCTGCAGCTAGATGCCACCTCCTCAGGATTCCAATGTAGACTGAGAGCTGGTAGCTCTCTAGGACTTGCCTAGGTCTTCAGCACCAGATTGGAACCACTGAGGCAGCCAGTCTCACAGAAGGAACACTACTAGATCCTTGGCCTTTCCTTCAGGAGGCTGCCGTTGCTGGACACTTCAGACCACAACCTGTAAGCCACTCTAATAATCCCATCTATGTGTATGTACCCATTTTATCATTTCTGTTCCTTTAGAGAGCTCTGACTAGCCCACCTCACAAGGTCATTGGATGGAAGCTTCCCCAGAAGCTGAAGAGCAGCCTGAGAAGAATAGGTTCAGGCAGACAGACAGGCCTGGGTGGTGTTCCTGAAATCAGTGCTGAGAGGGTCCAAGCAGCAGGAAAGCCTCTGTGTTAAGTAGACTTTAGGCATCCATAGATGGGCGTAGTGGTTCTTAGCATCACCTTCTACAAGGATGCCCCAGGTGTCAGGCTGTGTCCTGCTTGGGCTGAGGGTTCCGGGTGGGCTCTGTGGAGACCTCAGGTTCTAGAGTATCATCTAATTGGTGAGGAATAACCACAGAATTGTGACTTTCTATTAGGATGTAGTGAGCCATTTCTCTACAGGGATCTCCAAAATAATCTGTGAACTGTGTGCTATGCTCACATCTCTGAAAGGAGCTGTCAGAAATCACAGAGAGAAGGAATAACAGGGACAAGTTTGCCTGACTGGGCAAAATGCATAGTTTTGTGTATTACAAGTTTCCCTGCCTTTTGTTCACCCCATTACATATCCCCTGGAGTGTCTGAGGGCGTGACCTTATGTATATCAGCTAAGAATCACTGTAAGGGTGGGTATTATTTCTCTTTGATAAATAAACTATTTTCTTAGCATCTTCCAATTAAAACATTTGCTGAGTAAATAGACTATGTAGTTGGGCAGATCAGGGTTCAAATCCAAGCTCCACAGTTACTATGTGATGTGCGACAAGCCTCTCTTTCTTCACCTATGAGACATGGCAGTCATCTTAAGAGTAAGTCACACTGCTGGGGTGTGCTAATTTTAAGAGTCAGTGGATAAACTGTCCACAGTTTGAGGCCGGAGATGGAAGCATTTAAGCTGTGGAGTCTGGCAAATAAGCACCTTCTTCCCCTACCTCAGAGAACTGGCTGCCTCTTCCCAGAGCAGCCAAGAGTAAAGCGGAGTTCCCTGACTTAGGGAACTCTCCACATTGGACATGGGTGGTTAGCACATGGGATCCAAGGAGTAACTGGATGGAGAACATATGCTTACCCTTAAATCTGCACTTAGCATTTTCTTGTTACAAGGAAGAATGGCCAGGTGTGGTAGTGCGCATGTCTGTCTGTCGTCCCAGCGCTTGGGTGGCTGAGGCAGGTGGGTCCCATGAGTCCAGGTATGTAAGGAGCGTTAGGGCAGCATAATGAGCTCATAGCTTCTTAAGAAAGTTTCAGAGTCGAACATTTGGTCAAAGACAAAGCCAGGTAGTTCTGAGGTTTGTCAGTCATGGAAGTTTGGAAGTTCCATGCCAGGCTGGTTGACCTCAATGAATCCTCCAAGTATTTCCATACAAGAGCCTTTGTTTGTTTGTTTGTTTTAACATCTATATTTACCAGTATAGGGTCTTGCTGAACTTATACTTTTAGTCATCTGTACTTAACTAGCCACAGTTCTGAGCAGCCATTACTGTAGAAATCTTTCCAGATCTCTGAGCCCTGAGTGGTCTATACTGTGCTAATTTCTTCCAACACTCACACCATTGACAGTACATATTTTCTGTTGCTGTCTCCTGCTTACTGCCTAGCAGAGGAACTTTCTCTGTACATGGTTGTAATTGTAATTTTTGCTCCCAGTAAGTTTTGCTAATTAACGTGGGACTGTTACAATAACTACTTCTTAGTGCCCAAAGGAAGGAAACTACAATTTATTATGACCATACGTCCCAGATTTTTCTGAAATAGTTCCCATTTTACATAATTTTATTCATTTCAATTAAAGAGATTCATTATATGCCAAGCAGTCATTATCTAATTTTATGCCCCTTTAAGACTCTAATATGAATGAATTTACATATGAAAATAGTGTAGTTTCTGAACACAAAATGAGATAAATGATTTATATGAAATTCATCTATAGTATAAAATTAAATCACATTTAGATTTATATTTCACAACCCCAATTATTAAGAGGAAGGAAATTATTGGATATTAAATTTTCCTTGGCAAGTTCAAGACAGGGTCCCCATAGATGGTCTTCCCTTCGGAAGGGGTAATGATCAATAGTAGATGTGCCACAATGGAAGCCCTGAGTCCTGATGATCACAGGTTATCAGATGATCTGGTAGCCAAAGAGGTAAGGCAGTTGTTACAAGGCTACTCTAACTTAGAAAATAAACAAACAAACTCCCAAACCCAAAACAAAACAAAGATTACCAAGAAAGGGTAGGTACAGTTTCAGAAACATCTTTATTTATAGTCCCCAGCCTACTGGCCACAGTAGCTACAGGATATCTGGGAATATGGCCAAAGCAAAAATCATAAATTTACTTAAAGCAATAATGGAAATGTTGGCGATTATTCTTCTCACTCGAATGCATGGTTCTAGAGTGTGCACTTGTAGGTGACCACATCTTGTCACATTGTCAAAAAGTTAGACACATCTGCAAGCATAGACAGAAAGTGGACTCACAGAATAGGAAGTTTTATGTTACCATTTGGATCAATACGTGGTTTGGATCATTAAGTGAAGGGCATTACAGAAGTGGAGATGGTACTCGGCCTAAGAGAAGATCAGCTCGGTCAGAAGGACCAACTCCAGGGGTGTATTCATGTCTGTAGGAGGGAATTAGCATGTTCTAATGGGAGAGATTGTGTCTGAAGACTATACTAGGGACCTTAGGTGTACATTTTGGGCTCAGGACGATCATACCAGACAGATAAGCCTGCAAATGGTCACTATTTTTCAAGCCATGGAACCAGAATTTTAATTTAGACCTGTCAAGTTTTAACCCTTCAGTTTCTCCAAGATACCGTACTCTTGTCACTTGCCAGGGTCTTTACAGACCAATCCTCATCCAGCCCCAGGAAAAATAATAAGATGCTTTATAGACCAGTATGTTTCACTTATAGATAATACCACACTTTTAATTTCAAAAGTTCCTTCTTGGTATCTGAACGCACGAGATTTTTAGTTTTAATGAGAAAAGCGATACAACAGCTGAATGCAGAGTTAAGATAAAGCAACGAGAAAAGATGAAGTCAATCATTTCTCATGCTCTACAATGTTTGGTTGATTCGATAATCACTTTAAGCCTAGTTTCATGATGTAATCAAACAGTGACTGCCAACCTCGTGTGCTCACACAGTTTCCTGGGCAGCTTTAAAATGTTGCAGATGTTTGAGTCCCTAAACTAGAGGTTTGGAGGAGGCTTGCTAATGTGTGTATTCTCAAGCCCCTCTCTGAGAGGGCAAACTGGGATACCTAAGAGGTTCGTCACAAAGCACATCTGAAACACTTGTCTGCCAATACAAGTGATCAATAGCTGGTTGTAGTCTACCACTCAGAATGGGCATTTCCCAGTTTTGGACATTGCATGCCATAATGCCAGCTAGCCAAGCAAGAGGTCCTTACTGGTGTAATAGTTGACCAACTGGTAGGGTGGCAGCTAACTGATTTTATTGACTCTGAAGCCTGCTCTACATGAGAGAGACCATATCCTGCATGGTACCATGAACCTGGTCAAAGGCTCAAGGCTGGGGAGCTCACCTACCCTCATGGCTAGGGCCGGACTTACCACTCTTGTTTCTCTAAAGACATAACTTATAAAATTGCCTCCTAAATATTTGTGTTTATGTCCTTGGGGCTATTTTCAGCCCTGATCAAAGAAGCTTCTTTTTACAATGAATAATGCTTCAGCAAAGGCTTGTGGCTGGCCATGGTGTTAAGAACAAGGGACAGCTGGGTTTTCATCTTTAAACTGGACACCTATGTCATCTTCACCAAGGCTCAGGGAACATTTTGCCAAAGAGTAGGTGGAAGAGTGGAAGAGCTGTATGATGCGGGGAAAGGACCTTGAAAGGCTGCCTTAGGGCATAGCACCCATGAACTCAGAGCAGCTGTTGTTGCCTGCATAGAGCTTGTGACCCAGTAAATCATTTAGTCATAGGTGGGCAAGGGGCTCATAGAGGGGCTCCTCTAGGCCCCACCTAGAGGAGCTAATGGCAGTCGAGGGCCATAGCTGAGAGGAACCCATTGTCTACAGTGATGTAGTTGCTGGTGAGTTGCTCATGATCCAATAGACAGCCCGAGATCTATGTCCACGTGAGCAGCCTTGGTTAAATTCAGTGAGACACAAAGCAAAGACACGCAAAGTATGATGGGATCTGATAAGAGGAAGGGAGGACTTATGGGGCAGATGGAGAATAAGGAAGGGGAGGACATGAACTTGGTGAGAGGAAGGGAGGACTCATGGGGTAGGTGTGTAGGTAGAGCATAAGAGAGGACAGAGTAATGGTGTCTTAGTCAGTGTTCTATTACTGTGAAGAGACGCCATGACCATGGCAACTTATCAAAGAAACATTTAATTAGGGCTTGCTTACAGTTTCAGAGGTTCAGCCCAATGTCATCATGGCCAGGAGCATGGCAGCATCCAGCAAACGTGATGCTGGAGAAGGAACTGAAGGTTGTATGTCTAGATCTGTAGGCAACAGGAAGAAAGTGACACTGGCCTTGGCCTGAGCATTTGAAAATTCAAAGCCCCCCACCCCCCAGTGACACACTTCTTGCAACAAGGTCACATGTTCTAATCCTTCAAAATAATGGCTCTCCCTGGTGATCAAGCATTCAAATCTATGAGCCTATGGGGGTCGTTCTCATTCAAACCACCACAGATGGGGACTTGGTAAGAGGAAGGGGAAGACTCATGGGGTAGGTAGAAGATGGAGAGTCATGAGTGTGACCATCAATACATGGTCACTCTTATATACATGTAGGGACTGTGAAAGAATAAGCTAATAAGAAAACAAAACGAAGAAGTAGGCCCTTCTTAGCATTATGGAAACATCCCTTTTGGGAACTGGCAAACGTTTCCTTCATTTCTCTCGAGTCTCTATTTGTTGTCAGTTATGATTTATTGAGATCAGACTCTTTCAAAGCTAGGATAAGCCTCAGGTAGGTCCAGCTTCTGCTCAGGCAGCTTCATGAGAGAGCCTCCCTCTCCTGATGACCTGCTGCACACCCGCTGTCCTGGCATGTGGGACTCATGTCAGACTGAGCCGTGGCTCAGTTTCCTCAGAAGAGGAGATAGGCCTTATCCAAGGATGCTGAGGAACCGGCTGGGTCATGTCTTGGGGACATCTGTCTTCGAGGGCCACCTATCTTGATACTAAGCTAGCAAGCATATGAACCCTGAGGATTTATACACATGAGATAGAAGGCCTGTCATCTCCCTTTGTAGCTTTGAAAACAGAAAATTCTGCAATTTAAAATTTTATTAAATACCACGTAGGTAGGGCTTAAAAATTCAAACATCATTAAAACATTTAAAAATGTATATTTATTGTTATTATTATTATGATTGTATATACTTTGTGTGTATATGAATATATATGTATATGTGATGTGATATGCATGTATATATGTATGTAAGCGTGAATATATGTATATAAATTAGTGTCTGTGTGTCTGTATGTGTATGTGTGTGATGTATATCTGTCTTTGTGTCTGTGTGTATGCATGTGTATATGTGCGTATGTGTGTATATGTGTATATGTGCTTATGTGTGTGTGTGATGTATACATGTGTGCATCTATGTATGTATGTTGTGTGTATGTGCGTGTTTCTATATGTATGTGTGTGTATTTGATGTGTATATGTGTGTGTGTATATGTGAATGCACATGTGTATATACATGTGTGTGCATGCATATGTGTGTACATGTGTGATGCGTATATGCGTGTCTTTGTGTCTATGTGTATCTGTATGTGTATGTGTGTATATGCGCATATGGTTATGTATGTGTGTGACATGTATATGTGTGTGTGTGTGTGTGAGCATTTGTACCTCATGAAGTCAGAGGACAACGTCCAGGCTTTTGTGGCAGGCACTTTTGCCTACTATGCCATTTTACTAGCCTAATTTATTAAAATAAAGTATCCTTGCTTCTTCCTCCTCCCCCCTCAGCCTCCACAGGCAGTGTGCTCAGTAATCCTTTCGATGGTTCCCGCCACCATCTTAATAAGGTACAACTGTGTTTCTTCACACTTGAAGTTATGGATGTTGAGGCTCTTCAAATGAAAGTGAACTCCCTGAGACCACTCCTTAGTGACTTCCACTCATACCCCTCCTCCTCTTAATTAATTCGCTGTTTGATTCCTGAATATTCAATATTCACGCTAACAGGCCTTTACTGCAGGCGACGACAGTGCCGTGTTGTGTGCAACAGGAGGAT
The DNA here is from genome assembly GCA_028551405.1 of Uromys caudimaculatus. NCBI lineage: Eukaryota > Metazoa > Chordata > Mammalia > Rodentia > Muridae > Uromys > Uromys caudimaculatus. Next base: position 16,913,499 of record CM052717.1, on the reverse strand, counting down.
AACACCATTTGATCACAGAGGGCGGAGGGCAGAGAGATATCCGTGCAAACCAAGGAATGCCAGCAACCACCAGAAGCTGGATGAGGCACGGGCAGATGTCCCCGAGCTCTCAGGCTGTGTGGTTGCCAGCATCTTGCCTGCTGGCTCCTAGCCTCCAGACCCATGGGGGAATAGATTGCTGTTATTTTAAGCCACCTAATTTGTGGTAACAAACGATAGCCGCCAGAGGAAATAATACAGTGGCATTGATTCTGCTTCTTTGGTCTCTCTGCATCGATCTCTTCTCTGCTCAAGTGCAATGGTCTTAGGAAAGGCCCGCTATTTCTTACCTGCCTCACTGCTGTGGGAACTTCCTCGCTCCCCAGCGTCTTTCATTTTTCACCCACTTGAATATGCGACTCTGTCAGCTCCTATGTTTTGTAAACAGTCTTCTCCACATTGGTGTATTTCAGCAGAGTGTCTAGTGATCTATGTATCTATGTATCTATGGCTGACTTCTAGAAGCCGGCCATGATGGGATATGAGCATCTGGAAGGAAATCTGAACCATCTCCTAGAGTCCCTGGGTATGGAAACCAAATGGGTTTAGATTCACAATGTCTCCTCTGCTTTGCTACTTACACATCTTAATTTTCTGTGGCTTCTAGACTGCCCTACTGCCACGGGAGTGTGAGTCATACTGAATGAAATAAGGTTTTTGAAGGAGCTAGAAAACCCCTGAGCAAGCACTAAGAGCTGGCTCAGAGTTCCAGACCAATGTGGTTGCATTCTCATCTCTGAAGAAGAAAGAGAGCTAAACCGCATACTCTCCAATTCTCCTCCCCCCCAACTTTTCAGTCTCCAACAGGGCTGATGTTGACTGTGGATAAATGAAGCAGTGGATGTTGGCTGGGATTGTGGTAATATATGTGGGGCATCTGTCTCCTCTGATCCTAGGCCGGACCCTATGTCAACGGGTAACAACTCCACTGGGTACATTTGGCTGCATTCCTCCCACTCCCATGTTAAAGTAACTTTTTCCGGAAAACTCTAATATCCATCATATAAAACTTTTATTATAAATTAGATTCTGCATGTACTAACAGTAACATATCACTATGTGGGAAGAATGTCTCAGGGATTCAACTTTCTTCTACTTAGTTCACATCTTCTCTATTCTAGTTCCTGCCATTTGCTCATAAGATACACAGTAGTAAATGGAAAATGCCAAGCCTCTGCCCTCTGGGAGCATGGTGGCCTTTACCCCCATTTTATAGATGGGCAAATTGAAGTTAGCAAGGCTAACTGACTTGTTCAAGATCAGACAAACCAGCAAATGACAAGAAGCAGGAGCAGACTCAATTCTGTCTAGCTGCACAGACTAGAATTTAGCAGTCAAGCCAACTGTGACATGTGTAAGTTCACACTGCCATAACATAAGTATCTGGATGCCCCAAATATGGGATCCAGGTGCAAAGTGGGACTTCAGAGCACAGGGCTTCTCGTTGACAGAGGTTGCTAGACATGAGTAGCTGTATTGCTGATTGGTACAGGTGGGTGAGTCCCTGAGATAGAAAGCCTGGCTATTGATGTCATTTAGTAGAGTGAATCTGAGCCAGCAAAGAAGTTGAAACCAAACTTCATACTGTCTCTGGCATTACTAAAACTGTGTGTTTTCCACCATCTTCAGTCTTTGTAACCTATCCCATGATGGATATGGCTCAAAGCAATTTGCATAATGTGTTCCAATTTGGGGCAGTGTTCCCTGCAGATGTATTCCCTGGCCAGTGAGGTGGGACAGAAGGCAGATTAAGACTATGCATGTGTTTCCATGGGTGAGTATTGGAGAAAAAAAATAAGAACAGCTTTATGAGTCTGGCAGTCATGATGCTGAATTGCTAGAGGAAGCTGTCATCCCTCTCAGGGCTTTCCACCAGAACCAGCCCTGGAATGCAGGAGCAAGGCAGCTTTGCAGAACAGATCAGGTTCTCTTGGCTTTTGATAAGAAGCATGTGCTAGAAATAATGTCGATTATCCTTATTTTTTGTGAGTAACCTTTATCTGTCCTCATTCGAAGTGTTAAAATGTATGAGTGGAGTTAATGGGAAGCTTTTCGGTCTAACTATGCCGTTGTTATCTCTTTAACCCCCAGCCCCACCTTCACACAGGGAAATTCATCTTCGAAGCTCTGAGAGGGGATACATTCCGGGTGGATGCCCTCCTCCAGTGTGTCTCTATGTCGCTTCTCTTGGCCACTGTTCCATTAATAGCACCAGAATTTTTATTTTCCTGATCTAAGAGCAAAGAATGGGGCCCATTATATCCAGTAATTCATCAGTTTCTCTGTCACAAAAGACATTTTCCTCTCTCTTTCTCTGTGTTTCTGGCATCTTATTTCACCCTGCTCAGGAGGACACTGAAGGCTTGCCTCCTTTGAAGAGTCCACATCAGAAGGCTGCACCACATGCCTCTAAGATTTCACCTCATGAGAAATTCCCCTTCAAATCTGTGGCTTCTCCTCTTCCCAGGGCCTTTTGAGTTTGGTAATGGCATCGTGTGTTGGCTGTGGAGAGAGGCCCTTTTGAAGCACTTACGGATGCTTTGAGTAGTCCCTTTTGAAAGAGGCTAGTGGTGATGGAGGAGGGGTTGGAAATCCCTCTGGTAGCCAAAAGATGGTCTCAGAATAATTCAGAACACGCTATGGGGTGTTGGTAATACCAGGTCTCCTGAGGCTTCTGGTCTCTGTGGAAAATGAGTGTCGTGAAGTCAGTGGCAGACCCACCTCCTCTCAGTGACACAGCATCAGAGTATCTGAGGCTTTCTCCAAACTGGCTACACTGTAGCCTTCCCTGAGGGAATTGAACAACCTCAGAGGAATGGAAAGCCTTATTGCTGGGTGAGTGTCTTCATGATCTCTTCAGGGCGTTAGCACTCCCTCAGATGGAGAGTTTAAACCTCTCGCACCATACCTCTCTACCATGATGGACTGACCCCTCACACTGTGGGCTGGAATAAACTCTCCTTACTTGCTTTTGTCAGAGCTGTAAGTAACTAACGCAGACACTCATCTTGTTTGTTGAACGTTCGTTCCTTGGATTGTATGTAACTTCTGTTAGAGACGGCTAGAAGCTGGGAAGTTGGCTTTTGTGAATTCGAACCTTCCCACTAGTCCCTCCCCACCAAATCCTCGCTATCCAGCACACAGTCACCATCAAGGAAGTATCTTGAAGAGCTGATGTTCTTGAGGAGCACAGTAGGACATGTCCTTTTGTGACAAATCTGTAAGGTTTTCTTGTTATAGAAATGATGTAGGCATGAAAGAGCTAGCAAATACTGAGAAAAATTCCCATTTTCCCTTTGAAAGTCCTGGTTAATCTCTTCACTGGCAAACTCACCCTTGTAAGAACCATGTGATATGTTTGGACACTGTTTAGTAACTTTTCTAAAAACACCTGTATGATTGTATTCCTAATAAAATCTTGAAGGTTGCATAGCATTCCACAACCTAGACAATAATTCATTTAACTGTTCTTTTAAACTTTTAGATCACCAGTTTTTAACCTGTGGGTTGTGTTCTCCTTGGGGTCACAGGGCTCTTTCACAGGTGTTACCTAAGACCATTGGAAAACACAGATATTTATATTGTGATTCGTAACAGTAGCAAAAGTACAGGTAGGAAATAGCAAAAAAAATAATTTTATGGTTGGGGGTCACCATGACATGGGGTGCTGTGTTTTCATTAGGAAGATTCAAAACCATGGATCTAGGCTGTTCTTGTTTTGAAGGCAATCATTCTCTCTTAACATCCAGTGTTCTGCAGTGAGCACATTGAGGTGTTTGGACCACCTAGAGACAGAGCTCAGGGAAGGGAAAGGGTTGTGCTGGCTCTCTGTTGTTCGTCTTCTACCTGGGACAACTGTGGGAAAGCTATGACCATGGAGCTGAGAAGAGGCTCACAGGTGGCTCTCCTGAGTTTGTGAAAGCTGGCAATCTGGCTACAGACTATAACTAGAATCCCACCACTCGAACCTTGTAGAATAAATCCCTCAAAGTAGAATTTCCAGGTCAAAGGTTATAGACATTCCAAAGGAATTTCTTATTTTTTGAGCTGCCTTCCAGAAGGGTCAAGTGTGCTTCCATCAGGGGTGCGTGGGGTTGTCTAGGCTTCAGCTGTCCTAGATGGAGCGGACCTCCTCTTGGTAAGGAGAGCTCTGTCTCTGGGGTCTTTCTCTGGTGTCACGTAGCCCACACCTCGATGGTGCCTTAGATATGGGGGAGTAGCTGGACTTTGCTAACAGCAGGTTCCTTTCCACTCTAAAGGCTGCATGGAAATTAAATAACAAAAGGACAGCAACATGGGAGCCATCCACACAGATGCTAATCATCCACAGCTTTCCTGGTTCAGAAGTGTGTGTGTGTGTGTGTGTGTGCGCGCGCGCGCGTGCATGCATGCATGTGTGCATGTGTGTGTGTATGCGTGTGTGTGCGTGTATGCATGTGTGTGTGTGTGCATGTGCATGTGTGTGTGCATGCATGTGTGCATGTGTGTGTGTGCATGTGTGTGTGTGTTGTTATGGGGGTAGGTGGAGTCCACGCTAGAGAGCTGTTACTGAGAAAAGAGAAGTCATTTTGTTGGTGTTAGGAGCCCTCGAAGGAGATTGGGCTTGCTGTCAGGAGGCAGCCCTGGAAATGGCAAGGATTACTGCCAGTGGGGTGCTCTCTGAAGACTGCTTTTCCCACCATCTGCGGCAGCCCTGTGAGGTCTTGTGCCAGGATGCAATCTTGGTCCTGATTTTGGCCACTTGTTCCCAGCTGATCCCCAGGCTGAGGCTCTCTTTCTTGTTGGGAGTTTAAGAAGTCCAAACTGTGATATTCGTCTTTCCTGTGCTGTGCACAATGAGGCTGGTTGATGGACAGAAGAGCTTGGTATCAATTAGATCTGCACCTCCGGTTCTATGCCTGGATTAAGACTTCTGAGCACTTTGTTTGAGCCCACACAACCCAAATATCAGATAACATGAGGCTTACATTCCCTTCAGAAAGCTGTCCCAAGAACTTATTGACGTTTGCAGTGTTTGATTATTCTATAGCCAGAGAGGGCAGAGAGGAGAGTCTTATAGTCTTCTCCTGTCCTAGGGTAAGTAGCATCCAGTGACCTCCATAAAGTCTGTGACTTTCAAGCATCTAAAGCCTCAACTTTCCCACAAATTATGCCATTTCCCCCCCTGACTGTTTTCTTAGGCCGATATTAGAATGCACTACTGTTTGCTTTCTGGAGGATGTAGCAGCTTCCTGAGGCTGCCCCCTCCCCCACCTCAAGGCTCCCTGGGCCCTGCAAGGGAGGTGCTGGCTGGCTACGGAAGCTTTCAAAAGAGACGGGAAACAGCTTAGGGTAAGAAATGCTCTTAGAAAATTATTCTCACGCCAGATGAAATCTCAGATCTTGCAATTTTGTTTGTTTTCTTCCTTCTCAGCTGTTGGCTTTTGAAGTCAGAGACTGCTGTATCTTTGTGCAAGCGCAGCTGTGACTAGTCAATCACGGTTTATTTTTAAGACAAGAAAAGAACCCAGGCGAAGAAATGCCTATTGTTATTTGTTATCCATCAGGAGAATTCAAATGTCCTGAGTCTTGCTCAGATATGCAGATCAAGGCTCCACACACTGAGAGATGGAGGGCAGGATACATTGACCAGTGGCTAAGGAGGTAGACTAGACAGGGGTCTGCTTGCCAACCCTTGCTTAGGTATTCTGACAGTGCTGGGCTTGACCAATGGCTAAGGAGGTAGACTAGATAGGGGTCTGCTTGCCAACCCTTGCTTAGGTATTCTGACAGTGCTGGGCTTAACGTCTGTGGTACCCTCTCATCTATGCCAGAGTTGAGCTGGTGGTCTGAAGAACTATGACTGTCTAAAGCAGTGGTTCTCAACCCATGGATCATGACCCCCGAAGACCATCAGAAAACATAGATATTTATACTAGGATATATAAGAGTAGCAAAATTAGAAATATGAAGTAGCAACAAAAATTACTTTGCGGTTGGGGTCACCACACGTGAAGATCTGTATTAAAGGGTCACAGCATTGGAAGGTTGAGAACCACTGGCCTAAAGGATCTTTAGAATTGCTGTTTCTGTCATTGCCGTATGCCCCACTGAGGGAACTCCTGGAAGGCAAGCTGACAATATTGCTACTTTGCTGAAAACCTCCCGTGACTCTCTGTTCACTCTCTGCTGAGGTGTAGATTCTAAGTTGACAGCTTACAGTTTAAAGTGTTTCTTAGGTAACCGGTAGCCACCATTCCGGTGTGTCTTTCTGATGTACTGCCTCTAAGAGGATGCTCTCAGCTGCCAAAAGTAGTATCACCATGCCCTGAAGCAGAGCCTGGGTCAGCCCTGCTGAGCTTCAAGGGGAATTTGTCGCCCGTCCATTTTTAGGATCATTGTTGTGTATGTGTATGAAGGGGAATTTTTAGTGATTTTTGTTCAGTCTTCTAGCTTTCCAGATGAAAGAATTGACACCCAGGGATGAAGTGTGGATTCACACGAAGACACAAACAACTACAGAAACAGCTGCGGCACAGTGACTGCTTTTATATAGGCATGACACAGTGTGAAAAACATTCTATCTAAACATCCTGGTGCTGTTGGTGCCAACCTTTAAATACAGAGGGGCTGAGGGACTCACTGGATCTTTTCTAGATGGTTGGAACTGGATCAGGACCCACACTCTACCAGGCCGTTGCTAGAGGCTCCATTCAGCTCTTCCTTGAGTAACTTTAACCGTGGCCAAATTCGATTCTCTTCTGTATGGCATGCTTCCTAGTTGCTAAACAATATCTATAAATGTCTGGGTGGTGGGGACCTTATCTCAGGAGCCTTTGACCCTGCAGTATGGATAGTTAGCAGCTGTGTGTGTGCTGCCTCTGCGGTTGGGATGATGCTGTAAAAGGCCTGGTCCATGCTTCTCCATACGCTGTCCTGTATAGGAGGATGGTCCACTGTTTCTTTCACGAAAACCATTGTAGCCTGCCGCTGCTCCACCACATCTGAACACATGCCCCTGCTTCAGCTCCTGAAGCTTGCCCTACATAGAGAGCTGCAGAATTCTACCTTCATCAATACAAATCTCAGATTTCCCCTTCACAGGCAGGACCAAGGTACTAAATATTCTGATTCCGGCTTGCAGTCCTTGCCCCAACCTATAAGAGGAGAGGCTGGTGCACTCGCCTGGGCTGCCAGTGGTTCTTGGCATCTCGCACATGAATGGTGTTTGGAAGACTATACATCTCCTACTCTTTCCAAAGTTCTCCTTGCTTAGTTAGGCAGGTTCCCACTAAAGCAGGCGGGACGCTAACCTGAGCATTTATCTGTTCCACTTGAATTTTATTGTGTAACAATGATTGCGGTACCTCTGTTTCATTTTCTTCTTAAGACACTGTTAGCTGTTTAAATACATGAATCACAGGGTTCCGACTCTGGCATGTGAGGAGATCGTGGAAAATTAAGAAAATACAAAAGCAAAGAAAACCTGGTAGATAAAGGCAAGGGCTCTTTGCCAGGGTCAGTTCTGTGCGTCTCTTGGACGTTGGTGAAGACATCCATGAAAAACACATCTTATGGCTGGTGGCGGCAGAAAAAGTTCACATCACAACTTTGTAAAACTATTACTAGGTAGTTTGCTGTCTTTCCCAGATGTTCTTTTAAATTATGGCTATGTTTTTATTGTTGTGCTTATATGACATGTAAAAAGACACATAAAATCGTGTTATTTTGAAGAATATACTACATGATGAACCACTATAGTTCCTAACTTGATATGGCATGGGTACATTATAGACTCTTGATAAATGTTTACTCGATTCAGGTGAATAATGTTAGCTAATGTACTTATTGGAATTTACTCACCAAAACTTATTTTTCATTTTGTTTGCAAGCATTTCTAATTCTCATCTTTTAGTTGAGAGAATTTTATTTCAGTGTGTATTAACTTTTCTTTTTCACATTATGACAGAAGGCATGGCAGACATTGTCCTGACAAAGCATAAGTCTACATATTAGGAAAAAATGGCGTTGAAGATTTAAAGAGAATAGTTATTTTGCCCAATTCAGTCAGTTAAATTCTAAGAGTATTCTTCATGTTTTGTGTTCTCTTGTCTTTGCTGAATTTTAAATAATCATGGAGAAAAGGCACTATACAGATTGAATAAGAAATAAGTAGTTATCCCCCAGGTGAAAGAGAAACAGAGAGGTATAATACTCAATGGCCAAGATGAAGGAGCTGATAATGCTGACAGCACCCCACAATACAGAAGGGAAGGGGTAACAGTGAGGTATATCGGCCTTGCAAAGGCAGGACAGTCCAGGAGAGTGATCCTTATGGCAGATGTATCTCAAGAAAACAGTACAGGTTTGTGCTGCTTACACTGTTTCCAAATCATGGTTGCCACCAGTAGTTGAAAAGTATTACAAAATATTTTAGTTAAGACATAAAAATCAAGTTTCAGTCAAACTGACTGTTGTGCTTGTAAGTCCTAACCCCCTATGCATTTCCAGGGTTTGAGATGCTTTGTTGGGAGTCCTCAACTCTTACTATTTGCATTACTTAAAATGCTTTATTCAGTCTCAGTGTGTCCTCTAGTCAAACAGCTTAACAATTCCAGGGATGTTTCAGGCATCAATTCTTCAATTAATTTCTTCTGTCTTGTGTTCTGCGTTTCCTTTCTGAGGCTTCAGTTATAGACCCCATATTCCATGTGTGTGTGAGTGTGTGTGAGTGAACATGTGTGTATGGATGATATAGTATGTGTACTGGCTGGTTTTGTGTCAACTTGACACAAGCTGAAGTTATCACAGAGAAAGGAGTTTCAGGTGAGAAAATGCCTCCATGAGATCCAGCGCTAAGGCATTTTCTCAATTAGTGATCAAGGGGTGAGGGCCCCTTGTGGGTGGTGCCATCTGTGGGCTGGTAGTCTTGGGGTCTATAAGAAAGTCACTGAGCAAAGCCAGGAGAAGCAAGCAAGCCAGTAAGGAACATCCCTCCATGACCTCTGCATCAGCTCCTGCTTCCTGACCTGCTTGAGTTCCAGTCCTGACTTCCTTTAGTGATGAACGGCAGCATGGAAGTGTAAGCTCAATAAACCCAACTTGCATCTTGGTCATGATGTTTGTGCAGGAATAGAAACCCTGACTAAGACAGTATGTTTGGTGTAGTGTGTATGTGTGTGTATGGTGTAGTGTGTGTGTTTATATGGCATAGTGTGTGCATATATGTGCTCAAGTATGTGTGTGTGTGTGTGTGTGTGTGTGTGTGTGTGTCAATTGTCTGAGCTCTATTTATGCTTACTTAGCATCTCTAAGTCTTCAGAACAGATGCTTGTTTGTCTTCAAGTAACTAAATCCACTCAATTTCTCATCAAGCTAACTCTATACAATTTCATTATATATTTTAATTCTAAAGTTGATTATGTGTACATAGATGTGTGTGTGTGTGTGTGTGTGTGTGTGTGTGTGCATGCATGCATGCACTTGTGTGCACGCATTTGTGCAGGTCCCTGTAAAGACCAGAAGAGGACATCAGATCTAGAGTTGGAGTTACAGGCATTGTGAACTGCCCTGTGTGGGTGCTGAGAACTGAACTCAGGTCCTCTGGAAAGCAGTTCTTGTTCCTAACCATTGAGCCATTTCTCCCACTGCTCTAGAAATTTTATCCTTTAAAACAAGTCCTCTTAAACCTTTGGGAGTACTCATTGTTACTTATTGTGCTTCTTTGAATCTTTGAATGTATTTATGATAACTCTTTCAAAATTCTGTTTGCTAAGTGCGGCCTGCATATTATCTTAGAAGCCACCCCCTTTAATTCTTACATTCTGGTAAATTTTTCTGGTCTTCAACATGCCTAGTGATTTTTATTATTTTTATTATTTATTATCATTGTTTTTTGCTGTTGTTGATATGCAGTGGGCCATAGGGTACCTGTGCTGTTCTGATACTCTAAAGCATCTTGACTTCTGTTCCTGTGAACAGTAGATTGTCTGGCCTCTACACCAAATTCTACCTCCCTACCCCACCCCTTGAAGATGGGCAGCAGCTGATACCTGTGCTCTACTGCTTAAGTCTCATGGTTGTTTCTTCGTGACATTACTGGGGACTCTGTGAAGATAGTGCACCGATCCTCCTCTCCGCAGCCCCAGACTTATGGATTTCCCTTACTTTGCAGATACTTTGTCATCATCTTCTCTGTTCTTGGACACTCTCTTCCAGTAAGACTGTGACTTTCTGCTATACAAAATGCACAGATGAAAGAGAAGCACCATTTGGCTAATGTCTGAAAACTCCCCTGTCTCACTGGCTGATGTTGCCACCTTTCAAGGATAGACTTGATCCATTTTCTGCTTGTTAGCTTTCATGAAAAATATTCAGTCTACATTTCCAAATTGTTTTCTATGAAAGAGCAAGCTGGTCCTGCAAGTCCACCATCACTGTACTTTGGCTAAACTTTAGGACTTAAGGTAGTTCTATAGGGTGAGTGGACCTGTGGTTAAATGGTTGGTTTTAGAAATGTGGATAGGTTCACGTACTTACCGAGCCAGTGAAAGCCAAGGAAATTATAGGAATGAAGATCATGGCTGTAAAATGACTTTTCAAATAATAATAACCAAGACACTGAGCGTACTTATTCATGCAATCATTTTAATACTAACCCCCCCCCCCCAAACTCAGAAAGGCACACTTTAAATCATGCAGACCCATGAAGATGGAGAACAGATAGAGTTTTATCCTAAGCAATGAATGCTCAGTACCACAGGACTTGTCAGAGTTTGTGATCTGGCTTAAAGGAAACTGACTCACTAAGGGTTCTGTAAGGAACAACCTTCTGCACAGCCACATTCAAGAAGAAACTGGGGGGTGGGCAGTTAACAGAGAAAAGGCTATTGCAGGAACTGTGATTTCAGCACACTCTAAGTACTGAATGCTGTTAAGAAGCCATTGCGTACTTGGGAGTTTCAGCTCTCATGGTCGAGATGGGACACAGGCTCAGGATGGAGGAGAGAGCTCTGTGGCCTCTGGAGACAAACGTTCTAGGAAAGCAGCTCTCTTGAGGTGTGCAGAGCAGATGTGATTTTTGGGTAAGTTTGTCAAGCAGGCTGTTAGACCTCTGCATATAATGATGGGGACAGCCACATCTATGAATGGGACATGGATCTTAGTGAGGGGGATCTATTCAGGACAGCATGGCCTGGGTCACATATGCTGTGTTAGTTACTTTCTGTTTCTGTGATAAAAATACCATAGCCAAGAACAACTTCAAGCAGGCTCATCTCAGCTTATGTGTCCAGAGAGACAGAATCTTCCTGAAGGCACGGCATGGCGACAGTGACAGGAAGCTGTCTGATCACAGTTTCATCCACACACAGGAAGCAGAGTGAGTATAAACAGGAAGTACAGTGACGCTATAAATCCTTGAAGCTGTCCCCCCAGGGATGTACTTCCTCCAGCAAGGCTGACTCCTAGAGATTCTGCCACCTCTCCAAATAGCATATCAGTTGGGTATCAAGTGCTCAAATACATGAGCCTACATGGGACATTTTTAATCAAACTCTCATCAGGGCTCATTGGGTCTTTGGTAATAGACAATGCACACTTATACAAGAATCATGGTAGATAGGGGGATCCATTGCCTTTGGTCTCTCATTATCATCTATCAGTGATCTCAGGAAGATGTACACAAATCCTATTTCATATTTTGACTAAGAGTTTCTCAATTCGTGTGTGCATTTTATGAAGAAATGTCTAACTTTGTTACTGAATTAAAATTCAAAGGGAAATTATTTCAATGTCTTGACACCAACTCCAGCGAGCCTGATTGAGCCTGGCCAACAGCAAGGCCAATTGAACACACAGCACAGTGAGCAGCAAACTGCATTTAAATAATTACAAAAAGGAGAATGAAGGAAACATTTTTTTTTTTATTTTAAGAGAGTCACCTTGAATTATAGAGTTTTATATTGTGAGATTTTTGTTGTTATTTTGATACTTTGAGACGGGATCTTTGTAGGTAGCCCAGACTATCCTTGATTTCATAATCACCCAGGCCTGGGCAACTAAGTTCTGGTGTGCACACCCAGTGTGCACACCTCATGGCTATTGTGAGTTTTAATATTGTTTTAGTCAGTGTCCTGTTGCTGTGAAGAAACACCACCACCACAGCAACTCTTAAAATAGGAAGCATTTAGTTGAGGCTTGCTTTAGTTTCAGATGTTTGGTCTACTGTCACCATGGTGGGAAACATGGCAGCACACAGGCAGATCTGGTAGTTGAGAGCTCTATAGCCAGATCCACAGGCTGGGCTTGGCATGGTCATCTGAAATCTCAAAGCCCACCCCCAGTGACACATTTCTTCCAAACAAACCCATGCCTCCTAGTCCTTCCAAAATAGTGCCACTTCCTGAGCCTTCAAAGTCACAGTAGTTTCCTCTAGCAGTGGTTTAACTTCCCTTTCATCTGGTGCAGGGCGTCCTCAGCCATCCTCACTGCATATAGCTGCTCCCCTCTCTCTATTGATAGGTTCTGGAAGACACCCCGATTTTTGACTTTATTATTTGACTTATCCTTTCCGCAAATTATAATACTACCAATATGAATTCTAGAGTTATTCAGTATTGGCTAAAGTAAAAACAACCAGGAGAGACTGAAGTTGATAGGAAATTTTCAATAAAATGGATTTTAAAATATTTGTTTTTGTTCTTTGGGGCAAGGTCTTGCTACGTCACCCTGGCTGCCTTGATATTTACTAGGCTGTCCAGTTTGCCTTGAACTAAAAGAAATCCTCCAGGAGTTCTTTAATTGTTCATGATCAGTTTAGCTATCCTGGGTTTTTTGTTTTTTCCATATAAAGTTGAGAATTGTTCTTTCAAGATCAGTAAAGAATTTTGATAGGGATTACACTGAATCTGTAGATTGCTTTTGGTAAGATGGCCATTTTCACTAGGCTAATCCTACTGATTCATGAGCATGGGAGATCTTTCCATCTTCTGATATCTTCCTCAGTATCTTTCTTCAGAGACTTGACGTTCTTGTCATACAGGTCTTTCACTTGCTTGGTTAGAGTTACACCAAGGCATTTTATATTATTTGTGGCTATTGTGAAGGGTGTTTTCTCCCTAACTTTTTTCTCGGCCCCTTTTATCACTTGTGTAGGGGAGGGCTACTGACTGTTTTGAGTTAATTTTGCATCTAGCCACTTTGTTGAAGATGTTTATCAGCTGTAGGAGCTCTCTGGTAGAATTTGTGGGGTCACTTATGTATATTATCATATCTTCTATGAATGGCGATACTTTGACTTCTTCCTTTCCAATTTGTATCCCCGTGATCTCTTTAAGTTATCTCATTGCTCTAGCTAGAACTTCAAGTACTATATTGAAGAGATAAGGGGAGAGTGGATAGCCTTGCCTTGTCCCCAATTTTAGTGGAAATGCTTTAAGTTTCTCTTCATTTAATTTGATGTTGACTATTGGCTTGCTGTATATTGCCTTTACTATGTTTAGGTATGCCCCTTGTATCACTGCTCTCTCTAAGACTTTTTATCATGAAGGAGTGTTAGGTTTTGTCAAATGTATTTTTGGCATCTAGGGAGATTATTGTGTTTTGTTCTTTCAGTTTGTCTATATGGTGGATTATGTTGATGGCTTTTCGTATACTGAACCACCACTGCATCCCTGGGATGAAGCCTACTTGACCGTGGTGTATGATGTTTTTGGTGTGTTCTTGGATTCAGTTTTCGAGCATTCTATTGAGTGTTTTTTGCATCAATGTTCATAATGGAAATTGGTCTGAAATTCTCTTTCTTTGTTGAGTCTTTGTGTGGTTTAGGTATCAGAGTGACTGTGACCTCATAAAATGAATTTGGCAATGTTCCTTCTGTTTCTATTTTGTGGAATAGTTTGAGGAGTATTGGCATTCTAAATAAAACCAACACCAAAACCAAAACCAAACCAAACCAACCAAACCAAAACCCAAAAACCCAAAACCAACCAACCAAACAAACAAAACAAAACTAACCAAACAAACAAAAAATCAAAACCAAAACCAAAAACATAACAAAAAACAAACAGAAGAAGTCCTACTATCTCATCCTCTTGGGTGCTGGGATTGTAGGTATACACTATCATACTTGGATGCTTAGTCTAAAAACTTTCTTCATTCATGGTAAGCAGGAAGGTACACAAATTACCAAGATGACAGCAGTGAGCTTTTGTAGTGAGTTTGTTTTATCACATCCTATACCTATAAGTCAAACCCTCTTGGTAGCACAGAGTGTTGTCCTGTATGGCTCTTGGCTGTTGTTGCTGCCTGATGGTGATGACTGTCCTTATTTCTGAAAGTGTGGCTTTGTTTCCATGTTTGTGAACTTCGCAGAAACAGAATCAAACAGGACTTAGTTGTTTCCTCTGTTGTCTTTCTCATTGAATCCTCCTGTGTTTCCTTTGCACTGCTGGGAAGTATTTCACTCTGTGACATGTTATAATTTTAGGCACATATTTGCGTCTTAACAGATATTTGGACTGCAGTCTAATTTTGATTTGTCATAAGTAATGTTGCTTGAAGCTTCCCATATAAATCTTTGGATGCACAGATGTGCATAGTTATATTCATGTATGAAGTATCATATCTGGGTGATGGGCTAATTGTGTACGCCTGACAGTTTTTCAAAGTGCAATAAGTATTCGTGCTAGCCACTTAAGGGTTAAGTTGCTCCACACCTCTACCAATCTTTGGGATAGTATTTTTAATTTTAAGTCTTATGATAGTTATACAGTGATATCCTGTATTTTTAGTGTATTTCTTCAGAAACTAAGTGCTCATGTATGTTTTGTATATTCGTGGGCTGTTTAAAGAGTCTCCTTTGAAAAGTTTCTTGTTTAGTTTCTAGTCTGATGATCTGTCTTTTTCTAACTGATTGATAAGAGGACTTTAGATTTCATTTAAACCTTGGTTTTATAAGGATGAAGGGTTCAGGAAGTGTCTTATGAGGATACACCAAGTTCTTGGTGATCCCAAGGCCCTACTGGCAGCTTTGTGCGGTAGTGATTTAAGCATGCCTCTGATTGTGGTATGTTTCCTGGTAGTCCCAGAACAAGAATGAATGAGAATGGAGGCTCAGTGAGATGCTGAGATGCTACATCTTGAATTCCTTGCTTCCTTTATAAGTGGTAGGAGTTTAGTGTTAGCCTGTTTGCTTAATTAAGAGTCTTTGTCCTGGTGCTGGAGACATGGTTCCATACCTTAGAGCATGGATCCTTGCTAAGGACTGGAGTTTGGCTCCCAGCACCCACACCAGGATGCTCACAACCATCTGTAACTCCAGCTTCAGGGAAATCTGATACCTATAGTCTGCTTGGGCACCCACACTCACATGTACATACTTACCCACACATGTAGATAATTAAACATTTTCTAATCTTAAAAAAAATTTAAAAAGAATGTTTGTCCCATAGGGCTGGAGAAATGTCTCTTTGGTTAAAAGCATCTGCTGCTCTTGTGGAGGACTTGTGTTTGGTTCCTGTCATCTGCATGGTAGCTTATTAACCATCTGTAATTCCACATCTGATAGCCTGTTATGGCTTCTGCAGACTCCAGGCATGCGTGTAATACACAGAAATACATGCAAGCAAACATTCACACACATAAAATAAAAAAATAAGGAATGTTTGTCTCAAAGATAAGACAGTATCAATGACACCCTGAAACAGCATTTACCAAATGCCCTCCATTTGGGTAGCAAGACTAGGGAATCAAAAATCCCATGTCTGTTGGCCAAGAGGTAGAGACAACCAGCATGGGTATTTGGACAGACTGGGATCTAAATAAAAGTGTTCATGAAATTCTTAGGCAAATGAATTGAACTTGAAAATATCATCCTGAGTGAGGTCACAAAAGAACACACATGGTATGCTCTCGCTGATAAGTGGATATTAGTCCAAAAGCTTGGAATACCCAAGATTCAATTCACAGACCACATGAAGCTCAAGAAGAAGGAAGACCAAAGTGTGGATGCTTAAGTGCTTCTTAGAAGGAGGAACAAAATACTCACAGGAGGAAATATGGAGACAAAGTGTGGAGCAGAGACAGAAGGAAAGGCCATCCAGAGACTGCCCCACCTGGGGATCCATCCCATATACAGACACCAAACCACGACGCTAGCTATTGCGGATGCCGGGAAGTGCTTGCTGATAGAAGCCTAATATGGCTGTCTCCTGAGAGGCTCTGCCAGAGCCTGACAAATATGGAAGCAGATGCTTGCACAGCCAACCATTAGACTGAGAACGGGGGTCCCCGATGGAGGAGTTGGAGAAGGGACTGAAGGAGCTGAGGGGTTTTGCAGCCCCATGGAGGGAGCAACAGTGTCAACTGGCCAGACCCTCCAGGAGCTCCCGGGTACTGGACCACCAACCAAAGAGTACATGTGGCGAGACCCATGGCTCCGGCTATGTATGTAGCAGAGGATGGCCTTGTTGGATCAGTGGGAGGAGCAGCCCCTGGTCCCATGGGGGGGTCAATGCCCCAGTATAGGGGAATGCCAGGGCGGGAAGGCAGGAGTGGGTGGGTGGGGAAGCACCCTCATAGAGGCAGGGGGAGGGGGGAAGGGATAGTAGGTTTCCGGAGGGGAGACCTGGAAAGGTGATAACATTTGAAAAGTAAATAAAGAAAATATCCAATAAAAGAAAAAAAAAAAGAAAAGAAACTTTACACTCATCAACACTTGAGAGTCGGTCTTTCGTGTACCTACCCTCTTCCTGCCTCAGCCCAAAACTTGCCAGGAATAAGGAAAGCAGCTCCTTTTCCCAAGCTCTCTCTGTGGGAAACCTCTGCTCATGATAGCACGCTCAGGTGTTGTTTCCACTCACCTGACCTCAGATCTTTCCTTTAGAGGCACAGGGTACTTTGCCACCTTTCTATCAAATGCTATTCCGATCTTTGGAGGTGGCCACCATGCTGTCGTGTCTTCCTTTACTTTTCCCTTAGACTGAAAAGGGAAAGTCATTTTCTTGTGGTAAGCATCTTTAAAGAGAAGAGAAATAGCACCATGGTCAAAGAATGCGCTAAGATTGAAGATGAGTAACTTACCAAGGACGTTTATTTGATGCCACAGCCCCTGTCATTCCCCTGTTGTGACTGCTGGAAGGCTCACTGACACCCCAACCTTCCTTACTTCAGGAAGCGCCCCTCATTTCTGGATCCAATTCCTTACTGTGCTGCCAACACCCGCTGTTGCCTTTTTCTAGAATGTTAACAGGATCATTTTTGCAGTGGAGGTTTTTACGTGTGATTCTGGTGAACAGCAAGGATCTGCTCAGATGTCGCTCCGGTGTCTCCGTCATTTGAGACAATCTTCCAAACTCTGTGGTATGTCGTTTAGATAAGAGCCCATTATTCATAATTTGGTTTCCTAGAACTCAAGAACCTTCTCGGTGTTCCAAGCTTAGACTGCACTGTGCAGTTGTAAGTTTACAGAAGTGGAACGAACTGGGAAAGACGTGCGATCCATGGTTACCACGGGGACAGTTCACTTTAGCCTTGAAATTCATCAAGCAGAAGCATTTAGTCGCTCAATAGTTAATAACTATTTACTGAGTGTTTTCTTAGCATCAGGGACCCTAATAAACAGAGCTGAGGCTGGGTCCTAGGATGATAGTTCTGTTGTTAGATGCACTGAAAGCATGAGGATCTTGGCTCCATCCCCAGAACCTGTGTTTAACCTTTATCAAAAAAAAAAAAAAAAAAAAAAATCCAGATATGATAGCATTCTCTTGCAATTCCAGCATGAGAGGGCTTCATCCATGGCATTGATGGCCAGGCAGTTAGGCTGAATTGTCCAGCTGCAAGCAAAACTGAGAAACTCTTACAATAAACGAAACAGAGAGCAGCTGGCAAAGACACAAGATCGACTCCTAGCCCATACACCCATTGCACCTCGTCGCACCCCTACCCCACTACTCACTTCTACCCCCGCAGAAGACCTGACTGAGGATGTGATGTTGAGATTACGTTCATTGAGTTCACTGAGGCACATTTGGGTTTGGAAATGCTCAACACAGAGGCTTTTATCACTGGCCGCTACCCCGTTGTGACTGCGTCACTAGTGGTGCCACTGTGATACAGCTGTTGACCCTGCTGTCAGTATTGCTACTTCCCTCTCCCAAGCAGTTCAGTCCTGCTTCCATGAAAGCATATAACCTTGGACAAATGACGTAATCTACCTGGGTCTCTTCTTGCTCCTAAAATTAGAATATGTAACTAGATAACTGTTTCTGTTCGCAGGGTGACAGTGAATGACAGAGAACATGTCACCCCCAACAACCCACAAATAAATACAAATGGTTGCACAAAGCATCCAAGAATGCTAACTGAAGCAGAGTTTACATATAGAGGATTTTCTTTTAATGCGTTAGTATGCCTCATGGATCTCCCAGAATAATATAGCAATTTTGGGGGGGTGTGCGATATTATTCATTATTAATAAAACTATCATACTTTTGTATCTCTCATTATTAATAAAATTTAAATTTCAGAAGTATTGCCTTTTATTTCAGGAAATTGAGTTGTCTTCAAATCATTGATTACCCGAGTCCCTTCCAACACATCCCCTCTCCTGGGCCGAGAGACCCCCACCTCTGGTTGAGTATGTATCTCTGTAAGAGGTAAATTAGTAATAACCAGTGCTCTGATTATCTTTACAAGTCTTCCATTTTGAAGCACAAGCTGCCTGGTCATCTTACTGGTACAGCCCTCTTAACTCATCGATAATATTCTGCTGTCCTAGAATTCCTCCACCCAAAAATTACCCATTGGGCATGGGTAACAAGAATATTATCCCTTTTCTAACACAGTTCTTTCAACTGACCACCACCCGTTTCCTTTATATGAGTGTCAGCTTAAACAGAGGATGGCAAGCAGGGTTAAATTCTATTAGCCACATGTAGAAGGGTATTTCCTGAGCATCTATGGGCATCTAGAAAGCCCAGGGATAACAGTTCAGCATCTTATAAGCAAGCAGCCTAAGGCATTTTTATCTTTGACTTACAGTAGCTTGAAATCTGTCACTGATGGGTGATGGTATGTGTATGTGTGTGTAAAGATATTTTATAATGTAATAAATGTATACAATACTGAACAATCCCCATGGTGGCTAGTAAGTCAAGTTGGTTATATTTGTCACCACTGCTTTGAGAGCAATGTTCTATTTCTTTTTAAACCACACACATTATTAGTAACCTCATGGGGAGCGTGGGAGTTGCAAGGTGACTAATCGGCTCCCGGATCCCTGTATTTAACTTGTGATGCTGATTTGATATGGAATCTTTAATTTTTCCATCCTTTTTACCCCTGGTTTTAAGTGACCATGATGATATGTGCTAATCTCAGGGGAAGGGAAATGGAGAAAGGACACGGAGGAAATTCAATTCTGAATGGGTTCTTACATGAAAGACACAGGCAACAGCCAGAGGGAGGGGGGAGGAAGAGGGGCACAGAGCTGAGTGGGGAGGGCTGGGGCTCATGGGCAGGGTGAATACAGGTAAGTACAATGTCCGGATCGCTGCCCAGTGCAAGCTCAGCGCATCTGAGTCTGTTCCAGACAACATTTGGAAATCTTTGCTAGAATCTTTCATTCAAATCCATGACATCAGGAAAGGACCTCTCCCTACTGGCAGATTTTTAAGGAGCAGGAAGTGGTTTTCTCTTTAGTTTTCCTCTTTTGGTCAGAAAAGCTCCAGTTGGCCTATGTCTTGGAAACAGAGTATCTGCTCCACCAGGCTCTGGGGGGAACAGCTACTGGCATAATGTTGCTTCATGTTCAGAGCAACAGTGAGGCAGCTCATCCAAGCTGGTCCGGCCTGCGGGACTCCCAACATCCTCGGAGGGCACTGAAGTTCACAGTGTGGCTGCACTTACCTCTCCCCAGAGGTTTCTGTGCTTCTTGATTTAGATCTGAATTAGGTGACAGGTCCTGTACCTGGAGACTCCTAAGGAAGTCAAAGCTCAGGTGGAATATGACTTGGAGAGGTGCCTTCTGACAAATACACTGTCCTACTGAGGGGTTTGAAATTTACCTATGCATTTTTAGGGAGTGGGGAAAAGTGTGGTAGATGAAAGAAACCACAGATACATTAGAACATCAGAGTACATTCCGCCGTCTCTGTCTTTCTTCTCTCCTTCCTCCGTAGGTGGCATCCACAGGAGATTGTGTGCCTGTCTTGCCTTCATTTACTGCTGTGACTTCTGTGATGTGCTGCCGTCATTATCAGTACAAGCCAGTGAAAACATCACCCTGTACTTAGCCGCCACATTTTGGTCACAAGCCTTGATCACAAGACATCTGAGAGAAAAGAAAGCCAGGGTATTTAGAGAAAAGAGGTGCGCCCGAGCAAAGCAGGCCTGATTTACCACGGAGAAAATGAGAGAAAAGAGGGACAAATGGAATCGGAGTGGGGCAGAAATGATCCCTCATTTGGGAAGGAAAATGAAGAGACTGTATTAGTCACCTGAGGTGTGAACTGTGAGACAAATGAGCCAGAAGCACAGAGGGAGCTCAGTTCATGTGCAAGGATGGACCAGAGGGGGACAGGTTAGAGTATGAGAGCAGGCAGGGTCCAGGCTATAGCCCCGAGCTGGGAAGCAGCACACCAGAGTCCCCAGTCTGAACTGGGCACAGAGAGACTTGGTCTCCTTGGCTCTTACCACTCTGTTTTCAAATCCTGCCTGCCACAAAGCAAGAGTTTTCTTCTTCCTCCTCTTCCTCTCTCCCTCTGTTTCCTGTTTCCCTCAATTCTTCTCCACCTCCCTTTCTCTCCTCCTCCCTCCCCACTCTTTCCCTCTTCCTCTTCCGCCTCCACCCTTAGATCTTTTGTCTTCCTTAAGACACACGAGCACCATTATGTCTAGAAAAGACACTGAAGTCTGTCTTCTCTGTGTCTCTCCATCTTTCAGCTTTATCGATACATATTTAAACCTCACTTTTATTGTATCCTAGGGTGGTAGAAGATACTAAATTATCCAGGTTATATCTCTGCAGCTGTTACATAATTGTCCCATGCCCCATCGCTCTTTATTGCCAGACAATTGGCTGTTCTGGAAGAGCAGTGCCTGTCAGGTATCAAAGAAATACAAACTAGTGTTAGCAGGAGTTTGTGGGTAAGGGGTGCAATATTATTTTGAAACAAACTTTGTGCCTCTGTTGTGTTTTATTTGATGGATTAAGCACTCCCTGAGTGTTGTACAGCTAGGCAATCATATGCAATTGCAAAGAAGGTTCTACGAAGCTTCATTATAGTCTTTCCCTCTCATTCATGAGTGATATGCATTTATGTGGCCATTAAAACCCTCCAATGAGCCCTTGGAGGCCTGGATCATGGGGAGTTCTGGCTGCCTGCAAATGTCTTTCAGATGGCCTTAGCCAAATGCTTGAATGAGGTATATTTCTGTTCCTTTCCAAAACAGAAAGGATGGTACAAATTGAACTATGGTGCAGCTGAATGCAGACATCCCCTCAAATATTAATACATTACCCCCCCCAAGACAATGGTATGGAGGTGGGAGGTGGGGGTGGCGGTCTTTAGAAGGTGATGAACTGTATGGGCAAAGTTGCTTTATGAAGCTGACTGAGCAGAGACGCCCAGCCTCTTCCTTTCTGTGAGGCTGGAGCTCATGGACAGCCATCTCTGAGGAACACCAAACCTGATAGAATCTCGACCTTGGCTATTCAGCCTCTGTGATCCAGCAAGGACAGTCTACTGCTCACAGAATACCCAGGACTGAATGAACTGGGACAGCCAATAATTCTATGATTGAGTGTTTTAGATCACAGTACCTAGATGACTTAAAAATTAATCCACCCTCAATTCTGATCTCATAGTACTTTATATGAATTTAATTGAATGGCTTTAGCTGTTTATCTAAAGATGGTCCTATCCTCACTCTGAGGGTTAGGTGAGTTCTTGGGGTGATCTCTTGAGTGGTTGGGAGTTTAAATAACATGGCGTATGGGAGCTAGGCAAGCCCTAGCTGTTCTACTGTGTTCATTAGTGTCTCTGAGCCTCTGTCTTTTTCAGTGTAAAGCCAGCCTGACATGTGCTGTCCTCATATGTTGTATGATGGAATAATTAGTTTGAGCTGTGCATCCTGGGACCACAAGCAGAAGACAGTGTTTAATTCTTCCTACCTGAATTGAACTGGGCTCAATGAGCAATTTGCTTTATTTGAATAGAGGCTATTAGCAGTCAACTGTTCCTAACAATGCTTAAACAAAATATTGAAAGTTAAAAATCCCTTCACAGGGGTTGTAGAGATGGCTCAGCAGTTAAGAACACTGGCTGCTCCTTCAGAGGACCTGGGTTCAACTCCCAGCAACCATCTGGCAACTCACAACTGCCTATAACTCCAGTTCTAGGGGATCTGACACCCTCACACAGACATGTATACAGGCAAATCACCAACGCACATAAAATAAATAATGAATAAATAATGCTTTTCCAAGAAATGGTGTTTCATCTCACATTTAAAAATTGTTCCTCTTTTTGACCTGAGAGATTACAGCATAAGCCTAGCTGGTCTGCAGGTTCAAGCTAAGTTTAAAACTATTTCATGAGTTTTCTTTATAGCCCAAATGGTTTGGGTATCTCAGAAAATGCAAATAGATCATATTTTATTTTATTTTTGAAAGAGGATCTTACTGTCTGGTATTTTATTATTGATTAGAGAGACTGGAAGCTGGTCCTAAGAGAACATTGATAATCTGTTAGGAATGAGGAATCCAGTCGATGAGCCAAAATTGTGGAGATGTGGCAGGGGCTCAATTGGGAACTGTCTGAATGGACCTGGTGACTTCTCTTGTTCAGGACAGAAGCATCCTTTTGGAAGCTCTCTCTTCCATACTCAGAGCTGTTCTTTCCGGGCTCAGTAGTCACTGCTGGCTGGTAGGAGATGTGGCTTTGGAGTGTTCTCAGCTGGCAGTTGGCACCTTGTTGGGCCAATTGGCACTCACGGCAGCTGCCTTGCAAGGAAAGAAGAGCTCTCCCCCCACACACTTAACACCACGTCATCGGAGCTGGGCTAGTCCAGAGGCGGAGGCTGGCTCTGTGGGGTCACAGTGAGTCTGCTTGTTCATAGCTGGGTACAGTCTATCCAGTGACCTCTTATTCTTGATCCTCCATTGCAAATTATTTTTAAATGTTCGCTTGTCTGTCTTCCAGGAAAGTGCATAGTCTTCTACACTGGCACCCAGGAAGTGAGGAGTTGGGGACTTTTATGAGCCTCACCTTTATACCGTGGTTTACACAGCAGCGGTTGGCTTCTTTGTTTATAAACTCATTCATACAATTAGACAAAGCAGTAAGCATTAAGACCAGAAGCAAAGCCCTAATGCCTGATCTTTGCCTTAGGGGTGGCTACATACATCAGGATTGGTTATCTGTGTTAGGCCAGAGATATCCTTTAGGTTCAACCATATATCCTAGGGACAGCCACATGTGTTAGACTCAGCCATGTATGTTAGGGACAGGTACATATCCATGACCACATTTAAACCCCATACCCAACTCTCTTAGGTATTTCTTCTCTAGCCAATGATCTACTGAAACTTGTAAAGTTGCCTTCTCTCCTGGAGGCACAGAAGCTCCTCCCCCTTCCGCTCTATTGTTTGAAACAGAAATACATATGCAGCTCATTCATTTTTTAAAAAACCATGTAATGTGTATAAGCCCATTTTGAAAATTCTTCATACTGAAAGGCTCACCGTTCAGCCACCCTAGGTATACAATTAAATACCGAGTTCTATGCCGCGTTCAAATTTATTCTTTTGAAGCCCCAGAAATGCTTTCAAACAAGACACCAACAAAGACAAAAAGGGAAAGAAAGTTTTATAATAAGCCAGGGAAAATATACAAGGAAACTATGAAAGAAAATAATAGGTAAACAGTATATTGAAAAGACAGGAACTCTTTCAAAAAAAAAAAAAAAACCCTAAATTGACTGGACTGTTTGATGATATGTCCTAAGGAAAAGAAAAGTAGCTCAAGAATTAACCAGACAAAAGGTCAATTTAGGAAGAAACATTAAAAACAAAGTACAGCCCACTGACCAGCCGCCGCCACCAAATCCCAGCAGGGTAGAAAGTTGCTCACAGCTCCTGCATGGTACTGAATGGTGTTTCCAGGCCGAAGACAGTTCACTTGAATAGAGACCAAGCCAACATCAAAGCTGTGGCTTCCTGCGACCCCAGTATGCCAAGCCCCTGGAAGGGTAACTGTGACATTGGAGTGTAATATTGAAGGGCTTTAGTTGCTTGTCTGATTTACTTGAAGTATATGAATATAGCTGAGGAGAGAGAGAGAGAGAGAGAGGCTGACAGACATCGACAGACAGAGAGAAACAGACACAGACAGACACACAGAGACAGAGACAAAGAGACGAAGTCAGAGACAGACAGACAAAGAGACATACGCACAGAGAGTTAGAGATAGACAGACAGACAGGCACACAGACAGGGGAGTGCACACACACACACACACACACACACACACACACACACACACAGGGAGAGAGAGAGAGAGAGAGAGAGAGAGAGAGAGAGAGAGAGAGAGAGAGAGAGAGAACATTTTCATTCTTTGCAAATACTAAACACACTGAGCTTTGGTCTAATCTCACAGGGTTCCTGAACTCCCAGGAGAGCCCAGAGTCATTTCTCTGCTCCTCTCAGAAACAGAGCTACTGATTCCATGAGGTTCTAGCTCCTTTGAAGCAATCCCAGTGTGGCAAGGGCTGCTGGGACCTTTGTGGAGCCTCTAGCATGAGGCCTGTTTCTAACACCATGATGGTTAGAGAGAAGACAATGCCACAGGAAGCTGAACTGAAAGCTGGAAACCCAGGGCCATGTTCTCTGTGTCCTCTGATGTCTGCGCTGTTCCCCACTATGCAGAGTCCCTGTCAGCAATGGGGATTGGCTGAGTGCTGAGCAGGCTGAATCTCTCTTGATATTTATGGAGGGATTTCCTGCGCCTGGAGTTTGTACTCTGGGTTTTTGACTTATTAGCAGATTTTTAGTGATGAGTCTAAAAAACGAACTCTATGAACCTATGAGTAGCATTTGCTTCTTACGCATGTTTGTTTAGTCAGCCAATGCCCCTTAACACCCACTCTACTCTTAGGGACTGGGGACAGAGCAGAGACTCAGACACAAGCACCCACAGTTGGCACAGCTTCTATATCAGTGTGTGTGTGTGGGGGGGGATCAGCAATGAAGAAATAACCTATACAAATAAGATCATCAGAAGAGACACCAAGACACCAGCTGTCTGAAACATGACGAACTGTGTGGTGGTAGACAGGTGTTGGATTTAGGGGGAGAGAATGGGCAATATAAAGGGTGGAGCAGCATAGAGAATGAGACACTGGTGCTCAGCCTTCGTAGGCTTCAATCATATAGATCATGTCAAGTGTGAAGAGACACAGCCGCCATATTGACTGTGGGTGAGGCAGAGGTTTATAAACATCGAGCCCAAGGGGAAGACCCTGAGGTCAGTCATGAAAGTAGATTTGCAGGCGACAAATAACAGAGGCTGTATTAAAGCCCCTTAGATGGATGAACAGACATTTTGCAATGGCTGCCAACAACTGTTCTAGGCCCTGGTACAGTTATGTTCATGGCCTGTAGTCTTCAGGTCAGTCCTGGTCAGTGTTAAAATCCTCATTGTGTAGAGGGTGTGTTGATTCTTGGAGGTTTCATTGGTGTGGTACCTCACCTAGGTACACGGCAAGATGGGATTTAAACTTGGACTTGACCCAGACAAAATGTCAGCTCAGAGCCCTGCAGGATCACTCACCTGCACGGTTGGTTTATGTGTGCCCTTGCTCCTGGTCTCTTCTTCCAAGCACTCTGATGCTGGGGGTCTAGAGTGGGGGGTAGAGATAAAGGCATTTTCCAGAATGTCCCCATGGCATTCAGAAGCCACCCAGGGTTTGTAGAACAACAGCCTACTCTGTCGATTACAAAAAAACAGTAAATAATCAAGAGATTGATTAAGCATGCAAACTAACTGACAAAAATGGACAGAATACAGATGTTCAAAAGGCCGGATCTTGATACATCATTCATGGGTTCACCTTCCCCATCTAACTGCCTAACTGGCTATGGTTGGCAGACGCTCCTGCCATGATTGTTATTTGCCGCCTGTTTAAACCCCTTGTGTGTGTGTGTGTGTGTGTGTGTGTGTGTGTGTGTGTGTGTGTGTGTGTGTGTGTGTGTTCTGAGCATATTCAGGCAGTAACATAGCTTTGCAGGAGTCAATAAAAATGTCTGATTTTCACCAATGGAACATTTTGTGCAAAAATATATTTGTGGCACCACCGGCGTAAGGTGGCAGCTGCCAGGTTTTCGGCGAGGAATACCTGTTTCTCCCTTGGATGGTCACATGCTACTAGCAAAGCCTGTCTTTGAGATCTGAAGCTATAGCTGTCGACACGGTTTTTATCTTTTACAACTCACCGTCTGATCTGTAATTGCTCTGAAAATCGGTCGTCTTCATTATCCAGCTGAAGACCCAGAGGTGCTATTAGTGAGTACTTAGCACAGAGGTCGGAAATAGATTGCTTCCCTCACGAGATCCATAGCCATAGATTCTCCCAGCAGATGAGAGATGGTGCTGAGCCTAGGAGAACGTCCTGTCGAGAGGTCCTAGCACAGCTGCTGCTGTTAGGGGGGACTAAAGCACAGGGTTGGTGGGAGTTTCTCTCACTGGCTTGAAGAGGCCAGGACACAGCTTTCCTCTGTGGTCTCTGCTTCAGTTCCTGCCTCCACATTCCTGCTTGAGCTCCTTCCTGCCTTGGCTTCCTGTGATGAGAGACTGTAACCTGTGAGATGAATGAACGAGACAGGGTTTCTCTATGTAATAGCCCTGGCTGTCCTCAAACTCACTCTATAGACTAGGCTGGCCTTGAGCTAACAGAGAACCACCTGCCTCTGCCTCCCGAGTACTGGGATTAAAGGTGTGCACAATCACTACCAGGCGCTCTATCTATCTATCTATCTATCTAATCAACATCAGACAACAATCTAGGACTAATGTGCAAGGCTGTGTCAGAGGCAAGCCATGGCATGAGATGTGGTGGAAGGCAGAATGTGTGTTGGCACTGGGAGGGGAAAATGGTGAAGCTGAGTCCTTGTGAATTTAATAAGAAGTATCTCTCTGGAAAGCTCAGGTATTAGCCTGGCCTTAGTCCCCAGTTGGTGGTGCTGTTGAGAGATGACTGGGTCCTGAGGGACCTGAAGTCAATAATGGGTTAATTTATCAAGGTGTTTACAGCTGAATGGGTGTACCAGGAAGGGCCTGGTTCGAGAAAGTGAAACACAGAAGCATGCTTTTGAGGGATATAACTTATCCTTGGTCCCTTGACACCTTTCTCTCTGCTTCCAGGCTACCATAAAGTGAGTAGCTTTCCTAAGTCAGACCTTTCCACCCTGGTGTTCTTCTGTCTCACCCTCGGCAGGCCCAGAAGCAACAGGGCATGAACTGAGGACATGAACTGCAGGGCCAAAGGAAAGCCTGCTCTCAAGTTGTTTTAGAAGGTGTCCTGTCACAGTAATGAATCCCACTAACACGGAGTTGAAGGAGGTCCCTTCATAGACACGTAGATTTTCTTTCTCTGATGCTGTGTGTTCTGTGTTCCTGACAGAAGCAACTCAAAGGAGGAAGAGTTTATCTGCACTCACAGTTCAAGGGCACAGACCATCAGGGCCAGGGAAGTCACAGAAGCAGGGACATGAGGCAGCTTGATCAATTACATCACAGTCAGAAGCTAGAGAAAGATGAACACTTGTGCTTTATGTGTAGTTCAGGACCCAAGCCCCAAGACTGGTGCTGCCCAATTGAGGGTGAGTCTTCCCACCTCAGCTAGCCTAACCAGAAGAATCCCTCACAGGCGTGGCTAGAGGCTGACCAAATTCAGACAATTCTGATAGGTGTGCCTACCTACAGGCTTGCAGTCTAAGTGATTCTGGAGTCTGTGCACTTGACACAGGATTCCTCTGTTTTTGGGCTCTTCTGAGATGTAACTGGACCCACTCACAGGAGCTCCAGGCTGCTTCAGGGAGTGTCTCTATCAGAGTCATGAGGAGGGGACTTAAGATTTAAGAAGCTTCTGGAAGGGACTGCTTCTTGAGGCCGAGAAGAAAGATCTTAGCCTGGGCTTCTGAAGGAAGGTGGCTGAGCCCTTGTCACATGTGGACTGTGTGGGAATCTTTCCTCTTTCCTCTCCTCCAGCCCTGCCTGGATAGTAGCCATAGCGGCTCTCCCTTGCCTTTTATGCCTGTGTCCTGTATGGGGAAGTGACATTACCTTATAGCTGTCATTGCCATTCTAGTCAGAATTAGGATTCACAGTATTCACCATGAAGACATAAGGCTGCGACAACACAGCCAAGTGGGAGGAAGTTGGTGTAGAGCAAAGGGGAAGGCGGAGAGGGAAGTGGAGGGTGGGGAGGGAAAGAAAAAAGGAAGGGGGGAGGAGAGGGGAAGAAGGTGGGGGGAGGAAGGAGGGAAGAGAAAATGACAACATGCACAGACTTTTCATTCTGCGTTTGAGAACTTATGTCTAACTCAGCGATTCTCAACCTGCAGGTCATGACCCCTCACAAGGGTCACCTAAGACCATCCGGGAACCACAGATATTTACATTGTAATTCATAATAGTAGCAAAATTACAGTTGTGGAGTAGCAACAAAAATGACTTTATGGTTGGGGGTCGCCACAGCGTGAGGAACTGTATTAAAGGGTTTCAGCGTTGGGAGGGGAAGCACTCTGGGCTAAATGATTCCAGCTAATTCTGTGGACGAGGACAAAACCAACAAGGCGCCGGAAGCGGATGATGTATACAGACTGACCAGTCTCTCAACTCTGGGATGATGCGGCTTGATGTTCATGAATAAATGAGTGAGGAAACGACAGACTGAAAGATAGTTTCTGGCTTTTATGAGCAAGCCATCTTTCTGACTCGCTAAGTGTAGAATTGTGGAAATGGCGTTCAATCTTTAATAACTCCTTTCATGGCATGTGTCCCATGATGCCCTTTAAAACTAAGGTTGCAACCTGGGGACCCATAAATGGATTAAACTTTTTTTTTCCTTAAGCAAGTTTGAATTTAGATAACAAGAATTGACACTTTTATCCTGCAAAAGAAAAGTGAACTGCAGTTCTCTTAAGTAAATATAAAATTATAAAGTATAAAATTGCAAACATATCCTTAGATTTGGTAGGTTGCCCGTGACTATCATGGGACTTGGTCAGGAGTAGACTCTGAAGGCTCTTATTAAACTTTAAAAGAAAAATGTTATTGAGTTGTGATTTATAAACAGTATTCAGGAATACACATTTTCCCTCATAAAAACGAAGTCCGGACAGGTAGTCAAGGGATGGGGATTAATGTGTTGAGATGTTTTCCGTGGCAGCTTCTGAGTAGGAGATTCATAAATACTTCCTTTTTAAAATCTAAAAATCAAAAGAAATTAGTAAAGTGAAAAAGTGTCGAATTAAAAGCACCTCGTGAAACAGAGTCTGACTTGCGGTCCTTCCTGACTCACAATCATTGAACCCTGAACTCCCTGCCTCATCAGAGCTACAGGCATGACGTCCGGAAGCCTCTCTCCTTCCCTCCCCCATGTGCGCATGCATGTGCAAGTGTGCATGAGCATTTCGAAGACTGAAACCTTAAAGTCTAAGTTGATACCGACTCACCATTTGCCATTCCTTGCCACTTCTAAATAACAGTATCCTGTGTGTCCCGTGTCGCATTTTTATGCACCTGCAAACTTAATTCAAAAGCTGAGTGTGATGTGGGTCTTACATGAAAAGAGTCAGGGAATTGAAGTTCTGGGTGGCTTGGGGACGGAATAAGAAACAAGAGAAGAAGCAAGAGACCGATGACGGGCACTGCTCTCCCGGGCAGTCCGCTGGCTCCCAGTTGCCTGGATACCTTTGTATGGTGACTTAATTCTGCCTAGAAGCTGTGAGTTCTCTTTTCTTCTTGTGTCCGTGGTGATGGGCGTTGTTGCTGGGGATAGTCAGGGGCAGGAGGAGTGAACGAGACAGAAGAAAAGTTGACCACACAAACGCAATGCTGGGATGCCGGAACCCACTGAGGGCGGGCGGGGGTGGGGGTGAGGGGGAGCGGAGCGGGAAGTTCCTGCACAAAGCCTGTCTTGTTCCCATAGAAACCAGCGCTCAATGGTGAATGACTAGCTTGACTCTGCACAGCCCCCTTCCTCTTCTTTTTAAAGTCTCTGTTGGAGATTCATTGTCTTCTTGCTATTCTTGTTTTAATAAAACGGGAGGCTGGAGAAGAGAAAGCACACCCCCCACCCCCAACCTCAAGGCATCCTGTGAACAAACCATGGATTCTAGGCAGCCTGAAGTCTGGCTGGATCTCCCTGGATCAGAGATCTGTTTTTTGTTTTGTTTTGTGTTTTGTTTTTGTTTTTTGTTTTCAAGTCATGGACGGATGGACAGTCTCCACAGAGAGGTGCCCACAGAGATTGGCAGCCTAATTTGAATACCAATGCTGGCCTGGGCTGGCTTCCAGAGACAAGGAGGAGCCACCAGGGCTGGCAGACTGTTGGTGGCCAGACTCAACAGTGGCTGGAGGGCAGTTTCTCCCACCCACTGCTGTGGGCTTCCTCCCTCTCACTCCCATGCCCTCCTCTGCTGGGTTATTGGCAAGCTGGCTTTCTATTCTTCAAGGATTAATGTCTCAGTGCAAGGGGTAAAATTGGCAATTAGAAAGCAAAGTCTCGGGGCCCGGGATTTCTATCTCCTTATCATTTCCCAGTTAGATTTCATTAGAGGGCTGTGGACAGAAAGGTCTTAGGACTTTGTTGTGTGGTCAAAGAGTTTAAAGGTACTAACAGGATGTTTTATATTTACCTGGAAAAGACAAGGAAGCTTTTGTGCTAGCAGAGTCTAGCTCACTTGTATAATCGGAGTGGGGGAGGGGAGGTGTTCCGAACCGAGTTCCTGCAAGTCTCAAGCAGGATTACCCATCAAAAACAAGACCCATCCTTGTCAGAACTGTCATGTTATTGGGTAATTTTTAAAAATCAAAAGTAATTTTTATTCCCTATGTATTAACTTATTTTAAGTAAAAAAAGATTGCAGATTCGCCTCTTTTGCAGTGTGAAATACCCTGTTTAAATAATTTCTTATCTTTTGAAAGTCTAATTAACTGCCCTAGCTGAGCAAAGCTGTGGTTTGTCTGGAAAAGCCCCTGAGATGTCTTCCTTGAGCTCCTTGCTATCAGGCCGTTAGGGTACAGGAGGGGCAGGGCCCTGCAGGGTGCCTTTCTTGAGGCCCCACACACTCCTTTTGATGTTCCAAGTACCCACCTGCTGTTTGCATTTGTGTCTTGGGTGGCATGATGCCAGTGACATCAGACAGGCAGGGTATTGTCTCGGGCAGATAGACATTGTCACCATGAGTGAATGTTTCTTACGTGTTCATGGGCATGGTG
Source organism: Uromys caudimaculatus (assembly GCA_028551405.1). Lineage (NCBI taxonomy): Eukaryota > Metazoa > Chordata > Mammalia > Rodentia > Muridae > Uromys > Uromys caudimaculatus. Next base: position 16,881,976 of record CM052717.1, on the reverse strand, counting down.
CATCCTGCCAGGAAGATCAATAGGAGACTAGGAAGCACAGAAGAGGGAAAGCCATTCTCGTGGGACAAGATGTCTCATGTTGCTTGTCACGAGCTTGTCAGTTTTATTTCTTTGTTAAGTGTGAAAAATGTGGTCTCCGATTTCTGTGCCTTTATTCCATCATGGCTGGCAAAAGTCCCAGCCTTTGATACTGAGCCAAGATCTTTTCTCTATATGATGTCTCTGGGGTTCATGTATGTATGTGGGGGTTCCTGCCGTTGTGCGTTAAACACAGGGCCATATTATCCCGAAACTTAGAACTCCCAATTAGCATTCACCACAGCACTAATACAATAACACAGACATGGCTTAATTCCGAGCTAGCTATCAATGGTGACTTTACCTAGTATTTGAAAACACACTGAGGGAAATGGAAAAACCTAGAAGAAATTATTCATTATTGGAGGCAACCTTTTCGGTGACCATCACTGACTTTGCCTAGGGAATCTTATTTTTGCCCAGACAATCAGTTAAAACAGAGCAACCATCAAATATGTGTCTTTAGATTGATAGACGCACAGGGCCCTATATCAACTCCCATCGGAGCAGTAATGCTTCAGAGTCCCCATCTCTATGCTGAAGTCAAGCAGACCTGCAGTCTCTTGAAAGGGCTATGAGCAAGGTGGGGCTGACTGATCTGAGTCAGATCGGTCTCTTCAGGCTGCAGCCAGAGGGACAGCAGTGCATAGAAAGAAGCAAAGAAGACAAGAGGAAGCAGCAGTTTGCTTCTGGGCAGCCATGGGAGTGCTAGGCTCTTGGACATTTTGATTCACCATCCCATGAGCTGTGAATGAGAATTTGACCCCCAATCACCCCTAGGAGACAAATCCACCTTGTACAGGGTCAGCTGCAAAGGCTATACCATGCAAGTCTTTAAAGATGAGGCCCATATGGACTGTTTGGTATATATTGATTATTTTCTACAAGTTGTCATCGTGTTTGATACACAGGGATTGATAAAGTCTGGAAAGTGAAGAGGACAACCAAGACCTTTAGAGAATTTTCTCTCAGGCTTCTGGTAGGGTGGTAAGAATGGAATCAACGCTTCTTTTCGCTTTTATCTTTATTTTGACTTTAAGCCTTGTGCTTGGAGGCTGGCTTGTGTAGCGGTGGGCGGGGCGGGGCTGAGAACTGGGTCCTTTCATGGTAGATGCCTGTTAGACTGGAGCTGTGTCCCTGCAAAGCTCACACCGTGCTGGATGCACCTCTTTATTTCTCAACATTTTGAGATCTTGGAATTGTGTAGAATCTTGGATCAGAGAAACTCATTCCACAGTGAGACTTCTAGCCTCTGCTTGGTGACAGGAGCCTTCCCAGGGGGTTTGTTAATGAATATAATTTTACTGCAACAAAAGGCTATGAGAGCTGAAGTTTCTAGAGAGGAAAACAGCATTTTCTTTTTTAGCCTTCCAAATCAAATCTAAAGTCACCACTGCTTTTCCCAACAGTCATTCAGTCATGAGGGCCCTGATATACTGAATGTCAGTCACTCTCCTGGGAGCTCTGGCAGTACCCGCCTGTCAGGACATTAGTGTAGGTCCATGGCCTCAGCATCGACACTCAGGATTATTTCCGGTCATGATCTCTCTCTCTCTCTCTCTCACACACACACACACACACACACACACACACACACACACACTCCTTTTGTATGTTACACGTGGGACTTTTAAATTTATTAACCAAGAGCAACCACCATGGTCTCAGAAAACAGGACTTCATAAAAGTTGGCAGGTTGAGAAACAAGTTCAGGAGTCTGTCTGCCCCTGACCCCTCTCTCTTCATACTACAAGCCAATGGTGCAGCAAAGCACCAAGATCCTGAGATGGCAAGCAAATAGCAACTGGCCTCTCTCCTTGATATGTCAATGTGGCTCATGTCTATAAGTACTGTGAATGAGTTAACACACAGGCTGGGACACAATAGATACTAACGTGTGTGAACTAACTTGTGTCCCAATCTGGCTGTGACACTTTATCTTCAAACAGGCTGTTAAGGATAAGCAGACTTAGTAGACCCCTCTGAATTGCCTCCCTCCTACCCATGTGGGGCCAATGATGGCAACTTTGCCACCTACCTTGTCGGGATTTAGCATGGACGGAACACCTACTGCTGAGAGCCTCTACTCAAGGGTAGCTTGTGGACGTGTAAATACGAAGTTGTAAGTTGTCGGAAATCAGTCTTCAGTCAGTTACTGGTCCCAGTGCTCGTTAATCTGTGGATGAAACACAGACGGAACTTCTAAACAGGTACATCAGATGAGCTTACAGGATGTTTGCTGTCCTGTGAAGACAAATGGTGGCCGGGTCAATACCATAACTGTTGCAGTTGTGCTGAGGGGACAAAGAGAAGAAAGTTCTTGAGTGTAGTGTTGATAAAATTGAGAAAAAGGAAGTTGCATACTTTATTTTTAACAGGAGAGGAAGACAGAAGTGTCTCCAGGTCTTAGAAGAGAGGGAAATTCCATCTTGACCTCTGTGGTCCTGGAGGTCATCCTGTAAAGTCCTGTAAAGGCCTTTTGCATACATAGTTTTTTGTTTGTTTGTTTGTTTTACGGTTCTGTGATTTTTTCTTAAAAAAATTAAAAATTCCACTGTGACCAAATAACTTTTTTTCCCTAATGTTGCAAGATTTTAAATATTTTGCTGGTTCTTAAAATAACTTTTTTTCCCTAATGTTGCAAGATTTTAAATATTTTGCTGGTTCTTAAATGTATTACGAACCCTCAAACTGCCTCTGTGTTTCCCAGAGATGACATAGAGGGAATGGGACAAGAAGATGGAGTATAAAAATCATGAAAGAGGTTTTTCAGGAAAAAAAAAGTTAACAAGTGTGGGTGAGTAGAGAGTTCAAACTAAATGAGAGAATAAAGTCACCAACAGAAGCCAACAGTAAGAGAACGTTGAAGATGAGATGAGTCAGACACTGGTCATTGAGAAAAATTATCAACCTAGTTTGGAGGCTCTTCCTTGAGTCTCATCCATGGGGAAGAGGGTATTTTGTCCCTGTGTGGATTGTTCAGTAGTATCAGGGGGACAGATCAGATAGGGAAGCAAGAGCCCTAGGGCAGGCAAAGAGCTAAGGGCCTTAGGAGAGGTTGTCAGACTGGACAGCCTGCAGAGCCAGACTGTGTATGAAACAGTAAGGATCTGGTTCTACCACAGATGGGGAGTCCCAGTCCCAGTGGGACTGTGTTTAAAGGGTGGATCACTTGAAGGGGGTCATTCCCAGTGGCATGCTGTGTGCCTTTCCCAGACGACTGAGAGTATGTTCTGCTTTATTTTACTGTCTATCTCTAGGGACAACTTTTCTTAGAGACGGAGGTTTCCATGAACTTCTTTTTGTGCTTGTATATGTGTGCTCATGAGTGTTTGCCGTTGTCAGCATGTGTGTTTGTGGAGGGCAGAAGAAACCTCTGTGTCACTCCTCAGGTGCTACCCACCTTAATTTTGAGACAGGGTCTCTCGTTTGCCTGCAGCTTGTCAAATAGGCTTGCTGACGGTCATCCAGAGAACCTCTCTCTGCTTCCCGAAACGCTGGGTTAAGGATCCGTCACTATGCCTGGTTTCTGTGTGTGTGTGGGGGGATCAAACACAGGTCTTCATGCTTGGAAGGCAGAGGCTTTACCCACTGAGCTACCTCCCCAGTCCCTATGCTTTTGATTTTAATACCCAATGTCCTTGGGAGGAAAACATCTCTACTCACAAAATTAATCAGGAGCCAGGTTCGGAGCATACAACTGGCCCGAAGTCTCCTTCCATCCTTTCCTCCCTTCTTCCCTTCCTCTCTCCCTCCCTCCCTCCCTCCCTCCCTCCTTTCCTCTTTCTTTCTTTCTTTCTTTCTTTCTTTCTTTCTTTCTTTCTTTCTTTCTTTCTTTCTTTCTTTCTCTTCCTTCCTCCTCCTCCTCCTCTCTCTCATCTCCCTTCCTTTCTGCTTTTCAGTTGTTTGTTTAATTGCTTGATTGATTTGTTCTAATATTTTGAATCAAGTCTGGCTATGTAGCTCAGGCTGCCCTAGAATTCACAGCAATCCTTCAATTATTCCTTCTTCAGCTCTCCTAGTACTAGAATCAGAGACATGCCACCGTGCCTAGTTGTTTATAGAATATCTGCGAAAGACCTTAACACAAGGGATATATGTATATGTGAGTATGTTCACACACAGACAGGTAGTTTAATACTGCCTCTCTGTGTTGTATTAAGCTATTAAACCTAAAAGAGAACTGATTCCACACTGATTATGATGTTCTGACCTAGTTTTGCCATTCAGTTATTTATGTATTCTAAAATCTGCCTGACATTTCCAGTCTTCTTAACAAAATCACCTGTGCTGACCACCTATCACCTATCTGGCCCAGCTGAAATGCAGTCACAGCGAGAGCAGTCCTCTGATGTCCAACATAAGATCTGGCACACCAGTGTTTATAAAGTCTCTTGAACCCAGCTTAAAATTTTCACATATCCATTGATGACATGCACATTGTTTTCCTGAGCATGCAGAAAACCCAGATGCAATTAAGAAGTCTCTCTTAGATGCGTGGAAATGTCCCGAAGACTGTCCTGTTCAGTGCATAACTTGGCAGGTTTTATTTATTTTCTTTACCCTGGGATCTAGATCTCAGGAAAGATCCATACATGTTTGGGCTAAGCAGTTTCACAGAGGTCAGCTCTTGGTGACTTTAGAGCTTGTAGCAGCTGTTGGCTTTGTCCTGTTTCATGGCCCAAGGACATACATGACCAAGCTGCCATGAACTTGCTTCTAATCTGTGAGAGATGACTGTTGCTGTCACTCCCTTGCCTCTGGGGGAAAACAGATGGTACAGAGCCCACCCTACACCAGCAAACAGGATGGAGGACCCTCTTCCATCCCTACTCTCCGTCATGGAGTTGAAATTGCAGAGATCACAGACAGATGATTCAATGGACTAAGATTAATGTGAGGGTTTTGAAAGCCATGGCTCCTAGCTGTGGCTCTGTTGTTAATTTACCAAGAAAGGATAATGTGCTGGTTTGGTTTTGGCCATCCTGACACAAGCAATAATCATCTGAAAAGAGGGAACCTCCAGGAATTGCCTCCACTAGATTGCCCTGTAGGGATGTCTGTGGGGCATATTCTTGATTGACGAGTGGTCAATCAAGACCCCACACCCTAGAGGTGGGCTTGGGTTGTATAAGAAAGCAAACGGAGCAAGCCATGGGGAGCAAGCCAATAAGCAGCTTTTCCTTTGGTTCTTACCTCTTCTGCTGCTTGACTTCTTGCCATAACTTCCTCTGGCGATGGACTATAAGGCAAATAATCCTTTTCCTCTAAGATGGTTTAGGTCCATGTTTGATCACAGTGATAGAGCAACCACCTATAACAGCTGCTAAGTGAGTGGTGCTTTGATGTGTTCTTTTGTCCCGTGTAAAGAAATGAACACAATAACAGCAACAAGCTGTAAATTTCGTACGACGACATTCTCTGGTGCACTCCTTGTTTTGATGCATTACCCAATGTGCAGAAGGGAAGCTGCACCCTCAGGCATTTTGAAAGGCTATGTAGTGTATCTGGGTCTGCCGTTCCATGAAGGGGGCTGCAGACTCCCAGAATGACACAAAGGTCTGCTCTTCATGCTGCGAAGTGGAGCACCATTGGCCTTAATTACACTCGCAAGCCTGTGAGCCTCGTTCTGTTCCTCTAATAAGTGCCAGTAAGTACTTTCTGTGCATGAGCTAAGGAGCACAGGAAAAGGTAAGCAATCGTCCCTGCCTATCAAAGAGCACAGTCTATCTGCCAATGGACGCACAGTGACCAGGAGATTGCCATGTTGTGTAGACCTCGGTATATAACAGAAGCTCCTCTATGTACAGCCTCTCCATATGATTAAAAGGCTTCAAGCAGCAAAGGCAGGTGAGATTAATTGTACCAGGAAAAATGGGGGGATGACGTTTAGAAGTAGGAAAGGGGGGGACTTACGGCAGAGGAGAAGAAGTGCCTGCTGGTCTACAGTTTTATGAGGTGACGCTGAGTTTGTGGCATGGCATGGTCAGAAGTTCTCAGATTTTAGAGTAAGTTCAACACAGGGAGCCATGAGGATGAAGAACCTGGGCCTCTAGCTGAGGACAGGCTGGTAAAGCTTTCTTAGCGTTAGTTATATTTCCCCCCCTTAGATGAAACGCTGGAATCTTCTGAGGGTTTCCGATAGGAATAGCATGGTCAGGCTATAAATCAGACATATGTGTGGTTGATAGAGGTGAAGGCATGGAAGAGAGCAGTGATGTCCAGCTGGGCAGTTTGGGGACAGTGGTACCCCTGACTCATTAGCACATCAACAGCTGTACCACTATATAGGCTCCATTTGACTTTAGGAGATCAAGTCCCAAGCTGAGCCCCATACTACCAAACTGCATGCTCTGGGCTGGAGAGACGGCTCAGTGGCTAAGAGCACTGGCTGCTCTTCCAGAGGACCTGCGTTCATTCTCAGCACCCAGATGGCAGCTCACAATCATCTGTAACTACAGTTCTAGGGGATCCAATACCACTGTACACACATGGTACTCAGATATACCCTCGGGGAAAATACTCGTATAAATAAAATAAAGAAAGAAATAGATCTTAGAAACAAACAAACAACCCATGCGTTCTCTTGCTATAGCATAAAGCAGTCTCTGTGGTTCCCAGCCCTAGAATGAGAGAAAAATTGTTGGACATTATTCTAAGGCCAGGCATATTAACCCCAATCATGCAGTGACGCCAATCCACTTTGACTTTGCTGTGAGTCTAGTCTACTCTGACCAAGGGTTTCAATTAAGTAACCCCCAACTTCAGAACGGTCAGACCTCAGTCTTCAGCATCACCCTCCACACACCCAGGGTTGCTTTTTATGTATTGGAGATTTCCAGACAGATGGCTGACTTACAGAGCCAAAGGACACCAGCAGAATACCATTAGTCACTAGTCATTACTGTGGATCCCCCTCTCTTTGGAATTGTCTTGAACAAGTTGCATTTACACAAAACCATCAGGTACCAGGCATTCAGGAATGGTCCACAGTGGGGACTCAGCAGCCAGCAGCTCCCACCTCCATTCTCAACTGGTAAGCAGACATGTCTGTCTGTAGAGTTGTCCTTTATGGAGTTTGAAGATGCAGTGTTGGCCGTGTGAGTAGCGAGAGGTAGGAGAAGAGTCAAGCAGGCGCACTCCTCATGGCCAAGTCTACTTTTAGATGCTGAAAGCCCAAAGAGTCTGTGTCCAGAGTGAGCCCCTCTCAGTGTGTGTCCTTCCCTAAGGCAGTGGCCTGTCCACTGCTGGTCACTTGGAAGTGAAGCAACGTGCCAGTCATTGGTCTACCAGTGCTTGTCGTTTCTCGTAAGATTGTCTCAGACTGTTGGAAAGTTCTAGAGTGAAGTGGGTATAATTCAGTCCTTTGGTCCCTGTTTCATTTATGACAGACAAGTCCTCACCTGGAATGGTGCAGTTTTACTACTGATTTACATTGTGGCTAAAATAAAGGGAGAGAGAGAAAGGGTTTCCAACTAGCTCCATCCAATTATCTAGTTTCGACTTTCTTCTTTCCCAAGTTCATGTTTAAATGTTTTGATTGTTGGTTTGTTCCTTCTGACAATATTCTTGATATTTTATTAGCTTCACTAATTCTATGGTACTTAGCCAGTTAACTGGTTTTTGTTTGTTTGTTTGTTTGTTTGTTTGTTTTCAAAGTTTATTTTACTCTCTCTCTCTCTCTCTCTCTCTCTCTCTCTCTCTCTCTCTCTCTTTTAGCCACCTTCTCTTTCGTGGGGCACATAGATGATTGGAACATCTTCCAAGCTTTTGTCATGTTTATATTTTGTTCTGAATTGTTCTAAAACTGTTGAGATTCATAAAATTGTTGATCCTATATTTACAGTGTACGTGGATTGAAAACGGGATGCAATCCTGGGACCTTTGCAATCCCGCACCCTTTCCCCCCTTGCACGCAGTGTATTTCAGAGTAGAGGGGAGCCCCAGAGGCACAGAGATAAATGTAACTGAATTATTTCCCTTCACCCTTTCGTCTGAGATGACAAGACAGGCCCAGTAGCATGTACAATAAATAACTAATTTGAAATTTACAGTTTTTCAGATTAACTTAACTAAAAAGCCCATAATTTGGAGAAGGATTATTGTGTATTTTGTTCCTGTCAGTGATGACCATAATCTTGATTATAAACTAAAGAATTTAAAAAGCATAATGTCAAGGGTTTACTGCCCTAACCAATTTCTAGATATTGTACCCCAAAGTCATTATGGATGCCTTTCTCAGTAGTATGTCTTTCTTTACTCGCATATGCAATATTCAGTAGGCTGCACACATTTAATCACATAAAATCCATAAGAAATTTAAATGCTTTGAAGTTCATATGGCCACACGGAGACTTATGACTTGGGGCCCTGAGAAGAAATTTCATTTTTGCATGGCAATAAGAGAGAAGATGATGTCGGCTCCAGAGGCTTGGGGCTTCTGAGTGTCACTTTTGGAAACAGAATTGATCTGGGATACAAAGAAGGCCCTGGGGCCTCTTCCCGTCCCTTCTGTGCTTCCTTTCTTGATCCAGAGACTTCTTTTGCTGTGTGTCCCAGGTGTTCACTGTGAAGGTTCTGAGACAGAAATGATAAAGCCATGAGAACAAGGGGGGGGGGCATGAGTCACAAGGCTCCAAGTCCTATGAAAGAGAGGATATGGGGGGGTTCAAAATGTCATGGAGCACACACCTTCTCAGCTTTGTTAAGCAGTTAAAATTCATGGTCAACCCTACACCCCTGCAGAGTGCTCCCAGGAGACTGGAAATGATTGAAGGGGTCTGTATGGGGTCACCATAAACAGGTTATTTTTAAGAGTCTTAAAATTTAAATGCACAATTACTTTGCTCATGGAGGAGGTTAACAGCCCCCAAATACCTTTAGCCACATGCTTAAACAAATCCTAATTCATGCTGAGAGACAGAGTTTGCGCATGGCTGAACGCTCTATCCTTGCTTAGTCACATTATTCTGTTTTAACAAAGTGCCCTGGACCTGAAGTGTGTAGTAAACCTGTCTAATGGCTTAGATCTGCCTGTCTCAGGCCTCTCTGGACCTCTCCGAGCTGTGTATGGACCTGATTTCAAGAACCATTTGCTCACGTGACACAGCAGCTCAGCACACGGAAGCCTCATGCTGGGTGGCTCCGCCATCTTGGAGCCAGGAATGGTGGATCCTATGCGTAGTCCCCTGAAATATGCCCTCATATTTTGCCAGCATGTCTCTCTCTCTTGGGTTGATATTAAGGGCACTTTCGATTTGAAACGTCTGGGCTGGACTGACTCTGCGAAACAGTTGCTTGCTTTGAGCTCACAGTTGCTCAAACTTCACTGTGCTGTAAACTTCAAAGATTCACGCTTGGTCTCTTTCCCTCCACTTCACCCCCACCTCCAAGCTCAGTTTGGCCAGCTAGGGGCTGGCAAGTGGAGAGCATGCTCTTCACATGAGCTCTGTGACTATCTCCTCTCTTCCTTTTATCCAGGGTTGTTATTCCAGTACCTCATAATTAGCTGCTAGAAATAGCTCCCATGTGGCCTTGCTTGGGCGAGGTATGCCTGGAGGAGTGGACGTTCCTTGCCTGGCCTCTGTTGAAATCACATTCCCAGTGAAGAGGCGGGGCTGAGAATGAGCCCCAGTGAATGTCCCCCTTGTAGGAGACTGAGTACTTACATTACACAGTGTTCTCTCCACCCTTGACCTCTACTAGCAGTTCACGGCAAGCACTTGGGGGCTCATTCCGCTAGGAGCATTCCCCAAGAATATGAAAAGTTGATACAAATACAACCCAAGAGACAGCAACATCTTCACATAATGTTGATATTTAATGTGGGACAAAGTAATTCACATTCTTAGAATCTTCAGCACAGGATCATGTGGAAATTTGAGCGTAATTCACATTCTTAGAATCTTCAGCACAGGATCATGTGGAAATTTGAGCGTAGACTATTTGTTTTATTTATAGACAGAGTTATGGTGTTTCAATAAAGGAATGGCACAGGGTCTGGCAGCCTCCCTCATGACGTGCATCATCCTGTGCGCCTGTGTTTTGTGCATTATACATAAAGCCTCTTAGGGCTACAAGGGAGTAAGTTGTTTCACTCTCTTGCAAATGCCATCATTCATTAGCCACTTGCACCTGTTGGGGTGGGGGCAGTCTCTCTCCCAGTGGGGATGGGAGTCCCTTCTAGAAGTCATCATCCCCAGAAATAAAGCAAGAATAAGAAAGGGCCTGTGTCCAAATGGATGGAACTTGAAAATATCATCCTGAGCGAGGTAACTCAGTCACAAAAGAACGAACATGGTATGTACTCACTGATAAGCGGATATTAGCCCACAAGTCCAGCATGTCCAAGTTTCACTTAACAGTAACCGCTGGACTGAGAGTGAGGTACCAGATGGAGGAGTTGGAGAAAAGTCTGAAGGAGCAGAGGGAAT